>JAJPGS010002054.1:2385000-3585000 GCA_028654335.1 Alnus rubra | reverse complement strand
TACTAAATCAAGTGAAGAACCTCCAGAATTCACTATAGTACCACTGCACCATCTCTACCTAACTCCATCTCTTCCCAATCTGTTTCTTCATCTAATATTTATGACTATCCCGCTTTCCCTTCTCTACCCCTCCATTCTGTTTTCCTGAAATCTCTCTCAATTCTCGTTAGCTAGCCTTTTTTCACCACAGACTTTGAATGATTGTGTCTTCTTTGCCTAGGCGAGACGGCTCATCAAGAGATAAATCTTGGCTTTGATAAATCTTGACTAGTGATCGGTGTGTATTATAGTGTTTATCTTATGTTAATCCAACCAACCGCAGATAATGATAAAGATGAGATAAAGATGGAAGAGGATATCAAGGGATAGTTTTTTGAAATTTTAGGAAGGTGGGCATGAAGCTGGGCACATTTTCTGTCAAAATTCCCAGCTATTCTAACATCATTTTCTCCAAACGCCGGCAAACAAGCTATACCGGCGTTTAGTAGTAAAATGTCGATAGAACTCTCATTTACCAGCGGCCAACCCAAAACGCAAGCGCCGGGCAATGCACGATTTCTTGTAGTAATAAAGACTCATTCCAAATTCGATGGTAGCATTACTTATCATTCTATTATTGTATTAAGAACTATAAGTCAATAATGGATGATCTTTGAAAGACAGTTTCTATAGAGTGTGCCTCTCAAAAGAATGGTTGTTTGGGCTAATGAAATTGTTGCACCAATGCATACAAGAAAGGAATGGATCTCATTATTAAATTATTGTTCAAAAAGCTTAAGCGGATAAGAAATGATAAATTAATATTTTAAAGCTCTTCATGTTTGACGTAAAAAATGAAGAATATTTACTTGAAAAAATTCCCGTCAACAAGTGAGATCTATCATGTAGAATATTTAACTAAAAATGGGGGGTAAATTGTAAAGTGAAGGTGCTTTGATGTCGTATTAAATTATCAATTGGCCCAAAAGGTTAAATCGATAAGAAATTATGAGTTTAATCATTTAATTAATATTTTAACACTAGACATATCTCTAGTGCTTTATACAATCAAATAATTGTTCTCCAAAATATGACTTCTGTAGAAATTTCACTAATAAACAATTATATGGAATGAATTCCATAGATTCAAAACCTATTGCTAAAAGAATCATCTTAACTTGGTCCCGAGTTCTTCTATATGGAGATACTGATTGAATGTCATAGTTTAGTCATTATTGTGACATGAATGACTTAAGACATTTTGAGAAATCGAATCTCTCAATAGTTTGGGTATAACAATGGTGGGGAGGAACATCTAGAGAGTTTACATGTGGAGGAAGCAATCCACAACCCCTCGAGACAAGGATCCATTCCATTTCAAGCAATTTTATGGTTATAAATTTATTTTGTTGCTTCCAACGGAAAAATATGGTATCACATTATTTAAATTTTTAAATGACATGATAATATATTCATCACGTAGCATCATGTACACTGTTAGACGCAATAAAAAGATTCAGACAATAAAATGATTCTACCAGTTTATGCTCTTCTTCATTATTGCTAGTATAAATTCGGCCGTTTTGCCTCTTCTCCATTGCTTACTTTTGATGAAATAGATTTGGATATGGAACTCTTACATATAAAAACAGGTTACATGTAGATATAAGAAAATACTCACATCTCCATTGACAACATCTACATTTAATTGAGCCTACAGTTTATTTATTTATTCAGATCAAAGAAAAAATCGAAACCAAAGCCCCCATCCCATGACACTTAAAACTTGCCTTGAAAGAAATTCTCAAACCCTAACATCCATAAACACCTCCTAATTACCACGAAAGCTATCAACACAAGCTAGATAAACAATTGCGCATTCACCTTGTGGGTGGAGCTAGGGAGAAGAAGAAAATTAACCAACCACATAGGCATGGCAAAATCACATCAAATGCACAGTACAATTTGTTAGATCAAAGCATTTTACAGCACCCTCTTTTCGAGAAGACAGTCAAGAGTAGAATTTAAAGTCTTTGGCTTGAAGTATGATCTGCCTCAGTGCACCAATAGGCCGGGACTAAGATCATCAATATGACCCCAACTAGAATGCAAAAATGATATTGCAAGAATCAAAATCAGATTACATAACTTAATGATAAGAGAAAAATCTGTATAAAGTAAAACATAAGAAATATACTAATGAAACAGAAATTTTCTAGTTTACATACCCAATTTGTGAACCAGGATAAGCTGAACCTCTTAGGTTTATAGATGGTTAACCACATGATGCAAGGCAGCTACAAAATAATAGAATTAGAAACCCACAAAGCTTTTATCAAATTTCTTGCTTTAAGAAAACAGAGATATTATGACATTCAAAGTATGTTGCGGGAGCAAAAGCTGGGAAGCCCTCCAAAGAAAGGGAGAGTAATTCAAGGAACATGGTAAGTGCTGCACCAAAGAAGATTCAAGGTTTTTTTCAGATGGAAAGAATCACCCAAGTAGTGAAACTGCAAATCCAAACATACCCTAATTAACTATCTAGTGAAACCACCAAAGTAATAGACCTAAGCACAATCAAGAAAAAAAAATGGAAAAAGTACTTACCAACATATCACATATGCATTGCGTATTTGAAACGAAGGAACCTAGTTGGCTTGAAATTCATCTTCAATACCAAAAATGATTCCAGCAAGTCAAAAACTGGAATGGCAAAAATCTACCTTGAACAAACATATTGTATAAGGATTAAAAGAAATAAAAGAACTGCTCAAGTGAACTTGATACCGATAATATAGAAACTAAGAATGTCATTTTTGACAATTGATTTCATGCATGTTATAATAATAAATAAAAGGAAAAACTACATTTTACCTCCTCAATGTTTCACCCATTTTTCAATCTTGCCTCCAAACTCCAAAGTGAAAAAATTTACAATGGATCTCAACAAAGTTTCATAATTTTACAATGTAGCTATTCCATTAGATGATTCTGTCTTCCTTGATGGAAATTGCCGCATGTACGCCACACAGGTGATTTTTGCTCTCGACTTCACCAAAATGCCCTCATGTTTCCCTCGTTGTGAGAGAGACAAGCTTTCTTAGGCTCTCTCTTTAATTCTCTTGTTGTTTTTGTTGTTCTTTTTTGGGTTTTTGCAGTTGGGCTTCTTCATTAGAATGAGTTCTATATTGAAGAACTGAGGTTGGAGTAGAGAGACTATGACGGTGCGCCACGTGGCGAGTTGCTGCTTTTTTTTTGTAGTATAAGATTCTTCGCCTAAATTGTAACTGGAAACGGAGGCCACATTCACTTTAGGCTTTTCCTCCTTCGGTGAAGGAGTGACAAAGTTGGTCAAAGCGTCAGGTCCTCAGATCCTAATCCCAGTATGTTTCGCCGGATCTCGAATCTCGGCCGCCCACTTGCTACACAGCCATTGCAGAACTCCCCAGAACTTCTTGTCATTCGCAGGAACTGACTTCACTGGCCGCCAGCGGGATGACAGGACTCTCTGGTAGGTCGTTTCTTCTGGTTCAACAACATGTTGGTTTTGGAGCTTATCTCGATGTTGATCGATCTCGTTCACGGACCGATTCACTCACCTGCGGTCGAAGGAGGAGAGCTCGTCGTCCTCGTCGCTGGACGAGTTAGTGGCGTCTGGGTCAGTCACAGATATCCATACCGCCCTCAGAGTGTTTGGATCTACTTGTTGTTTTCTAGGCTTTATGTGTTTTCTGGTAGAGTTTCGGTGATCTGTGTATTACCTAAATAAAAACTTATTACCTTCTTTCCCAAAACCTCCCATTCATGACTTCGTTTTTTATTTGAACCAAAATACATTTCTGCTCTCCGCTGTGCCCTTCATCTTGGTTTGGAGCGGTCGAACAAGTGCTTTCAAAAATCGCAGCACAGGTGGAAAAAATTGGAAGAATTAAAGGTATGATGTTGTTGTTGTTAATTATGGGATGGTTGATTGACATGCAAGACACGTTGGAGGTTGTCTGTCGAAATCTGTGAGTAGCTGGAGGTACACGAAGTCAAATATAAAGGGTGAAATGTAGAAAGAAAATAAATAAGTAAAATAGACGAGAATTACACAAAACAAATTAATCTCTTCATTTTTTTCTCAACAAAGAAATGAATTAACATCACAATAATTACTTGAAACTGCTTCCTTATATCTTTCTCCACCTACTCACTACTTTTTACAGTCTTTTGTCAGGTGAATACAATTCACGTGAATGAACATGAACTGCTTTTTTCATGAATTTTTCGTTTTTGAAAGGATTTTTTTTTTTTTTTTTTTAAAAATAAAAAAAATAAAAAATAAAAATTATTATTAATCTAGTCTTTGCGGATTGCCTTTGTCCAAAAGTTCTCCAAAGCTTCAGCTGGCGTGCCACTATTCTAAAATCAGTTATTATTCTAAAATCGGTTATTAGTTTCAAAGGCTTTTTTATATTAACCAGTCGCCCACTACTACCTTTTTTTAATTAGAAAAGAAAAAAAAACTTCTAATTTTGTTCAAGTCAATATATATTTCTCTATCTTATTTCCAAGGCAGATATGGTGTACTTTAGTTTTTCTTATGTTTAGTTTTACAACTTTAAGCATAGATTTTTGCTCTTCCTCGCGAGAAAAATACAATTTAGCCTTTCAAACTACCATTTTTTTTTTCGGATGGCTTCCCAAACTACCAAGGTTTGCACTCTGGTCCTCAAACTACCAAAACCTTTTAAAAAATGTCTATTTTGATAAAATATTTCTATAATACCTTTGTCACATGTCATTTTTCAATTAAAAAAAAATCATAAAAATTAAAAAAAAAAAAAAAAAAAAAAAAAAAATAGAAGCTTTTGAATTGGCTGCCGACGAGGAAAAGCCAAAAATTCTAACAAAAGGGTTCCACGTCCGGTTACAACCCATGGCCAAGGCTAGCAACGTAACCCACGGCTTGACCGTGGCTAAGCCAAGGCTCGTCTTCCATTCGAATTTAGCAAAAAATTCGAACGAAAAAAATAACATTTTATAGTTTTTAATCCTAACTATCTAACATTGAAAATTTTTAAAATTTAAAATATATAATTGTAAAAGTGCTGAAACTTCGTCACTCATGATCAGTAAGTAAATTTCCGGCCACCCTCTTCTTTTTCTTTTTTCTTTTTTTTTTTCATTTTTTTTTTAAGTTTTTAATAATTTTTTTTAGTTTTATTATTTTTTTAATTTTATAATTAATTTTTAAAGATTTTTATTTTATTTTTTTTTGTAAATTTTATATTGTGACATGTGCCAACCCTCAGGATTGACAAGTGGCGGACCGATAGTTTTTGGACTGAAAACTTGACTAGGTATTAATTTGGTCTTTTCCCAAAATTAAAGTACTATCTGTGATGCGAGTTGAAAATCAAATACTAAAAAATAAAGTTTTCAAAACTCAGTGACAAAAAATGTATTTAACCCTAAAGTTTTTAAACTTAAGTATTTGACAAAAAAAAATTTAAAATTTTAAATATATAATTCTAAAAGTCCAAACATCGTCACTCAATTTTATTTTATTTTTTCAAAAAAAAAAAATATACAAAGTCAATAGCACTAAAAACTTCTAAATTGATGATTATCAATAGTAGAACTGGCAATTTTGACACGACTCGACAACCCGACACGAATACGACATGAAATTAGCGGGTTTGGGTCTACTTTAAACGGGTTTGAGTCATAAACGAGTACCCGTTTAACTTAGTCTGACGGGTCGAGTGGCGGGTCACCCATGGTCGACCCGCCGGACACGATTAACCACTTTTCTTTTCTTTTTTCCCTGGAAAATTTGAGAATGGTGGGCTTTATAAGTTATAAGTTATACTGTTATAGGCTTATAGCTTATTAGTAATTTAGTTATTCAAAAAAAAAAAAAAGTAATTTAGTTATTTAAATTATATTATTTTAGTAATTCTGATCGTCTGATTTTATCAATTTATGTTTTAACTTTTAAGCTTTAATCACAAAACAAATGTTCAAAAATCACAAAACAGTGAAAAGCGTCGAAAGACAAAAGTTCAAAAAACAAATTTCAAAAGACAACTAAAGGGTAAAGCTATCAAATTGAAAACCCAAACCTTTTCCACGGTCTTCCACTTCCACGGTTCCACCGCACTTCAGCACTTCAGCCCCTTCTCTTCTTTTTTCATCTAATCACTTAATCATCATTTCAGGCTGTTCAGCCCCTCACTGACTCTCTCCAAGACTCCAACAGATTTCCAAGTCCAAGCAAGTTAAGCAACGTCTCTCTCCACCGGCCGACAAAATTCATCACGGTAAGAGTCCAAAATTTGTTCAAATTTCAAACAATTTTTAGATTTTCATCAAATCTATCACCGGCAAGTCTAAGATAAAAAAATGTTACAAACCTTCTGGGGATTTTTGACGATAGAGTTGAAAAAAAACATTTTTCTGATCTGTTGGGTGTTTACTTGTGCAGAGTTTACCAAGTTGCAAATGTTAAATCAGAATGGAGTTGTATCAAAACTTTTCCTGATTTGTCTGGCACTGGTTCCTCTACATTTGTTGCCATTTTTATTATTATTATTAGTGGGTTTTTACGTGTTAATCCTAGATGTTTAATATATTTTGCTGTGACTTCAGGTAAAGCAACTTGTGCAAAATTTGGTACGGATGCAAAATATGTGGCAGTAGGATCAATGGACAGAAACCTTCGTATTTTTCGGTCTGCCCGGTGAGGATGGTCCATTAGAATCATATAGCACGCAAGTGGGACTTGGTTGCTGCTGTTGTAGTGCTAGTTGTATTTATTGACTGAAGAAGTGAATGGTTAGATTCTTTAATTATATGGTGTTGGCGCTATTCTCAGATTCCTCTCCATTATTGAGCATTTCTGCATCATTGTTGTGAGGTGCAGTGTCAACTGAGCTGGAAACAATCATAATTCTAAGCACATGCCGGATCTCATGTATCTAGTAGTTGTAAACCCTTTTTCTGATCTGTTGGCATATCTAGTAGTTGCTTCCTATATCACAGTTAAATTGCTCTTTTGCCTTTCTTGATACTTGTGTTGGAATTTGAGGTCTTTAGACTGATTCGTGCATACTGCATATAATTTTAGAGTCAGGATGAGCTAAAGTTAGTGCTAAACGGGTCGTGTCGGGTGACCCGTGAAATAGCCGTGTCTTGTCGTGTCTGGGTCTAGCTTAAACGGGTCGCGGGTCGTAAACGGGTCGTGTCGGGTACCCGTTTTGCCAGTCCATTATTCAATAGCACTCAAATAGCTGATTAGAACATTCCTAGCACCTGGAAAAAAAAAAAAAAAAAAAAAAAAAAAAAAAAAAAAGCCTTACAACTTCTTCAAAATAGTTTGTGATTTCGTATATAAAAAGTACGATTTTAAATTAAATCGCAAAAAATGAATCGTTTTGAAATTATGTTTTTAAAAAATTACGATTTGAAAACAGAAAAAAATTATTTTTTCAAATTGTAGATAATGATGTGTTTTTTTGAAAAAATAGAATTTTAAAAATTAATTTATAATTTTAAATATCAAACTGCAATTTTCAACTTGTGTATTTTAAAATCTCTATTTTCAAAGTATATTTTTTAATATCGTAAACCCAAACAAACTCTAAGTCTAATAAAAGGACAAAAGGTACATAAAAAATAAAATAAAAAAATAACATCACAATAATTACCAGAATCTGAAGGTACTCTACAGTTTCTTTCACGTGAAACTGCTTCCTTTTATATCTCTCTTCACCTACTCGGTACTTTTTACAGTCTTTTTGTCAGGCAAATAAAAGGGAAAAATATATATTAGTCCTCAAACTACCACTTATTCTCTAGATGACCCTCCAAACTATCAATGCTTAGATTCTGGCCCTCCAAACTATTATTTTCTGATTTTTTGGCCTCATCCGTCTATTTATGCCGTTAATTCTAACAGAAATTGATCAAAAACCCGAAAATACCCCTCCCTTAACCGTGAGAATTTCAAAGTGTAGGAGGGGTATTTTCGGAATTCTGTTTAGAATTAACGGCATAAATGGACGGATGGGGCCAAAAAATCAGAAAGTGGTAGTTTTGGAGGCCAAAATCTAAGCATTGATAGTTTGGGGGGTCATCCGGAGAAAGAGTGGTAGTTTGGGAGGCTAAAATATATTTTTCCCCAAATAAAATTCACGTGAGTGAACATGAACTGCTTTTTTCATGAATTTTTCGTTACTCAAAGGCATTTATTTATTAATCTAAGCCCCGTCTGAAAACCCCCTACCCTCTCTTTTGGGTTTTATTTTTTTTGTTACTCAAAAGCATTTATTTATGAATAATGATTCAATGCCACCCAAATATACAATTTTTCACCACCTTGCCACATAGGCAAGGTGGTCGCCCACTACTTTTTGGATTTTTTATTTTTTAAAAATAAATTAAGGTGAAAAATCACCTTGCTACATAGACAAGATGGTAAAAAAAAGTATATTTAGATAGTAGTGAAACGTTACTCTTTATTTATTAATCTAGTCTTTGCGAATTCCGGTTGTCCAAAAGTCCTTAAAAGGCTTCCACCGGTGTGCCACAAAAAAGAAAAGAAAGATGCTCTTTTGACTGCTTCAAGGTCACGTGACTACCGCAGAGCTTTTTTCAGATCTATACCATGCTTTCATGGGTGTCCGTCCTTCAAAGTTCAAATCCATTCCTCTGTTTCACTTTTTTTTTTTTTCTATAAGAATCTCTCCGCAGTCCCCATCCATGGTCGTTATTTTTAAATCTCAATTTTTAATCTTAGATATCTGAGAAAATATGAAGGATAAATAAACCACCCATCCCCATCTCTCTGGCTATCTTCTGTTCACCTTCACTGGAGTTGAGACCCATTTTTAATTTTTAATTTTTAATTTTTTTTAGTTCTTAGCAGTGCTGACTGGCATTTAGGGAAACTTCATTCACTCTTTTCCCACGTGGGAAGGACACTTCAATCACTCTTTGCGCTAATGCTATTGGCCCGCAGAAAGTAACCGTTATAAACTTGAACGTTAAGGTTACCGTTGAAAAGCATTTTAAGCTTGTTCTGCTGGAAAGAATCTGAAACCTCCTATTTACTCTTGTCTCTTCCCCAATTGCACGCAACAAACCTCTCTCTCTCTCTCTCTCTTTCTCATTCCCACAGTCAAACATCCTAGAAAAAAAACTTGGGGGCCTTGAGAATCGAAGAAAAAGGCGAAAAATGGGTATGGTGGTGGTGATTTCGCTGCCTTTTATTCTCTTCTCCATCCTACTTGGTTTTGGGTGTTACTTCTTCGGAAGAGCCAAAGGAAGACAGGAGGTTCGGACCAATGCTCAAGTTTATGGGGTACCTACACCACCACCAGGGAGTGCAGGAGCACCTAATTCTTACCCCTCGTCTCCTCCAACACATTTCAAGCCTAACAACTCTGCCAATGTTTAAGTCCCTCTAGATCCACCACGCTTATCCGGCTTTTATTTCTTTATTTTTTTTCCCTATGCGATGTTGAAGGAGTGTGATTTTTGATGTTTCACCATGTGTTTAGATGAGTTTTGATGTATTGAAAGCTCAATTGGGAAGTTGCGTTTGGTTTGGGTGTATATTAATTGGTTGTAATTGGAATTAATAAAACATATTGCTGCATATTTTTCTCACTAATTCTTCTCAGCTTTTGCTTTGTCATTGAGCTTCCAATCACGTAATTTGGTCTTATATTGTTACCGAGTCATTTTGTTAGCTAAAATCGAGTACTTTGTGTGTTGGGCAAACATCTCTTCCGACCCACTTTCTCTTAAAAAATGTCACCACTTGGCCGGATATCAAAGTCTTAGTTTTTGGACGAAAAATTTGACTGAGGTACTAATTTAGTATTTCTCAAAATTGAGGTATTATCTGTGATGTGAATTGAAAATCAAGTACTAAAAAATAAAGTTTTCAAAATTCAGGAATCAAAAAATGTATTTAACCCTAAAGATTTTAAACTTAACTATCTGACAATAAAAAATTTTAAATTTTAAATAAATAATTCTAAAAGCGCCGAACATCATCACTCAAATTTTTTTTTTTTTTTAAAAAAAATATACAAAGTCAATAGCACTAAAAACTTCTAAATGGAAGATTATCAATAGCACTCAAATAGCTGGTTAGAACATTCCTAGCACCTTAAAAAGAAATAAAAATAAAAAATCCTAACAACCTCGTCAAAATAGCTTGTGATTTTGTATATAAAAAGTGTGATTTTAAATTAAATCGCAGAAAATAAATCGTTTTGAAATTACGTTTTTAAAAAATTACGATTTGAAAACACAAAAAAAATTGTTTTTTCAAATTGTAGACAATAACTTGTTTTTCTGAAAAAATAAAATTTTAAAGGTTAACTTGCAATTTTAAATATCAAACTATAATTTTCAAATAACGTATTTTAAAATCTCTACTTTCAAAGTGTACCTTTTTAGAATCGCAAATTTAAACGAATTCTAAATCTAATAAAAGAATAAAAGGTACATAAAAAATAAAATAAGAAAATAACATCACAATAATTACCAGAATCTGAAGGTACTCTACAGTTTCTCTCTTCACCTGCTCAGTACTTTTTACAGTGTTTTTGTCAGGCAAATACAATTCACGTGAGTGAACATGAACTGCTTTTTTTCAAGAATTTTTCGTTACTCAAAAGGCATTTATTTATTAATCTAGTCTTTACGAATCCTGGTTGTCCAAAAGTCCTTTACAAGGCTTCCACTGGTGTGCCACAAAAAAGAGAAGAAAGATGCTCTTTTGACTGCTTCAAACGTGAAGACCAAGGTCACGTTACTACCGCAGAGCCTTTTTCAGATCTATACCATGCTTTCATGCGTGTCCGTCCTTCAAAGTTCAAACCTATTCCTCTCTTTCACTTTTTTCTTCTATAAGAGTCTCTCCGTAGTCCCATCCATGATCGTTATTTTTAAATCCCAATTTTTAATCTTAGATATCTGGAAAAATATGAAGGATAAACCACCCAACCCCATCTCTCTGGCTCATCTTCACCTGAATGATGGAGAAAATGTAATAATTTCGTTCACTGGAATAAGCGGTGTTGGGAATATACACAACAGGTATGTATTTTTTTAGAATTATATCTAACTTGTTTTTCATTCTTTTAAGTTTAGATGAATATATATCTTTTGCTTTGTTTTATTGTTTTATTCATAACTAATATGACTTATTGTGTTGCTTAACAAGCTAATCGTTCTTTGGTTATTCCTTATTTGGTGATGGTTGCAGGATGAAGGCACCAATTTTTACACCATTAAAAATAATTGGGGTAAACGATCGGGAAAAGACGGTTACGAAAATGTAATGAGACCATCGAGTCTCAATGGAAAACCTGAAGCAGATAAGTATCTTCTATATGACATTTGATATCCGACTAATCAAAAGCAAAGAAAGAAAATGCTACCAACAAGGGAAAGCTGAAGAAGACGTTTGCCAGATAACTATGTTAGTGAATGTTGATGGTTTGATATTTTGATTTTAAGTGAATGTCGAAGGAAAATGCTATCAACAAGGGAAAGCTGAAGAAAAATGCTACCAACAAGTAGGGGTGGGCATGGGGCGGGGTGGGGCGGGTTTCGACATTTTTTGGCCCCGCCCCGCACCTTTGCGGGTTGGAAATTTCCAACCCGCAAACCACACTTTATAAAGAGTAACCGTGCGGTGCGGTTCACTGCGGGGTGGGTTTGTGCGGGGCGGGGATTGCGGGGATTGCGGGGCGGGGCGGGTATTTTGAGTGGCATTTACGTAATTTTGATTTTATTTTGTAAAAAATAAAAAGTTCAAAAAAAATACTAGTTTTTTAAATAAAAAATTAAATTCATATTTTCATTCAAGAACATTTTCCATGGATTAGCCTTTTAAACTAAAAGCCCTATTAATTATAAGATAAAATTCTAAGAAACATGATTTTTATTTTCTCCTATCAACAAAGCATAATGAAAAATGACAAGAATAAAAAGCTATAATATTTCACTATTCTATGTCATCAATTTTCTTGTCTTTTCCAGAAGTAATGAAACGATTATTTCAAATAACAATACAATAAAAATGTGTACACTTTAACATCCCATAAAATTGAACTATAAAAATTGTATTTCTCACACAATGAAATGAGTCCACTAGTTAATAAACAACTAAACATGAAAAAATATAATAGTCCATTGGTTAGTAAACATGCAAAAATATAAAAGTGAACCAAAACAATTTAAAACAAAAGGAATGAGTGAATGAATAGACGATTAAGTTTTCTTTCTTTCCCCTTTTTATTTTTCTCCTTCTTTGTGCGGGGCGGGGCGGGGCGGGGTGGGGACCCGCGTTTTTTAAAAGTCTAAACCCGCAACCCGCCCCGCCCTGCATAAATTTCTCAAATTAGGATTCTAACCCGCAAAAAATTTCGAAAATCCGGTCTTCTGCGGGGCGGGGTGGGGCGGGTGCTGCGGGGTGGGGCGGGTTCTGCGGGTTTTGCACACCCCTACCAACAAGGAAGGCTGAAGAAGAAGTTTAACAAATAACTGTGTCTTTAATTTTAAGTGAATGTTGATGGTTGGATGTTTTGATTTTAAGTAAATATCAATGTTTAGAACAACAGGATACTGACATTTCTTGGAAGACTTAACTAATGTTTTATTTTTTTGGCACTAAATTTAATTTTGATAGACAAGTGGTATTTGCTAATCCCAATGCTACTCTAAATCAACTTATTTACTCTAATAGCATTTACAGTGGGTTATGTATAACCTACCGTGAACCTATTATTATTTTATTAATTTTTGTCTTCTTCTCTCTCCCGAAACTTCCACTTTTCTATTCTCTCCTTTCGCCTGCCTTTTCTCTCTGGCTTTCTTCTTTCCCCCGTGCGTCCCTGCGTCTCCTTCTCTTTGTATCGCCGATGGTTGTTGCTTGGGCGGGTCGGTGGCTTTTGCTCCTGCGTCCCCGGCCGGGCCCAAAAACAAATCGTTGAGAGGAATCAGCGGAGCCCCAACGGCGAGTCGATGGAAACCACATGATTGAATTGATTGGTAGGTGGGGGGTTAAACTCAGAGAGCATGCTCTAGAGCCATGTGGACAGATCGCACCCGGAGAAGGAGAAGACGAAAATGAGGGAGAGGCAGATTCTGGTGTTTCGGTGGAAAGCATGGGATGAGTGAATATGAGGTTTTAACAAAAAGAATAAAAAATAAAAAATAATTATTTTAATAAAATGGATAAAAATTTAGATAATCGGTTGGATTGGATGATAGTTTTAAGAGTGGATAGTTAAACTAGCAATAAGTAGGTTTTAGTTATCTAGAATAGATTGAAATTTAGACAATCCATTATGAATGCTCTAAGTGTTAAAGTTAGTACTCTTTTTTTTTTTATGTAGTTATTAAATAATATATTTCTCCTAATGTATCTTTTCTTTCAATTTTCAGTTCATGTTATTAGATCAGAATTACACACCAATGTCATCTTCGTTGACCCAACATGAAAAAAAACTAAACTAAAAATTCCATATACAGTTTTTAATAAGAACACTCACTCCCATAAAGGGATTGTTCAGCAAAAGATCGGCAATGTTGATGTGTTCTGGTGAACCCAGGGGACAAGGTGCAAGATTTGTGCGCGCATGTGGGGTTGTGTACCTCAAGCAAGAGATCTGTGTTTAACATTGAAAGAAAGAAAAGGGGTGGCAAATCCCAAAGTTTTGGATCTTTCTTATACTCCGATGAAATGGGATTAATGTTTTGCATATTGGAAGTGCTTTTTCGTGCTTCTTAAAGCTAAAATCTCTGTATTTTTGGCTTTTGAAACAAAGAGAAGTGAATTCTGAATGCTTGACCAAATTATATCCTAGTTTGTAGGGATTTTGACAAGTGCATTTTGTATTTGTGTTGACGTTTTGGTTTACTAATTAGCATGAGGAATGCCTTTGAATGAGGAGATGTCAGCTGAGTCGATCTGACGGTAGAACCTCGGTGGCCGAGTTGCAAGTGCCTGATAATTTCCTTGTTAATACAAAATGTCCGCCAGTCTGCACTCCTTTTCAGGTCCACGTTTCTAAAATTTTCATACTTCTTTCTAACCAATGTTCTGTTCTTAATTATCAAAACATGCTCTCTTTACATCCTCGTACATTTACAATTGTTAAGATCTAGATGAGAAGGGATGATTACCTTCGTGCCAATTGGATAATCAAGATTCATTTGATTGTCTAGGGAGTGTTAAAATAATTGAAGAATGCTGAATAGAATATTATATTTTTGTGTATATTAAACTGTGTACAGAGGATCCTATTTATAGCTAAATAAATCAACTTATACAAGAAAACATAAATTATGGTAAAACAACATATACGGTAAATGCTAAAATATATATTCAAAATATATTATGAGAATATATTCTAACATCCCCCCTCAAACTCAAGGTGGTAATGTTGAAGCCAACTTGAGTTTGAAAACATGATCACGGAAACGTTTAGGTGGATGTGCTTTGGTGAACACATCAGCCAACTGATCAACATAAGCAATAAGACAAAGGTGGAGAGTTCCCTGCAAGAGATGATGACGCACAAAATGACATTCAATCTCAATATGTTTAGTGCGTTTGTGAAATACATCGTTGTGTGCAATCTGAATAGCACTCCGACTGTCACAAAATATAGGAGAACTAGATGTCTGAGTAGCACCCATATCTTGTAGGAGCCAGAGGAGCCAGAGGAGCTTACACATGTAAGTCTAAAGATGAGTGAGAAGAAAAATGCAAACCATGAAATAAGGTTCCCTTCACATAGCGAATGATGCGAAGAACAACAACATAGTGAACTGAGCGTAGTGCAGTCATAAACTGATTGACAAGATGAACCGCATAGGCAAGATCCGGTCGTGTGACCATAAGATAGATGAGGCTCCCAACTAACTATCTGTAGAGTGGAATCAGGCAGTAGCTCACCATCAGTGGCTCAAAGCTTGACATTCGTCTCTAAAGGACTATCAACAGTTTTACAATTAGTAATGCCAGCTCGAGAGAGGAGATCAGAAGCATATTTAGCCTGAGAGAGATAATAGCCATCTGAATCAGAAGAGACTTACAAGCCAAGGAAATAGTTGAGGGAACCCAAATCCTTCATCTCAAATTGCTGACACAAAATTTTTTGAAGATTACGAATACCAACAGTATCATCTTCAGTAATAATTATATTATCAACATATAGTAGGAGAAGAATAAGCCCAGCATCAAACCGCCGAATAAACAATGCAGAATCATAGGAGCTAGAAACAAAACCAATCTGAGCAATAGTAGAGCTGAATTTTGCAAACCAAGCACGGGGAGCCTGTTTCAACCCATAAAATGCCCGGCGAAGACAACAAACTTTGTGTGGCGGATGAGTGTATCCAGGGGAAGGCTGCATACAAACTTCTTCATTGAGATCACCATTGAGAAATACATTTTTTACATCCATCTGAAAAAGATCCCAGTGACGCACAGAGGCAACTGCAAGAATGGAGTGGATAGAGGTAAGTCGAGCTACCGGTGCAAACGTCTCTTCATAATCAATACCATACTCCTGATTGAATCCCTTAGCCACAAGACGTGCCTTGTATCGCTCAACAGATCCATCAGATTTTGTCTTAATCTTGTATACCCACTTGCACCCCACTGCAGTTTTCCTGAAGAGAGATCAACTAAGTCCCAAGTGTGAGTTTTGGAGAGAGCATAGAGTTCTTCAGACATAGCTTCTGCCAAAGAGGGTCAGTTCGAGCCTCACGAAAAGAGTGAGGTTCGTGAAGAGTAGCAATAGTAGAAAAACAATGATAATCACAAAGATGAGTGAGAAGAGTTTTTACCCAAGTTGAGCGACGGGGAGAGAAGTGGGGAGTCTCAGAAGAGGTATTAGGTGGATCAGCAGGCGGGTCAGGTAGATTGGAGTCACTCGTCAAGAAGTCGTCAGAAGAGCTTATAGTCCCTGCATCAAGATTAGTAGATTCGGGGAGCAAATCAAAAGAACTTATAGTCCCTGCATCAAGATTAGTAGGTTCGGGGAGCAAATCAAAAGAGACATCAGTGAAGATAGGCGAGGCACTAGAGGGACTAGGAGGAAAAGACTCCATGCTACTAAAGAAATGATGCTCCCAGAATGTGACATGACGAGAGATGCGAAGAGGTTTAGCAATAGGATCATAACAACGATAACTTTTATGCTCAATGTCATAACCAAGAAAAAAACAAAGGCGAGAACATGGTTTAGTGTGTTCATGGGGTTGAAGGAGAACAAAACAAAAGCAACTAAAAACACGAAGTAATTGATAATTAAGAGGAGAACCATACAGAAGTTCATAAGGAGACTTATTGAGGGTAGGGGGAGATGGGACTCTATTGATAGTGTAAACAGCAATAAGAGCAGCATCTCCCCAAAAATGTTCAGGGATAGAAGCTGAAAGGAGCAAAGTCTGAACCGCATCTAAGATGTGCTGCTTGCATTCAGCATGACCATTTTGTTGAGAAGTACTAGGACACGAACGATGGGGAAGAGTGCCATTTTGTTTGAGAGTGGTAAGAAAGGTAGATTCACGATACTCTATGGCATTATTAGACCGAAAAATTTTGATATTGCAGGAAAATTGGGTGTGAACCATCTTTTGAAATTTAGAATAAATTTTTGAAAGTTCAAACCGATTTTGTAAAAAATAAAGCCATGTGTATCGAGAAAAACCATCCACAAATATCACAAAATAACGAGATCCCCCCCAAAGTAGGAATGGGCGCAGGGCTCCATACATCAGAATGCACTAAATTAAAAGGAGAGGAAGAAACAGAGTCACTTTTATTAAAAGGAAAATCACTTTGCTTTCCAAGCTGACACACAACACAATCAAACGACTCAGACCCAACAGACCCTAAGTGACCACTGTGAGCTAATTAGCTAAAGAACTAACCCGAGAAACAGAAGCATAACCCAAACAAGAATGCCATAAACTGAGAGTTGTGGATGGCAACCAAGATGGAATAGCAGCAGATACAATAGGGAGAAGATGGAGAGATGAAAGCTCAAACAAACGTCCAACCTTACGGGCGGTCCCAATTAGCTGCCCCGTCTGCGGATCCTGCACATCACAACCTCGATTAGAAAAATGTAATTCAAGGTCAAGTACACAAAGTTGGCCAACAGATAAGAGATTTAATGAAAGATTAGGCACAAAGTAGGTATTGGACATAGACAATTGAGGAGTAGAAACTGACCTGATGTGACTAGCATTTAGCCGTGTACCATTAGCGGTGTAGGACTAGGTAAAACAGATTTGAAGGAAAAGAGGGAAGAGTCTGGTGTCATGTGATTACAACAAGCAGAGTCAATAAACCAATAAGAAGTACCTGGGGTGGTGGACATGGCGGTATTGAGATTGGACTTAAAGACAACCTGATGAATTAGTGCCTCAATTTTTGTGGGAGAAAGGGTATTAGGTGAGGGTGCAATGCTAGTGAGAGACATATTTGATGCATTAGGATGAGTGACAGCAGCAACCTTATGACGAGGAGGTTATGTCTGGGCACGTAGACTCCACCGAATGGTAGATCGGCTGTCTCTAAGCCCGGAGCTGGTGTTCACAGCGAAAAATACTGACGGAAGCAGTGCGTGGCAGCTCGTGAAGAAAGCTGAAACTTTGGGGAGGCGCGTGAGACCGTGTCTACGCGCGTAGTCTCCTCCTACCGGAAGATCGGCCTTCTCTGATCTGGGTTCTGGTGCTCAATTTGGAAGAACATTGACGAAAGTGGCGCGTGGTGGCCGGGACAGCGCATAGAGCGGGTTGTCTACCAAAAAAAAAAAAATTGTTTGGCACGTGAGGGTGCTCAAGACGATCCTAGTATACTAGACACAGAAACTTGGCTCTAATACCATGTTAAAATAACTGAAGAATGCTGAATAGAATATTATATTTATGTGTATATTAAACTATGTACAAGAGGGTCCTATTTATGGTTGAATAAATCAACTTATACAAAAAAACATAAATTACGGTAAATCAACATATATGGTAAATGCTAAAATATATATTCAGAATATTCTAACAGTGAGAAACAATATCAAACATTGCTAATTACTTTGACAAAGTTTCACTCATTAGGTTTGATTTCCAAGTTCTGATTTAAATTTTCTCAATTGTTTTTTGAGTTTGAGTCTTGCTAAGGGTCTCTGATCTCGATAAAATGACTTGCTTAAAGTTTGTAGTCAGAATGCAGTTACCAAAACCAAGAAAGATACACAATGGTCGATTGCAATTTCAATGACTATTCAACGGAAACACTCTGGTTTTTGAGTCAAGTTGAGAATTCAAGGAACTACATAAGAGTATTTTAAGAACAATAACAAGGGCAATGAATTTATTTATATAATTAGCACCGTGATTTTGAGTCTAGTGACTTCTCAACGCATGCTGATCATGGACCTAAAGAAAAGATATAGATCATGAAATGAAAAGTGCAATAAATACAAATATAAACAAAAAATTTATGTTGTTCGATTTAAGAATTATGTTTATTGAATAAATAAAAAATTAGATTAATAAATAAATAAATGCCTTTCATAAACGAAAAATTCATGAAAAAAAAAAAAGCAGCTCATATTCATTCATGTGAATTGTATTCGCCTGACAAAAGACCGTAAAGAGTACTGAGTTGGTGGAGAGATGTATCAAGCAGTTTCACGTAATAAAAAGGGCTTAAGGAGTGGTATTTGTTTTTAGGGTTATTTTTGTCTTATTGAAAAAAGTTTACGGTTATTTTTGTCTTTTTGTTGGTCTTAGGGGGTCATTGACATTTTTTGGTAGTTTGAAGGGATATTGATACAATTGAAAGTTTGAAGGGACATTAACAATGAGGTAGTAGTTTAATAGGATTATGTGTACATTTTCCTATATTCTAACATCCCTCTTCAAACTCAAGGTGTAACAATCTAGAAGCTTGAGTTTGTAATAAGTTTTTTTTTTTTTTTTTGCTGGATATGACAACGGTCGACAACGATGACCGGAGGAAGTCGATGACGATGATTGGAGATGCACCTTAAATTTCAATAGGTCAATTATAGGCCAAAAAATCAAAGCCAACTATAGGCTAAAATGGACATAAATTTTAAACAATACTACAAATATAAAAATAAATTAAGAAAAAAAAATTATAAGCCAACTATAGGCCAAAATAAGATCACCAACAATAGGCTGAAATAGACCTGAATTTGAACAATACCAGTAAATAGGCCTCGATCAACATTTGAACCAACAAAATCAAACCAAACAATTGGGCTAAACCAATGGCCTAAAGGTATGCAGCTTGACTTTATTTGATTTTTCTTTTTCTTTTTCTTTTTCTTTTTTTCCAACTTTACTTTTCTCCTCTTCTTGTTCTTTTTGACCGGATTTTCTTTTTTCTTTTTTTTTTCTTTTTTTCACGAACAAAATAACCTATTCTTTCTTTCTTGCCGAACCAGAACCACGAAGAAAACAATCTTCGCATCTCAACATTTCTCAACGACACAAAATAAATGCTTCTTTCTTTCTTTCTGAACCAGAACAACGAAGTGTCGAAGGATGCCGGAGGTGGAAACTGAAGGATTCGCCAGAAATGCTAAGACGTGATCTGCCATGAAGGACCTGAAAACAGCCACGGAAGACGGTGGGAAGCGCTGGAAACAAATCCGACAGTGCTGAAGCTTGTTGGCGCTGGGCTGGACCGTGGAAAGTGGCGTGGCGACACTGGGCAGTGTATGGCTTATCCCGCACTGGCCGCATAAATGGGCTTTCTGCATCGACCCCTCTCTTCCACTGGGTTTGTCTCTGCAAGTCCAAAATGTCTCTCCAGCAAAGGTATCAGCTGGATTTGTCTGCTGGATTTGTCTTGCCTCCAAGTCTCCAACCAAGATCTATTTAGCTTTAGAGTAATCAATCCACAAAAACCAATATCACGGCTCCAGCATCTTCATCTATCAAAACAAAGAAAGATGCTCATGATCATCTTTCTTTTGACTGCTTCAAACGCGAAGAGCAAGGTCACGTGACTATCGCAGAGTTTTCACATCTATGCCATGCTTTCATGTGTGCGACGTACGTGTCCGTCCTTCAAAGTTGGAACCCATTCCTCTCTTTCACTTTTCTCTTCGCATAAGCCAAAAATATGAAGAGATAAAAGCACCAACCCGTAGAAGACAGAAGGAGGAAAAGACGATTACGGTACAGTAACTAATCCAATAGAATCATTTTCTATGGTGTAGAAATGGCCGTCGTTTTATGCGGAAAATATCTGAAAGTCGGTCTGACGTGGGAGCTCAGAATTGGCTCCCACCTGATAAGATGTGTGTGTTCATAAAACATTTCAGATTCCAATAATATGGCTTCTCGTTATCGTATCCCCAAACATTTACTACCACAACACTTCACGAAGAAGAAGAAACAACCAGAATGGCAACAATAGCCGGCGTAAACCTCTCAACCCCTACAGTGTTGGCCAAGGCAGCCGACTCGCCAAAGGCTTTGAAGAGCCCATGGCTCAGCCACCCTTGGAAGAGGTCCACCCAGTTGGCCGGAGCCGGTCGCATGCACGTCGTCAGACCCCTGGCTGCAGCACCGGATAAGATATCGGAAAAGGTGGCGGAGAGCATCAAGCAGGCTGAGGACGCGTGCTCCGATGACCCGGTGAGCGGCGAGTGCGTTGCGGCATGGGACGAGGTGGAGGAGCTCAGCGCCGCGGCTAGCCACGCACGTGACAGGAAGAAAGAGTCCGACCCGTTGGAGGCCTACTGCAAGGACAACCCGGAGACCGACGAGTGCCGCACGTACGAGGACTGAAAGAATTAATTAGATCATGTTTACGCTTTATATCCTCTTGTAATCCTTTGCTTGATAGTTCTTTATCTGTCTTATACACTATTAATGATAGAACCTTTATCTTTCTTTTTAAAAATGGATTTCTTCTTTAGCCTCCGATCCCCTTATGTTCATTTAAATTCTTATAAAATTTAGGCCACTAAAAAAGAGGGATAACCCAGATAACAATATGATCATACATGGATGTCTGCCTATGAAAATACAACCAGTTATAAAGATATGATCTGGACAGTATCCCGCCTACTAAGAGCACTCACATTTTGAATTATGTAAAATTCACTTTTGTCTGGAATAGATAATAAAAATGCAAAAACGTCTTCTATTGGTTTATCTATTCAAAAGCTAGAATAGATTTAGCTACCACTTGTTAACCGTGCAACTCTACACGTGGAGTTGCACTATTCACATATCTATAATTTTTTTTTTTTTTTTTTACCTTTCAACTTATTAATAAAAAATAATAAAGAAAGAATATAGAGTTTTTTTTTTTTTTTTAAGGGAGAGAATATAGAGTTTAGAATAGATAATCCGTAATCGGATAGATGGTGCTTTTTAAAATCCTTTAGCTAAACTAGATAAAGTGGGTTTTAATTAACTATTTTATATTGAAAAATAAATAAGTCATTGAAAGTGGTCTGACTTGTCTGGGTTTATTTTTGTCTTTATTTTTACTTTTGAATACTTTGTAGAGGAGTTATAATTACAATTTGATTGCCTGCTAAAGGACATAAAGTGAATGATGATTGATGACAATTTCACACAATGTTGACATTGTGATCTTCTTTTTATGCAATATATTGGTGTGATATTTAACACATGCATGAATTAATGATATGCATCAGTATTATGGCATGAATTGGGACATCTAAGACACATGAATAGAAGGTTTAGAGGTTAACTCTTCTTGTTTGATTATTTTACTTTTGCTAGCAGTGAATGAGTTTTCCCTCATTGAGATTTCAACAGTTTCCTCTCTTTCTCTTTTCTATGCTCTCTTATGCCATATTAATTTTCATTTTTTCCATTTCATTTTGTGGTTTATGTGTTCTGCTTCCTTCAATTTCTTCCCCTCTTTGTAGTGACTGAAGTTCATGGAAGGACATTTGGAGTTTGGACACTTTTAACTTGCACCCTTTGCTTTCTTTCTGCATTTAACCTTTAAAATAAGCCACTTTATTTGGCTACCTTCTTATCATTCATCCATGCGTTTGGTCATTTCATTACTGAATACCTAATATATCAGACAATGGCGATTGGAAATCTGGCAACTGTTGGCATCTTTGCAGGTATGAATGTTAATAATCAAATTTGTGATGTTTGCCTATATGTTGTTTTTCCTTTTTGCTTTGTATTTGGGTTGAAGTTGCCTGGTTATTTTCCTTAACTTTGACATATGATTGTCATGATTGCTGTTCAGTTTTCTTTTTTGTAATCACACTTTTATTTTACTAGAAAGCCAATTAGTCAATGAGCTAAACCAAGGGATATAGTCCTCTTTTTTCTCTTAAAACCTTCGTCCCTATGCAATGATCAATCACTCCATGTACCTACCTTACAAGCTGAGCAATTCTAGGTGAAGCTTGGGCTTTGTTCAACCTGCTTGTAGGCCCTGTTTTGTTTTGTTTCTTTGTTTTTCTTGTTGATTTGCTTGGTCATAAGCTGGACCCATGGAAAGGGCATAAGCCCCCCTCCCTCCCAAATAATAATAAAATCAAACGAAACGTTTGACTCTCGTTTCACTATATTAGAATGTTAGTTAAGGCACTGATGTCTCCTGCCCCTCCATATTTGATGTTATTTAGAAAATTAGAAGCATTTACAAGATCTTTACTTTGTTTGGAGTTCCAGACACTGACTACAAAGTGATTGCAGAATCTTTGGTAAGTTATGCTGAATTCTAAACCCTTGTCATTTGCCTGCATCAGAATTCCGTTTCCCTGATTGACTAGGGCAAGTTTGTATGTTGGATCAAATGTAGAGTTGGAATGGGAATTAGTAGGGAATCAATAATTTGTAATTTGGTGATCATTGGAGCCAATTTCTGAATAAGTTGTATTTGATAACTGTGTTTTATATTGATCAGATGTTCCATTATAAAGAAAATCTTCCATTATTCAAGGTGATAAAACATGGTCTCCATTTGAAATGAATCCATGGTGTATCTTCATCAATTTGAAGCCTCGATGCTCCAAAGTAGCATGTTATTAACTTCCATTAACAAACACGCTGTCTATAATCTCCATGCATGCTTCACAACACTTTATCTATGGTAATGCTATCAAGACAACTTGCTTAATAGAGTTTGAAGACAAGGACATATTAGTAATGGACAGACTTCAGAGGAATATATATATATATATGATGTACACAGACATGATCTTCTTTTGAGAAGAAAAGAAAAGAAAAAAAGAACTATGAGCTGAGCTCAAGAAATCTTTGTGCCATGGGATGCTTGGCTTCTGAGAGATTTTGAGGTTTCAACACTTCAACAATTTCACCTTTGACAAGGAGACAGACAATATCAGCAATCCTCTGGATTTGTTTGACGCTGTGAGAGACGATTATAATTGTCATCCCCTGTTTCTTCTTCAGATTCACAAGCACATCCTCTATGTTCTCCGTCGATATTGGGTCCAAGGCACTTGTTGGCTCGTCCAGCAGCAGAACCTTCAACAGAGACCCCATTATCAGATCCACCACCAAAACATGTGAAGATATATTATCATGTGTTAAGAGGTGGGTTACCTCTGGTTTATTAGCAAGGGTCCTAGCCAGAGCCACCCTTTGAGCTTGTCCTACAGAAAGCTCACCACCAGTCTTATTGGAAAAAGAGGGATCAAGGTCTGCAAGCCTTAGTAACTTGTGAACCTCCTCATCACTTAGCTTCTTCCCTCTCAATTGTGGTCCGTATCGGATGTTGTCCGCCATTGTGCCTGGAAAGATAGATATCCATGGTAAGGTGACTATAACACAAAACACTGGTAAAGAGTAATAGTTGTACCTTTGGCACGGCCAATTAGGCAGCCGCTTAACACCTCCAATGGAATAAGGCCACAATTAGCAATAGTATAATTAAGTTTTGTTCAACAAAAAAAATCTTTTAATACCTCAATTATGGTAAAGTTGTTAGTCAAATGCTTTGTAATTAAGGCTTAATTATGATTAAAAAGGGGAAAAAATCTACATACTGCTCTTAAATTACCACCTAAATTACTCGATTGACAATCTCTTCAAATTACCAAAATATTATCAATGTGCCTTCAAGGCCAGTAAGAAGACAAAAATTACTTTACAATTTTTTTAATAAACAAAAATACCCACATAAATTCAATAATAATAATAATCATTTTTTAAGAGAGAGAGAGAGAGAGAGAATTTTTATTTTTTTTGTAAGACAAATTTTAATTTCTTTTAAAAAAAAAAGGGAAAACTTTTTAATTTTTCATTTAATTTTTAAATTTGGTCACCCTTGGATTTTATGTATTTCTTTTATTTAACTTTTTTTTTTAATTTTAGTTTTAGTTTTTTTTTTCTTTTAGTTTTTTTTTATTAAGGATATTTTTGTCATTGGAAAAACATTGATAATTTTTATTAGTTTGCAGTGGGACATTATCCATTGAGTGGTAGTTTGAGGGAAGTAGGTGGATTTTAGCCTTAGAAAAAAAATTGAATTCCAAAATACTTTTGACTTTCAAGGGAAAAAAATAAAAAAAGAAATGAAAACTTACATTAATGGCACCCTAAGTAATTTTGCCTGAACATAAAACTAACAAATTGACTAAGTTTCCTTCATTAAAATAATGTTTAGCATAAAGTAAATTTTATTTAATTTACATAAAAAGAATTATATGTAGGCCAATACAAAATATGTCATTCATGGAAACAAAATGTCTTGCAAGAAGCAATAAAAACAATATTTCAACTTAATAATTAATTAATTAATTAATATAAATTTAAATCTAAAAAAATCTCGGCCTCAAAATCTATTGAGCGGGACAAACTTTGTTAAAGTGTGTATCATCTTATCCATTGTTCCACTATCATAAACTTATTTCACAGATCAAAGGCCGCCTCTTTATTGTATTGTTCTTAATTTAATAACTGATCATGTAAAAATGAATTAAAACATTTTGTTACCGGCCAATCTCCGAGAGTACTCAGCGGTGGTAATAAACGACGAAGGGTACCTTCGAAGAGAGCGGGAAGCTGGAAGAGCATGCCCACCTTCCGGCGAAGGCTGAGCACATCGAGTTTGCAAATATCCCGGCCGTCCAAAAAGACGGTACCCAAAGGCGGCTCCCACAGGCGGTTCAGTGCCCTCAACATCGTCGATTTCCCACTCCCGCTGGGCCCTATGATCCCTACGATCACGCCCTTCGGTATGTCCACGTTGATCCCGTTCAGTATCGGAACCCCCGCGTCCGATTTCTTTTTCAGATCACGTATCCGAAATTTCGGTTGGGCTTCATCTGGGCCGGGATCGTCTACGTCCACCACCAGTCGTACGTGCTCGATCTCTGCAAAGAAACAAACAGAATCAGATATGAGATAAGATGAGATGAGAGCCGTTGGATATTATCATAAATACCTCAAAAAGGAAGAGAGGGTGTTTGATTTTTTCTGTGTATAGAATTTTGACGTACCTAGAGAAGAAGCCATTGTGTGTATTGTGACAGAGAGAGAGAGAGAGAGAGAGAGAGAGAGACTATTTATGGACGGTGTAGGAAAAGCCTTCCTTAGTTCCGACTTCCGAGCAGATGGAGCCAACTGCTTGATTGGCTCGATTGATGACCGTAAGATGATTCCTAACAGCTTTCCTTTCTTTTCCCTTCATTTTTCTTAAATGTAGGGAATAAAACTATTTTTTACTTTCCTATCAAAAAACACCCCATAACAGCTTCCCTTAATTTTTCCCTATATCATTAAAATATTATTTTGTTACTTTTACTTTAATTAAAAGAAAGAAAAGAAAGAAATAAAGTAAGAGAGAGATTATATTTTTAGAATAAACAATTGAATGGGAGGTGAACAGTACTTCCCAATACATTGGGAAGCACTGTTTACTTCCTAGGGAACAGATAATTGTAGGGAAGCTGCTGTGGGATGGTTTTTTTGACTTTTTTAAAATTTTCCTTAAAATTTAGGGAACAGATCCATTGTAGGGAAGGTGCTAGTAATGCTCTAAAAGAATATTGAGAGGACCCCTATTTTGTGGTGGTCACTATCAGTCTATCACCATGAAATTTCTCTAACTGCACTATCAGTCTATCACTATAAAGGCCGCTCTCTATATCGTGAGGCATAAGACAAGAATTTTAGATAAGACATTTTTTTTAAATATATTTAAATATTAATATAAATATAAATATAATATAAAAATATAAAAAGATTTTCTTAATTAATCGTTGATTTTAAAATAGTCTTATAAATTTTTAAGTAAGTTAAAGTATTTTTGCAGTCAAAACACTTGATAGATTTCGTTAATTTTCAAGGGGTGTGGGTGGCCCGACCACCTCTGGGGTGGCTGCCCAGTCGGCAGTTACCCTTTCCTTTTTTCTATTATTTTTTAAAGTTTTTAATTTATTTAACTTTTTATATTTCTTTTTTAAAAAAAAAATAATTTTTTATTTTAATTTTTAAGAAAATAAGGGTATTATTGAAGAAGAAAAAATGACATTTTTTACATACATTAATAGTTTAAAGAATTACTTTAACACACTTAAAAATTCATGAAACTATTTTAAAATCAATCATTAGTTAATGAGGTTTTTTTTATTTTTCCACTCGGAGAAACAACGTTATTACATTGATAATAATAAATTTGTTAGAAATTCTTTTTTAGCTTCAAATAATTTTTTATTATTATTTTATTTATAACGTTTTTCATATCCAATGCATATTTTTAGCAACATTTATAATAAATAAAAATTTTACACAAAATAATAATTGAACCCTTCTTTTTTTTTTTTTGACATATCCACACAAGAGGAAGGAGGGAGATTCAAATTAGTGACCTCTACTTTATGAGGCATGGTCCCCAGTCAATTAAGCTAACCCTTAAGGACAATAATAATTGAACCTAATTTATCAAACGAGCACTTTATAACGAGATAATCTAACACTTTTTTGACCTCCACAAGCAAACATAAGTAATAATTGATTAGAATCATTTTACAAAATCCTACACGGTTAACTCCTCTCTTCTTCTAAGTTCTAACAAATGAAATTATTTCTCTCTTAAACATACAATAGTCCAAGATTCTCTCTTTAAACTGTTCATCTTCCTTCTCTCTTTCACCTGAAGGCATTTTCCAAATTTGTGTTCTTTGAAAGACTTGCTGAAAATCCTCTACCGGATCGGTAATGGCCCACCAGTTCTTTTGCTTCCCAAATTGTTAATAATACAAAAACAATTGAGAAATTTTTTTATAAGACTTACCTACCCAAATAAATGTCAAATTATCCACTCACATGTTCATACAAATTAGAAGTGTACAACTGGGACGGTTATTAACTGTTAATAACCACCAACAACCACTAATCGAAAAACCGAAAATAATCTCAACCGGATAACTGGGTACCCCGTTTGCGGTTATCAGTTATAGGGTTTTAGAAAACCGGTTAATAACCGAGTAACCGGTTTTTATATATATATATATACACACAAATAATTATATTTATTGTACATGAGCCTCAAACTCAACCTTTAAATTCAAGGAATGAATCATCTTAAGTTTTTTAATATGAATGTTTGGTATTTTTTCAAATTGTCATCATATTTTAATTATAATACAATTGTCATTATATTTTATAATATTTGTTTGTTTGATTTTCTTTGCAATCATTTTATTTAATCTATGGACTTGATTGTCAGCTTATTGAGATGAATGGATGGTGAATAGTAAAAAAAATTATGCACGTCCAATAGTATTTACTATTTACCATTAAATATTGAATGGTTGGATATTTGATTAAAAAAAAAAATTGAAAAAAATCAACAATGTATGAAAACCGGTTACCCGCTTAAAAACATATTTTTAATAACCAGATAACCGGCTGTTGGTAATAACCGCAACCTGTTTACCGATTGCAACTGCGGTTATTTAAATAAGAATAACCGTAGTAGCCTCACCAAATTTTACAAGCCAAAATAGCTAAAAATCAGTTTTCTCTATTCTAGTGAGCTATTTTTTTAAAGGAGCAGCATCACTATTTTAACTATTCACTATCACTATTCTATTTAAATAATATTTTTTCAGATTTTTTTATTCTTTCTCTATTTAATCTTTTTTGAATGTTTGTCTTTTCCTAACGGTCATATTTTTTAATATTTCTTATTCTAATGGCCATTTTTTAAAAAAATTGTCTTTTCCTAACGGTCATATTTATAAATATTTGTCTTATTCTAACGGTCATATTTTTGAAAATTTCTCTTTTCTAACAGGGTTGTGCTGGGATTGATTTGTGTGAGAAAGAAAGGAAAAAAAACAATGAGAAATGACAATTTTTATAGTTTTTTAATGATTTGATTAGTGAATAGTATTGTTCACTCACCAAAATTTTTTGGTTAAACTGATGAGGCTGATGAGAGTAGTTTTTTGAGGTTTTCACCAAATTGCCTCATCAAAATAGCTAAAAAACTACTTTGGTAAGGCTACTAAGAATATTCTTAAAGCATCTCCAGCAATAATAGCCAAAGTAGCTATTGAAAAAGTATAACTCTCTACTTTACCTATTGTTTTACCTATACTTTCTCCAACATATTCTCTCTTCTACTCTTTATTTCCTTTAAATATAATTATTTTGTGTGGAATAGAGTAAGAGAAAAATAGGGAGAAAGAAAATAATTAAAAACCGTTTCTAGTGTGAATAGTAAATAGGCTCTTCTGCCTTTTTTTTTTTTTTTTTTTTTAAACAAATAGCATGTGCTATCGTTGATACTGGAAATCCCAAAGGCATACAACTTGAAAATTAAGGGACAAACCCCCCAACACTCTAAGCCAAAAGGATCTGACTTAAAAACATCTGCCTAAGCAGAATCACAAATCTCACAAGAATTACATTTAAGCCCCCCTTACAATAAAATTCTAATAAAATTTAAGTCATACATAGGCAGACTGTACATAGAAACAAAGGAATATGCAAACACATCTAACAGAAAAATCACCAAAGTCGGCAGTATGCGCACTGTCATCGCCAAAGACCGGGGCATGTAAGGTACATGCCTCCCCCGAAGCTACCCAGCAGCAGATCGGCCTCCCTATCTCCCGTTACCACCTTTGCACGGCGAAAAAAGGCAAAGCGTGACCGTCACGCGCAGTGCAAGAAGCCACGCGCTGGTCACCGGTAACCCACACAGCCGATGCAAACGATGGCAGGACTATAAGTCGACGGTGGACCCATCTGAGAGGCGCGTGTCTCTCAGAAGCCGATGGATAAGCGAAGATATGGCATCAAAAAATAGAGGAAATGATGAAGTCCGACCATACGCTCCACTGGTGACACGAACGATAACAATAACTCCCCACCGGACATTTCAAGATGAACCTTCCTGTTAGAGAACGAGAAGAAGAAAAAACAAAGCAAAATGAACAAACTCCGTAGCTTTAAAAGCTAGGAGAATCACATCCATCACTAAATCTAGCCGGGGGGAATAAAAGTTCCACAACCCTATTGGTTAGGAGAAATCTATTCTCACTGGAACAAGTCAAGGGAAACAAAAAATCACCCTGACTCACGAGGAGCCAAAGGAAAAATCACCACCGGAATGAGGGAGGCGTGAGGCCACCCCCCTTCCCGGTGAAAGCCATACTCACAGGGAGGGCTCTCAAGGAAGAAAATATCAAAGAGAGAGAGAGAGAGAGAGAGAGAGAGAGAGGCCTTTTGCCTATTTATTATCCGTCACACTAGAAAGAAAAACTTTATTATGCCTATTTGACTCATAATAATTCAATTTGATTATTATGAACCATTTATAGTATGTTTGGGTGAGAAAATTTTTTCAAATACTGTTTTTCAAATATCAAATTCTACTCAGATTTATCTAACTTTTTCTAATTTTGTCTAAGATTTTTTAACCATCCAAACATAATTTTAAAAAACAATTTGTCTCGATCAATTACATAGCCATAAATTCTTATAGGCAAGGAGTTAAGAGCCAAAAAAAAAAAAAAAAAAAAAAAAAAAAAAATATTGTTAGTAAGGGCTAGTAGGTTAAACTTTTATTTCTTACCTGAAATTTAAAATTTAAAATTTTTTTTTTTTTAAGTTATGGGGGCCCATGGCCGGCCACCTAAATCTGTCCCTATTTTCAATATTTATAATTTTTATAAAAATCACACACCTAAACCAATTATTAACTATTTTGTTGGATGTCTATTCATCAGGACCCAAATAAAGTGTCTTACCGAATACAACCTTTCCCACTCGGATAAAAGTAATCCCAATGCCACGGTCTCGAGAAAATATTTGTTTAACGGATTCTTGGTTCTGATTCTGATTCTTTTAATGGGGTTGAAAGGTAAGACAACTTTCGCAAGTGCATTCGGTGTGTGTACGGAACATATCTCTACCGTTCATTTTGTTCCAGAACATATCCCACGTACGTGGCTGTTTCACTAGGACCAAGGAGATCTCGGTAACGCAGCTCAGGTTTCCTATTGAATATACGCATTAGTGGTTTAATTCCATGTTTTAATTTGCACCGCCATCTGCTTTCTGAAGTGTAAAGGCATTGTTTAATAGGCAGCATGACCTATCTGTCATTGGGATTGAATATGAATAAATATGTTAAACCTTGTATTATTAGCATGGTGCCTATTAAGTTGACGGCATTAGAATATAAATTAAATAATTAAACTTAATTTTTCTTATTTGCTTAAGTATTTTGGAAAAGAGATAATTTAACATAATATCAGAACAAAGATCATGAGTTAGAACCGTAAGTTGTTGGGCGAGTGGTGATTTAACATAGTATCATAACAAAGATTTGAGCTCAAACCTTGTATTTGTCATTCATGTAACGCTATAATAAAATTAACTAAATGGTAATCAACTTCATAGTTCACCTCCCAGTCTTAGTCTAAAAAAAAATGGACCACAGAAATCTAATCATCTCCAAAGAGAGTTTGCAGCGGAAGACTTTCACTTATAACACAAAGATAACAATTAAAATCCTCAATCACGATATGAACAACTAGAGCAAGACTAAAATATCATAACATAGATAAAGTCTCCAAATATTATGGTCAAAAGACTAGTCTCCAACATAGCATAAGTATTATAAACCGAGTCTAAGATACGTGAAGCAAAGGTCTAGGTTTGCAATGCACATGGCATTCCGTGTGGTGCTTGACTTTCTACCTTGGTAAGGCACATCGTTCTAATCGGTCACGCGTGCATCAATTTAGGGCTCTTTCCTAAACTAGACTTCAATGAATTGGTCAAATCACACAAATAAAACTTTAAGATAGTTAGCCGATCTCACAATCTCTACCTTAAAACCCTCTCTTAGCACAATGAATTTAGTATTGAATTCTTACAAAACAATAGCCTAGAAACCCATTTAAATAAGCTCTGAAAAACCTAATTGACACAAACTTGGATTTCCCTAAGCGGCGTCCGGACTAGGACAAAGGACGTCCGGACGTCAAGCAACAACCTACTTCAAATAACAGGCTTTTCTTCAGAAGTCTTCAATAGTGCGTCCGAACGGTTGCTTGTTGTCTTCACTGTTAGCAGCCCGTAATTTACTATTCGGACACTGCATCAAATAGGAGCTCTCGGGTCTAGCAGAGATAAAGATATCAAGATGGATATGTTACAACGCTAGTAAAGATAGGATAAAGAATGAAATCACCATGAGAAGGTGGGGATGGCACTAATTGAAAATAAAACTAGGGACATTTAAGATGTTTTGGACTTGTACAAGTGTACAGCTAAGACACGAATGCATTAGTAAGAAAGAGTAATTATATTAATGTGAAAGTAGTAGGAAGGATTAGAGGAGGAAGAAGAAAAACGATCGACGTCGGTAAAAGGTATAAGGAAAGATATGATTGTCAAAGAAGTAAATACAGACATGACCCAAGAGAAGGTCGATCGAGTGACATAAAAGAATCTGTGTATCGAAACTCAGTTAGCTGGGTTAAGACTTATTTTGATTGAGTTCAGTTCAGCTCAGTATGTACCTTAACATATGTAAGCTTTTTGAAGCCCAAAAAGTGGTAACTCATCATGTTTTCCAGTTTCCTTTCTCTATGATATTTTCTATGTTATACCTTCTTCCCCCAGCCATCTTTTAGAAGATTGGCATCGGTATAATCAAGTTGCCTCCTAAAGTCATAGTTTTGTCTTTTGACAATCTTGTTGTCCATTTGGATGAAGTGAGATTGGAAAATGTTATATGATGTGAAGTTTAATTGGTTTAGTGGGAAAAGGCGGATTATTAATTCCCTAGGCCCTAGCTCATGCTCATCCACGCTAAGCCAACCAATATCTCAATCATTGTTTTCAAATTTTGCATATTTTGGTCATCTTTAGGTGTTTGCCACCTAGCTTCATTTTTTCTTTAATGCTTACATTTACCTTTTAGACATAGTATGTGAGTTTTTTGAACTATTGAAATATATCACCTTTCTTCATATTCTAGTTGAGAATAAGCTGATAGAATTGCTACTCTGCACAAAAAAAAAAATAAAAAATAAATAAATAAATTAACACATTTCCTTCTATAAAATTTCTATTCTATAATCACTATTATCCATAAAATTCAGGCTTGGCAATTTTGACACGACCCACGAATCCGACACGAACACAACACGAATATATAGGGTTTGGGTTTAGGTTATAACTCGTTTATGACCCATCAACTCGTTTATGACATTTTTATGACCCGTTAATGACTCGTTTATGACCCGCCAACCTGTTTATGACACTTCAACCTGTTTATAACATATTTATGACGCGTTAATGACATATTTTTTACCAAATTAGTTAAACGGGTTGACACGCTAACCCGATGGGATAACACGGCAACCTGAATTGCCAAGCCTAAAATTTTCAAAAGAATCACTATCATTACCACCAAAAGATATGACTGTAGGGGTGGGCAGCGGTTCGGTAGGCGGTTAAGTCGGTTAAGTCGGTTCGGTTAACCGATCGGGTCGGTTAAGTCGGTTAAGTCGGTTCGGTTAACCGATCGGGTCGGTTAAGTCGGTTAATTCACCGACATCTAACCGACTAACAATATTTTCGAAAACTTCGGTTAAGTCGGCATAGGCGGTTAAGTCGGTCGAAAGGCGGTTCGGTTAAAGCGGTCGGTAAACGGTCGGTTAATTCGGTTAACAGTAACACTCTTCAAATGGATTGCTAGATTGGGCGGGCTTGGGCAGCTTGGGCCTTCATAATTTGGGCCTAATTTTTTAAATTGGTAAAATTAAATACTTTCAAAAACAATTGGTCTTATTTTTCAACATTTGCCAGCAGGCCCAACACCACTACAGTCTACAAGTCATTGGCCCATTCAAATCAAATAAATCAATTATTTGGAATAATATTTGATTATTCCCTTTTTTACATATTTACAATCTTTAATCGAATTTTCATACATTTAAATATTTAATTTTTTAAATGAGATAATTAGATCTCTTAAATAGCAAATTTGATATTAATTTCAATTGATTGTAGGATACCAATAACCAAAAAAAAAAAAAAAAAATCAGTAGGTTCCAACATTACTGCCATGTGCAAAATAGTGTTCCTTGATGTATCCATATCATTTGGCAAAATGATATCATGTGCAAAATATCATGTGCAAAATATTTGTGGATAATTGCTATGTAAAAAACCCTTGAGACCATGCTGTGAATTGTGATTGCTGGCAGTAGGCGAGTACTCAGTAGCAACTAGCAATTAGCAAATAAAAAATAATAAAAGAAAAATGTAAAAAATAATAAAAGAAACTACACGGCTACACCTAAATGAAACATAACCACAAGTCCACAACTGAATCTGTGAATCAAACACACCAACCAGTCGGTCCAGTCCTTAGGCCACAAACAAGTTACAAGCCTAAACACCAAGTCACCAACAAACAAACTGCAACCTATAAAAAGGAGCCAAAAACAAAGCCAAACAGGCCAAAAACCAACACACAACCAAGAGCCCAAGTCTCTGCAGAAAAACAAAGCACTAGAACACTCAACACCTACTGCAAACAGCAACTCAAGTACTCAACAACTCAAAAACAGCAACACAAAACACATTACATCAAGGTTATTGAAATGCCCTTTAGCCAAGACTTCCCAATTTATATCGGCCAGAATTGATTCTTTCGTACGTGGGACGACCTTCAATTTGCTTCCTTCAATGATAAAATCAAAAAACACAAGTTATAAATTGATCAATAAAAAAGAGTAAAAGACCACAAACAAGTAAATGAGCATATGTCAAGTAAAGAAAATTAGAAAATAATAAGATTATTAAGATGAATTGATGAAAAACCCTACCACTTACTTTCAAGTTTCAACGCAACAAAGTACTTCCCTCAAGCCTTAATCATTAATGTCAATTGTCAAATGTGATGGAGTCAGACATAATTTCTAAAACAATGAAATTTTAAAAGAATTAGTAAAAAATCAATTGAATCAAATATTTGGAACAATGAACAAATATGATTAACATTACCTAAGTCAAGCTTGTAGCTATCTTCATCTTCAAGAGTAGTTTGATGTAACTCATCATGCTCACTGACCCAAGAAGATCTCAACCAATTTTGAGTGCATATAAGAGCCTCCACTGTTTTCGGAGCTAAAGAACTCCGAAAAGGATCAATGACGCGACCTCCAGTGCTAAATGCTGACTCAGAAGCAACAGTGGTAATCGGAATTGCCAAGACATCTCGTGCTACCTCAGATAGAACCGGAAACTTTCCTGAATTTATCTTCCACCACATCAAAGCATCAAAAGTTTCACAAGGTGGCTCAACATCTTCTGCAAAATATTGTTCTATCTCTGTTTGACACAACAACAAATTTTTGGAGGCCCGAAATGAATGGAAGTCTTTTAAAGCATCTTTCCTATTTCTACCCGCATGGGCCACACGGGCCTTACGGGCTGCATCCAGTGGCATTGAGGCTGAACTTCCACAACTCTGCTCTTCATTTGACAACCCGTCTCTACTTCCTCCTACTCCAACATTTTTATCATAGTGATCATATAACTGCTCCAAGGCATTCTTCAATTTGGTGGTAATCTTCTTTGCTTTTTCTTCACCTACATTACTCGTGAACCAAAATTCTAAAATGACCATCTTGTAACGTGGATCAAGCACAGAAGCGACAAACAACAAGGGGTTAATTTTTTCAAAGTCTCCCCAATACTTGTCATATTTCATTTTCATCTTGATCGCCATGGAGCTCAACAAATAATCATCACTGTCACAATACTCCATCAAACAATTATAAACTTTTTGGAGTATGTTGAAATAAATGTTAGAAGTCGAGTATAATGAACCCGATATCTCAACTGTCACCTCATAAAACACTTGCAGAAATTTAGAAAAGTTTCTAATATTTTTCCAATCATCTTCAAGCGGAGGCCCCAACCCCTTTCTCCCTCCACCATCCTCACACAACTAGTTTGCAAAATTCAAATCTTCATCTAACATTAGTTCAAATGCCATTTCATACTTTTCTGCCACATCCAACATCATATAAGTAGAATTTCATCGAGTGGGAACATCAAGAGTCAATGAAGCATGATATCCACTTGTTTTCCTTTCCGCACAAGACTTAAAGATGGCCAACCTTTGAGGGGAACCCTTTATATATTTCACCATATTCCGAACCCTTACGATTGAATCATCTACATCCTTCAATCCCTCATGCACAATTAGATTGATAATATGTGCACAACACCTTACATGAATAAACTGATTGCGACAAATAACATCATTATTGGCCATAGTTCGCTTTTTGAAACAATCAACTGCAGTCTCATTGGCACTTGCATTGTCAAGTGATATTGTCAATATCCCTCTAATACCCCATTCCTCCAAACATTGCTCCAATTCCCTTGCAATCGTTAGCCCCTTGTGATCTGACACTTGGCGAAATGCCAATATCCTTTTCTGATATTTCCAACTAGGATCAATGAAGTGTCCAGTGATGCACATGTAATTCATATTTTGAACCGAAGTCCATGTGCCAGTGGTCAAACAAACCCTTTGACCAGTTTTTGAAAACTTGATCTTCATTGTGTCCTTAGTCTGCATATACAACTTGACACAGTCCTTCATCAATGTATAGCGAGAAGGAAGCTTAAATCGAGGCTCAAGAACCTTGCACAATTTCTTAAACCCCATCCTATCCACAGTTGAAAATGGCATTTCATCCACAATAATCATCTCACAAAGAGTCTCCCTAATGATTTTTTCAGAGTACTTCGTAATCATTAGATTCTTACAACTACCACCATCACCCTGACTTTGCACACACTCAAAAGTGAACTTAGATTGAGATATATCTTGATTAGCTAGTATGTTCTTGTACTGTTGGCATGCTTTGACATGGTACAACATGTTAGAGGTGCCATTGTTCTTTCCATGACATTTATACTCAAGCCCACAATAATTACAATGTGCCACAGGTTTATCTTGAGGAAAATTTGGATCCCTAGTAAAATGATTCCACACTGCAGATGTTTTCCTAACATTTCTTCTTCTTTTGTTCCTAGGGAGTGGTGGTCGTCCACCACGACCAGCACTTCTAATATCTTGGGTATCCGTCTCCAACTCATCAGAATCACCATCAACATCAATGCTTTCTTCAATATCTATTGAATTATCAACAGGAGGAGATGGATAACAAGAAGCAGCTACTGATGATGTAGGTGCAGGTGTAGGTGCTGGTGCATCCATCTAGATTATGAAATTAATATGGTAAATTTCCAGGAAGTTTGTAAATAATTTATAAATTATTAGGTACCCCTAACAAATCTCTTTTTTATGAATTTGATGTAAAAAGTTTTGTATCCCTAATCATTAGTAAACTAATATTTTTTTCATAATGAAAGGCAAAGCAATTAAGTCAAACCCCCCCCCCCCCCCCCCCAGACAAAAAAAATTAACACAAATATGATCAAACCTAGAGCAATCTAAAGTGATGGATGGATGGTCTTCATGTGACATGTGTTATGATTGCACATTAAAGGTATGATAATCATGACCAGATTTTAAGGTACAAACTAGTTACTACGGAGAAAAATTCCAAAAACTTGCATGTCAAATTGTCAATACAAACAACAATCCAAATTATGAATTATCCAATATGTTCTATTGTTCTGCACAGCAGCACAGTCCACAAACCACAGCCCTTAAAACCAAAGCCCTTAAACAGTTAAACCCAAAATCCACAAAGAACACTCAACACAATTACACAAGTATTCAATTACACAAAACACATACACATAAGAGTTAAGAAATAATATACCTGAGGCTGAGGTTGGATCGTTGGCCTTCTAGCTTCTTCTTCAATTGTTCTGCTTTTTGACATTTTTGTTCTGCTTCAGTGCTTCTTGTTAAAGTATGAATGGCTGTTTCAAAAACAAATTAAAAAATGGTTCATTAATCATTAATGCCGTATGATTTACTGATTTAGCAATTAGCATGAAGCCATGAAGGCCTGAGACTAAATGAGTAAATGCAAATTATGCAATTGGCTAAGACAGTAAGTTAGTAACTAAGACTAAAAGAGAGAGAGAGACAGAGAGAGAGCTACCGGACAGGCGGACAGAAGGGGATAGACGAACAGTTTCCGAGTGGGAGCTTGGGAGGGGACGGCAGCGGTCCACAGCAAACGTCGAGTCTTCCGGAGTCCGGACTTCCAGGCCTTAGTGTTTGGTTAGTTGAGGATTGAGGAGAGGGCCCAGAGGGGTAGGACCGTAAGGGAGGCCGGGAGGCAACAGCGGGCCTCCGCTGCGTCGACCGTCGGTGGAGTCGGCTGGTTAGGGTTAGTGTTCAACTGTCTGTTCAAGTGATTCGGAAAGAGGACAGGAATCAGAGGATGGGTAGGTGGGGAGGCGGTTGGGGTGGCCGGGTGGGGTGGGCAGTGCCGCAATGGGCTGGTCCAGCTGGAACTGGAGGCCTAGAGCCTGGACTCTGGAGGCTGGAATTTTGCGGGTTGCGGCAATTGCCGTCGCCGATTGCCGTCTGCCGAATAACCTAGGTCTTGAAGGCTTCAAGTTGAAGCGAATAGGTGGAATAGCGATGAATATATATTCTCCGAAAACGGCGTCGTTTCAAGTGTGATAAAACGACGCCGTTTTAATTTTTTAATAAAAAAAAAAAATGTAATGAAACGACGTCGTTTGTTATCAATAAAACGACGTCGTTTCGTTACAACGGTTCGGTTAAAACGGTCGGTTAATTTTCGGTTCGGTAAGTCGGTTAACAGTGCAACCGAACCACCTACCGAACCGAACCGACTTTCAGTTAAAAAATCTCTACCGAACCGAATTTTGTCGGTAGGCGGTTAATGTCGGTTCGGTTGCGGTTCAGTAGGCGGTAGGCGGATAATTTGCCCACCCCTAGATATGAGTTTATAGCGAGAATTATATTATCTAAATGAATGTAACCCTTCAGAACTTACTTAACCTTTTTTTTTTTAACATTAGAAATACCAAACCTAATTACAACCAGCATAAAGGAAAGTAACTTGACTTAAATTACCATAAAAAGTTTATTGACTTCTATTTTCTATTTATTTAGTAATTAACATAATATCCATTTCCTTCTTCCTCTTGCTCTTGTAATCTCGGTTCTGCCCCCTAGCACCTGTTCCAACTTTTTAGTACTCCTGCCTCATATTTATGTAAAGTGTATTTTATTACCATAATAACTCAGTTGCCATTATTAAAATTGTTTTCTAATACTCTTGTAGTCGGTTACGTCTTTTTCCTTAAAATGATGTCGTCATTACTATCATGAGTTACATCGTTTTAGTTAAAAACGACGTTGGTAAGTGTCGTTTTGTTCAAACGACACTAACAAAAAAACAACTCAAAAACCTAAATTATTTTGTAGTATCAACTAAAACAGTAAATATCGCCAATGTGCAAACTGAAGGGAACTAATGTAAAAGATATTAATAGTGCATTGTTAGACATAATATGAAATAAATATCCTCCAACAATACGATTAATTAAGCAAATTAAAAAGTAACCTCAGTTATTCCAAGCTTAACCAAATTGTATGGCAAATATCACCTCGGTATAACTTATTCCATTCTTATATGGGGATTTCAGTCTTCTAAGTAAACCAAATTTGCAAAGCTCACATGCAAAATGTATTGATTTCATTCTTTCATAGTTCATAATACCTCCGAGACCATAGAATATTTTTTTTTCGACAAGGAAGAATGAGTGTTCATTCAGTGTAGCCAGTTGCTTTGAAGAAAATTGCATTATATAATTTCAGAGCTAAATAAGCTCATTGAAACACAACAATACTTGAAAATCCTTAAAAAGAATGACTTCTAAGAGATCGATGGCTTATGTGAATCTGAATTATCTCCCTCATAAAAAAATGTCAGTTTAGGTTTATATCTTCGGCTCAACATGAAAACTTATACAGCACTATCAGACTCAACCCAACTGCAGCCAGTATGTTTGGATATCCCTTTTGCTTTCATTATCTCCCTAAGTTCACTTACACCGTCCCATTTCCCAGCAGCTGCCAAAGTATTGGATAGTGCAACATATGCGCCAGGCCGATCATTAGCGTTCAACTTAAAAAGTTCATTGGCAGCTATGCTTGCAACCTCAACATCACCATGCAGCCTACAAGAACTAAGCAGAGCTGCCCAAACATCAGAATTGGGCTTCTCGGGCATCCCTATTACAAACTCCCATGCCTGCTTTAAACTCCCTGCACGACCTAAGAGATCAACCATGCAAGCATAATGCTCCATTTTTGGTTTCATTGAGTAATCTCTCTCCATACTCTCAAAGATCTCCTGGCCCTTCTCAACAAGCCCAGCATGTCCACAAGCTGATAGAGCTCCAAGGAATGTAACATAATTAGGTTCAATGTGGTATTCCTTTTTCATCTTGCTAAAGAGCTCAAGTGCTTCACCTGGATATCCATTCTTCCCATATCCATCAATCATGGAAGTCCATGAAAATACATTCTTTTCAGGCATGCGGTCGAAAACTCTTCTTGCATCCTCTATTCGTCCACATTTAGAGTACATATCTACCAGAGCACTTCCCAGCCTAATGTCAGTGAAATATTCAGTCTTCATAAGTTGACTTTGGACTTGTTGGCCAATTTCAAATGTGGTCAACACAGAGCAAGCCCCAATCAGACTAGCAAATGTAGAGATACTAGGCCGGAAGTTTGATCGTTGCATGTCAACATAAACCTCAAGTGATCTCCTAGCATATTTAATTGATTTGCTGTAACCTTCAATCATCGCATTATATACCACGACATCTTTTTCCACTGTCCTCCTGAATATATCTTCAGCATCATCAACAGAGCCTTGATTCATGTACCCAGAAATCATCGACGTTGAGCATATCACATTCTTTTCCAACATCATATCAAACACAGTCCTTGCATAACCAACCTTCCCATTCTTAATATACGAGTCAACAAGTGCCGTATAGAGAACATCATCCGGTTCAATATCAGATTTCAGTATCTGGGCATGTACCAGTCTTCCTAAACTACTTGGCAAAGGCACATTACAACCACAAGTTGACGCCTTTAAAATCTTAGAAAACGTAAACCCATCAGGCTTTTCACCAGACAAAACCAGTCTACGAACCAAACTAAGTGATTCTTCAACCTGCCCATGTTTGAGGTACCCACCAATCAAATAATTATAAGCAGAAAGAGTTTTTTGAGATAATTCATCAAACGCCTGGCGTGCATATTTCAGACAACGGCATTTCAAGAACAATATAATGAGTTTGATGGAGATATTGGTACTGGGCCTGAACCCAGTTTTGAGAATATGGGAATGTATCTTTTGGCCATGGGAAGGGTTATCTGAGTTGATGTAGTGCTGCAGAGCAGAGGAGAGAGCGGTGGCAGTTGGGTGAGAGAGAGTCTCTTGTGTTGGCGGGAAAGTTTGGTTTGGTGTGACCGGAAGTTTGTGATTCTGGGGCGATGATAACACTGATGGTCTGATTGTCGGTAGTCTGGCGTTTTTCATCTTCCCATTTCGTCTGATACAGAACAACTGTCTGCGGATCGCCTGAGCTGAGAAAGCATAGCAAAGAAGCCGGACATGGAGAGCAAGGTACAATTGTAGATCAGATGAGACGCATCCTTTTGCTACAATCGAAGCAATCAGAAATGTCAGTGATTCCTTGATATATATTTACTTTTACTTGCACAATGGAGATTTGAAAAGATTGTTAAAAGCGGGTAGGAAGGTTTTTTATTTTGGAGCGCGCAGTTCTTTTTATATTCGCAGGAAAGATGCCCCATAAATTAATGAGAAATGATAGGGGTACCAAATTCTTTTATCAAAAGATAGGTACCAAATGATGTGGAGTTTATTCATTGGTACTTGTAGCATTTCTTTTTATTAATTGTTTTGATCATCTCCAATGAATAAGTTCCACATCATTTGGTACTCATCTTTTGGTAAAAGAATTTGGTACACCTAGCATCCCCATAAATTAATTGGGTTGTGATACATCGCATCGGCCGGTAATTTTTTATATGACTTACAAATTTCATATGAATTTGACAAAAAATTGAAGTGTTAGGGTTAAGCTTAAAAGGATTCGGGTCGTAAAATGGTTGACCCGTTAGACCCATTTAATAAAATGGTCATTATAGGTTCAACTTGTTTGACCCGTGAGTTGACCCGTATACTAAAACTTTTTTTTTTTTTTCAACATGAAAAATTAAATCTAAACAATCATGTTACCTCTCTTTTTTTCTCACTGTCTAAATAGTAAAGACTAAACTAAAAAAATCTCACAAAAAACAAAACAATTCTTTTTTTTTTCTTGAGTTAGAACTTGAATAAAAAAGGCAAATACTAAAACAAATTTAGTGGAGTTTTTTTTTTTTTTTTTTTTTTTTTTTCAAGTTTTTGAACTTAAAAGTTGAACCAAAACAAGTAAACAATAAAACAACTCAATATTTCATATTTCAATCGTGAAATAATATGATTACTCAAAAAATATGATTTTTTTTTAGTTTAAATTTGTGTTTTTATTTTTATTTTTAGACTTTATTAATAAATGGGTCAAACGGGTCATGTCGTGTCAACCCGTTATTTAACAGGATCGTGTTAGGGTTTAAGGATTTAACCATTTTATCTAAACGGGTCGTGTCAGGGTTGATCCTTAACGGGTTGGCTGGTCAAACGGATCGTGTCAACAAATTTTGACAGCCCTAAATACATGCACTACAAGTGCACAACTCCAAGGCACATTGGGATAGGGTCTAAATTAATTCCTGAAATAGAAATATCAATAATTAATTATAGATTCCTTGTCAGCCATAATTCTACATCAATTTTATATCAAAACACATAGAGTATAGGACACATGCATATAAGTTTCACATACATGAGTCTCACGCTCAACGTGTCTTGGCGTAAGATTAACATAATATAATGTGAATAACACACTCCCTTCTAAATAATAACAAATGAACAGTAAAACGTGAATAGTAAAATCTGATGCTTTGTCAACAATGTCGGATAACTGTGCATTATTTTCGTAAAGAGATTTCTCAAGATTTGAAGGATCTGATTTGTTTGGACCTTGAGATATTTCTGGTTTTTTTGTTTTCTTATTCGGTTCTGAATTTTTTTATTTTTTATTTTTTCTATTAGATGAGAAATTAATTTGAAAGAAAAGGAGAAGAAGATGTTCGAAAACAAAACGCAATGACCTCTAGGCGTTTCAATTTGACGTGGCGAATTGTTATTGAATAGCACAAAAAAAAAATTAATAATAATAATATTTGCCATTTCTCTCTTTGCATCAATCGATCAATCGATGCTTTATCATTTCCCTGAATTAATACTAAAAATCCTTTAAAAAATCTTAATCTCGGGTACAAACAAGACCTCTAACGATCTCAAAAGCCCTAGTATACAATATCACATACCAAAGTTTGCTGTTTAAAATTGAGGTAACCAACGTAAAGAGACTATGGATTAGTTTTATAGAGGCCAAATGGAAATTATTGCAAAAGAAGTAGCAAATGCTGGCCACCCTATGCCAAAGAAAAAGCAAGTCACTACCATATTGAACAGTCTTTCCTCTATCATGGGAACAAGAACATCTGGGAACATATTTGTCCAGTAGCAAGCATTCTGCAAATGTTATCACTAGTTGTTTCAACAAGGATTTCATTAATACGAGTATTTTAAAGGAAAAACAACGCATCAATGATTTACTTCATTCTTGAGGAGCTCAACATTTGCTTATTCAATTCCTGTATATCCAAAGCAGCAGTAACAACCAAAAAGAGATTCAAGAAGCGAGAACAAAACTCAAATAAATAAAATTGAGGCACTAAAACTACCCCCAACGAAGAGAGATAAGAAGAGGAAGAAAGAAACCCTATATGGGGCACGAAAAGAGATAAGAAAAGGAAGAAAGAAACCCCCTATAACCATATCGGAAACTTGGCAGGAATCTAATTAGAAGTCCAACCATTTAGTGAAGTAGACACAGGTCTGCGGGGAAATTATGCCATCTGCTGTACATAAACTTATCTGTGGACAAACTCCACATGGAATGGAAGCCATGGCGCCTGTTTTTAGCTCCCCCTTAAGGCCTCCTTTGCTTGTGCACCTATAACAAACTTTCCCAACAGGAATATAATCAAACTCCCCCATTCCATTGCTTTCCACCTCAGTTACCTCATTGTCAAAAACCAAAGCATTCACGATCTCTTTAATTTGCTGTGGCGTGAACTCAACATTGAAGGCTCTACTCTTCCTGATCGTGTCCAAAATTCCCTCCAGTGTAGCAACCTTCTGCTCATATATGATCTTTACACAGTGCTTTTTCAGAAAGTTTATAAATTCAGTATCGAGGTTTCCCTCAACATACCAAGTCCCACCAGTGATTTCCTTTGATGGTTCAAACTCTGCCGCTATGTAGTGTTTTCTGCCTTTATTTTGGATGTTTACTACCTCTTTTATCAGTTTCTTAGCTTGAAGCGACTTCAGGGATTTGGTAACCACGTTGTCAGGGAGGTTTGTTTCCCGTTTCATGTCCCTTGTCCAAATTGCCATGTCTTGTTTGCTTCTAATCAGATCATAGAGGATACGTTCATGTTCTGTCAAAGACCTCGAAGATGAATTTGATTCTGGTTGTTTACGCTTCAGGGATGAAGGCCCTTGTAATCGGCTCATTTCTATCAAAAGAAAAGCGCAAAACAAAGAATGTTACTTACAGAGAAGCAATACGAACCTTATTTTCATGCATGGTTGGATATGAACATTCAAATTTTTTAACACTACCAAACCAATCACAGAAACACAAGTCTTTATTTGGGGTTGCTTTACAACAATAGGAATAGGGAAGAAAGTAAAATTTTATTTGCTTCTATTTATCAGGCACCCCCGACAAAAAAAAAAAAAAAGGTGTTGTGTTCATTACTTCAGAATTTTATCCAAAAACTACCCAAATGAATTTAAGAGACAAATCCCCTTTTAATCAACTTTATAACAGAACAATCATTTGATCCAATGTGTATCACTATAAAAGGTAGCAACAAATTCCTTAACAAGGTTGGTTTCTCTCAGTATATGGATATAATCACAACTAACAAAAGAATCAAAGAACAGAATCATTTCTGAAAGTCAAAATTCTCATAATAGGTTTTAGTTTCTCCTCAGAATTCTCATTCAGGAGGTCTCCATGGGCATACAATTTCCTATAAGCAGATATGCTCATCTTAATTCTTCCCTATCAACAAAAAATCTTAGCCCACAAGCAGATTGATATAGCTTCTCATCTTACTTGACCCGAAATTTCACAATTTAAATTGGAAGCCCAAAAAAAGAGAAGTCAATTATTTCTTTTTTCTTCTTTTCCTCAGTTTCTCAGCAAGCAAACAGACAAAAATACAAATTTCAAGAGAAAAAAGGAAAAAGAAACGAAGTTAGTATTATTTCCTCAGTAGCCAAACAAGGTCAGAACATTCCCCGAATTAAACAAAATAATTCAATTCCAATCGTACCCAGTTTGGCTGCTGAAAAACTATGGGAAAAGAAAAACACATACATTAAAGTCAGAGTCTTTGATTATTTATTCATCAAAATGGGTTTCATTATCTGATAACGAACTCGACAAACAAGACTAGAATTCAAGCTTCACAATGTTTCAGTTTAACTTTCCTTCATTCAGGCAGAAGTATCCAACCAAAACACAAATCTAAAGAACCCATTTATATGCTTAATGAAAAGCCCAATTGGAACTTATTAAAAGAAAGAGAGAGAGAGAGAGAGAGAGAGAGAGAGAGGAGCTTACTTGTGATAGGAACCGAGGGTTTTTTACTGTTTGAACGATAGGCTTTTTTTTTTCTCTCTTCACAAAAACAAAAGCAACTCCTAAATTCGCCAGCCACCCCTCGCGCCGCCACTCACGGCCTCCTTGCACGGCCCCAACCACGCTAACACCACTGCGACTGCTCTCCACCACCAGCTACACGCGGATCACAACTTACGGCCAAGCTCGCACACCCACAACACACGGCTACGGGCCACCGACAGCACAGCCCAGGAGGCACGCACGGCACAGTACTGCATCCACACGGTCCACCACAGCACACTTCTCGCAGACCACCACACACGGCAAACAACACACCTTCACACCACCACACGCACACGATGGTTTAGCGAAAAAAGAATTTTATGAATGAAAACCCTAAAATGACTTCCCTACACTAAAATATATTAATAGTGCATCATTAGACATTATATGAAATAAATATCCGTCTAACAATACGATTAATTAAGCAAATCAAAAAGTAACCTCAGTCATGAAAGCTCAGTTATTCCAAGCTTTACCAAATTGTAAGCCAAATATCACTTCGGCTTAGCTTATTCCATACTTATATGGGGATTTCAGTTTTCTAAGTTAACCAAATTTGCAAAGCTCACATGATTTCATTTTCCCATATTGCCTCGGATATGTCAACATGACAACAGAAAAACACATGAAAAACAGATAAAGCATAATTCAAAGAATAAAAACACACCTGTTCCCAAAACCTCCTACTACTATTATTGGAATTATTGCATTTTCCCATCTTCCATGTGAGGACGAGAAAGCGTGGTGACGTTCAATGGTTTTGGCTTCATGTTTTTCAAATGCTGGGGATTCAGGTTTGAGATTTTAAGGTAACCAACCTAAAGAGACTATGGATGACTAATATATAGACAAACTCGTCCCAAGAATCAGAAAAGAAAAAAAAATAGTGGAAAAAAAATAAATGGGTTTGATGCAAAAGAAACAGGAGATGAGATGATTCCTTTTGCTACAATCGAAGCAATCAGAAATGTCAGTGATACTTTTACTTGCACAAGGGGTTTTTCCCTTTCTTGATGTATTTTATTAAATTGTTATATTAATAATGTGATAGTAAAAAATGCTAAAAACTAACTGTTAATTTTTAAAAAAATTAGTTTTACAGTCTAATTATCAAATTATATTGTAAAACTGACTTGAATTAATTGATAACTTTTATAGCTGAAAAATATTCTTTGAAGTAAAACTTGTTTCTTCACATGATCAAATTCAGTTTTTTTCTCGTAAAAAATACTCTTTTTTTTTCTCTTTGGCAAAGAGTTTTGAGATTAGTAATGTTAGATGTCCTTTTTATGTAATTTCAAAATTGATGTGGTTTTAAAAACATCAAATTTAGTATTAGCAGTTAGTGACAAACCCATGTATAGACTAAGGGGGCAATGGCTCCCCTTGGTTTTTAAATTTTCTTTTAAAGTTTTTTTATTAATTTAAATATCTATGTACTTTTACGGTTAAAAACTAGGTTTGACCTTTACTAAAAATAAATTTGATTCATCATTTATACTTTAGCCCCTCAAGATAGAAAAATCCAGATTCCGTCCCTGTTTGGCGTGTCTCAGCCACGTATTAGGATCCTCTCTAATTCATTTCAACCGGAGAATATCTAATTCCTTAAAGTGTAAGGGCATTTTTGTCCAAAAAAATAAAAATACTCTTAGGCTATAAGGACCTGGATACTCTTCGGTTCGTTTGAACTAGAGAGGATCTGTTTCCCTCAGCCACCACCGATGACTCTAGAAAGCTTTCATTAATTAAAAAGAAATACCATATAAGTGTACTCAAATTTTTTTGTGTATAATTTTTAATGCGGTAGTAAAAAATATTATTAAATTCAAAATTAAATAAAATTACCGAATTAGAACCAAGCAAAAATTTCATCACCAAATCACCCACTAACAATAAACTACAACCAAAATCAAAACCCAAAATAAATCAAAATTACCGATACCAAAACAAATCTTTCTTTTTTTTCCCTCAAGCTGAATCATAATCAAGCAAAGATTTCATTACAAAATCACCCACTAACAACAAACTACAACCAAAATCAAAACCCAAAATAAATCAAAATTACCAATACCAAAAGAAATCCTTGTTTTTTTTCCCTAAAGCTGAATCATAATCAAGCAAAAAATTCATCACAAAATCACCCACTAACAACAAACTACAACCAAAATCAAAACCCAAAATAAATCAAAATACGCAATACCAAATAAATCATTTTTTTTCCTTCAAACCGAATTAGAACCAAGAAAAATCACCCACACCATCCAACAATCAGCTTATATTATTTCCAAAATCAAAACCCAATATAAATCAAAAGACCTACTCTACCAAAACAATTCTGTTTTTTGCTTCTTCTTTTTTCCCCTCAAACCAAATCAGAACCAAGCAAAAATTTCAAACAATATGATTCAAAAATTTCACTAATTTCAGAGAGAAGAGAGTCACCTGCGGTGGAGACGGCACCGGTAGCCAAGAACGCCGGCGGAGAGAGACAGAGAACGGAGGTGAGATCTGGAACATGGAGAAACATTAAACCAAAACTTCACTCACCGCAATATACCCATAAAAATGCTAGAGAGAGAACCGGAGAGTACCAGTTTTTACTTCGCCGGAGACGCCGAAGCTCTTACTGCCGGGCTGGAACCCGTTCCAGAGACAGAGGGAGAGAGTTTTCGTGGGGGAATTTGGAGAGGGAGAGAGGGTTTTCAGGAGGGTGGGAGAGAGGAATACGAACAAGATTTAAAAGGTTCTGAAGAAATTTTTTATTCATTGAAAAAAAAAAATATATTTTTCATTAAAGTAAAACTTATTTCTTCACATTATTAAATTCAGTTTTTTCCTCTTTTTTTTTTTCCTCTTTTTTTTTTTTTTAACTCTTTGGCAAAGAGTTTTGAGATGAATAATGTTAAATGTCTTTTTTTATGTCATTTTAAAATTGACATAGTTTTAAAAATATCATCTTTAGCATAGGTCGTTGCACGGCCGCTCGATGTATTATGGAGTCTTGGGCGAGAAGTTTAAGAAATAATTTTTATTTAAAATTTATTCTTATCGCTTTTTTACATGCAAAATTATTTATTAAGTTTTTATATTCGAGTCTTTTTAACATTTCTTTTTTATTTTTTATAAGAATACTTGACATTGTTGATCATAAGTAGGATTTTATTAATTTTAATTTTAAAAAACTTCTCTCTACAGAAGCAACTGTAAAAGATATTGTCAATAAAATTATATAAGCGATACTTGCATGGAAAAAAATCAAGTCTTTTTATCTAAGTTTTTTTTTTTTTTTTTTTTTTACCTCAAGTCATATAATTTAATGTGTCAATTGGAACACTTTCTTATATTTGTAAAATTTCTATTAAAACTTTTAGTTATGAAAATAAAAATTTCTGTAATGATTTTAAGGAATTGCATAGGAAAATTGAGATAAAAATGGAAACTTATAAAGAGTATGATTTTTTATAGGATCTTATAAAGAGTAGGATTTGAAATGGAAACTCAGAGTCTTTCCATCTTCTTAGCTTTTTTTTTGTTTTTGTTTTTCATTGTATTTTGTCTTTGAACGTTGGACTTAACTTAAGGCTTTCAATTTTGGTAATTAAGGCCTTCATAAATTTTGAAACTTTCCATATCTTTTGAACATTTATTTTTTTTCATTCTATTTTGTTTTTTAACGTTAGACTTAACTTAAGGCCTTCATGACCTTTTTTTTTTTTTTTTTAGATACTTGAAAACGAAATTACAAACTAAAGCCTTGACGTACCTAAGCTTAATAGAAGGCCTTCATGACTTTTGAGTTCTGAGACTTTCCATATCTTTTTAGCATTTATTTTTTATTTTTTTCATTCTATTTTGTTTTTGAACGTTGGATTTAACCTAAGGCCTTTAATTTTGGTAATTAAAGCCTCATGACTTTTGAGACCTTCCATATCTTCTTAGCATTTATTTATTTATTTCATTTTATTTTGTCATTGAACATTGGACTTAATTTAAAGCCTTTAATTTTGGTAACTAAGGCCTCAAATGCAGGCTTTTAAGACTTTCCATATCTTCTTAGCATTTTTTTTATTTTATTTTATTTCATTCTATTTTATCTTTGAATGTTTGACTTAACTTAAGGCCTTCAATTTTAGTAATTACGGCATTCATGACTTTTGAGACTTTTCATATCTTCTTAATATTTTTTAATTTTAATGCACTTCTTAAATTTGTTTTTACCATAATTTTCGGGGCTTATTAAAGTGTATTGTTGGTAACTAAGGCCTTTTTTTAAAAAATAAAATTAAAAATTAGGAGCCTTAGGCGGCCGCCTAAGCCCCAGCCGGCCCGAAGTCGTTAAGGACACACCCATGTATAAATGAAGGAGGCAATGATCTCCCATGATTTTTAGATTTCTTTTACAGGTTTTTTATTAAGTTTAATATATATGTACTTTTAAGCTTAAAAATTAGATTTGACCTTTACTAAAATGAAATTTGATCCATCATTTATACTTTAGCCCTCCATATAGAAAATTCTAATTCCATTGCACTTTGGCGTGTCTTAGCCACCACCGGTGACTCTAGAAAGCTTTCACTGATTAAAGAAAAATGTTATATACTTACACTCATATTTGTAAGTGTATAATTTTTAGGGATAATTGTACCGTTAGTTTCTGAGATTTACCATAATTATTTTTCACTCCCTGTTGTTCAAAAAGTTCATGAGAAGTCCTTGTAGTAAACAATAATTACAAATCAGTCCCTAAACATATTTTACGTCCAAAAGTTAACAGATTCTGTTAGTCAGCCACCTCACACTCAATAGAAAGCCGACACGTGTCCATTACAATTAAAAAAAATATAAAATCTAATAAAATAAAAATATTTTTTTAAAAAAAAAAATACAAAGGGGTGGCTGTCGCTTTGTTTCATTTTTTATTTTTTTTAAAAAACAAATATTTATATTTTATTTATTTATGTTTTTATTAGATTTTATATTTTTTATTGTAATGGACACGTGTCGGCTTCCTATTAGGTGTAACATGGCTGATTAACAGAATCTGTTATCATAGTCATAGTGGATGGAAAATTGGTCCAGGAAGTGATTCATAATTATTGTTTACCACGAGGACGTCTCATAAACTTTTTGAACCACATAGAGTGAAAAATAATTATGGCCAATCCCAAGGATTAACGGTGCAATTATCCTTAATTTTTAATGTGACGAAAAAAATATTAATAAATTTAAAATTGAATAAAAATTATTATTAGATTTAAAATTCAATACGTTAATAAATTCAAAAAATTATTTATTTTTTATACTGTAATTTTCATTTTGGATATGTTATTGGAGTGACACTTTTTTCTTTTTCTTTTTTCCTGTGCTTTAATCCTCGTAACATTGCTCTGATCACATTTGACACACCTAAACGAGTTATAAAAGAGTTGTAGTAATAAGTTACACGAGATGCAGCAGTACCCTTACGGCAATGTAAACCAGTAGACATCATCTGCAATCGAACTCTTGATCTTACCAAATACCCTCCTTACACCAATGGAGAAAACAAAAATCAGGCGGAAGAAGACGAAGATCCAGTAATCCACTATACACTGAAAAGTCAAAATGCCCAAAGGATGCATTTGGTTTTTGCATATTCAAAAAATTCTACTTTTATTGCAGAATTGTTTGTGTAGATATGAACCCACAAAACCAGATTCGAAATCCAATATCATATGTAATTAAAGCCTTTCCCAATTCAAGACCAATAGATCATAGAATTCATATGCACAACTTACAACAAAGATTTCAATTGCAGATGAAGATCGAAATCAGAATCGGCAATCACCGTCGATCCCCACCGCCGCGATCCCTCTCAATCTGCTGCCTCTGCTTCTCCACGAGCTTATCTAGAGCTGACTGCACAGCATCACGCCCGCCGATGAGCAATCGGGTCACGATTTCCGGGTCGGTCTCGAACCGGGCCTCCTCGAACTCTTTCCGGGCGTTCTCTCTCAGGACGTCTCGCCAGAGGACGCCCCGCGAGTCCGGCCACGCGAAGAACCGGGTCGCCCGGAGGATGTCCCGGTAGAGACTCCGTGCCTCGCGCCGAGTGTTGGTGAGTCGACGCCGAGTCTCCAACTCGGCCTCGTCGTCGTCGAGGGGCTTCTCTTTCTTGACCAAGTGACGGTCTAAGAGCTCTTCCACGGTGTCAGGGCCGTTGTGCAGGAGACGCCGGACGAAAACGCCGTCGTGTCGGGTCACAAGCTTTAGAGGCGTCGATACGCTTAGCCATTTTTGTATCTTCACGGCCATCCTCTCTTCTTGGTCGGTTGCGGTTGGGACTTGGGCGAATGAAGAGGACTGTGGCACATAGAGATTGAGGTGGCCCTGTTGGGCTTTACGACAATTTTGGGTTAGGTGGACGAAGCCCAACATTTCTCAGTGACATAAACCAAAATACGATTTTAAAAGGATCTAAAGAAACTTTTTTATTCATAATTTTTTTTTTAATTAAAAAAAAAAAACCATTTTTCTTTATGGTAAAACTTATTTGTTCACATTATCAAATTTAATTTTTTCCTCGCAAAATTGATGTGACCTTAAAAGTATTATATTTAAGCATCAGCCTTTAGGGACAGGCCCGTGTATAAATCAAGTGAGGCAATGGGCCAATGGCCCACTTGCAGTGACGGAGGAGGGGACAGTAGGGCCATGGCCTCCCAATTTCTTGAAAAAAAAATTATAAGGATGAAAAAAAAAATTCTGAAAAAATAATAATATATTTTTAGCCAAAACCCCTTCTCAACAAACAAAGTCCCATATTTTGTCTGCTAAGAAAATTTTGAAAAAAGAAAGATATGTAATCGAGTAACATAGAGTTTGATGTTTATCTGATTTCCCATAAATATAGGAACTTCATCTTAACAAAGTCAATAGGGTTATTAGGTTCAGATGAGTCAAAAATTTGATTTCCTTGAGCCAATAAAATAAATTTTCTCAATTTTTTTTTTTTAAAAACAAAATTTTCTCAAGTTTGAGGATTTTCTTTTCCCATTTTCTATATTTTCTCAGCAACCAAACAAATCAGGTGTTTTTGATTTTTTCAAATTTTTGTTTATAAAAAAAGTTTAATCATTATTTTTAATTAATTAGTTTAGATTTTATAATCTCATTATTTATTACCATGAGAAAAATATTTAATTTTTCATTATTCATTATATCTTATACTGGGGTGAAAAAAGTTTAAAACATTTAATTAAAAATGATGGGCCCATTGGCCTATTCGCAACAAAATTGAAGATGAGTTTCTTATGAATTCTTTAATAGTGTACATCAAAAGAGAAGTTGTAATAATTAACATAGATTCAATCATAAATGATTTTCAGGATTTAAAAAAACGACAGATTTCATTTTGATAAGTGTTTTGGCTGAAATTTGATGTATTACGAAACACTTATTTTGTATATTTTTGTTTGTTTAATTTTTTCTTTTTGTCAAAACTAAATTGATGTTAATTTTGTTTTTATATATTTATTTCATCTTCAATCTTAATATATTTCTTATTCATGCTTTGACCCCTACCTCTATTTTAATATATTTGTAATTCATGCATCGGCGGCTTGGCCCCTACCCAAAATACTTTCTGGCTCCGTCCCTGCTCCCATGGTTTTTAAATATTCTTTTAAAGTTTATATATATATATATACTTTTAGGCTTAAAAACTAGGTTACTAAAAATAAATTTAATTCTTTATTTATAATTTAACCCCTCAAGATAGAAAATCCTGATTTTGTTCCTGTTTGGCGTGTCTCAGCACCGATGACTCTAGAAAGCTTTTATTAGTTAAAAAGAAATGCTATATACTTAGAGCTTAAACCAAATTTTAGGTAAAAAAATCTACTTTTGTTATTTTAACTACTACTTTTAACAAACTTCTTACACCAAACTCTCTAAATATTTCTCTATTTTAATTGAATATCAATTTTTTATTGGTTTTAAGCAACCACTCCTAACAAATGAGGAGAGATGAAGAGTGAAAAGTGAACTGAAAACCACGGGTAATATTCGCCATTTCTAATGACGACCGAGTGAGGCATCTCCGTCTGAGAGGGTTGTATGATAGTATTACCCAACCTACATATAGCTTTGCAAATCCTTCTAGAATACACGTTGATGGTGTAGGTTGATTGTTGGAGCCTATCAGCCACATCTCTTTGCGTGCGAGAGTGTGACATTATAAGGTAAAATACAACCACTTGCTATGTTATCTTCACATATCGATTGTTGCGTAAGAAGCCATTCTGTTTTAAAGTATTACAAAGCGCAAGAAAGATGTTGGGCCACATTTGAAATCACTCATAGCATGAAGTAGGGTTGAGATTGGTCAACACTCAATGAAGCCACACAGGGCCCGTTAACATAGAAGTCCTCTGAGGTATAGAGGCCCTTTGTGTTTCATCTAGTTGGAAATTCAACTTAGCTAACTTAACGTACATTTGCATTAGATGTAATTCAATTTCGAGAATGTCCGATTGCTGAATACTTCGTCGTCACTATCAAGCAACGATGCAATAGAATCATAGTCAAAATCAGGATCGTCAACCCACGAGTCATCAGAATCGGAACACGCCTCCAATACATCCTCCCAATGTTCAAAATCATTACGTGACGGTCCACCATCATCATTTTATGTGACATATAAACTCAACATGGGGGACAAATAAACTCAACATAACATATGAATAATATTATGTTTATAACAGAGGCATACATATGGCAATTATTAGTAAATAATGCAATGAACCATTTAAAAAAGAGGCAGCGAATAATAATATAAAAGCTGAAAATAACGATGATTATGGCCGAATGTCATCGAGATGTCAAATTCACACAACATACACAACAATCAATACTTAAATGCCGTGACAGTAGTCAAATGAACATAATAGAATTAAACATTGAACATATTATGATAATGCACTTTCATTAGTCCTCCCACTAAATATGGCGAGTTAGCCATCCCATTCTTCTGTTTGCCGTCATACTTATGAACACCTTCGCTTTATTTTTTTCAGAGACGTACTTGGCAGCCCTCTAATATTTTTCCTCAGGGATGTTAAGCTTAGCTGAAAAATCGTTAAACATCGCCATGGCATCTACCACTGCATTAGAGAGTCAACTTGACACTCCAGCACGAGATGGGCCTTTTCCTAAGTTGGTTTGCATGCGATCAAATTTTCTCCTCATCTTCGACCACTCACCCGACATTTTCTCAATTTTAACTTCGTCACCTCATGAAAAACGCTTGCTGCGCCGTGAGGACTCAAGGGGTGATTCTCACCTCATTCTTCATGCCATCAACCAAAATCCTCACCGATACGCCATCAACTCTCTCTTCAGATCTCCATCTCCTCTCTCTCTCTCTCTCTCTCTCTCTCTGTCTCTCTGTCTCTCTCTCTCTCTCTCTCAGATTTGGTACTCATCTCTACAGATCTCTCATCTCCTCTCTTCTGACTTAGGGTTAGGGTGTCGTTTGGGGTTTTTCTGAGGAGGTGTTTAGCAACTTCGTGGACCATAAGTTCCAAGAGCTCGATAGGGATAGAAATGGTAAGCTCTCTGTGAAGGAACTTCAGTCTGCTGTCTTTTATTGGTGCTGCTTTGGGTTTGCCTGCGCAAGACACTTCTCTTGATTCCGATCACATTTATTCTGAGGTTTGTCTCTCATTTCTCTTACCCCAGTCTTGTGCCTTTACTCGAGAATCATCACTATATCACAGTTGTATAGCAGTTTAAGCATATTACTCTTAATGGTCTAATGGGTTGTTTTTCCTTCTTCTGTTGAATGGTTTTTTCTTTTAACACTATTGCTGTTAGGCGGACATGCTAATTAATTCGAGTAACGAGAATGGTTGATTAGTACATTCAATTTTTTAGTCTATTAGTGTAATGAAAAATCATGAGTTGTATCTAGTGTCTTAATTTAAGGTTGCATTTAGATGTGAGGATTTAAAATCAAGGGATTTGAGTAGCAAATTTTGGTATAAACTGTTTGATACGAGGGTTAACAATACATGATTAGTCTGAGTAAGAGAAAAAATAGAGTTTTGTTTCGAGAAAAAATAGAGTTTTGTTTCCACAAATCGTTTGTGTTATGAGTTTCAACTAATATCTTACAATTAGTCATCAATTTATTTGTCCTTTACATCTTACATCTACATATTATCTGTTATCATTATAGCTTTATTTCTTTGAGACCATAGATAGATGGGTATAGAAGGCTTGTGCCAATTGAGGGCAGATTTTTGTTTTGTTTTGTGGGCTCTCTGTTTTGGTAGGAGATGTTATCACATCCTTCTATCTCATATTTGGTAGTAGCAAATACAGAGTAAATTGGTTCTTGGTAGCTTGTTATTGTACATCTTTTAAGCAATCCTTGGCTTATTCTGATTGCACCTCTAATTCTTTTGTAATCTCGTGTTCTTTACGTTATATCATTTCTGCTTTTAATGAACAAAAAATAGAATATATATATATATATATATATATATATATATATATATATATATATATATATATTAAAAGGTAGTGGGTTGTGACTCTTAAGAAACAATAATGAGAAAGGGTTCCTCAATCCATATATATATATATATATATTTGCGTTGGGTTTTGTTTGTGATAATGTTAGAAGTTACATTTGTTTTTTTTTTGTTTTTTTTTTTTTTAATTACTATTTTATAATGATGATATTGTACTATCAACCAACTAAAGGGTGCTTTTGTTGAATATGTAATACTTTGGACTTGTCTTTTAAAAATATTGATGTTAGGTAGACATGCTTCTTTTTATGATATTTATTTTTTCCTCGGCAGCCCTGTCTCCGTCCATCATAGATGTCAGAGATTTCAACATCCTCCTCCGCTCACATCCAAGGCTCGACGTGCACATGCTATTGTGGCTTGACGTCTTACATGAAAACATTGTGGACAAAGACAAACCCAGGAAGATAGTACTATGGTTGCCCAAACTTTAGGTTCGAAACCCACTGCAAGTTTTTTGAATGGGTTGACAAAGAAATAGATACACATAGCTGAACAATCATACCAGAGTTGCGGACAAAGAATATCTGGTTGGAAAGCGAACCGCACAAACGATAGTTGGTTATATTTGGAACTAAAAGCGTTACGGGGCTTATGCGTCGGACCTGTGGTAATTCTGATTTGTATTCTTATATCACTTAGAGGTGTTAATCAAGAGATGTTGCCTTTTTAGGTATAGGTTTTATGGCACTTTTAAATTTTGTATAATATTAAATTATTAATCATTTTGTAATGCTACTATCTCAAATTTGTGCCCCTGGTTCTTGTTAAATTACTGTGACAATGGTAAACCTCGAACATATTGTAATAATTTTGTAAGGTTATTTAGGCTGTTGTGTCCATTATTTGCTTCATATCATTGCATTGTTTATATCCAAAGGGCTCAAAATTACAAATAAAAACATATTCCCTATTAGAAACAAGAGGGAATTGATCTAAATTGAAAATTATAAAATCCATTTAGATTTTAATAAAACACAAATAAATTGATGTATTGGGTATTTATGAACATATGAATACCAGAAATTTCATTTTATAAACAATAACTGAAATTTTCATTTTAAAAGCAATACCAGAAATTTCTTCTGCTGGATTACCGTAATCCAACTCACAATCCTTTCTGCCTTTGATGCATTTCAAAATCTCATAAGAGAGTCCGTACATCTGAAAAAATAAAAAGAAAAAAGTTCTGGGGTTTAAGAAATATATATTTAATTGGACTTGAATTCTCTTCATTAATAAGCAACAGCAACAAAAAAGGAATCCCAAAGTTTAGCAATTTCTACCCAAGACTTAAAAGCTTAATAATTTCAAGAAATATAGCAAAACACATCTAATTAACTTGCTCATAAAAACAAGTTCAAACTACTTGTAATTTTATTTTATTTTTTATTTTTTTTGTAATTAATGGTTTTCCGTTCAAACCACATATAAATCACAAATGCATACTTAATGGTTCCCGTCACATTAGAGGGGAAAATGATAGGTGGGGGACAAATAACCGTCCCCCATCACCCTCTTTTGATTTTTTAAATTAAAAAATATATAAATTTATCTTTTGATGTGTCACGCCCCCGTTTTGGGATATAAGGGAAACGTGAGTTTGAGTACTAAAATCATAAAATGGAAGCGTGCATTTACAACATATAAATTTAGAACTCCTATTTTATTAAATCTTTCTATTAATAATCCTTTACAAGGTCATGAACTCCAAAAAGAACAAAACATACTATACAATATTAGGGTTTGGCCGGTTCATCACGAACTATCGCTCTCAGCGAGGTCTATGTCCTTACAAGGAAAAGACTTCGTCTTATTGTTGTCATCTGGAAAGGGGTGGAGAAAAAAGGGGTGAGTTCGACAACTCAGTAAGGAAAATACAACACCAGGGGAATAAAACATGTTATAAACCTTTATGCCATAATCTTTAGTCATGCATAATGACAGATTTATTCTACTCACTGATAAGAATTATTTTCACATATGATGAATTGCATAATGTAAATTGATTCATAACATAAACCAATAGTATGTTGATTTTAATTTATTTTAGATGATTTAAGTGTTTTTGAGTATATTAAAATTTACGATGATGTTTAAAAGTATGAACATGATATATGACTTTAGATTGAGTATAAGTTCAAGATTAAAGTTATGAATAGTTGTCTGAGAAGTGATATGCTAGGCTGTTTATGTTTTATAAGAAAACACATATTAAAGCATGCTTCATAAAGTGAAATGTATTGTTAAAGGACATGTGACATGACATATGAACAATTAAATAGAATTTTAAGAATATGAATAATGGTATAAGAATGACAATTTATGCAGTTTAACAAAATGAACATTTAAACAGATTTTCTAATGATTCAGTAAATTCTTTTTATCAGTTTTCTCTTTAATCCTTTCTCTGTGGTTTAACCCCTTGCAGACTCTAAACCGCTGTTACCCGTGAGCGGAGCACGTTGGCTTTGTCACACAGACCTATGGACTCAGCCTGTCGTCACAGGGGAGAGTCATTCCGAGTTGGGGATCTTCCCTAGGTGAAGGCCAACCTCGGCTGGTAGCACACACCAACACATAATGTGTTTGCCATGCTACCCTATACGGTACCGACCTAACTGTAATAGTGCCTCAGGGGAAAAACAATTACTGCACATGAACGTTTTTCTGTAATACTGTAGGCTCTGCTTTATCTGTATACTTTATTTCAAAACTGTAAGAGCCACTTTCATAACTGTAGTCATGTGCAGAATTTAACTTTAGAATCTCCTTTCTTTCATTCACTGGATTCATGAATAGAATCATATACTTTGGAATTCTCTGTAATCATATTCTTGAAATGCTCTTTATCATTTCTCTGAGTATGCATAATTCATAATTTTTGAAATGCTCATAATCAAACTTTAATTATGCATAAATCATAACTTTAAAATGCTCTTAATCATATCTGTAATTATGCATAAATCATATCTTTTAAAATGCTCTTACTCATAACTATAATTTATGCACAAAATTCTTGAATAATAACATATGAGCAATAAAAGCTTCGCATTAAAAATCACATGATCAACGCTTTGTAAAATTCCCCAACACTTTTTCAAAAGATTTATAATAAAATCTTGTTGGGGGTTTTTCGGTGTTGTATCCCCTTACCTGGACTTTCCATTAGCGTCAGGATCGACTTTTTACCTAAATAATTAGAAAGAAGAAACTTAGAAGAATATTCTAGAATTTGTAGTCTAAAACTTAATTAAAATAAACATAACACACACCTACACTAATCCAAATAATACCTCACATCATAACTAATCTACAATAAAAGCCCCCTAGGGACTTAATTTCAGTTAGCAAACCATTAAAACTAAATTTAACCCATTCCAATTTTAACACAATATACATATATATCACTTAATAATCTAGCCAAATACCTCCAAATAAAATTCCAATATCTATTCATTTAAAAAATTCATCACTGATCCGGTTACTAGCATGCAAAAACACTTAAATATTCATTCAGCTATTCTAACCTCAAAATCAGAATACCCATTACCAAAGGACAGTATTTCAGCCAAGATCAACATACATGGACCTCAATAATCACACCTCATAAACCTTAAATCAAAACAGGGGACACAGCCAATACTCATTTCACACACCTATTCACTAACATCTTCCTCAATCCCAAAACACAGTCCAGCCGACCAACAAACACAATCTAGAAAATACCCAATCAACTTCAACCAGAAATCAGACTTCCATTCCAAATGGATTGAACCCAAAGATTAACAATAATCACAAAATCACATAGATCCTCACCAAAACACTGTGGCTGGAACAGGGGAGATCATTTCCAAAACAGGGGTACTTGGCCGTTAAGAGAATTATCCAAAAACACAACACACACCCACATGGCTAGCCGAAACAGGGACCCCAAAACAGAAGGCAAAGCCGATCATTCACAACTCATCAAGATTTTCAGAATAATACCCATAGCAAATCAAACACAATCTATCCAAAATATCCATAATTGGAAATGAGGAAAAATCAAGAAATTAAACCCATAAAAATTACAAGAGATTACCCAGAGAATTTCTGAGAAAACCCACCGAAAATCATCTCTGATTTTGCCGGAAAACGAACTCGGGTCGCCGGAAAAACATCACTGACCACCGGAAAAATCGCCGGAATCCACACCTCCAAACCGCCGGAAAACACCCATGGCGAACCGGGTTTCCTCTCGGGTTCAGCGGTCACAGGTTTGCAGGTTCTGGGTTGCGGGTCGCACCGGTTGCACGGGTCGTGGGTCTTCGGAGATTCGGCCGGAGAAACACCTATCCCGCCGGAAAACGCGCCGGACATCGCCACTGAAGGTCGGCTTCACGGGTTCTCGGTCACTGGGTCATGGCTTGGTGGGTTCGGGGTTACAGTTTCGTCGGAAACCGCCACTGGTCCGCCGGATTTCCCCCTGACCACCGGACATGGAGGATCGGTCCTCCCCGGGCTCACGGCTCACTGGATCCTTTCAGGGTTTTCTCTCTCTCTCTCTCAGTTCCCACTCTCCTCTCCCGATCTCTCGGTCTCATCTCTCTGTCTCTCTCGAGTCTCTCTTTCTCTATTTCTCTGCTCTCTCAATCTCTCGGTGGGTCTACTTCAGCATGAAGTAGAAGAACAAAAGAAGAAAGAAAAATAACGAAGAAGGAAGAAGATGCAGAAAGAAAGAAGAGGAAAAGAATTAATAAGGACAAGTCAACTTGCCGTGCAAGTTGTGGAAATTTTTTATTTTTTATTTTTTTTATTTTTTTTTAACAACTTGTTAAGTAAGTAACTTACTTAATAAGTTATATATATATATTATTAAAAAAAAACTGGGATATTACATGATGTGACATCAAAGGACAAATTTATATTTTTATTTTATTTAAAAATGAAAAATGGAGTAATAGGAGACGGTTTTCGTCCCTCATGTATCACTGCTCCCATTAGAGGTATTCCACATACTTGAGGCCATTACATCCCTTCCTTTTTTCATATAAACTGAATTGACATCTGATTGGTCTAGTCGTTTCCCGGGTGTAACGTAAGACGCCATGTCCCCTTCCTGGCGATCATCAACATCAACTCAGGGTTTAATCTATGCAAAGCCACTTGAAATAATGGATTGGTCATCCCATAATACTTTCTAATAAAGTTGTGTAAAGTGCAACATGCAATAACAAATAGCTACAAGTATCGCAGTGGGTACGGAAACATTTTTCTAATATAGGAAATTAGTTCTTCAATACCCCAAGAGATCGTTCAACCACGGATCGTAGAGATGAGTGCCTATAGTTAGATAGCTCTCTCGTATTTCTGGGAAGTTCTTGCCCATATTGAAATGTGGTCAAATGGTACCGTTCACAAAGAAACGGTGGTAAGAACCCACGATAGCAACAATATCCAGAATCCACGAGGAAGAAGAAACCTGCACCACATATAAAAATTGACAGAAAAAATTAAGCAAAGTACAAAAACGAGGATGACATATCAAACATTACTCATGAAATATGTTTATGGCATAATACCTTTTTAGGGGTTGTGAAGCGTAGTGTCGGATCATTAACAAATAGTAAAAATGCGGGAGTTGTGCGCACTCCCCTCCCAACCAATGTACACATAAGTGAAGTAGAGATCTAGGCCCGCCACATACATTATGTTCTGAGTGATTGTATGCTTCCTACCTCGGCATGTCGTGTTATTCGCACCGCTCACCTTCACAGCAATGTGTGCCATCAATAGCACCAATACATTCCTGTAGGTAAAGTATGTATTCTAAGTATAGAATGGTAGGTACTGCACACAATTATAATGCGAATTGCATTGTAAAAATAAATTAGGCATTCATTGCTAACTGTAAACCACGGGTAATAGTTGCCATTTCGAGTGGCAACCGAGTGTGGCATCTGCGTCTAAGTGGGTTAAATGATAGTTTTACTCAACCTACAAATGACTTTGCAAGCCCTTCTGCAATATACGCTGACGGTATGGGTTGATCGTTGGAGCCTATCAGCCACGCAAAAGGGTGTGACATTTGTGTCTGAGTGGGTTAGATGATAGTTTTACACAACCTACAAATGGCTTTGCCAGCCCTTCTGCAGTATACGCTGACGATATTGGTTGATCGTTTGAGCCTATCAATCACGTCCCTTTGCGTCCAAGTGTGTGACATTAGGAGGCAAAATACAGCTACTTATGTAGATTATAAAATATCTTTCATTTTATCTCTTGCTAACCTTAATGTAGATTATAAGGTTCCTTTGTTTTGAGTTTGACATATACAAATGGTGTTACTTCAAATATAGGATCAAAAACAAAGTCTTGAAAGCACTTCTGCAGAATTCATCTCATTCTACACATCTCTTCCAAGTTATCATTTTATTTAACTAGTTTTATATATATATATATATATAGGGATTTCAGTTTTCGAAGTTAACCAAATTTGCAAAGCTCACATGATTTCATTTTCCCATATTGCCTCGGAGACCACAGAATGGATATGTCAACATAACAACAGGAAAAAAACACACATGATAAACAGATGAAGCATAATTCAAAGAATAAATACAAACCTGTTCCCAAAACCTCCCATTCCTGTGAATGGAATTATTGCATTTTCTCATCTTCCATGTGAGGACGTGCAGGTGAGATGAGGTTCAATGGTTTAGGCTTCATGTTTTTCAAATGCTGGGGTACTACCCAACCTTAAGAGACTATGGATGAATTATATATATAGACAGACTCTTGTCAAGAGAAAAAAGAAAAGAAAAAAATAGTGGAAAGAAATAAATGGGTTTGATGCGAAAGACACAGGAGACATCTGACACGGAGAGGAGAGCTACGATTGTATATCAGAACAGAGCCAGAGAGTAGATGAGACGCATCCTTTTGCTACAATCCAAGCAATCAGAAATGTCAGTGATACTGCCTTTTACTTGCACAAGGGGTTTTCCTCTTTCTTGATGTATTTTATTAAATTGTTATATTAATAAGGTGATCGTAAAAAAAAAATACTAAAAACTAGCCGTTAATTTTTTAAAAAAGTTAAGTATTACTGTCTAATTATCAAATTATATTGTAAAAGTGACTTGAATTAATTGATAATAATCTATTTATTATCTAATAACATTTGGAATTATGTACAACATTTCTCCGAAGTAAAAGTTACTTGAATTAGTACTGAAAATAAGTTTGAAATTCCTCTCCCCCTCCATTATTTCAATTCTCTCAAAGAACATCAAATTTAAAACATTTTTTTTTTTTCACTTTTTATATCATATTAATATTTTTCTATTACTATTTAAATAAAAAACTTACTATAGCACACATTTTTTTTTCACTTTTTCATATAAATTATTTTAACTTCATATCACATTAATTATATTTTTCAATCACTCAAAAAAAAATTTCTTCCCCAAAATGAGGGATGAAAAGTTTCAAACGTGGCCAAAATAAAAAAAAATTCTCCGTTAAGAGAGGAATACAAATTACAATGGAGATTTGAAAAGATTGTTAAAAGAGGGTGGAAAGCCTTTTTATTTGATAAATGCTAGGCTTACACATGTTCCCACACACATTTACTTACACCTTGATGTAGCATCAATGACAGGGCATTCTCGATCACCATTAAAATATGTTATTCCTACACTTGTTTTACATTTCTTCTACGTCAACAATGAACCTCAACAGCTCGAGGAGTCCATTTTCTAGGACATGGATTTCAGAGTTTTGGACAGTTCGAATGTCGCAGAAATGGGATTCTCGAATTCCGACAAAGTGGCCTCTCTCTACTTCTCGATGTATGCCACGGCAGCCAACTCACGCTTGGGAAGTGAATTCTCGCAATTGGAGAGGGATTCGAGGGTTTTCGATAATTGGATTCCAGTGCTTGGATTTTGGATTCCAAGGACCAGAATTTCTTAGAGAGGGAGGAGAAGTGATTGGACAGGGTAATTTCGAAAGAACTTAGCCAAGAACCTAATTTTTTAGGTCTCATCTTCTCTTCGGTCTATGAAGTTTTATCATGAAACAAAGAATTTATCTGAAACTACAAATGATATGCAGTAGCACCAAGCCTAGCATTTATCTTTTGGAGAAATGATTATTGCACAATAGTATTACACAACTTATGCACAACACAAAACACATGGAGTGAGATCTATGCGAGTGGAACTCATCACATGCATCCCACTTATAGGTCTTATAGGTCTAATATTAATAATTGTAGATTCCTTGTCGGCAATAATTCTAAATAATGACAAATGAACAGTCAAACGTGAATAGTAAAATCTGATGCTCTGTCAGCAACAATTCTAAACAATGTCGTATAAACAGTAACTGTGCATGATTTTGTTGAAGAGACTTCTCAAGATTTGAAGGATCTGATTTGTCTGGACCTTGAGATATTGGAATTCTGTGTTTTCTGGTCTGGGATTTGCGAAATTTACCGATGGCTCTGATTTCGACATCTGGTTTCTTAAAAAATCATTTGATTCTCAATTATTATTATTTTTTTATTAGATGAGAAATTAATTTGAAAGAAAACGAGAAGAAGATGTTGGAAAACGAAACGTAGTGACCTCTAGTTTTGGTGTGATAATTTGTTTTCAGCTTCAAGTATTTTGGCATTTCAATTTGACGCCGCAAGTAGTTATTAATTGGAGAGCACAAAAAACCTATTTTATGTGATCAATCCATGCTTTGTCTTTTGAATTAATACTAAAAATCCTATATAAAATCTTCTCATAATTAAAATCCATTGCTAATCAATCCTAAGTATTAATTAAAATCATACCTAAGTATGTTTAGGTATGAAAACATAAACATAAAGGTATACATAAAAAATGGGGATTAGAGATTGGGTTAGCTCGATCATTATCATAAGGTATAAGCTTTCCAAGATTCGAAGAGAAAAACCTCAAAGAAAGTCCTCTTTTCTCTTATTCTTTCTCTCTCCCTCTAGGGTTAGGTATATGAAACGAGTGAAAATAAAATTTAGGGTTCATCCTTGGTATTTAAATAAAGCCTTATCACTCTGCATGTTTTGGAGGTTTCTCCCAAACCATGAAGGTGAACATTGATCGATCGGCTAAGTAATCGATTAATCAATGCGCGATGTGCATCAATTGATAGATGGTGGATCGATCGTTCAATGGTCAATTAACCTTAAAATTAAAAAAATTTGAACACTTTTTTGTGGAACACTTCTACATGAATGCACAAGTATATGCATTTAAAGAAGTTTTAAAGCTTTTGAAATATTTGCAAGCCTCGTGGGTTTTACATCAATTATTATTTTAAAATAGTTTTCATGTTTTTAAGCGTAATGTTAGAGTAGGTGTCAACACCGAACTACCCGTGAATCTTTGTCTACAATTTTGCTCTTTCGTCAACTTTTATATTTTATTATGCCATTGCATTATAAGTTTATTCACATCATATAACATATATAGTTCTGAAAAGTAGATTCCTTGATAATTGTCTAGAACATAATTGGTTAATTCCATAATTGTCACTAGCGACTGTTAGTCCATAATTGAATTAATACTTGTAAATTCAAACGACAATCATCTTTTTAAAGAGTCATAATTGCAAATCATAGTCTTCTTAAGGATACTGTGAATCTTGGAATATTGTCTTCATTCTTTTGCAATTTCATAAACAAAAAGTACGATTTTAAACCAAATCGCGAAAAAATGATTCGTTTAAAAATTACGTTTTCAAAAATTGCAATTTGAAAGCTGTTTTTTCAATTAGTAAGCAAATGGATATATATATTTTTTTTAATGCGAAATTTTAATGACTAACATACGATTTTAAATGCTAAATTGCGATTTTGTCAAATGTTTAATTTTATTTTATTTTTAAATTTTTATAAATAGCACATTTTCAAATTGCTATTTTGAAATCGAACCTTTTGAAATAGCAAACCTAAACAAACCCTAAGCATGGATTTTGTTAAAGTATGGATTAAGTGATTAAATTTACCATTTCTATAAGCGTAAGCTTTTGAGATAAGTGATGATTTAACATGGCATCAGAGTAGATGTCTTGAGTTAGAACCATGTCTCTTTCTATAAGCTTAAGTAATTTAATTTACCTCTCCTATAAGCTTAAGTTTTTGAAACAAATGGTAATTTAATAGATATAATCATAACAATTGTAGAATTGGGGAGTGAAAGGTTGAGAAAAACAATGAAGAAGCAATTGTAATAAAATTCAAAATTCTAGAGTAAAATTTGAAATTATAAAAATTGAATAGAATATAGGACTATAAATCAACAAAACTTACATGATAATTGTGATAATCGAAGATTACAATATTGGTAATGATAATTGCAAATTACAATACTTGAAATGATAGAGATAATTGTTGCAAGAGGAAAAATGAAAGGAAGAGAAATTTTGATCTTGCAAGAAAGGCTAATTGTGATAACTCAACCTGTATCCCTAACTATATGGCTGAAAAACAAATCTAAATACTTTCCTGCACAATAAATAGAGTTTCATTCTGCCATATATAATTGAAAATTTATGACTTGAACAGTGCAGATTCTGTTAAATGAACAATAACTTTTCTGGATTGAATTATTCTGAATAATTGTGGATATGAAAAGTAAACCCCATTCAGCTTCAAAGATATTCCACCATGGATGGAGCCAAGTGAGAAGCTGAGTAATTTCAATCTGTTTGTCAAAATGAAAAACACCAAGAGTGACTATAAAAATAATTTCGGTATAAAAAAATAAAAATATAAATATAAATGAAAGCATGCATCCATATAATCATAATATATTAATAATTGTAGAATTCGAGAGCGAAAGGTTGAGTGGGACATGAGAAATGATAATTGAATTGGTATAAACAATAATAAATTCATAAAATCTCTAGATTTGATCAATATCTACTGGTTTAAAGAGGCAATTTGGAAGGAAAACTTGGGAAATAATTGTCATGGGGTCTGTAAAATTATACATTGTTCTTGATTTAATTCATAAAATTATAATAAAAGATTGAAGGCACTAATTTAAAATTGAACACATGAAAAATGGATAAAAGATAATTCAAGAACAAACATATACCTGTGGACTGTGTTCCCAAAATCGCCCATTCCAATGATGGGAATTATTGCATTTTCCAATCTTTCATGTGAGGATGAGCAAGTGATATGAGGTAGGATGGTTTTGGCTTCATGTTTTTTCAAATATTGGGATTCAAATTATGATTTTAGGGTAACAAGCTGAAAGAGATTTTATTCATGGAGGAGGAGGATGTTGTTTAGAAACTATGGATATATGGCTTTATATAGACAGACTTATTATTCAGAAAATTAGAAAAGAAATAAATGGGTTTGATGAGAAAGCCATATGAGACAACAGACATGAGAGAGCATGGTACAATAATAGAACAGAACAGTGAAAAGAAAGAAGATTATAGAAGATTAAAGCCAGATGAGACATCAGACATGAGAGCATGGTACAATTATAGGCCCCCTTTGGTAACACTCCCCTCAAGTACGAGGGGAATTTTTATTTTTTTTTAGCAGTTGTAAAAAATGATTGATGTAATATAAAGTAAAGATAATTTATATGAAAAAGTGAAACAAATTTGTATTGTAGTGAGGTTTTTTTATTTAAATAGTAATAAAAAAAATTGTTAATGTGATATAAACAGTAAAAAAAGTTAATAATGTTTTGAAGTTGATTTTTTTAAAAGAAATGAAAATAAGGGAAGAAGGAGGGGAGGAGGTTGCCAAACGGGGCCATAGAACAAAAGATTATGATATCCAATAGAAGATAAAGATTATGACAGGGAACATAACAGAACAGTAACAGTAGAGATCTTTCATTGTAATAGCCAAAAGAAATGAAAAATGAAGTGGCAGTGAAAATTACTATTAAATTTTAGATAGAAATGATTACACCATTCTATTGAGATAAAGATGTAATTTTTAGCTTTTCTTGTATGTTTTTTGTTTTTTTCCACAGTGCTTTGCCTTTTTCTCAGTAGTTGATTTGGGTAGTAAACTGACTTGATTCAGCTTTTCAAGTCCGAATGAATGCCTAAGCCCAATGCCTAGCCAAGCAAGAAGCCTGCTCTAGAGAAATTAGTCGATTCTGAAAGAATCTGGACTAATTGTGCCACAGTTGAGTGTTTCTGTGCAGTTGCTTTATAGATACAAATAGTAAACACATTATGGTATCAGAGATGTTAGGAACGGAAGAAAGTGAAAAAATGGAGAGAGATCAAAAAGATACCTTTTTCTCCATATCACTATTAGATTTTTTATTGATCTTTATTAGATTTTGATTCAATGATGATTTTTACTGTCACATTAGAATTTTGATGCGAGTTAAAAAATGTATAGCATTTCTCTTCTTCTTAGAATGCGAATACTGTTTCTGTTTTTCCAGATCAAATTAGTTTGTCCCTCAAACAGGGTACGTACTAGATCCATTTGACTCAAATAAACTCACAATAGAATATCAACAATCATGGCATTGATGCACTGTGAATGGATGAAACTAAAAACTTCATCATAAATGGTATGCATATCAGTATTTGGCAGTGTTCTGTGCATGTGCATGTGCATGTTATGTATGTAGATATGTAGCTCTGAAAGATTAAAAACTATACTCATATTACGATCTATTGAGGTGGTTTTTGTGTCATCCAATTCTGTTTGTTGGTTTTGAAAAGTGTCGGTGTATTATATCTGAAACTCTGCATGCTTTGTATCAAGGATGTGTTAAATGATCGTAGCTTATTAATAAGCTTAATGCTGGATTGGGAGGTGTGGTCTAGTGGCATTCAGGTTAATTATCACAGTAAGAGCTAGGTTCCAAGGTCAAATCCCGTAATGGGAATCGCTTGGGAGTCGGGACTATTGGCTTGTCCATTGGCTTGAGTGCTGTTAGATTTTTTGGTAGAGCTGGTGTTAAGCTATGTTATGATTTGATCGATCTTGATGAGCACCGGCAGGTAAGTGTTACTATGGTCACGTTCAGGTAGAGTTGACACTCTAGCCGCCCTCTTATGCCCTTTTGATATATAATTATTACAAAGCTCCGTACCCAATCTTCCATTTCTTCCTTCTGCCGCTCCTCCGTATATAATTATTATGAAATTAGGGTTTCATGAATTCTTTTTTATATTTGGGAATTTGATTGTGATCAGGGGCGGAGCTGGGATTTAAGATTTGGGGGGGCCAAATTGAAAAAAAAAATTTGGGGGGGCCAAAATTATAAAAATAACAAAATTTAGGGGTAAAATTAATTAATTTTTTTTTTGGGGGGGAGACCCCTGGCCTTGGGGGGGCCAGGGGTAGCTCCGCCCCTGATTGTGATGAAAATGATCAAATATTTTTGTATGTAACTATTATGAAATTGGGTGGTGATGAATTGAAATTGTGAATGGGGATGACGAATTTGAACTGATTATGGAAACATAATTAGGAAAAATGATGATGGGTTGTTTCGAGATCAACTTAAGAGTTAAGTACTCCAAGTCAAGAAATGCTAGATATCTTAACAGTTTTTTTCAGAATTCGATTCTAAACTGATGTGTCACATTCCTATGAAATTGTGGCACACTTCTCAAAATGATAGATCTCATGGGATTGTGACACATCAGTTTGAAACTAAATTCTAAAAACAAGTGTTTGGATGCCTAGCATTCCTCATCTACATATAGCCTACTATTCACTTGCAAATTTTTTAAAAAAATATTGAAGGTATTCTCATGAATTGTTATATATCATTACAAAAATACACTTGTTCTGCAAATACATTTGCCAAAATAGAACTAGGATACAACTCAACCCAGACCTGGTGCAGTCCCTGAGAGACAGCCATCCGCGCAAGTTGATGCGCGACTTCATTTCCTTCTCTCTTTACAAAACTAATAGTCCATGACTGGAAGGAAGTCAGGAGATTGTGGGCATCGACAATTAGACTTTCGTATCTGCCTAAGCATTCGCCTTCAGTTCCCAGGGCAGAAACTATCTCATGTGTCGCTGTGCGTCGCCCTCAAGCACAATCGATTGGAAACCAAGGTCGCGACAGAGCTCTACTCCCTGCCGTGCTGCGAGAGCCTATGCTATTGAACGAAAGTCCCCCCTCCCCCAAAAAGAGGTAAAACAAAAAGAAATCAAAGAAATATATTCCAAAATGTCCCATAACAATGCAAATGCTTCCTACTTAAATTTAAGGGAAAATGTAAAATTAATCTGTTTAGTTTACCTGTAATTAAAATGAAAATGAAAAATAAACTTAGAATCCTTCCTGTATGCCAAAAAAATAATTTGCTCACTAATAATTAAATTTCATCAACTGAATTAATAGATTTTGATAACGTGACACATTAAAACCAATAAAATTATAACACGTATCATATTTAATTCAATGTCACACTAACGGAATATGTTAAGTAAGCGGACAAAATTTGATTTTAAGAAATAAATTATTATTTTGACATATCTCAAGAATTTTTGAATTTATTTTGAAACTAACCAGGTAGACTAATTTTACATTTTTTTCTTAAATTTAAGAGGGACCAAAAACCAAAACCAAACCCAATCCTTAACCGTCACATACATATAACTCCCAGAATTTGTAACCGTTATTCGGCACCATAATTACAGGTCTCCGGCCAACTTCAAAAGAAGAAGAATAACCGATCGATAGACAGGGAACGAAAGGAAAAAATGACAAAGAGATACTCAATCTTGCGGAAAAAGCTTCAGGAAGTCGAATCTGAACTCAGACATGTCTTCTCTCTCCCCGTCACGACCCCGTGCTCCGAGCTTCTCCTCGAAGAAATCCATCAAAAGTTTGTGTTCGCCAAAAATCTCCTTTCAGCCGAGGTTGCATCCCATCCATCGAAGCCCCACCATTTGCAACACCTTGAACAGAGACTCACGGAACTGGAGCGCGACTTCCAGGAGTGGGTAAACTTCAAAGCCTCTGCTTTTGACCATGTGGAGGATGACAACGCATCCAGATGTTCTTGCACCGAGTCATGCCTCAACGACGATGGGGAGGCTTCTTCTGACTTGGGCTCCCCTGTTTATGAAGGTTTGATCGGAGAAAAGGCATTGGTGGGATTCTCGGGAGGTTTTAATTTAAACCAAGAAAATTCGATGCCGGCCGGATGTTTGCATTGTTTTGTTGAGGAAAAGGCGGAGGAGGAGACGGTCAGGGCTAAGCATGAACAAAGGAGGGTTGGAATTGCGAGCTTATGTCGGGCTATGGCTATTGGGGCGGTTCTTGGTGTGGCTTTTATGGGTTATGTGATGGCGAGGATTTCTGGTTGCTTCCATTATGCAGAACCACGAAGCTTTCCTACTCCTACTTAGAAGAATATGGTGAAATTTTTCTTTTTCATTCAAAGATTTGATAATTTATTAGTTTGTTGTATGTACTTGAAGAGTATGTTTGAAACAATAGTTTCACTGTTAGTGTTTTTAACGTTAAATTTTTTTTGGCGACTTGAATGGAGAGGATGGTAATTGAGATTTCGGAGTATCAAATTTCTTAGAACTTGACATAGCAAATTAGCGTGGCACAAGAGTTCATAATTATATACATAGACAAATGCTACCCGTTTCACACGAATGATACTTATTTATTATATTCATTTCACGTCCGATAATGTGATAACAACTTTAAAAGTTACATCAATCGTTATGAAATAAGTATGAAGAGTTGTGTGTGACAAGTTGCAGGTTTTCAATAACTTTTTTCTTTCTTTTTTATAGGGTTAGTTTAAACAAGTCTCCGCCCCCTCTCTCTCCCTACTTCTACCATTCAACTAAAGTAATCAAGATACATAGGATCACTGGGTCAGGTCATTTTTTTGGCCTAATTTCTATTATTTGTTTGTAATTTCAGCATTGTTTTTCTTTTTGGGGTTTATTGTGGAAAGCCTACCCTCTTTTCGATTTTTTGATCTCTCGTACTCGTTTCCTATTTGTTTTTTTAAAAAAAAAACCTAAAAACTAAAGTAATCAAGTATGGGTGAGATCAGACAGTAAAGAATTCTGTGTGTTATATACATATGAAAGTGCTTGTGTTTGAATGTAAAGGAAAGGATTCCGATCCTTCCTTAACCATAAAGGAGAAGAATAGTGTTCTTAAGAGAATCTCTTTTCGGCATGAAAAACACTAACATGCCCGTATGCTACCAGAGACGAGGACGTCTTAGGCCGTTAACAATTTTAAAATAATCTCCAATTAGGGGGTTATTGAAGTCCAAACCTTACAGATTAATCACCTTTCAAAATCGGCATTTTGGGCCTATTTTGGTGTTTTTGGCATTCATTGAACCTTTTTTTAGGGCCTACTATAGATGGTTTCGGTCATGTAGTGTTTTAGACGAAAAATAATAATCATTTAATAAATTTGTATAGTAACAACAATTCTTTTCTATACAACTATTTTAAAATGACGTTATTTTGGTATATTATTAGTTTTTTTTTTTTTTTTTCATTTATATAATATGTATTATATATTAGGGTAGTAGGGGTTAGCAGTTTTTGCCAAACCGGCTACAAAGTGATTATGTGGTTATACGGTTAGCGATTAATAACCGCTTCCTTGTACTCCCTACTGTATCTTTAGAAATGTTATCAACTGTAATTGGTATTTTTTCATCAGGTCATGGATCGGGTCATCTGGACCATATTGGCCATTTGTGAAATGAGATTGGCCGGTGGGTCTTTGTGATCTTTTCAATGACCTATGTTATGTTCAATGAGACGGGAGGCATGAACTTTTTTTTTTTTCCCGAGTAAAATAAGGCAAGGGGAAAGTTATAAAGCGAGTCTTTCTCATTTTGATCATGAAGAAAGAGAGAATGAAAAAATAAATAAGTAGTAGTGGTAACTTTTTCTAGAATCCTCTGGTGTCTTTTGTGAAAATCTCCATGGGAGGGAAGCTTTGTGCTTCTCTCTCCATCACCCATCTCTGTTCCATACCTCATCTCTCCATCCTCCCTGCCAACCGTCCACCCTTCTCACCTTTCGTCATCCATCCTACTTTTTTATGGGTTTTTAAGACACTGGAGATAAGACAGAAGCTTCATCTACCCCTCTATCATTTTCGAAATTTTAAGCCACTGGAGATAAGGCAAAAGCTCTATCTACCCCTCTATCCTTTCAATACTTTACATGTTTTCTGGTTTGTCACCACACAGCGTCTGTATCTGGTCTTTTCTTCCGTCCCTCACCGTGTTCTCTGTAACTTTTGGAAAGGCTTTATGATTGAAATTTTTGAATCTAGATCTTCTCTCCTCCTTCGATTTTTACACGACACGCTCCTCACCAACGGGTTCTCCGACGTCCCCGGCTTCCACTGATGGTCTCCGGTTCTTCCACCGCCGCCTGCTCCCCAGCACGTGGCTTGCACGCTCCAGAGTGTTCTTCGCTCTGGCCAGCGCGTGGCCACTCCGTTTGCTCCCACAACCTCCCACCACTTCGGCCATCGGTGGTTCCGGGCGAAACCGGCGTTTCCTGTTGCTGAGAGGCCTTCCCTCGGCGGCGCATGTACTTCACGCGCCGTCACAGATGGCTCCCACTCCTCCTCCTTCTACTGGACTTCTGCTGTTCTTGCTGTTTGTGTGTTTATTTATTTGTTTTATTGGGCTTATTTGTTGTATCCATCTCCCCCACTTTACCTCTATTTTTGTGTTTGGGTCCTTGTGACTCAATACACTTGTGATATCACATTTATTGGTGACCCCAGCTTTGTGGTATCAGTGTCTCGAGCCAAAGGGCTCGCATCTTCGGAAGCACTGCCCCCGCGCACTTTCATTCATAGTTTCAAATTTGGGTTGCCCAAGCCCTTCTGTTTTTGTTTTTTTAAATTTTCATTGTAATAGTTTATGATGTATTTATATAAAAATAAAAAAATAATAATAATAAAAATTGGAATGCTTTTAAACACACGGCGAGAGGCAGCCTGTTTGACAACTTGATGCTCTCGTTGAGACCTTTGAAGCTGTCCAACTTTGAAGGAGAGGGACCTACCGATGGACTATAGATATCTGCAATGATAGGTGAGAAGATCCAATAAATTAGGCTTTATTGATGGCAAGTATAACGATGAGAGAGTCCCCTTTAGCAAAAAGGAATTACACCCATAGCTTACTTTATAGCTCACACGTTTATTGTTCTTTCATACAATGTACAATGGACAAAATATATTAAACTAAAGAAACATTGTCACTAAAAACAAAGAAGAAGAAAAAAGTCAGAAAAATTTGAATAAAAAAGGGTTCTGGTTTAAGAAAAGGAGTAGATTTAGTAAACCTAGACACCCTAATTTTAGGCTAAATAGAGAGGGATAAAGTTTTCTTTAATATTAAGGTGGAAAAAATTTCTCTCCCACAAACTATTAATATGACATGTTCTTATAGAATACAATTACCTTATGTATTTTTAATAGGATTAAAAAAGCATGTGAAATGATATGTGTACGTGTTCTTAGAACATGAGATTCTCACGTACATTTTAAATATTTATAAATCGCATGCTTGAAAGATAAATATGTTAATTGAATAAACTAAATTTGAGAAATTCCTCTAAATTAGTTTTTTTTAAAAAAAAACACTTTTCATTGTAGAATAGTAATTGCATGGTAGACAATTCTATATATGCCAATACTGGGAGAGCAACAAATGGGTCCAACAACAATGAGGCAGGAGGAAGAGATATTGATGTCGTTTAGGAGGAGAAACAGGGAAATGGAGAGGGAGCCGAAGAGCAAGGGAAGGAAGGAGTAAATGAGGCAAGAGCTGAATAGGGCGGGGGAGAGGCTAAGAGTCGCAGAGGAGGCCGAGGAAAGGCTTTGCTCGCAGCACAGCTTGGAGGGCGCAATGCAAAGCCCGTTCACCCTAGGCGTGCCTATCACAACCGCATCTTCTCTTTGACGAACCATCTCTCTTGGGCCCATTATTAGCCTCCGTCTACGTTCCTTTTAATACTAGCTAAGAGGATAAATGCTACATGCACTTTCAAGTGTATTTCTTGATATGACAATATAAATCACAACTTATTCATAATTCAATTGTAATCCATCCAAACTCTAATGATAATTTTCACGACAAGTCAAAGAGTGTGCACTTAAAAGTGCATGTAACATTGATAGCGCGTGGATAATGATCTTCCATTGTTCATTTTGTATACATTATACGTGACCATCCCATCTTATGATTGATATATCAATTCTTATTACAAAGTCATATCAACTTTGAGAGAATAAAAAGATAATCCCTAATATTACTCGTTACGAAGACGTATGTCATTTAGACATTTACAAAAGGCATAAGATCTTACTAATCTTTTTTGTTCCTCATTAATCTCTTTTATTTTTGTATTTTTTTTTTCCTTTTCCTTCCAGTTAAAGTGAAAAGGTGGTTCTTTTTGTGTAGTTTCCTTGTAGTTTTGGCATCTCAAATTGTAATTTCCGGTAATCAGAACGTTCTTTGACGTCTTATGACTCTTATCTTACTATTCTTTCAAAGTTTGGGTGGATGTCTAAAGAAAAAGAAATGTTTGAACATCTAGAAATTAAAAAGTCAGTATGTTTGACTACCATTTTTCCCCTTCTAGCATTACCCAATATTAAGCGACCTACTATTCTTCCGATTCTTGTCCAACTTTGGTTCAAATCTACCATTGGATATCACATATTCTATGATAAATTTTCGAAAAATATGGATAGAGTTGAACGGGAAATGAACAGAAGAAGGAAAAATAACATTTCTCCATTAAATATAGTAGATAACAGATAATTTAGTTTAGAGTCAACCTCCAAAACATTATACTTCTTATATCACACTAATACATTTTTTAACAACTTACTTAACTTTTTCGGCGTGACGGGTTATCTCCACGGTCTGGATGGTTCGGTGTGAGGAGTTATTTCTTACGACCGATTTAAATAAGTTTTTCTAGGATATTTGGCTACTCTTGTCTTAAATCTAGTTTTCTCTTTAACTATTTTTGTACATGGTCGTTAGTGGAATATGAAAGTCATAGATATCACTTTATTGTAAGAATTATATTTATATCTATGACTTTATAACCTTATAGCATGTGACTATGATTTTGCAGAACTTTATACTTTGTGATATAAGAGCTTTAAAAAAAAAAAAAAAACTTACTTTACTTTTATATCACGTTAATTACTTTTTTAACATTTTTCTTTTTACTTTTCCATACAAAAATTCAAAACTTCACTCTACTTTATATAACATCAATCTCTTCTTATTATTATTATTTTTTTAAAAAATTACAACCCAATTAGCATTTTTCTTTTCTTTATTTTATTCGTTTTTTCACATTTATGAGTTGTGGATTTAATCATAGAGGTGGCTTAGATAGTTGCTTAGCTCCGAAGCCTCCGATGAGAAGAAACATCAATTTCATACGCAATCAAGAAAAAATAAGCAATTTACCAAAAATAAAATATAAAAAAATAGATGCTGGCGTCTGCCCCAGAAGAAAATATAAAAGAAAGTGACGTCGTTTTATTAACACGGTTAAGGAAGAGAACCATAAACGGCCACGTGCCAATAAATTCTTAAAGTGGAAAACGACTTCGTCAATGGATCCTTAAAATTTAAAAATCATCTTTTATTCCAATATTTGGTCGCAAACATTCAATTTCGCATTCAACAATAGCGGTACGTCGGCTCCACGTATCTTGGGATGTGGGGTTTTTTTTTTTTTTTTTTTTTTTTTTTTTATATTTTTTTTTTTTAGAAAATAAAAAAAATAGAAAACTGAAGTCGTTAATAAATATTTGTTTTCTAGGAATTTTTCTATCTTTATAATAAAGTAATGATAGATATTATATTTAAGAAAAACGTAAAATGATTATTGTAGTTAGCCTAATTTACAAATTATTTCCTTCGATATAAAAATAATTCAGAAGACATCGGGATAAGCCAAATAATAATTTAGTTCATTGGGATTTCGTTAGTGTGTCATGTCAGCACTTATAAAATGATGACACATGACACTCTTAATAAAAAATAAAATAAAATATTAAGCCTAAACATTAAAAACTTTAAAAAATTATTTTGTTAAAAGAAAAGAAAATGGGTGGCCTTCGAGCCAACCTCAAAGGTTGTGCCAACCACCACCTTAGGGGTGGCTCGCACACTACCCCTATCCCATGGGGTGGCTGCCCGGCCACCCTCAGCCTACTCTGTGGTGCTGCGAGCAACCCACTTTTCTTTTAATTTTTTTTTTTTTAAAAAAAGAAAAATAATTTTTTAAGTTGAGAGTGTCTTGCTAATAAGGATTAATCCATAGATTAGTTGAGAGTGTCTTTGTTGGATGAATATTGGATAAAATTAGAGTTTCTTTCTAATATAGCATATTAAACTGGGATGTGTTCAATTGAGTAAAGTTATACGCTACATTCTTTATTTCACTTAACTGATGTGATAATATTTATCAACTTTTATTAAGAGCAAATAATTTAAAAATTGGTAGATACTGTCAGAATGTCACAGGTAAATGTACAAAATATAACATTTCGAGAAATAATTTTTGCACATTATTTATACATTTTTTATATATCATTTTTTTAAATCAATTATTAAATTTACAAGATTCACAATAATCCACGTGTAAATCCTATATATTTAATAAATAATTTAAAAATGTGGTGTATAAAAAATATACATGCGTGTAACATGTCATTTTCCTACAAAACTTTATTGTTTCTTCAATCCTAATAAATGGCTAAATTGGTAGAAGAAGAGGCCTTGCTTGCACGTTGGTTTGGGGGGCAGTAGAAAACAGAGAGAGACACAGGACTACAGGAGAGCTCGCCAGTTACCTCACACGGAAGCATCGAAAAGGTAAGAGGGATATTTTAAGACAGCGCTTTCTCTTTACAACTCTTTCTCTCTCTCTCTCTCTCTCTCTCTCTCTCTCATGCTTTCTTTGCATCCACACGACGGAGAGAGAGAGAGAAGACTCTGAGAAAGAAAGAAAGAAAGAAAAAGGAAAGAGGAGAGACAACCACAAACGAGAAAGTAAGGTACAGATTCGATCTGACACGATTCCCAATTTCTCATTTTTCGACAATTTCAATGCTCCCCATAAAGTCATTCATTTCCATGACCCTCCATTGTCATGCTTATATCTCATGCTCCCAGAAAACCGCATATGTTTGTCATTGTTAACCATGTTTTGGTTGTGAATTTCAGGTTGGCTTTCTGTTGCTTAGATTTGCATTTGCTGAGAATTGAAATCCATATTTTCTTTTTTCTTTTTCTTTTCCATCTTAATTCGATTCAGTTTGTATTGAGCTTCTGTAATGCACAGAGATATTATATCAATTTTGTTTTCCTACATTGACCCGTTATCATGTGGCTTTTCTGGGTTCGATTTAGAAGTTAATTATGAATTCAATTTCCCATGTTGCACTTACTTTTAGAATTCGTATCCCTCATTCTCCTTAGATCTACGTCTTTCAATTTTTGTTTTTGCTTCTTGCACTTATGCGATGGGATTCGTTTCACTGAACTTGTTTGTAATTCTACTAATTTACTTGGGTTCAATTTGGAATCAGTGTAAGGGGACCAAATTGTTTAACTCTGGGTTATGTTCATTGCAAATTGTTGTGCTAGTGTGTATGAATTTGATTTGGCTGTTGGTGTATCAGTTTGCAGGGTTTGTCTCTTATTGAGCAAATAGTGCTCAAAGTAAAAAGTTTGAATCATAGAAGTAGAAGAAAGGGTAGGACCAATGGACTATGAAAGCAACAGTTGGATATGGGAAGGGGTGTACTACTACCCACACCTCTTTGGTGGTCTGATGCTCACAGCAGCCTTGCTCGGCTTGTCCACCAGCTATTTTTCTGGGGTTGGTGTTCCTTCGTTGCCCTTTTTGGGGTCCGATTTTGGGATTTTCCACAAGAAGAAACATGGGAAGAAGCGTATCCGGGTTTACATGGATGGATGTTTTGATCTCATGCATTATGGCCACGCCAATGCGTTGAGGCAAGCCAAGGCTCTGGGGGATGAGTTGGTGGTGGGTGTTGTGAGTGATGAGGAAATCATTGCCAATAAGGGTCCACCTGTTTTATCCATGGAAGAAAGGTATGTTTCGTTTCTTTTTTCTTCCATTGTAGTTTTGGTTTGTACCTCAATTTTATGTGTTTTTCTACTATAGGGGAATTATAGTTTTGTTTGATACCTTAGAATTGATTGAAATTGGCAACAAAACTTACGAGCAACTTAAATAGGAAGGTGGAAAAACTTTCAGGAACATTTATTGATCATCTTGTCATGGGTTTTGTCCAAATGTTTTGGAAGCTTATGATGGTGCTTTAATTACGCTGAAGACTTGTTTGTGGAGCTTTAGCGTTAATTTTATTGGCCAACAGCTTAAGAAGTGATAATCATTTAGGTAAACAATTAAGTTGAGGCTATCAATTGTGTGGAAAATTGTGGCCAAGTCGAAATCTACTTATAAAAAAGTTAGGGATTTACTTCTTAGATTTGATTGGCTCTATTACACCCCTACATAAATCTCAACACTCCTTGATTTGTTACATATACATGTGTCTGTGTGTCTGTGTTTGTGCATGTAAACATATATACACATGTTTGCTTCTCAATATCTTCTGAGAATAACTTTTGATTTTTATGGACATTGAATAGGATTATCTGTGAGTATGAGTATTAATTGGCTCTGCTCTACTATGTGTTTTTAATCTGGCATATACCATTCATTGGATTTTCTTAAGTGATTTCCACAATGGTTTGGTATCATAAAATTTTCATTATCATCTATTTGGTAGACAGTTTCTGGATAGTTTATGAGTTGAAAGTGTAAACCGTATCATCTCCACCTCAGCATGTCTAGATAAATCTGAAGTATCTCATACAGATTCGTGTGAAGATTCCTCTCTTGTGCCGAACTCTAATCACGCCTAACTACTAGATATGATAGGATTCTGTATGTTTAAATTAGAGAGTTTGAATTCTGTTCAAACTCTATTCTGTTCAAACTCTAGATAAGATTATGTTTGTAATTCAAATGTTAGATAGGTTTACTTAACTAATCCGAAGATCATGTATTTACTCTCTCTATATATACGTTACTACATATCAATACAAATCATTGAAATTCAAAGTCTATTATGGTATCAGAGCATTAAACTGCTCACGCATAATTTTTTCGATCTTTTCTACATTTCCGCTTTTTTTTTTCTTCTTCTTTCACTCTCTCAATGGCGTCCAATTCTGCTGTCCAATTTGTTCCACCTAATATTGGCCAGCTTATGACCTTCAAATTGGAAAGACCCAACTACATCACTTGGTCCAACCAAGTCACTCCTATTTTGAAGACCAACGACTTGATGGGTTTTGTGGATGGTTCTGAACTGTGCCCTCCCAAGTACGTTTTGGATGACCAAGGGAAAGCTACTGCTACCCTAAGTCCAACTTTTCTACTTTGGACTAAGAAAGATCAATTCGTTCTTTCTTGGCTTAATGCCACTCTCACTGAGAAAGTGATGTCAACCACTTTTGGTGTTACTAGCGCTCAACAAATCCGGGATTCCCTCTCCAGCCAGTTTGCTTCTCATTCCAAGACCCGGATCTCTCATCTTCAGCGCCAGCTTCAGAGTCTTCATCAAGGATCTAAAGGATGCTTTGAATATATTGAAGCTGCTAAGCAGTTTTCTGCACAACTTGCAGCTGTGGGTCAGCCGATTGCTGAGGATGCTTTGATTGGTTACGTGGTTGGTGGCCTGCATCCGTCCTTTAACCCTGTGGTTACATCACTGTCTGTGGCTTCACGCTACAAATCTCTCACTTTTAGTGAATTTCAAGATGAATTGCTCTCTCATGAGCTTCTTTTGGATAGCCAAACTGCTTCCAATACTGCTGACAGTCACCAGTTTGCTATGTTCTCCTCCAAGCCTCCTGCCAACAACTACAACCGCAAGGCTAAAACTTCTGGCAAGCGTTGGAATGGTCCGAAGAATACATCTTCTTCACCGAAGTATCAGCCTACTTCATCTTCTCTCCTTGCCAAACCCCCATGTCAAATATGTGGGAAGTTGAGTCACCAAGCGTTGGATTCCTTTCATAGGATGGATCATGCCTTCAAGGCCGTCATCCTCCTGCTCAACTTTCTGCAATGGTTGCTAAGTCCAATCAAGCTGCTGAGAATGGTCCCTGGTATGCTGACAGTACTGCAAATCAGCACATTACTGCCAACCTTGAGAATCTGTCCTTACAACAGCCTTACTCGGGTTCTGATGATGTAGCTGTCTGATGATGTAGCTGTGGGGAATGGCACAGGTTTGAGCATTCAAAACACTGGTTCTATGAGTTTTCATACTCCTAAGTCTTCCTTTCATCTTTCTAAAGTTCTACATTGTCCTCAAGCTTATGCTAATCTTCTTTCCATCAATCAATTTTGTCGTGATAATGACTGTTTTTTTCTCCTCAATGGTTCCCATTACTTTGTTAAGGACAACCGCACGAAAATCACTCTACTGGAAGGCCGGAGTGAAGGTGGTCTCTACCCTCTTCATTTGCTGTCCTTCTCGGTCAATAAGCAGCATGCCTTGACTGCTTTCTTAGGTGTCAAGACTTCTACAGCTGTGTGGCATTCTCGTCTAGGTCATGCCTCTCAGCCCGTAATTTCTCATTTGGTTCAGCAATTTTCACTTCCGGTCAGTTGGGTTAAGCATTTGGATGGTGTCTGTGAACCTTGTCAACTTGGCAAAAGCAAGCAGCTCCCCTTTCAACCTTCTCCCCATGTCTCTTTATGTCCTTTAGATCTCATCCATTCGGATGTTTGGTCCTGTTCTACAAAGTCTTTAGGTGGTTGTTTGTATTGTTTGTATTACGTTTTATTCATCGATGATTTTTCCAGGTTTACCTGGTTGTATCCCATCCATAATAAATTAGATGTGTTTCGGGTTTTTGTCCAATTTAAGTCTCTTGTGGAAAATCAATTCTCCTCTTCGATCAAACAATTTCAATGTGATGGTGGTGGTGAATACATGTTTAATCAATTTAAGAATTTTTTGGTCACTCATGGCATACTCCATCGTATCTCTTGTCCTCATACACCACAATAAAATGGTGTGGCCGAGCGTAAGCATCGCCATATCATGGAAATGGGTCTCTCTTTGCTTGCTCAGTCACATCTTTCTTCACTTTTTTGGGTTGATGCTTTTGTCACATCTGTCTTTATCATCAACCGCCTTCCTTCTTCCGTTCTTGGAGATGTTTCACCGTTTTTTAAACTTTATAACAAAGGTCCGGATTATTCCCTGTTTCGTTCATTTGGGTGTTCCTATTTTCCACTGTTACGTCCTTATTCCACTCACAAATTAATGTTCAGGAGTAAACATTGTATCTTTTTAGGATACAGATCTAATCAACGTGGGTATCGCTGTCTAGATCCTATTTCTTGTAAGGTGTATATGTCAAGGCATGTTGTGTTTGATGAAACTCGCTTTCCTGCCAAAGAGGATAACTTATCTCCTCTTGCCCCTGTTGACTCTGTTCCTTTTCCTGCTATTCCTAGCTTCACCTCATCTTCTTCAGTGCAGCTTTCTTCTGTTCCCAGTGCTGTTTCTTCTGCGCAGCCGGATTCTGAGTCAGCTCTCCCTATTTCCAGTGTTGTTTCTTCTGCATTGCAGGATCGTCACTCACCTCTACCGGGTTCTCCTTCATCCTCTCCTCACCTTGATGTTTCCCCACCTCTCGAATCCATTGATCCTATTATTCCTCCATTGTCCGTGACTTCCCCAGCTCCTCTTTCTTCTCATCCTATGGTCACAAGGTCCAAGACCGGTACTTTAAGGTCTCATTCCTTTCCTAATTACACCTCATTCTTCTCCACTAAACATCTGTTATGTGCACTCTCCAGCATATCTCTTCCTCTTGAACCTACATGCTACTCCCAAGCCGAGAAGTCCCCTGAATGGCGTGCTGCCATGGGAGATGAATTTGATGCTCTGCTGGCTAATAAAACGTGGTCCTTATGTCCTCGTCCTTCTCAGCATAATATCATCCGGAATAAATGGGTGTACAAGATCAAGCAGAAACAAGATGGTTCTATTGATCGGTATAAGGCAAGGTTGGTTGCTAAGGGTTTTGATCAAGAGAGTGGAGTGGACTTCGCAGAAACTTTCAGTCGAGTGGTTAAAACTTCTACAATCCGGGTCATTTTGACTCTTGCAGTCTAGTTTAATTGGAGTATTCGCCAATTGAACGTCTCTAATGCTTTTCTCTATGGATTCTTGCTGGAAGAAGTTTATATGGAATAACCTAGAGGGTTCATTGATGCTTAGTTTCCCTCTCACGTTTGCAAATTGCACAAGTCCTTGTATGGACTTACACAAGCACCCCGTGCTTGGTTTACCCGCTTCTCTCAGACATTGCTGGAGCTTGGGTTTGTTTCCTCCACTGTTGATAGCTCTTTATTTGTGTTTCATCAGGGCAGTATCCATCTTTACATCTTAATACATGTAGATGACATCTTATTCACCAGAACTTCTAGCTCCCATATTGCATCTGTTATTGCTAAGCTTCGGCAGGTTTTTAAACTCAAGGATCTTGGCAACTTAAGTTATTTCTTAGGCATCCAAGCAGTTCAGTCCTCTCATGGTTTACATCTTCGGCAAGCCAAATATATTTCTGACCTGCTGTCTAGATCCAAAATGATGGGTGCTAAGCCATTCTCTTCTCCCTGCCTTGCTGGTTCCAAGATGTCAACTAAAGATGGTGATCCTTTATCTCCAGAAGATACTTCTCTCTATCGCCAAACAGTGGGTGCTTTGCAATATTGTACCTTAACACGTCCGGATATAGCTTTTTCTGTAAACCAGTTATGTCAGCACATGCATACTCCTTCTACTCTTCACTGGACAGCAGCTAAACAGGTTCTTCGCTATCTTAAAGGGACTATTGACCATGGCTTATGGTACACCAAAGGTTCATTGCATCTTCAAGCTTTTTGTGACTCTAACTGGGCAGGTAATCAAGATGATCGTCGTTCTACAACTGGTATTGGTATTGTTTTGGGATCCTCTCTAATCTCTTGGACTGCTAAGAAACAATCCGTGGTCGCACGTTCAAGTACAGAGGCTGAATATCGTGCAATGGCCCTTGCAACTACTGATCTATTTTGGTTGCGCATGTTATTTAAGGATCTTGGTATTCCTTTGTTTTCGACGCCTCGCCTATGGTGTGATAACATTGGGGCTCTTGCTCTTGCTTCTAACCCCGCTTATCATGCTAGGACTAAACATATTGAAGTCGACTACCATTTTATTCATGAGAAGGTGTTAAATGGTGATATCTCTATCAAATATATTAGCACTCATGATTAGCTTGCGGATATTTTCACTAAGGGTCTCAGTTCTGCTCGGTTTTCATTTTTACGTGACAAGCTTATGGTTTGTTCCGTCCCCATTAGCTTGCGGGGGGCTGTAAACCGTATCATCTCCACCTCAGCATGTCTAGATAAATCTGAAGTATCTTGTACAGATTCGTGTGAAGATTCCTCTCTTGTGCAGAACTCTAATCACGCCCAACTACTAGATAGGATAGGATTCTGTATGTTTAAATTAGAGAGTTTGAATTCTGTTCAAACTCTAGATAAGATTATGTTTGTAATTCAAATGTTAGATAGGTTTACTTAACTGATCCGAAGATCATGTATTTACTCTCTCTATATATACGTTACTACATATCAATACAAATTATTGAAATTCAAAGTCTATTAGAAAGACTGTTTAAATTTAATAGGCATACTGGTTTGAAGTTGACCTAGTGCTTATTTTGAAATTATATGGACTGTTTTCCAGGCTGGCCCTTGTTAGCGGGTTGAAATGGGTAGATGAAGTCATAGCCAATGCTCCGTATGAAATTACTGAGAAATTCATGGACAGTCTCTTTAATGAGCATAAGATTGACTATATTATACATGGTGACGATCCTTGCCTGCTTCCAGATGGAACTGATGCTTATGCCTTGGCAAAGAAAGCTGGCCGCTACAAGCAGATCAAACGCACAGAAGGTGTCTCCAGTACAGACATTGTAGGTACTATGAATCTCTTGATCAATCTCAGAATTATTCCATTGAAGTTTGTGTTCAACATGTCTATTGCCATTACACGGTTGATCAAATAAATTCGAACTTGTGTGTATGAGGACATGTCTAGAAGAAATTTGATTGATAGCAGCAGTGGTTCCTCTCTCTCTCTCTCTCTCTCTTCTGTACCCCTACTCTTCCCAAATCCTCTGGGTATGATTCAATGATTTAAAATGTTTACTTCAAGACTGGACTCACTGTTTTTGAGCCTGTATATGATCATCACTCGAATTTCTAGATTTTCCATATTAAACTCATTATTTTTTTCTAAATCTCCGTATATATCATCTGAATGTAGGTAGAATACTCTCTTATGTGAGGGAGGTAAAAGATTGTCAGGATCTTAATGGTACTTCTTTGCATGGAGAACCTCATAAAGAAAGTGAATCTAAGGGTGCTCAGATATCGCAATTTCTACCAACATCCCGACGGATTGTGCAGTTCTCAAATGGCAAGGTATATTTGGTTGGGTTCTCATTTTTTATCATGCAAAGACTGTCAAGTATAACCACCTTTTGTTCAGCAGAAAAAAAAGAAAAAAAAGAAGCTAGGATTATGTTTTGAAATGCTAAAATTTAATTATCTATCTTTTATAGCTATGAATCCCTCTCTCTCTAGCTCCAAAAACTGTCAGCCACATATATAATCTTTTTAGAGGAGACGTTTTTGGGATTAGTGCTCTAGTACATTAAGATATAAGTAGTTATTTTATACATATAAAAAATATATATTTAAACACGTCTGTAGAGCGATCTGAGTTTATTGAATAATTGGTAGTTCATTAAAGAGAATTATACTTACGCAATAATAACCAATGGCTCAATTAGAATCAGTGCTTTGTATTAAATCATTGACCAAAGGCTCTTTACGGGGAGGAATGAAGAATATCATTTAGACGTTATATCTTTGTGTGGATTCAGTATGTTATTACCATCACTTTGTCCTAATATGTTAACATAGCTGGGTGATTACATTTTTCCCCTTCCCTCTATCTGGATCTTTTTTTCTCTCATATAACACATTGTTTTCTATTTGTTAGGGGCCTGCGCCAAATGCTCGAATTGTGTACATTGATGGGGCATTTGATCTCTTTCATGCTGGGCACGTTGAGGTAAAGTTCTCATATGCTCTTACTTGCATCTCTTTGTTTCATTTGATTATATAGGTGATTCTGTATATTCCTGCTGCTGTTACTTAAATCATCAAGTCAACATTTAATTGGACTTTTTTATGTTGTTATGGTTTCGTTGCAATTAAATATGTAGTTATAAGTGGAGATGATACTATTGAGAGGTGACAATTTGGTATCCTCTCTTGGCCATGATGCAGCTTTGTGGATCCTATAACTTAGGTATTGTTGCATGATTGCCTTTGTACCTCAATATTGGGGATTGTTTTAGACACTCTTAACATGTCACATACCTGAGCCCTGTTTTGTTATGGCTCTGGTTCTTAAGCATTCCATGGTTTGTGCCTGCCTTTGGCACCATCAAATTCGATATGGGTACAAATAAGTTTCTTAATGTTGCTTGCATATAAAAGTTGCATGATTGAACATCATCACATGTTAAACCCCAAGGGGTTGGCTTAAGTGGTAAGGGCCTTGGAATTTGGTGGTTATCCCCATCAAGTCTAAGATTCAAATCCCCTTTGGTACAAACAATTCTTTGAAGCCACGCCCCATTGCGAAGCCGTGAATTACATGATCCGTGTGGTGGGGGCATCTTGCACGGATATGGGGTTTAACATACAGGGATGGACGCAAGAATTGGCTCTGCCTTATATATATATATATCATCACATGTTCTCTCTCTCTCTCTCTCTCTCTCTCTCTCTCTCTCTCTCTATTTGAAAATATCATTGAACCTTCCTCACCATTTTGTTATAATATGCTTCTCATCATTTTTCTGTGATCTCTCAGATCCTCAGGAGTGCTAGACAACTTGGAGATTTTCTACTGGTTGGTATTCACACAGACCAGACTGTGAGGTATATCCCATTAGTTATGCTTGATTTGACTTAAGTTCATGGTTACTTCCCCACTTTCCCATGGCTTTGGAGTTTGGAAGTTTACATTAGATTATCTATGTATGTTGCCTTATAGTAACGGAAAAAACCGATGAAGATGTTTAAGTTGTTACATGCAGTGAAAACAGGGGGAATCAGTATCCCATAATGCATCTACATGAGCGTAGTCTAAGTGTGCTGGCTTGCCGTTATGTTGATGAAGTTATCATTGGTGCACCTTGGGAAGTTACAAAGGACATGGTGTGTAAATTCATTTCTGATCAAATTTTCTAAAGTAGGTATCAGATTATCTTGCTATTGTATTCTGTAATGAACTTCTCTGAGTGCACCCCTCGTATGCTCAAATGATGTTACGCACAAGCAAAGCAGTTTCTGTGTGAAGTTCCCCACCATGTTGTGTTCTTGGAGTAGTTATGGATGTATAAGACATTTGGTTGAATGTGAACATGCTGACAACATTGTTGATTGATATTTGTCTAAAATGTAATGCTTGTGTACCTTGTTAGAGTAGATAAAAGGGCATAATATTAAACAAAAACACAGAGAACTGTAGAACTTTCCAACATCTGAACTGGACCATGATGTTCATACACAACAAAGACATGCTTATCTGCGGTATCTGTATCCATGCTTGACAAAAAACAGTGTATATGCATAATGAGTTGTCATATCTAGTCGGTGAATGCGAGATGAAGTTTGTAATCTTGATACTCTTTCAAAAGCTAGTACAATATGTCCAATAATGCTTGACATCAGGGCTTGTTGTTATTATTTTTTGTCCACATTGCTTTTCTAATTTCCTCACTATATTTTATTTGAACTATGTTGCTGAATAATGAACATTCCCTATATTTGTGCTACTCCTTTAAAAGTTCTCACAATGGTCAGGAATGGTCAACTCATGTTTTGTCACCCATATTTGTTGTGTGTCTACTTTTACATGTCATGTGTTGTAAAATCTTCATGGAACTTTTAAGGAATATTTTTTTGGTTAGCACGGAAAAGTTTATCATGGATGCTCTTGACAGTATCTGCAAGTCATACTTATGGGAAAGAGTTGGTGCACATTTTAGGCCAAATTTGCTGATTATCAAATGGAGGGAACATCTTAATTTTTAAGAAGTGAATGTCCATGAAGTACTCTAGATATCCACTTCTAAATATTCTCATTTATTGCATTATTTGATTGAGTCTACATGCACACAATCCCATTTAATGCGCTAAAACTGCTCCCTCCTGATTCATTTTCCTTGAAAGGTTCACATGGCCAATTTTTGTTTAATTAGAATATAAACCTTATTGGTTTGTATTTGTTAACCGAAATATAGTTTGAAGCTCAATCTCTCCTAATAAGTAATTTAATAAAACCTTTATTACTTAAAAGTTAATTTGGAACTGCTTTAACTCCAGACACAACACTAACATTGTTTGGGGTGGAAAATGAGACATGGTGCTCGACATGGCTCCTAGAAGGAAAGTTGAAGAGTAATTTGGCATTTGGTGCCTGAAGTGTGCATGCATATTAATGTATCTTTGACAAGAAAGAATTCCTTCTTGTTTGGTCTATGACTAAAATTAGTACTTGGCCAAACTTGACAATCAAGATTCAATGTTTCTGGTTTCTATTATAAAATGATTGTAACATGGTATACCTTTTCTTTTCCTCTTAAGCGTCATGGGCTCATTGCACTTATGAAGAACCGTGTTATCTTTCTTATAATCTCCATTATCATCATCATCACCGTCTAAGGTGTTTCTTCTTGGCATGAGCAGATTACAACTTTCAACATCTCATTGGTTGTGCATGGGACGGTTGCTGAGAACAACTCCTTGACTGTAAGTTGGGGAATGCTTTTTTTAGTTGAATATGTTCAATTATTATTGCCCATTTTATATATTCACTGGGGATGGTGATGATTTTGTATTGTTTAGGGTGAAAATGATCCTTTTGAGGTTCCCAAGAGCATGGGAATTTTCCGGTTGCTTGAAAGCCCCAAAAATATAACCACGACTTCAGTAGCCGAAAGGATAATTGCCAATCATGAGGCTTACATGGTATGACCTTATTCTTTTGCTTCGCTTGCATGGCATGAGAAATTTCTTTAGATCTGAAAAATACAAATCAGAACATGTAGTTGGGGAATGTATTAATTAATGAACCCATTTGATGAAAGGTATTTGCTGGTTTGATCGAACTGGGCATGTAGGTCAGATCTCACGTGTCGAAAAGGAAGGAGAATGGGGGAGTCTTGGAATATTTCTTTATCCTCATGTGTTAATGTTGAGTCCCTATTCTGACAGGGGAATGCTTTTATACCCCTTTTCATTTTTTAACTAATTTGTTAATGTTCCTTTTTTAATATGTTTTTTTATTCATGTTGTGCATTCCAATTGGGCCTTGGGCAAACTATTTATTTAATGTTAGGTGTCCAGAAGAATTTTGGCTTGATTTTCCTGCATTGTTTTGCTTTTGCAAGTTTCAATTATCAAAAGAAATGTTGTTTATGGTTTTGTTATCTTATTTTCAATGCAGAAACGCAATGCAAAGAAGGCTGAGAGTGAGAAGAAATACTATGCAGAGAAGATGTATGTCTCAGGAGACTAGCTCCAACACAAATTTGATCCGGCAGCCGAGTTCCGTACAGTTGATGTTCGACATTTATCCCTCATAGAGTTGCCTGATGTTGTTCAATACATAGAGAAATCACGTACTTTTGTTCTTGAAGGACAGAAGAATGAATGACATAGGAGAATACGTGCATCAGAGAGACTTGGAGGAATGATATTTCCTTTCACATTTTTTATGTTACTCTTGTCAGATTAGGGACTCAAATTCTCAATTTGCCAATCTATAAACATAGCTTAGGCCTAGTGTTTACCTTTCCTTTCCTATGCCATTTGATTTTGTGGTGGGTGTCTCATTGAGAGATACTGGATGATGCAAGAAGGGAGTTGCTTCAGTTCATATCAGGACTCGGCATGCCAAAAAGCTAAAAAAACTGATCTGCTAGGGCATTTTTTTTTTCCGGAGTTTTTTTTTTTTTAATTTATTTCTTTTACTAACAGAGTTCCAAGCCATGCTGTTTATGTATCCTAACCATTAAGCCAAGATACCTGTGGTACAGGGATAATGATAAGGCAATAATACTGAGCAAAACTCTTCTTCTTATCTCTGTTGCAAAGGGATACAGGGTGTGAAAAACTCAGCAGCATTCACTTATACTGTATAATCGTACAATGGCTTTGGGCAACCAATGATACCCACATCAAATTATAAGCAACAATTGCATCAGATCCTCTGTGGATCAATAGCACACGAAGAATACCGATGCGTATTGGGATCCACATCTATTGTGAGAGTTTATGTGAGACTCAATAATCTAAAGTAAATTTTGGGTTGTCCGACAATTTATTTGGACAGTTAGGTCTTACATGAATTCTCACAATCGCTGTCCAAATTCCTAACAATTTGGGCAGCTCTATACCAATGCAGAGTTGCACTGAAATCCTCATTGTAATACATCGGCTACATCAAGGGCTTAGGGCACATGGCTTGAAGAGTTATTGAGATAGTTGCTAGGTCAAGCTATGCTTCTTCCAGCCTGCGTTGGCACAATAAGCCATGTTGGCCACCAACAAAACTGAGCTTTCTAAGTGGGTGGTAGCATCAAGGAGATTCATGTAACTCTCAGTTGGGGAGGCTGTCTTTTTCCATGAGAAATCTGTCCTATTATCTCCCTCTTTTACCAATACTAAGAGCATCTTCAACAATGTTATGCATTTCAGCTAATAAAAAAAAATCATTTACTACTTTACCTACCACTTTTTAATACAAAGTCCAACATATTTTATATTTCATTCTCTATTTTCTTTAAATTATTTTTCACTATTTTTTATATTTAAACTACTTAGAGAGAGGAGAGAAATGACCGTAGCAAAAAGAAATTATTAAAAAAAAAAAAAAAAAGCTATAGTGCTTGCCTAAAAATAGCTAATCAAAAAACAAAATATGTATTTTTGATAAAGAGAAGATAAGTTGTTGAGCATGATTTTTGCCTTACTAGCTAAATATTATATGATATGGAGGTTTTAGAGCGTTGTTGGAGATCGTCTAACATGAGGTGTTAAAAACTACATGTTTATCCTTCTCTTACGAAGTTAACGTAGCAGTTTCAACCAACTTTTAGATCAGTAAACCCCCAACCCCACCTTCGAACAGGGTAAACTCCATATACTTGCCCCCTCCCACGAGAAACAAGTATTAAGATCAGGGTGCTTGTGTAGGGAGTCCAACTTGGACATCTCAACTGGAAAGTGGTACCCCAAACCAACTCCACTACCTCCGAGCAGGATCCTTTGGTTAATTTTTGTTGATAAAAAAAAAAAAAAAAATTCCCAAATTGGTTAAGATATGAAGTATTATGAACTAATCAGTAAGATAATAATGTGATTTCTAATATTTCTCTACTAACTTATAAGATGAAATATAACCTGCAAAAAGAGTACATACTCTTTTTGATCTTACTTATCAAAAAGAGTATGCCGGTCTCACTATGGCTCATTGCCTCCTAAGTAAACTGTATGAAGACTTCAAAGGACATGATTGTGAATTAGATGGGTGAAATATAGTGCTGCAAAGTGCTTATTGATCAATGCTCACAATCCTCTCTATTGAAAGGAAACCCATACCAATTCGATTATGGCTTTTCCCTCTTCCAATTCACAGAGAGCATGAATTGTTGGAAATCATAAAATAAAGCAGAACAAATTCTTTACCAGTAGTTATTAGGTAAGCATGTTCTTATGACCGCAGGAAAACATATTGATTATTGACCTTGCTCAGCCTTGATCATTTCTACATTAATTTTGAATAGAATGCAAACCACTGATGAGGGAACAAAGAGAACACATTAATTTCTACATTGGTTGCCCATTACAGCACTTTCGTCTTTTAACACCACTATTTCCCTTTCTTTTTACAGGGAGTTCCCAACATCCAAAACGCCTTCCGGTTGAAGGACACTAACCAACCCAAAGGCCATCAAAGAAAGGGGCTCCATTCTCAGTCCCCCAATCCCATCTACTACACCTTTCAATTCAGATCTGCTCTCCAAAACGAACAAAAACTAAAATGTTTTTCTTTCACCGGAACCATGTAATGGGAGTGGAAGTGTTCTGGGGAATCTGTGGTATCATGCAGTGGTACTGTTGCTGCCACTGATGAAAGCCATCGCTTCCCGCTACTCCACCATACGCATGTACATTAGGGTGCCCTTGCTCCATGCTTGCATTGCTGTTGTTGTTGTCTTCTTCAACATCCATCGTCGTTGCTTCCATTTCTTCGGCCTCTTCCATCAACTCAGGAGCGTCCATTGGGTAAATCTCAGTGGCCGGTGCAGGAGGAAACTGAGAAGGAACCCATGGAACCACAGCCAAACAATCACCATTCTTGTCCCTCATAGCTTCTTCCTCATCAGCTGATTTTACGTGACCATACTGGCTCGACCCAAATAATTGATCTGCCAAACCGTGCAAAAATTTCTAAGCGGCATTTTCACAAACATAACAAGCACAACACAAACTTTTCCTTGTCCAATTGCTAGTTAAAATTTATCTGGGTCTAATCGAAAGAGCTAACCCATGTTACATTGCTAACAAAATGAAATCGGCAGGCCCATAATTCTTGTTTTAATTATTATAATTTTGTGAATAAAAAAAGCAAAACTTTCGTATCTAAACTAAAGAGGAGGCAAAATGGGTAATGGGTGCTTACTCTTAAAGCCAGATATGATACGAGAATCAACGGAGATAGAAAGATTCGAAGGTTGTGAACCGAAAAGAGAAGCATTCACAGGTTTGAAGAGAACAATAGCCCTTTCCTCGTTGGACGGAAGTTCCAAATCCTCCGTCACTCCTCCCCCTACTTCCGGAGGAATCTCCACCTCCTCTTCCTCCATAATCGGCGGCAACTCAGCATCCTAAACACGCACAAAAACCCCAAAATTCGGGTTAACAGGGAGACAGAAAAAAAAAAAAAAAAAAAAAAAAAAAAACTCTTCGCAAAAAGGAAGGAAAAGAAAACGTACGAGGCGGCGAATCTTCCGAGCCGGAGAAGACAGAGAGAAATCGGAGAACTCATCGCTGAACTCGTCGAGCTCAAGATCCTTCCTCTTCATCTTCTTCGTTATCATGTTCATGGTACTTTGCCTATTCAGATAATCGCACAGTCTTATTGCAAAAAGCGCTAATAAAAGAGTCGGCAAAGACCCAGAGAAAGAGAGAGAGAAGCTTCTCGCCTTCTGTCTCTAGACCTCTCCAGAAGCCGAAATATTGCGTTCTTTTTTTTTTTTTTACTTATTCTCTGCCTATAAAAAATAAAATAAAATAAAATAAAAAGTAATTCTTATTCTCTCTCTCTCTTTCTTGTCTTGTCTTATACGGTGGACCGAACAATAAGTAGTGCACATGCTGCTGAACCGCTGGTGAATGGCCAACGCGTGTTCTTTTGTGAATTGACTGCCAAGCTATCGAGGCTACATTAAAACGAATCGAATCAATAAAAATATTGGCTGATTTATTAAATTAGTTGAATTCGTATAAATTCGGTTAGCATTTAAAAATATAAAAAGAAAATTATTTTTATAATGTGATAAAATAGCTTGAATTATTATAATTGTGAATTTTGATATAGATATGTATATATGTACGTGCGTATTTGTGTAGTGAATGTATAGACTTACTATAAAACATACTTGTAAACTCAAGATTGAATTCTTTAAAATTTGGATTAATTTATCTAATTAACTCAAAGGATCAAATTTTAACCATAACTAAGTAACTAATAATTCATATAGATTTACGAAAAAATATAAAAAATTACAATATTTATTTTATATAAAGGAATGAATAAGTTAACTGAGCAGTTCAAAAACAAACTCGAGTTTGTTTCAAAAAATAAATTAATGTGGTCTCACATATTCGAATGTGAATTTGCCCATTTCTTGTATGGAGATAGACAAAAGATGAAAACCAAACATTTTCTTTTGAAAAAAGATCTAACTCAATAATAAATTCAAACTCGACTCGTGTTCAAGACAAAATCTAATGAATCGAGCTTAAGTATTTATACTCAGGCTCGACAACTTGATTACAACCCTAGTTCAGCCTGTGCTCCAATATGCTACTACTATTTTAGTTGCTTCGCGGTGCTATTTTGTCATATATTGATGTTATTTTCACTAAGTTGTCCAAAATTGTCATTTTTATTAACTTTATTATGTGATGAAATATGGGTGGAGTGGTAATGTTAAAGATGAGGGTTTCTGTAAGTGATTTGTGACAATGAATCGATGAAAATAGCATTAAGGGAATGGATTTCTTATTGTTAAGGGAATCATTAAACATTATCTCAAGCTTATTGTTAAGGGGTATTAATAACTTTTAAGTAATAAACTATCATCTTCACTTGTTCTTTAATAATGTGGGATAATGTCCACAAACTCTGAAGGTTTTCTTTTTCTACCAAATATAATTGAACAAGAAAATGAGCGAATTAGGTCATTAAACATAATCTAATGTCCATTTAAAAGACTATACTCTTAATTCCGTGGTTTAGGTACTTGATAGTATGAAAAAATGAACACCAAACTAGTAATTAGTTAAAAATTCTTACAATTAAATTCTGAAAAATAAAATAGGTAAAGAAAAAGAAAAAAAAAAAAAAAAAGAGAAAAAAGACTCAAATCAATAAACAATTCTTTATAAGTTTATATTCATTGGAGAGAGCAAATATGTGAATTCAATACAGCGGGGATTCCTTATTTATGCTTATATTAATAATTGAAATAATAGTAAAGAAGGGATCCTATAAAAGATTTTTCTTTTTCTTTTTCTTTTTTTTACCTACTTGTTGTATGTTAAAATAAACATAGTGATTAAAAGAATTCAGAAAATAAAATGGTTTTTATCAAAAGACTATTCAATGTGTCCAAAGGGGAGGCGGAAGATTTTAAAAAAAAATTAAAGAAAAAAAAAACAAAAACTTGTTTGTTAATAAGCTTTCTCCATTCTCACTTTTGTTTTTTATTTAAAAAAAAAAAAAGCATTAACAAACAACTTAAAATATAAAACACTTTGAAACTATTTTCACCTTTAGTCACATTATAACACTATATTTAAGAAACAAAAAAAAAAAAAAAAAAAAAAAAAAAAAAAACACTTTCCAAATCAAGTTAACAAGCGGAGCAATTTGCCATGCTATCATGCATATATTGGAAAGATTAGTATAAGCAAGCTCACGTCACATACGTCATACGTGTACATAAATGAATATAAGAAATATTAATCAAAATGAAAAAACAAAAGGGACAAAAACCTTCAACCTTTCAAGATTGAACCAAAATCCATCTACCAGTTAGCTATGGGGTGTAAATCTGAACCGGTTATAAACGGTTAGAAAATCGATTCCGAGCACTAATCAGCTCCGGGTAACCGGACAACCGAGAAACCGGGTTAGCACCTGATTATTTATAACCGAACAACTGGATCCCCGGAGCTAGAGCCAGGTATTAGTTTTCAAAACACCCGGTTATAACCGGGTAACCGGCTCCAGGTTTATTAATATATTAAAAAAAAAAAATTACCCACACCCTTTTACACCCTAATGCTACACTAGCCTACATGGGGACCTTTCAGTCCTTTCCGCCTTTTGCCCTTAAACCATTTTCTCTACATTTCTAAGATTTCTCTCGGACTTTCGTAAAGCCCTTTTTTCTGCGCCGCCTACCTTCACTCTTCAGCCTTCTTGAATCTTCACGCAATCACGCCCTGCCTTCTTCTCCTTCTTGAATCTTCATGCCGTTCTTCTCCTTCGGCCAAATCGGTGATGACGTTTTGATCTTTCTCACACTTACTGACTTCGTCTTTGTTTCTTTACAGATCTAGTAATTTTTAAAGCAAAAAAAGCATACGGTTAAGTTAGATCTGGTTAATTTTTAAATCTATTCTTTAAATCTTTTTTTTTTTTTCAATCTTGTTAAATGAAAGTTAATTTGTTTTGTCATTGTTGGATCTAAGAATCTCACTCTGTTTGGTGGTGCCAGAGATGGAACTAAAACAGGTCCAGGAGTTGTTCGGCCAAGCGACAGATAATTGCTTGAATTTGAAGAAACCAGATTGAAGAAAAGAAGAACGTCATCGTTTAGCTTTCTCTTTTCCTGTTGTTTACACTTGCTACCTTTAATATCAATTCAGTCATCTTTTCCATGCAAAGGCTTGTAATGTAGTGCCTTCCATTCTGTAGTCTTCAGTTTCAAACTCCAAAACGATGGTCAGTGACTCGGTGAAACATTTTTCCATGGTCAGTGACTCGGTGAAACATTTTTCCTCTTGGGCATTTTTTTCCTTTCTTTTCTTTGATAAGCATATATATATATATATATATTTGGCATTATCATACTCCAACGGACATGACAACCATGAGAATATCAGGTGTTCGAGTGATAGTTGTAATGGTGTCTCTTGTGAGTAGTTGCGGTAGTCATGGTTGCTGATGGTGGTGCTGATGATAATGTTGGTTGTGGCAACTGGCAACCATTCTAGCTATGAGTGAAGACGAAGAGTCTTTGCCCGTAATGAAGGTGAGATAGAAGTCGAGATGAACACAACTTTGGGCCCGTTAAAACTGTTCTAAAAATATATATATATTTTTAAAAAAACAATACTATCTGGTCCAGATAACCGGAGTCCCCAATTGACCTGAGTACCAGTTCTGGAGCCGATTATTGAAATTCAATAACCAGAGACCCCGGAGCCGGCTCCCGGTTATTACCCAATAACCGAAACCGGCTCCGGGTTTACACCTCTGGTTGGCTAGCACCCTTCCAATAGTAAAATCCATCTATCACTTACAATTGATTGAGCTTTCATTTGTCACTTTGAGCCTTCTCTTTCTCTCATAATGGAGACGTACACGATGTTTTCCAACAAAAGCATAATTATACTGTTATGATACAAATAGAGCGAAATCTACAAGTGTGGCCCAAAAAAAAAGACACCTACAAGGTGAACACTACAATCGCGTCTCAACTACTGTAATATAACATCCCTTTTTCGGTATGAATTTTTTTTTTTTTCTACAGTTGTTTCCTCTTTTCTTTTCATAAGCAATCTCTATATTTTTGAAACATCTGTTCACTGCTCCACGATCTGCTAATCTCCAAGACTATGATACAAGGATTTTGATATATTCTTTATATATATACATTGAAATATTGAAGAATTTCGATATATACTAAATTGATGGAGCCGATCTATTTTCAAGGCAGTAGGGTTTTTGAGCCACACATTACCTCATAGGACTTTGAGCTAAGCATTTTCTGCAGGAGAGAGTAAGAGGATGATGGAAGAATAGCTAAGCATGGGGTACAGGTTGCCGTCAAGGAAATGAGCATACTGTTTAACTGCAGTATCTCTTTCTGGAATGTCGCTGGAGAGGAAGTCAAATGGTGTTGGCTTACTGGTGTCCACCAAGGGCTCCCATCTGAATCCAGGCCGCTCCGGCAATGTAATTGTAACAGGTAAATGACTGGAATTGAAGGCAACATAGATTTCTCCCTTCACCGAGTCAATCTGGGTTCAAGTTCATGCCTCATGAGGATACATCTCAACTGAATACAATGTTAGTCATAGAAAGTCAAAAGCAAGAACATAGTGAAATAGAAAACTGAGGCCAAATTTCCGTGTATTCACATGACTACATGAGAGATGCAAAGCTGTCGGATAAGCGGCTCATATTCTCTTAGGCATAGAGAGTAATACAAGAATACCAAAATAGTGGTCAGTTGTCCGTACAGTAGGGTTTTGTTATAAATATGTTATGTTGTAACCCTAAATCATTATTGAATATAGCCACACTCCTATTGACGTAGGCACATTGCCGAACCACATAAATCTGTGTCTTGATTTTCTCTTGCTCTCTCTCTTTTCATTCCATATTATTCATCATTGTTATGCATGGTAACAACAAAAGGCAAGGGTTTAACTTTGATGGAAACAACAAATGGCCATTAAGGTATGTTAGTCCTTACGCCATGTTGGTAAGCATCGCCATTCGTTTAATAACACACAGTAAACAAGCGTATATAGCTGCTCTCCGGTAACCATGGTATGACTAGTCAGACATTTGAGGCAGCTTAGCTAGTCAGGACATAGGGCAAATTTAAATTGTTGAAATGATCGGTTTTCTTCCTTTACAGCCAATGCAAAGTTTTTGACATCTCCAATTTAGAAACATAGTTTCACTTCTTCCGAAATAAGACACGTCACAAAGCAACAAACTACATCCCAGTCTGCTTCAACCTTTAAATCCATTACCTGAATGCGCCTATTGAAAATGTCACCAACAACAAAACCATCTAACACAATTCATGCCATAGATTTGTTGGAACTGTGTCTACCAAGACTTCACTTAATACATGAATTACATGCAACACACAAATCATTCTTCTGATTTATATCCACTTTGGTAAACTAAGCTCGGTTAATAAAAAATGTGACTCTGGTTTGCGTTCAATGGAGCTAGTTATCCTTAGCAATGGGATCTAAGACTATTATCCTGTTAGCAGAGCCAATACCCCAGAGGAGAAAGCACTACGGTACCAATATGACAGGGAAGTTGACAAGAAAGCATACCAGTGTAAAGGCCACAAAACGGCTGGTTTCAGACCAGTCTGGCATCCCAGGAGCATGACCATGCCACTGCAGCCTCTCTGCTGTTGGGAACTCATTTAAGCCAAGCGACTCACATTCACTGCAAGATCATTACTCACATTCGTTGAGTGAGATTAAAAAAAAAAGGTCAATCAGAAAGCTAACAACATAAGCAAAGTCAATGATATAAAGTAGCACTTACTGGCGGAATTTGGTCATAAGGCAGCAAAATCTGAAAAAGTCTGATGAAGACTCTTCCTTCTTATCCCACTGAAAGTAATTAAGCTGCAACATAGCTGAAAATCAGTAAATAGTCAATAAATGGATTTGATAGAAGCACAGAGACCAGCAAGGTGTAGAGGAATCACATAGTTATCGTGGCAATATGTATTGTTGTTTCCCCCTTTTGTGTGACCGTATTCATCACCCATATATATCATCGGAACACCCTGATTAGATAAAAATTAAGGTCAGAAAAACTGTAATTTTTAGTACCATTTGTGTAAAAATTGCTCGGAAGTTGGTCCCAAAAGATACAACTAGCTAAAGCACATTTATGTCTGATATAGAACAGAAGGTAATTTGGGCAATATATTATAACATTCTACGTGTTGTGTGAACATTGAAATTTATATCAAATTGTGAACGCTAACAAAAGTAACCGAGTATTGTTGCATTCCCGGTCCATTTTATTCCTTACCAAGCATAACCTAAGCACCTCCTTTCAAGATTTTTATTTATTATTTGTCTTATTATTTTTCTTTTTAGTAATTACTCGAAACAATATAGCATGTTGGGGCAATACATACAAGTCTGAGTTACTCTCCTAAGAACAAGAATTTTGCAGGATGTATAAAGCACTATGCAGATTACAAATCATATATATGAAGTGTAGTTGTGCGTGTATGTGGGGTCCTGAGGAGCATATACAAACTAGAAAAAGACTCGTTTGAAACATTAAAGGAAATTTCTAATGTCATGTTTGCAAGTCCAAGAAAATTACTGAATCAGACAGTTTAGTGATCCAACAACCATAATCATAAGTTGTTGATCCAACCTTTTCCGAAGGTCAGAACTCCAATACATGATACTCAACTCTAGAACAATATCACTTGAATAATACCCCTAAGTTACAGTTTATACGAGGAATTATCAACATTACTGTTCTACATGTGGAAACCATTCCAGCATCAACTTTTCTATCTATATGCGGATTGGTGGTAAATGAAGTAAAAGTTGATAAAAAGTGATTATTTACTTAAGAGTATACATATGAGATTCTATCCAAATTAAAAATAAAAATGAACATAGAGAATGATGTTGCAAGGACTTCGAAAAACGGTAGCAGGAGACAAATTAGGTCTCTTAGAGCAACTAATCAAGAAAACACAATCTAGTAACATATGCTACTCATATATCATAGAGAGTGAATATATAGTTAAAGAGTACGGATTGGGCTATATAAATTGAACCTTACTTGAGAAACCATGAGGGAGAGGAAGAAATTCCGCATTTGTCTCTTCCTTAATTTCTTGACAGATCTGCTCACAAACTCTCCCTCCTAAATAATTGCTTTCAGAAACAGAATGAGAACTTGCATCAACAAGTAATAGGATATCCAACAGAACTTACGACTCATTGTATAGAATATAGTACTATTTGCAAGAATCTTTCAAAAGATATTGACATAAGCATATGCCGGCACAACCAAAATACTCTCAGAATGAAGTACTAAATTTGATGTTTCATAAATGCTTTTTAACTTCTAACTTATCTCACTAAAGCAAAACCCCTTTGGAAATCTGAAACATATATGTCCAGGACTACGTTGCAGAATGATATGCTCTTGACCTCCTTTTGTGGCTTTTCAAGTATCTGTTCAACAGCTTGTACAAATTTTGTGTCCACTGATGCTTTTCATATTTCATTTGACCCAGACTTCAAGAAACATTCAACAATGAAACACCCCCAGTTGTATACCATTACCATGTAAGGAGCATAAATTTTTCTTTGATCAAGAGGGGGGAAAGAGACAAAAAGATAAATACAGAAAGACAACATAGAAGATTTTCCACCAAACAGAAAAACAAAAAACAAAAAAGTAATAGAAAGGATAGCAATGAGGCATTATGGTCCCAGGACATACTGATCACTATCTGCTTACATGGTTAGATGCCTGATCATGCTACATCACTAAAGTCTCTGACAACTAAAGTCATCCCTTTTCTTTACTCTTGCTAAGGACATCTCAGAGAAAATATCCTCTCTGATAAAATTCTTGCAGTCTTCTTCTTTTAAGGACTTCAGACGCATTCAAACGATAACAAGATATAAAATACTCAGTTATTAAAGATGACCCACAGACTTCTAAATATACAGAATCTGGTCGCGATTTGCAAATCAGTTTGAAATTTGGCAAAATCTCAACAAAAAGGGGGCAAAAAAAAAAAAAACAAGTGTAAACAACTAGTAAGTGGTAACAAAGTGTAACATTATTCTCTTTCTCTTTACATCAAGTATTATCATTACCAATCACTATTTCTATTATTGTCATTACTTTGACCAATAATCTATTACTATCATAATATTGATATTTTCTTTACAAAATTGATACTCATAGATATGACTCCATTAGGGATTCCAAGGCTGCACTGCATCAATATAACTATACATTTATGTTAAGATGTCAAGATTCAAACAATTGTACGGTCATTGTATAAACTCAACAAGAAGGCAGAGAAACATACAAATATATGCATGAAAAAGAAGAAGAAGAAGAAGCAATGAATTCAAAGGAAAAATCTAGTCTTATGGAACATATATAAAATGCACATTGACTCACATGCATTTTGATTATGGGCCAGAATAAAGTCATCCATGTCAATTTTGGGGCCTTCAAAGGTGAACCATTACAGAAACTTTGCATGCCTTACACCAATGTCAGATAAATGGATTCATGTAGGTGACCTTATCACACACGAGTAATACCAAGCATCCAGCAAGCAAATCCACATGCAACAATTATAGTATTCATGTATATAAGTATCTACCTGTCCACAGTTCCAGCTATTATTATGATTCTCCCCGTCATTGTTATCTTCCCCATTTGCCAAGTTATGTTTGTCGTTATAAGTCACTAAATCCGCCAAAGTAAAACCATCATGTGCACATACAAAGTTGATACTGTTCCATGGCTTCCTTCCTCCTCCCTGGTTCAAGGAAATACTAAGGGAAGCTGCTCAAGAAAAATATTCAGCATACCTAATATTACATGCTTCAAAATAGAATTTTATCACATCAATTGAAACAAAGCTTGCTATCACTCCAAAAGATGGTTTATTAAGTCAGAATTTAAACAATAATATGGAAAGAAACATTGTAAAATGGAAATTTCATGAGAATAAAAAGAATTATCATAGGAGACAACGTGACTTCATGGGCTACAAAATGGAAGACAACGATGTTACCTGATATAAATTAGAGCTCCCACAAAGGCATTCAGCAAAAGCCCCGGAAAAGGCATCAGTACCCTTGATAAACTGCCGCACTGTGTCACGATACTGAAATTGAAAAGAATATGCATATCAAATCTCACCCACACATTATGGAACAAAACGGTAAATGTATGTAAAAAGTGTAAGTATGGTTTTGCCTAGGAGGTTCTATGGAATTAGGAACCGCACCACGTATAGTTGCCAATGGCCTGGGAGGAAAGGAGCAGCAGAAGGTTAAAAAAGTGGAAGAAGAAGAGTAGGATTGAGATTATACAGTTGAAACTCAAAGAGGTCTCAAGAATGGTAACCAAAATTTTCCGTTGTTAAGCTATGGATGCACTGAACTTGAGATCTATTGATTTAGGTGAGTTAGGCTAATCTTAAAAAGCATGAGAAGCCAACACCAGGAAGGTTGAAAATCTGGCATGGATTACAAAGCCTTTGAGAGATGAATTGTTTGGAAGGTGTTGAGGACAATTATCATAAAATCTTCAGATTATTCTGGTCAGGACACCATATGACCACTAACCCAGGAGTATATTACAAGTCCTGCACCTAAAGATACACCTACCAAGGAGAAAGAATTGTAACAAATAATAATTTTGTGAACCTCTTCAAGAAATTCAAATAAATGTAGGATGAAATTCTCAGGTTCTAGTTTGCATGTTCAATCCAAGCAAAAACTCTTTATATTGGAATAGTTAACAAAAGTGAGAGATTCTTACTTAGTTGATTAACAAGCAGAGAAGTAGTCAGCATATATCTTCGTAAATTATACATGTGGAATGAATACAACAGTTTAATATCTGCTCTGACCTTCCCATTCCATTCTGACCAAATACCCCAGTGAGGAAATGTGCCAACTTGGTATAGGCCACCCGTATCCCATGCTTCAGCAATAAGCTACTTGAAATAGGCATAGAATAAGTTATAAGTTTAGCTGTAACACTTTTGACAACATGGCAGATATACAGATAAGAATAACTGCCAATAAATGATTGAAACCAGTGGAAGTTAGATGCTGGTATGCTTGATACACTAGATTCAAGCAAAAATCCAGAAGCCATATAAAACAACTGTTAGATAATGAACATGAAGTAATTACTACTGAATAAAGAACATGAATGCATTTAAGATGCTTCATGGGAGCAACTAAATCCGAAGAAATCAGTTCATCTGAAAGCAGCAGCTGTAAGGCCGAGGAAACGGTGTATGGGCATTTTCAGCTGGGCACTTTGCAGGTAATAGGGAACCTTCTCAGCATAAAGCTATTAATCAGCAACCTGATTAATAATTCGATACATTTGTTTTATATTATAAAATTATTATCTTTCCATTAATGGCAGATTGATGCTTTATAAAATATCAATAGAAGTATGGATATACCAATTTGCTTTTTATGTCACCTGTTTTATCACACCTTTACTCAAAATGGCCATTCTTATCTTCCCATTCTACAAGTTAAACTCTCTCTCCAATCTCTAGAACATGATCCTAAGGAAAAGAATGGTGATGGCGGCAAGGACCGCTGTGAGAAAGTAATGTTATGGGTTAGAATCCACCATATAATTGAGAAAATTCTCAAAGAAATGTTCTTGATTGAAAACTGAATAATGGTTTCGTTCTACAATAGGCTAATTTATAGGATCTACATTCCTTATTCTCCAAGTAACAACCTTATTAAACGAAGCCCAACCTATATGGCACCCTAGTAGGACCCTCTTTTCACAAATAAAACCCCCAAAATTCCTAAAAATAGGGAGATAAAAATGGAAAAGAAAAATTTTAATAATTATAAATTTAATTAGAAGTCTTCCAATGGTATAGGTTGAGTCCTGTAAATTGTCCTAAATCATTTCTTGGATCTTAATTTATCTACGAGGTTGTCTCTCATTTTCTCACCTTGTAGTTAAATATCAACGGAGTTAAAGTTTCTCAATAGAATTACTCTCCATTTCTCTCACCTGATCAGTATCTAATATGCTCATGAGAGACATTCCACTTCCCCCTGGCCTGCTCTCTGAGACAATCCCTTTTGTAAGGGTGAAATTCAATCTGATCATTTTGTTAGAAACAAACTCTCTTAAAAGCTTAAGCTATTAGGAAACATGCCCATATATATATATATATATATATATATATATATAACCAAACACTTTCCCTCTTCCTCAACGAGCAGGACCCACTAACTAACCTGAAAAAGAACGGGTCTAAAGAGAATGCCGGCCTGTGCACATGCAAATAGAAGAGAAGAAACAAGGGAGCCAAAGCTTGAAACAAAGACCCCTCCATCAAACAAGGCTCTAGTAACATTTTAGGAAGCAAAAATTATCTCTAAAGCTTAAGCTATTAGCAAAGTGACACAATTAACAAGCTTACACCTACAAATTTATCATAATGGAATCTAAGCCAAACCATAAAGGTAGATTATTTAGAGCTTCCCCGAGCCATCATGATCCAAAGGAAACATGCAAATTCTTTCTCTTCATATACATATAAAAGTTGAAGCAGTATCTGAAGAATCTTTTTGTTAATTGTTATTGACATCATTTAAACAAGTTAATTCATTTCCACATGGCCCTCAGATGTCTTAGACTTTTGAGAGAGAAAGCCTTGATGAAAACAGATTAAGATTTGCAGGGGGCAAATAATAAAGGAATCTATAGTAATAACCTTCACTCCCCGAAGTATTGGATCGGTACTTATCATGTCAATTAATGGAGGACTGCTGAGAGGAGAGCCAGTTGTCAGCAAGTCACCTTCTATTGGCTTCCCATACACATTAATTGCATCCCAGAGACTGTTAACAAAGAAGGAAAGAAAATAAAAAAGACTCAGAAAAAAAATAATCTCCAGTAACAACTAAACTAGGTCACAGAGGATCTGGCAGATAGTTTTCTCAGATAACCTGCTTCCCCTGGTCATAATAGAGGCAAGATCAAAGCGAAATCCATCAACATGCATTTCTGTCACCCAATATCTGTTACACAATATATATGGAGACCTTCAGCTCCATGTAATGGTAAAGATGACAGATAGCAACCCAGAAGTACATAAATGAAACAAAGTTCAAAACTAAAAAAATATGAGCAATCTAACAATGGAAGTTACAAGGTACAGTGAAGTGTGTATCATACACACCTTCATTACCTCATAAAGAGATAGAAGAGAGGGAATAAAACCCATATAAGTAACATGACATTGCACAAGACTCAAGTATATCAAATGGCAAACCACACAATTTTTTTTTATCAAAAGCACCGACAAACTTGAATTAGACAATCTTTTCCTTTTCAGTATCTTCATTCTTCACTGCTCCAAGGCCATGCCTTCTTTAGGGCAATATTAGCATTATCTCTCTTATGGAATTGCAGATCTACTATCTCTTTTTTCCACTTTAATAAACATTACTTCTTTCTAGTTTTCATAAATATCGTCACTTCTATTACTAAACACACATCACAGTACAGCAAAGGAGAGTATTGCATATTAGTCTTGGACAGCTTATTTATAGAAGACCTTCAAATTCATTTATGTAATAGGACACCATACAAAAAAGAAAAGGTTCCAGGAAGATATGCTTTTCACCAACTTCATCAAGATCTCGGCGATGTCCATTTATGGCATAGGACACCATAGGAAAAAATTTTGATCTTATAAAGAAACTAAAGCCTGCAGCTGCTGACCCAACTTAAGAATCTTGGACGCGAGATTTCCGCGAAGCAGCAGTGTAGCTACTATCGAAAAATATCCTTTACTTTGTAGCTGAACTGTATTCCTTTTTCATTTGCTGAAAATGGATGCATATCTCAATATAATTGCTATCTCCATTGGCCAACACAAGAAGATTCATTCGATGTAGCTTGGGCTTGCACATCTTACGGTTAATGTATATAAATGCTATAAGAGTATAAGTTGTGAATTTGTTTTGGCTTCTTTTTGTCCCCCACCCTCCCCCCCCCCCAAAAAAAAAAAAAACTACTACCCCATTTGCACTTATACCTCTAAACTTTGACTCACTGCAACTCGCCCCTACAAAGTGTAATTTTACCCTATAATATATGTATTGCATATATATGACTGCGTCACGTGAGACTCACGTGTGATAGATTATGTCAACTTTAACAGCCCAATCTGACGCAGGGTGCAACTCGGAACAAAATGGTAATTCGTAGGGGCGAGTTGCAGTGAGTCAAATTTTAGAGGTATGAGTGCAAATGGGGTGATAATTTGGGGGACAAAGTGTAATTTGTAGTTTCGGGGGCAAAGTGTAATTTGCCCTAATTTGAATAATGCTTCACCAGCATCCTAAGCCATAAAGAACAGTGATGATACAAATTAGGAAGCAATATTAAGAAAATTTTCATCTTGAAACTAAGCCAAAACCTTAAAAAAGTCATGCTTCATTCTTTTTTTTTTGATAAGTAATTGCAATTTTATTAGAAGACAGCGTAAGGCGCCCCTAGTACACACGGAGTATACAAGAAGCAACAGCCTCACAACCGACCCGATAAGGAACAACCCACAAAACAACCCAACCCTAAGCCCCTAAAGCTCACAATCTTCAATCATATCCCATCGCCTATGTTCCTCATCAAGGGCAGAGAGGAAAGCCATAGTTCTATCCCCCTTTTCCCCGAAATACGAAGAGCATGCCATAGACAACTCCAAATGAGATAGCTTTGGCTTCCTCCCTTTACATAAAGGCTTGGAGGTGGGTTCTTCCAGGGAGGAGGAAGGAAGAATCCTCCCTTCCGTCGAGCCCATCTCAATGGAAACTTGTGAACCCACAGCAGAATTCTCAGTCCCACGACCCGCCTCTGAGGAAGCCAAAGAAGAAACCGGAAGAGGAAAATGAGAAGATTCGGTGACAAGATCGGGATCCGGAACCGAAACCAAATTTGATAACTCCGAACCCATATCCGATCCCTGACAAATCCTCCCACCAGCTTTCCTACGCCTAGAGGGATAGTTCGCGTCACCATAGTTGATGGAACTCTGCAAATTTAGAAGTTCCCTTTTTCCTTTATACTTCTGGCGCGCAAAAACCTGGAACTCCTCTTCCATGGCTTCCCGAACAGCCAAAGCCCCCTCCCCAAAATCCCCATCCATCGCCCAATCTAAGGGCAAACCATCCCAGTAGTCATCTTCCTCCTCCTCCCACACCACAATCTCACCGTTATGATCGCCCTTGTTGACCTCCTGAAGCTCCACGGAAGGGACAGGAATCGGGGGTAGGTTGAGAAACCCCTTTCTAAAAAAGCCCTGATTCACTTGCGTCACTGACTTCTTTGTAGCACGAGGCTTTGTCGCCTTCTCAGCTGGCGGCTCTGCACCAGTAACACTCTTGTCAACGTATCCAACTGACATCTTAACGGCTTCCAAAGAATCTGAAATTAGCTCATCAGTCCATTTTACAGAGTGCTTTTCCCTCAATTTTTTCGCCCTCCTGTAATAACACTGAAAAGGCAAAGAAACCGCCATAGGGAGGGGAGAACGCAGCTTCTCACCTAAAATATCTGCTCCAGCAATAGACGGTGTAACCGGAAGAGATTTAGGAATCTGAAGCTTTCCCAAAGGAGTGAAATTAAAAGAAACAGTAGTAGCCGCCGGAAAACCCAGATCCGGTGCCGGAGAAGGGGGGAAACCGAACAGGTGGGAGGCTGGATTCCAGCTAGAAACCGCCGGAATTACCTGGGACCTGCTCGACTCACCCCCTGAAGGAGACTCCGTTCCAGAAATAAACCCATCATCAGCCACCGACGGTGGCTCCGGCCTAGGGGAAACCCCAACAAAACCCGTAGAACCTGGACTCGCTCCCTTTTTTGCTCCCAACGCTGTATCCTCTGAACCCCCATTTGGAATCCGATTCAGAACCAACCCAGAGGACACCTCCGTTGTCGTCACCGGCGATGTTGGCGGCGGACCGGAAACATTAGGTTTCCGCATGAAACGAGCCACGCGACAACCTAAGAATTTTCGAAAAAGCCCCGACCCGGCATACCGAGTCAGGACTCTCCTCACAGCCTGGCCCAAAACCAAACAAAAACCGGGACCCAACTTACGCCACGTCCGCGTTCTCGCCTTTTCAAATTTCAAACCCTTACCCTGCGGACTTCCAAGCTGGTCTTTGACCAACAGATCAAGCGTGTTCTGCTCCAGAGAAAAGCAATCCACCGCCGATCTCGGATCAGCCTCTGTATGCTGCACCGCCGGAAGGAGATCAATCTCACATGGAGTCGCCAACGAAACCCTTAACCAGGACCGACCATCACCCGCTATGGGCATCGTCTCAGCAACGGTGGTCGGGTCCGACCTCAAAATCTCTGCAAAGGAGGTCCCCATCCACTTTGGAGCCAAGCCCAGAGTCGGCCGATCATCCTCCACAAACTTCTTCTCCGATGTAGAAGAGGAGCCGAGCTCGCCACCCGACGAGGCTGAGAAAAAAACAACAACCTTTCTCAGCTCGTCGGAAAATTTAAGCCATCCCCACCCTCTACGTCCCTCAGGGATAACAATGTACCCCTTCCGACCACCCAATCCGAACGTTGACACCTCTAAAAAGCGCCCAGCTTTATTCCCCCCTCTCCGAGCAATTAGGACCTTCGAACCTTCTCTAAACGATTTAACAAGCTCCTGCTCTGCTGGGAGACCCAACAACTCTTCCATCATCGACGCAAGCCATTCGGAGCTCTGCGCATTCAACAAAATCACACCCAGGAAATTTTTCCTCTTCTCCTCCACCCTCAACGTCGATGCCCCACCCACCACGAGAAAGTGAAGGACTTTGACTCCACTAAGAAATTCTTCTCCATCTACGAAACCCCCAGTACTAAGACGACCAAACCACAAAACTACATCTCCGATCTACCTGAAGTGCAAACTGAGCTTTTCACTTTCTTTTGCTGACATTAATTGACACCACATGGCAAAGCTCGCATTTTTTTAACATTTTTCTTTATTAATATGACATTGATATGATGTTGTGTAAAAATTGGGAAAATGGAACCACAAAAGCAATATATATACCACTTGGTGATGAAGTTTTCAACTATCACCAACCTATGGCTAATATTTAGACACAAGGCATGGCTGAAGGTTTGAAAATCTTAAAGTATTGATTAAATGATTAAATTTACTCTTTCTTATAGGCTTAAGCTATTAGGATAAGTAATGGTTTAACATAGTATCAGAGCTAGAGGTCATGAATTCGAATCCTGACTTCACAATTCACCCCCCATTTCAATTAAACATTTCACGTGTTGGGTCACACCTATTAAAAGGGAGTTTAAGCCCACACATGAGGGGGAAGGTGTTAAAGTATTGATTAAATGATTAAATCTATCTCTTTCTATAAGCTTAAGCTTTTGGGATAAGTCGTGGTTTAACAGGAAAAAATAAATAACATTATTATCATTCTACATGATAACGAAACACACATAAGCGACAATACAAGAAAAAACTGAACTTTAAATGATGAGAGATTGGCATGATTGATATTACTTAATGCAAATCCCGGCTATTAAATCATACATCATGCCATATTCTAGTCTCTTAGGTTGTCCAGTCATGGCTCAGTTATACTAGAACTTTTATTTCTGAATTACAACAAACTTTTTCGATCATATATAGGTTGGCACCACAGCCATATGGATTATGCTTAGTATTGCAGCCATGTCGTCCCAGTGTAACTGGAAAATCTCAACATGCATCAAACCAGTGACTTTAAAACCCAAAGGAGTTTTTTGTTGTACAAATATCGAGACTGAAAATTTAGGATAATTTTGTAAAAGAATGCTCGTTGTTGCCTAAAAGTATCTTTTATTATAACTCCTGTAGGTTCTCTTGCATGCCTTAGTAAATATATGCATTTTAAGTCTGTAAAAGACGGATACATATATCCAATAGAAGTCAACATAGTCCCATAAAACTATGATTTAAAATATTTTTAAATGCCTTGGATATTTGCTGGCTAAAACAAATAAAACAGGAAACTTGAGAAAATAACATAGGATAAAATATCTGTTATAAACAGTTCTTATAAATCTACCTTAAGCTGTCAACTATAAATTGACGTACGACAGGATTGTTGCAATTGAATGTGTTACCACATCCAGAATAATTATAGAACTCTCCCTGCAAAACCACTAAAGAATGTTTATTTCACAGTAAATTATCCAAAGGTATATCAATGAGGAAGATAGAATTAAATAAATAAATAAAAATGTAATAAAGCTTTCAAATAGCTCTCAACCCAAGCTTGCTTAAAGCTTACTATGCGATGGAATTCTCACTGGCGCACTTTTAAAGCAATTCTGCATATGAACATTAGATGTTTAAACACCTACATAGCCAAACTCATGTTGGTAGGTGGTTTAATTTATTTATTGGAACAAATTGGGACACATGTGATTAATCTGTTCATTTGTCTCGGATTGACTGCTAAGAAATAGGCACAAGATTGGTGTATAAATTTCGTACATGTGGAAAAAAAAATGCAAAAGAAAAATTGAAAATGTATATAATCCTCAAGAAGTAGAAAAAATTAAAAGGTGAAGAAGAAGAAGAAGAAGAAAATAAAACTTAGGATGTTTATCAAAAACTGAATGGGCTAGAATGGACAGAACCAAACCAAAATGGACCAATTTGACAACAGTAGTAAAAAAGTTAGCATGTCAACTTAACCAGCCTAGAAGGTACAAAATGGGAGCCTTCATGCGCTGGTTGCCCAACAAATGGACCATCTTTGACGACATTAGTCAAAAAACTTCCATCTCATCCAACCACTCCAGTTTAAGAAAAGCAATAGGGTCCATGTCATATCCTTAGAAAACACATATTTTTTTTATGTTTTTTTTTTTTTTTTTTTTTAAACTGCTTTGTGAAACATTATCGTAAATAGACACACAAACGGAACTTATAAATTGTTTTCTTTACTATCTTAATTTCATAAGAAGCACTAACAAAGGAGTACGACTCCGTGATCTAGACAGCTTCTTTTTGTAAAATATATAAGTCCAGTATTCTCAAATCAAACCCCATAAAATACAAGAAATTAGATTTGATCACAGATCTCCCTTCTTGATCATTGAACAAGAGTAACGGTTATTCATACATTAGCTGACCAAATTTACAGGTATTTATAGACTTTTTCATCAAATAGATTCAATGACCATAAAATTTGAACAAACACGACAAATATTAGAATGATGTGCTTCTCTCAAAAAAAAAAAAAAGAATAGAAAAGATTAATGTATATAGGAGCAGTTTGTATTATTGAAATTCTCCAAAAAAGTTTTTTTTTCCAAGACTAGCAGAAACAAATTGTAACGTTTTCAACAGACATACCTTAGGTGCAAGCATGTAAAAGACACTATTATCAACACCTCTAAAAGACAAAATGGGGCCTTTTTCATTCCCTTCAGCTGTGTGATTGAAAACAACGTCCATAACCACCTGCTTAAGTAGAATTAGAATTGAACACTCAAAAAATAATAATAATAACAAATGCTAAACCATATTGCAATTGTTGCCACCTCGATTCCTCTTTTATGTGCCTCTCTGATAAGCAGCTTGAATTCATTTATTGCATCATGGCCGCAGTTATGCATACCACCAGATGAATATCTTATCATTGGTGAAAAGTAATTGACAGTTGAATACCCCCAAAAGTTCACCCTGGACAAGAAATGATATTGTATTATAAATGATATGACTAAAATGTGTCAACATGTTTCTCAATTTTGTTTTAAAAAAATCATTATTTCAAAAACAAAATTGTTGTTTTTACCTCATTTTGAGGGAAAGCATTCTTTTCATTGTCGTATTAATAAAATATTTTAGATTAACAGTTTCAGATTATTTTTGCTGGGAGGGGGGGATGCTATTTTGAGCATGCTGCAGACTGATGGCCAACCCCAAGAAGGTACCCAATGTTACGTTGGGTTGACAACCCCAAGCATGGGTTCAAGCTCATGGACCCTAAAAGGGGGGACCAAGTCCTGACCCCATAATCAGTTGAGACATGACATGTCAATGGCCACATGACCCTCGGTTTAGCCATCTGGTATAAACCACAGATTGTGACATGTGATTCATTAGTCAGCTACAAACACTAACTAATAAAATGCAGCATGCCACCAAAGAAAAAAAAAGGTTTCAAATTAGAGTTTGAAAACATCATTGTTATAGATTAAAAAGGTAGAAACATTGTACTTGTGGTCACCCAAGACAGAGTTGTAGCTGAAATACTCCAATTCATTGAACTCATGACATGGCATTAACTCTATACAGTTGACACCAAGTTCCTGCAAGATAAACACTACCTCTTGAAGACACCAGTAAAATAAAAGTGTATGATCATACATTTTTATTATGACTTTAACGAAGTTCAGCTGTTAACAGATGGATATATTTTGTTGTTGGAAGTATAACTCAAGCAATCATTTTAATTGAAATAAATTATGGACTACAGTTACAAAATCTCACATAAGTTGATGTCAGAATATACATTCAATACGTACGGTTATATACTTATTTATCTATCAGTTGTCTTATCCCAATCATGTCTGTAACCTAAACTTTTAAAGATTTTCTGTGAGTGGATCAAATTGTTGTCCATATCCATTAATTTATGCTTCTTATGATAAGGGCAACTTTTTCTAATCAACAGGAAAATGAGAGATTTCCTCCTGCTCAAAGCACGGTGGAAAAAAAACATTCACCGTCCATTACTAAGTCTTACCATCACCAAGTGCAACCACATTGTAGGCCTTATAAGGTAAAGCACACTTTTGTCTCCCCCCCTTTTCCTCCCCTATGCATGGCAGGACTGCTCCTTCCCTTGGTGTCCCTTGCCCCCTACTCTCTAGAGAAACAAAAAATCATTATGATAGTTACAATCACCGTGACAATGTACCTAAATTTCTTGTGGGTGCAGAGTCTGTTTGGTATCTCACTCTGAAATCTCAATGAAAAACACACTACACCAAAATCCTTATGGAGGCTTCATCTATTGGTAACTGATCAGTTATAATTTCCCTTTTCCTTTCAGTCTTTTAGACGGTAATTGCAGAAAGAACATATTACAAGGTTGCAAAATAAGATTGTCAGCACTAATATATTTTGGACTTTTAAGTACATATAATATTCACTTTATTTAATAAACTTTCCTAGAAAGCCTTACAGGTTTGGTTTAGTTCTCTGGAGCATACCTTCAAGTGATCAAGCTTCTCCACAACACCAAGGTATGTACCAGGGAATTTAGTCCTGCTGGATTCATGCCTTGTAAATCCTCGCACATGCATTTCATATATAATAAGATCTCTCTGTGGGTACTTCAGAGGTAAATCTCCTTCCCAGTCAAACTGAAAACAAGAAATGGGAAAAAAAATAATTAATTTCATATTGGAGACAATTTGTAATGTAACACTAGAAGTTCTTTGTAGGAGTGCTACTTTACCTAAAAAAGTTCTTGCAATAACGAGAACTTAACACTACAGCTTTAATTGAAGGGGGAAATCCAGCTTTAATGTTTTAATTTCCAAAAGTTAATGAGGTAAAAACAAAAATTTTTTTTTTACCAGAAATACTAAGTACGGAGTATCAATTAGCTGATCTCACAGTAGTTTCTAGCTTCTTATCTCAAACCCAACTCAGTATCACTCAAAAACCAAAAAAAAGAAAAAGAAATGGTGAAACAGGTTGCCAGAAAAATTCTAAGCAGTCAGGAAACAAGCAGAAAGACTATATCAAGCTAGCCTAGGCTGAAACCACCCTCCGATGCAGTCCCAGCAAATGGAACTCAGACAAACTGTTGCAATGCATGTAAAAGTTTAAGAGAATACTGCCAGATAGAGAATGCCCCAAGATTCTCATAGAAGACATTCCACACAGACCAGCTGAGTACCAAGTTCATTTATGGTTTAAGCACTAGTTTGATAAAGATGAAAGGTTAGAGAAAGATGCTGCATCAAATGACAAATGGTGTAAAACTTGCTATTATCACATCATTCATTAACTTTTTGCATAATAAGTTGTCATTTAACTGTCGGATTACATCTTCTCCTGAGCCGTCATGCTTGCCAAATATCACATCAATCAGAGATTATGAGCTGTTTCATGCATAAACTCCAACTCAACTAAGCATTAATCCAATCTAATTAAAGCTACCTAAATTCCTCTTTCGCCATTCAGTAGTATTTATGGCCATATTCTCCATTAAATCTCTGACAATCATTTCCTTCTGCACTACTTCTGCTCATGTCATCTTTGATAATTAGTTGTCCCATGAATTTAGTGCTTAAAATAGAAAATGTTAGTGTTAAACCCATATGTTAAGAAATGTGGGTTTGTCATCATATAATTACAGCAGAATCAATATGATCTATGGCATGCATGATTAGCAAAGGGGCCAAAATCCAATTGTGGGCTTTGATAATTATGACTCCCAAACAAGCTATCAAGTGTGTTATAATGGCTACTTTCACCTAGGTGTAATTTGATCCTACATGGTAACTGTTTGTGTCTGTATATGTGCAACTTTGTTAAAACCCTTACTATCTATATTTTATTTCAAAAGACCCCAAATTGGATAAATAGGCATCAACACTCAAGGTTAATGGTTTGATAATCTTTCGCATTTAAAAATAAAACTCAAGCCAACAAACCACATTTTGTTAGAATATAAATTAAGTGATTAAATTCACTATTTCATCTCAACTTAAGCTTTTGAGATAAATGATTTTAACCTGGTATTAAAGCAGTGATCCTGAATTCGAACCCTAATTTCACAATTTACCCCTATTTTAGTTAAAATTATGTGTTGAGTTCCATTTATTGAGGGAGAGTCTAGGCTCACCCATCAGGAGTAGTGCTAGAATTTAAAATAATTAAATTCACTATTTCTTATCAACTTAAGCTTTTGGGATAAATGGTGACTTAACACATTCCTACTAGTTAAATTCAATTCCAAGATCCTTTTTTTGCCAATCGTTTCTAAATAAAACCTTTCCAAGAAAGTTAATGGAAATTTCATAATAACTCCCTGAGTAATCGCGCTATTTCAATTTACTCCTTCGGTTTTTATATTCGAATTTTAGCTCCTTAAGTTTTTCGAGTTTTTCACTTCACTTCTTCCGTCCAAAACTATTTATGTGGCAAATCCTTTTTGAGTTTTTCACTTCATTCCTTTCGTCCAAAACTGTTTAACCTCTTTAATGCCACCTAAGTAGTATTCCGTGTCACATGCCACATGTTGGAAAAATACTTTTTTACTTCATAAAAAAAATCAAAATCAGAAAATGCCACCCCTACCCCCAGCAGAAGGGGTTGCTCACACGGCCACCCCCCAACGGAGGGATGGCTCGAGCGGCCACCCCCAACTGAGCGGTGGCCCCCAAACTCCCCCAACTGAGGGGGTAGCCACCCCACTATTGGGGCCTGGGGGTGGAGGCCCTCCCCTTCTTTTTTCTTTTTTCTTCAAATGTTGATATTTAAATAAATAACATGTTGCATGTGAGGTGACAAAACTGCTTGCGTGGCATTAACGAAGTGAAATGAATAGAAAATCTAAGGAGTTAAAAAAGTCAGATTTAAAACCCGAGGGAGTAAATTGAAATCGCGTGAAAACTTATAGAGTTTTAACCAAATTTCCCTAAAGTTAAAGGCCATTGTGTCTGTTCTTGCCACTGTGACCCACATTATCTTAGTAATTGCACATAGATGAACCATCTTCCAAAAGTTTCACTCATCCTGTCATTAATTGGTCAAAATCCAACTTCCCTCTTAGGAATGCCCTTCTTATTCTATCTTTTATTTTGTTTCCAGTTGCCCCATTTTGAAAGACTCATTTTGACAACACCAATTGTTAAAAAGATTCCTTGAATCTTAGATTTGAGTAGAGAAAACTAAATGGAAATAGAATAAAATGATATGCTCCCTCAACCCCATTTTATTTGTCCATTATTGTGAAACGAACTACTTAAGAGAACATCATTTATTGCTTTAACGTGAGCTAACACGTAATTAATTTCCAAAAAATATGGGAAGGTTAGGAAAGTCCTATGATTCTCAAAATCGATTTTGGAAAGTGGACATCTATTATGAGATATCTCAAAAAAAAAAAAAAAAAAAAAGAAGAAGAAGAAAAAGGACAAATAAAATGAGAGTAAGGGACAAAAATTCAATTAGAAATGGTTAATCAGCATCAAGGGTAAGTTGTTAATAAGCATCTCAATAAAGATTTTCCCTACCCACACAAAGGACCAGCAAAGTTTTGGTGCTCTTACGTTATTAGCAATTCAAAATAATGCTTCAACTCCAATTCAATAACAGCTGATAAGATATACCAAAGTGTACCAAGGATGCCAGCTGCTTCAATAGCATCTTTTTGTTTTAACCAAAATTTCTTAGCTTTCTGAGCACAAAGCCTGAACAGCAGTACGTCAAATTTTGAAATCCCTTAAAAAAATCCAGGATCTTATGTCAGCAACTAAACTTTATCTCAATGTATATTTACTGCAATATTCCAGTTTAGAACACGTTAATTACGTTTAGCTTTACTTTAATATTTCAATATCCAATTTTCTCTTAAGTATTTGCTTTGAGTACATGAAATTCTTTTATAGTTTAGTTAATTAAATTAATCTTATAACCAATTATCATGATCCTATACCACAGAGTATTATAAACGGAAAAGTGTCACATGTTTATGTAGTAGTTCAACATTGCTAAATCACCACTTGTCCCAAAAGTTTTAGCTGATAGAAAGATGTATTTATCATTTAATCAATACTTTAATACTCTCCCTCGCGAGTGGGCTCGAACACTCTTTTAATAGGTGAGACCCAACACGTGAAATATTTAATTAAAATTAGAGATAAATAACAAAGTCAAAATTCAAATTTAGAACATCTGCTCTGATACCAAGTAGAAAAAGGAATTGAGAATAATTCTTATTGATGTCTTGTTCCATACATCTACACATTGGTTAAATAGAAAAAAAAACTTAGAACCTAATATGGAAAGCATTACAACATAATCAAATAAACATAAATAAGCAATAATCACGGTGGATCAAATATTCAGCAAATCTTCAACAAATATATCATATGTGCCTTAAGATCCTCAACAGTAATTTAGAGCATAAAGAAAAATATACAAAGTATTAATAGTTCTAAAAAAAAAAGAAAAAAAGAAAAAGAAAGCCACAGTTATTGAAGTAAATGTAGCTATAGTACCTCATCATCAAAAGAAGGTACCATGCAGGCCATTTGGGGCCAGCAATTACCATCAGGTCCCAAAGCACCAAACTCCCCTCTGCTTATAACTGCCTAAACAAATGAAATAGAAATCAGTCTATTGCATTTTAAAGGCAAACCCTGGATAAAGAAAAAAAAAAAAAACAATCATGCATAAATCATACTATCTAGACATAGGAAGCAAATAACCTGCCTCACTTAAGAAAAAAAAAAACCAACAATTTAAATAACTCATGCAAGCCATTACTTTTGCATAAGGATCCAATAGAATCCTAGAAGAATCATAGTAATGTCCTTCTTCTGGGGAAAAATCTCCATCAAATTTGTAGCCATAAAGCATATCTTTGAAGTCTCCTTTTAGAAATACATGCCAGACATCACCAGTCTTATTAGTCAACGGATCAAGAGAGATCTGCTCAGTCACTTTATTCTGCATCAGGTAAATGACAATAACTTGTTATACATACACAATAAACCATGAGACTTAAAGACCCATAAGATCAAGTAAGGGTTCTCAAAATAGAATCAAGCAAATTAATCAAAATAAAGTACACCCAGCTGTTTCAAAAGCTGCTCTAGTAAAATTCAAAACTTGAAAATATCACTGCTGATTACAACATGCAACAACTCCTTAGAATGACAAAATATAATATAAGGCCATAAAAATTTGTTGGTTTTCCAAGATATATAACAGTTCACAAATTTCATTAAGTAGACATACATCCATAACTTTTTGTTCTTAACGACAATATGTTGTCTTCAAAATACCGTAATTCATAATTGGGAAGAGAACAAATAAGTGTTACTGTTGGATTGGGCCTTTGAACATCTCATCTAAAAATCAATTGGTGTCCAGTGAAGGAAGCCAAAACCTTTTATGGCATTCAAAATTGCACCCCATGAGACATGTACTAAGAGCCATCCACATGAGCAGAGTGGCACTGTTGCACCCCAACAATCCCTCCCTCAACGTGACGGTCCCGCGACTTGAACCCATGACCCTGGCTCTAATATCATTTGTTAGATCGGGCCTTTGACTATCTCATCTGAAAACCAATTGGTGTCCAATGAGGGAAGCCAAAGACTTTTATGGCATTCGAAATCGCACCCCGCAAAGCATGTTCTAAGAGTCGTCCACGTGAGCAAAGCGGCACTATTGCACCCCAACACCTACTTTCCCTCAAAAGAACTAATGAATCCTAAACTATTTTATAATGACTAACCAGTCCTACTCAAAACTTTCGTTCCAAATAAGTTCAACCACCTATAATGATTTATAGTCCTATTTTTGGTGCATTTATGACCCCCACCTAACGGAGGTTTGAGCGGTTGCACATCCAACTAAGTACACTCCCTTTCAGTAGATAATCAAAAACATGCAGCTCACCTCTCCAAAAACACCTAAAAAAGAACTTGATGCAAATTCTTTTTTCACTAGGAAAATCATAGTGAAGTTCAATTCAATACGTCTCACACACGCATCCACTAATACCATCAGTTGATTCATTCCGTTTGCAGTGATAACACCGTCATTTTGGAGGCAACATAGTTGAGCAAGAACATTCAGTTTGATCATAATTATCACAAATAAGCAAAGATATCCATAATGGCTTTGCTCGGGAAGGATTATAATTAGTAATTTTTCCTACTTTATAGATATTAGTAGCTTAGCAATACGGTTCCATTCACCAATTAAATCACTCAAATTCAAGGTCCTAGTAATCGGTGCATCGCAAAGTGGAATATTAGCACAACTAGAACAGCAAAGACGGAGAAATCGGATAAAACTCACGTCCTGTAAATCGGAGAGACTGATCAGGCATAGAACGGCGGAGACCGCATTGGCGGAGTAAATGGCGAAGTTGACCCCGCCGTCGCGAGCCGTGGCACCAAACGGCATCGGATAGCCTTGTGACACTTGAAACCGCCCCGATTCGGGCTTCCCGGTCACCACCGCAGTGCTAGTATCGGACTCGGCCGCACCGCCGCTTGCTCTCGCATTCACAGCCACCAAAGTCCTTCTCGAGCTACCAACGCGCGCTTCCAATTCGAGAGCTGTTTTCTTTTGCTTCGAGACCGTCCTCTTCGGGTTGGTTAGCCGTCGAGCTTCTCGATGACTGAGCTTAGCGGCGCATAGCAAGCGGGAAGTGCATTGAGCTAACTCCATTTCCTTGCTCGGCGAAAGAGATACTCTCAGAGTTTAAACTTGTCCATAAGCGAGTGAGTGTGATCTGAATTCTGAAAGCCTACGGAGTTCGTTTTGAGAGTGCTCGGATTGTATTTTGTCGTCTCTTTCTCGTTGGCGCTATATTATATAATATTATACTAGTGGGACCACCAGTTCTTTCTTTGATGATATTTCTCCTTTTATCTTTGGGCCCGGAAACCTGATGGGCCAGCATAGTCCAGCTCGAATTGTTTCAGGGTCTGGACCTGGGATTCTGACCGTTATAGACGGGCTGGGTCATTATTTCAATGATAGAGTTTACAAAATTACTTGAATCTATTCAAATCTTAATCAAATTCCTTCGTTTAGGTAATCCAATCATTATTTAATTCTAATCAAATAGTTTTATTTAGGTAATTCAATTCTCATTTATGATAAATATTTATATCCATAGAGTAATGCTACTCTATAAAATACTTGTAACCCTATTTCATCCCTAAATGTGACGCATTTGGATCCCCTCCAGTTTAGTGTTATTTGAGGAGTAAAATTGTCCATAAAAATTATCTTTATCCAAATGTGACATGACTTTTAAAATTATCATTTGATCTAAATCCAATAGTGATCTACCATAAATTTAATGCTGATGTTAAAAGTTATGTCACATTTAGGGATAAAAAGGGATAAGTGTAATACCCCAGTCTCATATTGGAAATAGATGAGTAGCTCACATAAAATGTGTGCTTTATAAAGATACTCATGAGTATTAAGTTCCGCATTGTTTATTTATTAGGTGAAACTAGGCTTGATAAGAGATTCTATGAAAGCTCCAAAATTGACTAGTCTTTTTTTAAAGATAGCGCAGATGTGACTAGTGTTTTTCTGTTGGTCGTCACAATAGGAGTCTTGTAAATATCATTACCCATATTCTTATTATATATTCTAACAATGGCTTGGGTATGTTTTTTTTTTAATAAATCTTGAGAAATGTTATATGTATTTAAACTTTTACAAATTGAGCCTTACTAAGAGGATGTGGAGCTTATTCATTGGTACTCGTAAAGCTCTTAGATCTTCAAATGGAGCCTTACTAAGATCTTCATCACTTCTTTTTACTGGCCAAATTTTTATTAATACTGTAAACCTCTTATATACTTTTTTTTTTTTTAACATGTCCACATAAGAGGGGGGAATGGGGATTCGAACTAGTAACCTCTGCTTCGTGAGGCGTGATCCCCAGCCAATTGAGCTACCCCTTGGGGACGACGATTTGTATACTTAAGTCACTCCTAAATATTTATTACTTGTTAAAAGAAAATTTGACATTTTTTGGGTTGGGCTGTGACGGTGGGAGAAGAGCATAGGGGAGTGTTGATGTTATCATGTTAATACATATAGAATAATGCTATATACAAGACTTTTATATCTTTTAAAAGTTATGTGGTTTTTAAAATCATTATTTGATCAAAATCTAATAATGATTTATCACAATCCAATAATTATTTTAAAAGTCACATCACTTTTATGGATAAAAAGGAATAGGAGTTTTGCATATGAGTAATTCTATAATGAGGACTTCCTCACAAATGTCATGTGACTTTTAGAATACAATTGGATCAAAATCACAATTGAATTAAAATTCAATAATGATCATATCAAATTCAATGGTAATTTTAAAAAACATATGACATTTTATTTTTGAGAAGACTAAAATCCTCCTTGTAGCATTACTCTTTGCATATTGCATTACTCATACATTTATCTATGTAGTAAATATCCATTTGGACTACATGGGAGGTTGTAGTGCAATTGTGCAATAACTGGGCTGATTGGAGGCGTTGGGTGAGAAATCACTGTATTTTTGTATGAGTAAAGCTCTTCTTTAAAACTATTTTTATTATACACATTTTATATTAGCTGACTTTTCATGTTTTAAATAATTTTTCATGTCAACCACTTTAAAAAAAAAAAAAAGCCACTTCATTTATATAAAATAAATAAGATAAATAAGTATAGAAAGTAGCATTACTCTTTTTGTATTGGAGACACGGCTTGTTCCGAAATGAGAGCATACACGCTTGATTGCTTTTGTCGGTCGTTAGTGATCGGCGCGTGGGCTTGGGGGCTTTATGCTCTTTGGTACGCGTGAGGGCCACGCTCGGCCTTTTTCAGGCCGTGCACGGTGGCAACCGGTTCTACGGCGTCGGATCGTTGTCTAGATGGTACCGGTGATGGCACGTGACCTACACGCGCCGCTGTCCAGCGTCTTTGGCCTTCTTCCCCCACTGCCGACAGCTTGTTTTGGGTGTTTCTGTTTGTTTGTGTTTGTGTTATTCTCTTATTTCTCTGGTCACACTTGCTTATGTTTGGATCAAATTTTATGAGAATATTTGTTGGCTATTAATTTGCTAGATCAGTCATCTTTCTTTAAAGAGTGAGCATTATTGTAAGAGAAGCTTAAGTGTTATTCTTGTAAAATTTATATTCTGCTTAGGCAACTATTTTACTAAGTCATATATTTCTGGCTTAGAGATTGAGGGGGTCTTGTCCCCTTACTTTCAAGTTGTAAGCCTCTGAGCTTTTTGCATAATTAATGATAGCACATGCTATTTATTAAAAAAAGAAAAAAGAAAAAGGAAAAAGGCATGATGACCGTTTACCATTTAGTTGAAATGCAGAGATTTTGTCTCGGTCGAAGTACACAAAGGTACTTAACAACATTAGATTGCTTACTGGCTTAATATTTTTTGAATTTGGCTTAGTTGGTATAAAAAATTATAACATATGTGTTATAGTTTATTAATGGTCCAAATTTAATTTTACTATATATTTTTTATTAAAAAAAAAAACTTACAATTAAATTTGAATGAAAAAAAAAAATTAGGACAATAAGGGTGCGTTAAGGATTGCGATTTCGTGAATGTGCCAGCTGTCACACAAAATAAATTGGACTGTCCAACCACTTATCAGGTCAAGTGGGTTTCATAAGTGTTATTTTACAATCATCTATCCGAATAATCTCAAATTCGGATAAATAATTTAAAAAATTCTAATCCAAAATACAAAATGCTTGTACATTTTTCAAATTCAAAGGAACAAGAAGATGCCTTCATTGAATTTGAATTAGAAAGCAATCAGGATCCTTCATCAATATAAAAAAAAGAATAACGATTCAATGCCACCAAAATATACAACTTTTCACTACCTTACCTATGTGGAAAGGTGGTCCCCCACTACTTTTTGAATTTTTTTATTTTTTAAAAATAAATTAAGGTGAGGGACCACCTTGCCACATAGACAAGGTGGTAAAAATTGTATATTTAGGTGTAGTGAATCATTACTCATATAGAAATGACAAAGTGTTACCGATGTGGAATGAGAAATGATTTTTGCACATCTCTTATACGTCACTTTTTATTTTGATGTACAAAAGATGTGCATGTAACATGCCTCATGCGGAATAGGATCGTTTTCATTTCAAATTAAATGAAAAAGTATTTATTTTATAGTCGGTATTTAAAATTGATACATCTAATAGTGTATATAATATCAATGTTAATACATTTTAAAAAAAAATTAAATAATATGATATTATGTACACCGTTAAATATACGAACTTTAAATTATAATCATTATTTTTTATGAATAATACCATTCATTTCATTTCAAATCGTGATGATATATATTTTTAAATAGTTTTTTTAAATCGGACTTTTGAAAATCATAAACTCAAACGACGTTAACTCTCCATACCAATGCAAGCATGAAGCAGCCCCTTTCCAATTATTAAATATTAATAATGAAAATTGAAACAAAGTTAATGGTAAAGGAAATCTTCATTCTTGACCACTACAAATAGGTAAATTTAAAATAGAAAAAATGTATTAAATGCTTATAAACAATTATATTAACTCATTTAAAAGTTGATAAATCATCCACGCGTGGTATTATATATCTATTATGCTACTCGTGCGTAAGAAATGATCTCATATGGACATGCGTGGCTAGCTACCTCTCTTTTGTTTCTTTTTTTTCTTTAAACAAACAAATTTATCATGACGTTTTAAATGAAAATTTAAAAAAAAAATGAAAATTATGTGACATTAATTAATTGGTATCGTATGACATAAGTTGATGGAAGGATCTGTTTGAAATTAAAAAAAAAAAAAAATCTAATGATTTAATGGTCAGAAGTAAAAATTGAAGTACTAAATTATAATCTCATGAAAACTTAGAAATTTAATTTAATTTTTCCCTTCAGCAAAATAAGGACCAAAAAACCCCGCTAAACAAAAAAAAAACTAACAAAATGACTAAAGAACATTAGCAATCGTCTCCCTAAATCTAGATTCATTTTCATAAATATAAGGTAGCACTTTTGCTTCCATATCTATTTTTTTTTATTAAAATAAAAAAAAAAAGTTTTTTCTTTCCTCTTTATTTCTTCTAGCATTTATTTGTAAAAACATTTAAATGATTTTCTTTTTCCCCTAACATTTATTTGAAAAAAATATTTAAATGGTATAGGAAAAATATAAGAAAAACTGTTGTGGAGTTTATTTGAATAGAAAAATAAAAAGTAACTTAATTTTCTAAATTTAAGAAAAATTAATTATATATTTTTTTAAAAAAACCAGAGTTGAAAGTGCTTTTCATGCTGCTATGCAAAAAAACCAAGCCAAACAAGTGGGAATCTACTCATCAGCTTTACACACCCTGGAGAAATTAATTCAGACGAGAAAGTTGGAAATAAAGATTTCAAATGCAATCTCTGGTCACCAATATGCTAAGTTCTTTGCTTTTTGTAATCTTTGTATTAATTTAATTTAATTTTTTTTTTTTTTTTTTGTTTCTCTCTTTGTACGAAGCGAAAGAGATGCCCACTCCTGATTGGGTGAACTTTCTATCCGGTCAAAGGCCACATGAAAAGCGAAACATAACCTAAAACAAAAATAAATAAATAAATAAATAATAAAAAGTACCGTTCCTCTTTACACTAAATTTTTATACTTGGGTTTAGTATTTGTTTTATGATCAATAATTAAATTTTGTACATATTATAGTGTACATTATTTTAAAATTTTAAAATATGTTTCAATATTGACACAATGTACACGGTTAGTTATAATAAAATTTTAAAATACGTTTTAATATTGACACAATGCCGTTTGATCTTGATATTATTTTATGGCTAAAAATGGATATGATATTTTTGTTCAAAAACTTAACGGAAGTCCACATCACAGGCTTTATGCCTAACAAAAATTGACGCGTGTCTTTATGCCCAACAAAAAATTAAAAAACTAAACAAATTTAAAAATTTAAAATAAAAAAATAAGTAAGGATAGTTAGAGCCACCCCTCTAATTTTTTTTTTTTTCTAAAATGTATTTTTTTAATATTTTTAGTTTTTCAATTGTTTTATTTTTAATGGAGCATAAAACACGTGTCAGTTTCTTAAGGATGCTGACGTGAACTTCAATTAATTTTTGAATGAAAAATTGACAAAAGTACTATATCCATTTTTAGGTATAAACGATATACCATCGACATTTGTGATACAAAATGAAATATAAAGACAAATTAAAAATTTTAAATTATAAGGATAAAAATATATTTAACCCTAAAATCTAAAAGGATGCGAGGATTACTCCATAAAATATAACAAGTACCGATGAAGCCTACTTTTGACAATCTTTTTGTTTCACTTTCACGTTGGGTCGGAACTCCGAAAAATTTGGGTTTTTTTTTTTTATTGTGTTCATTAAATTAATAATGTTTTCAACTTTTCAGAGCACGTGAGAAGTCAGCACGAAAAGCGTAATAGAACCCAAAACAAAATAAAATAACAAGTGAGGCCTATTTTAATCTATAAATAAATAAAAACAAGTGAGGCCTATTTTGCAAAAATATTTCGTCCAAATTGGGTTTAAAATTTTGGAATAAATTTTTTAAATTCAGTCCATTAAACTAGAGAACTTCTATTGGTATGGTCCTACAGTTTTTTTTTTTTTTTTTTTTTTAAAAAAAAAAAAAAATGTATAGAAGAGAACATAGAAGAATGTTTAAACTTTTGATTAATGCTCCGTTTGTTTCAACGTAAATATTTTTTGGCGAAATTATTTTAAGAAATAATTATTTTCTCGAAAATATTTTTTAACGTTTGGTTCACATGAAAAAATTACGAAATGTGAAAATCAAAGTTTGGCAAATGTCGCTGGAATCCGCAACGGCGGCCAAAATGGCCGGATCCAGCCGGTCTCTTCCGGATCCGGCAGGATCAATGGCCGGATCCAGTCGAATCCCGACCAGATTTGGTCGGATCCCAGCCGTTTTGGCTAGATTTGGCCGGCTTCTAACCATGGCCGGAATCCGGCGATATTCTGGCCAATTTCAGCCGGCATCTGGCGACGGTGCTCGAATGTCGCCGGATTCCGGCGACCGGATGTTGCCGGACTCCGGCGCCGGCTGGATTTTGACGACTGACAATTATTGAATTCCGACAACCGGATATCAAACATGGGTGTAAGGACGAAGAGTTTAATTTTGAAAAACGATTTCCGTTGACCATTATTTTTACCTCTACCAAACACCGTAAAATGCCGAAATCATTTTACGCCGAAACAAACGGAGCATAAACTAAGAATTTGAAATAACATTTTTCTTAAACTAATATTCATCTTCAATGTGAGAATTAGTAGAGTATGAAATTCTTAAATGCGTATGAATATCATTTTTACAATTTATACTCCATTTGTTTCGGCGTAAAATGTTTTCTGAAAAATATTTTTGGCATTTTTCAATGTTTGGTGGGCGCGAAAATAATGGTCAACAGAAATCATTTTCAGTTTAACTGTAAAAGCCTATTTAGTTTTTGAAAACGATTTACGATTTTTATATTTAAACTCTTTATTTTTACACTCACGTTTGTGGGAATCCACAATCACCGAGCATTGGAGTTTGTTAGTAGTTCGACTCTACCGTTAAAGATCCCCAAATTTTGGTATTCGTTTGCTAGAATCTAACAGTATTGGCCAAATTCCAGCGATGGTCACCGGAATCCGGCGATGTGGACTAGATTTGAGCCGTATTGGCCGGAATCTGGAAATTTCTGCCGGAATCCGGCAACGTCGCTGGATTCTAAAGGACCAAATTCCGGCCAAATTGGCCTGAAATGGCCTAGTACAGTCGAAATTCGGCCAATACAGCCGGATTTTGGCCTTATTGGTCAGATTACGGCGACGGTTGCTGGATTCTATTTTACGTCGTTGATTTTTTTTGTATGAGCCAAACACTGAGAATTATTTTTTAAAAAAATATTTTTAATTTTTTTTTTCAAAAAAATGATTTTGCTTCGTTTGTTTCGACGTAAAATGGTTTCCGTCGTAAAAAATTTTCGACGAAATCATTTTCAGAAAAAATGATTTTCTCGAAAATATTTTTCGGCATTTGGCTTACACGAAAAAATTACGAAAGGTAAAAATGCAACTGCCGCCGAAATTCGGCAACGTCCGGTCGCCGTTGACGGATTCTGGCGAGCATGTTTGGCTGGATTCCTATCAAATTCCTCCAGATCCGGCCGGCTTCTGACCATGGCCAGATTCCGGACAGTTTCAGTCGGAATCTAGTCCACTGGCATCCGGCGACGGTGGCTAGATGTCGCTAGATTCCGGCCCCGACAGTATTTCTATGGCCGAATGTTGCAAGATTTCGGCACCTCCTGGATTCCGACGACCGACTATTGCCGGATTTTGGCAATCAGATATCAAACGTAAGTGTAAGGACGAAGAGTTTAATTTCGAAAAACGATTTACGGCTTTTAAAATCGTAAATCGTTTTCCAAAAATTAAAGAGGCTTTTACGATCAAACTAAAACTGATTTTCGTTGACTATTATTTTCACCCTTACCAAACACCGTAAAATGTCGAAATCATTTTTCAGAAATCATTTTATACCGAAACAAACGCAGTATTCGCTGAAAATATTTTACGACGAAAAACATTTTACGTCGAAAGAAACTACTGCCTAGTTGATGCCATTTTCAAAATGCTAAAACTTTAAAAGGAAATATGGCAAAATTTAAATTTAATGATAGTACACATTCTCCCTTTAAAAACCACACTGGTCCAATCCATCGGACTGAGTGAACCACAGCACGCTTGTTTGCCAATGTAATGCACCCATCAACCGTCTTGGTTATGTATTGGGCCTCTTTGACCAGCTGATCACGGCGTTAAAACAGTAAAAATTATTATTAGATTCAAAATTTAATGATAATTATTTAAGAGTATAAGGGTAAGAACGTGTATATCATTTCTCTTGTAGAAGCGCTCGAGCTATCCCCTAGACCCCTACCCAAGTGGGACACAGAGGCCCTGTTCGAGCTGCACTCGACATAGGGCTCAAGCGGATCCGCTGACCATAGACCAATTTTGACAATTTTCCAACTTAGGCAACAAATCGCTCAATTTATTTTGATTACTTCTTTGATTTTAGTTTAATTTTTTAATTGATTTTTCATATTTCCCATAAATTTCCAACTCTACTATTTCTCATCTTTAGATTATTGGGAGCATTGGTTAAGCATTCCATATTTAAGAAAATGTTCATTTTTAGATTGATTATAGCATTAGTTTCTTTTCTTTTAAATCCTTGTATTTACTATGAGTAATGCTATGTATGAGTAATAATATGAACTATCTTTTTAAGTTTTTATCCTTTTAAATTGATGTGGCTCTTAAAATCATAATTAGATTTGTGATGAATTATTATTGAATTTTAATGTAATAATAATTTTAAAGGTCACATCAGTATTGAGAGGATAAAAAATAAATAAAAAGATGTTTCATAACTTTAAAATCTGCACACAATTTATTTACCCTCGATTTTAAAAAGAAAGATAGATAAAAGAAAAGAAAAAGTGTTAGGCCCCGTTTGTTTCGCGGAATAGACCCTTGAAATGGAATGACTATTCTTATGGAATAGTCATTCTTTTGTTTGGTAGGGGTTTATTTCTTGAAATAGTTATTCCAATGGGAATAACTATTCCTTAACGAAGAATAATACATATTCTTCTAAAAAATGAGAGGAATAGCTATTCCTTGGGATAAATGTAATATTTTTCAGAAAAAAACAATTTATTTTATATTTTATATATTTTTTTAAAAAAAGAAAAAAAAATCAAACCCTTCATTGGCTGGCCGGCCATCCATTGAGCCGAGGGTGGGGCGACCACCCCCGGAGCTTTTGGGGGTGGCCGCGCCCACTCCCGGTTGGCTTCGGCCACCCTCGACGAATATTTTGGGGGTGACCAAGCCACTCCCGGAGACCACTCCGGGGGTGGTTGCAGCCACCCCCGCCTCTTGGTGGGTGGCTGACCATGTGTTTTCTTTTTGGTTTTTTTTTTCTTTTTGTTTTTTTTAATAATTTGATTTTTTTTTCTTTTTGTTTTTTAAAATGTGGGTTTTTTTTTAGTAATTTTGATTAGATTCCAATTAAAATATATGAGTTTTTACCAAACTAAATATTATGAATAATCATTTCATTCCGCCACCTTCTATTTTTAAGAATAGTTATTCATTTTTTTAATGGAATAGTCATTTCACAAACCAAATAAAGCCTTAATATATTGGCTTTTTAGTCTACGTTTTCAAAAGGGAAAAGTTATTCTCAAGAGTGTTTAAAAATCTGTTTGCTTTAATTATGAAAAGAGTGGGGCAACGTAACACACTAGCAGTTGCAGGGTTCACTTCATCCAAATGTACCATTCTATAATAGTTTTAAGAAAAATTTAGGGCCATGGACCCCAAAGCAAAGGTCTGGCCTGAGATAAAAATATAATTTATAATATAATTTATTTTCTAGTACTCTTTTAAAAAAGGGGTCTTAATTCTATTGAAGGATCGAGATTTAAAAAATGGAGAACTTTATTTAAAGGTGTTGAATTTTCATCATTTTTTAAAGAATATATCTGAACTTCAAAACGTTTCAATTTAAGGTATTCATTTTTCAGAAAGTCTCAATTAGGGGTATTCCGTTAGAATTTTTCGTTAAATTATATCAAAATCTCATGATGCCCTTGTGTTAATTTTTTTAAAAAATATATAAAAGAAATTCAAAGATTTAGGCATGTAATTTTTTGCAAATTCCATTAAACTCTAACCAAAACCTAGATCATAGCAATTTTTTTTTCTTTTTTTTTTCCTAGAAAAAAGAGGGGTATTATAAATTTTTTTATAGGATTTAACGAAAAATTCTAACAGAAGACCTCTAATTGAGACTTTCAAAAAAATAAATACTCTAAATTAAAACATTTTAAAGTTTAGATACCTTATTTTAAAAAAGGATAAAAGTTCAGTACCCTCGAGATAAAATTTTATCTTTTGAAAATCAGCAAAATTTGACTTACTTTGCTTTTCAAAGCTAATTTTTTATAGCTTCCTACAAATTTTAAGAATCGAAGACGTACTTCTCCTTTCGTTCTTTCCCATCGTTTCTTGTGTTGTTAAATTTTGGTTAAACTTTAATTTTTGTTCATAAAATTTAAAATATTTAACTAAACAATAATATCGTCCTTTTGCTCCTAATCAAGCGTATTACATCCTTCAATTCTGTTACTTATAAAATTATTATTCGTTTGTTTCGGCGTAAAGTATTTTTGGTATTTTTTAGTGTTTAGTGGAGGCAAAAATAATGATCAGAAAAAATCATTTTCGGTTTGATTGTAAAAGCCTCTTTAATTTTTAGAAAACGATTTACAGTTTTAAACTATTTATTCTTACATCCACGTTTGTGGGAATCCGCCACCTCTAGGCATTGAAATTTGTTGGTAGCCTGAATCTACCGCCGAAGATCTCCGAATTTTGGTATTCGATTGCCAGAATCCGCGCGGCACTGGCCGAATTCCGACGACATCATAGGATTCCGGTCATACTGGCTGGAATCTGGAAATTTCTGCCATAATTCGGCGGACAAAAGTTTGGCCGAAAACTGACCAATACGGCAGGAATCCGGTCAAATTAGACTAGATTCCGATGAAACTGGTCGAATTTTGGCCGTCCTGGTCAGTTTTCGGCTAGTTTGACCGGAATCTGGTTCGTCGGATTCCGGCAGCGATTGCCGGATTCCGTTTTACATCATTAGTGATTTTTTTGTACGAGTCAAACACTGAAAAATATTTTCAGAAAAATCATTATATGTGATTTTGAATTCATGCCGACAAAAAGAGAAACTAGAGTGTTATTTAATTTAATTTTTTAAAGTGAGATTACATTAAATAAAATACAAGAGGAAGGGGTGAGGCACCTAACATTGAGAGCATTCAAATTGAAAACTTACAAAACATGCATGTTAAATTTAACAAACTCTTCGCTCAATGTTAAATTTTACTAGTACTTCATGCATGTTTTAATGCTTTTCAAATAAAAAAGCCGAAAAGTAAAAGTTATTTATTTTTTAATGTTCTTTCTCTTTCAAACTTTTTCTTATTTCTTTTCAATTAAAGTAAATTTTTAATGCAAATAGTTCAAAACTTGGCTTTCGTCGATAAAAAAGAATATTTAGTTTAAAGTATATAGAGAAATATTTAGAACACTTGGGTCATTTTCCTATTTTAATTTTTTAAATCCTTCACATATTTTCCTGTTTTGAAAATTAATCGATTTGTATGATTTATACAAGACCCAATTTAATTTTAAAAGTCAAAATATATTTCTTTTTTTTTAAAAAAAGTCAAAATATATTTCAACCATATATTTAAGATACTTTAACATACAAAATTCATTATCATGAGTTTAATTTGTAAAAAAAAAAAAAGTTCAGCATAATATATAATGGCCAAATCTCACGACTATGGGTTGCATCTTTACTCTCCATATAAAAACCCTAAATCAGAAAATTTAAAATCCCATAAGGGCAATTTAGTCTTTTCATGTCCAATTTTGATTCATAAGTACTCTTCAGTACCACAAGTGTACTTCCCATCCTCCTTTCCTCGGCACTTTCAATTTGTCTCCAACTCCTCAAGAAGCAGACCTCTCTCTCTCTGGCTCTCATGGCGACTGCCGCGAAAAGGGTCGATAAGATCCGCCAAATCGTACGGCTCAAGCAAGTCGTGCAGCGGTGGAAGCACATGAGCCTCCGGTTCAAGACCGACCCGTCCTACTCCTCTGATTCCGGTACGAACCGGCGCCCCTCGCCCGGTTATCTCGCGGTGTACGTTGGCCAGGAACGCAACCGTTTCGTGATCCCCACCCGGTTCCTGAACCTCCCGGTGTTCGTGGGTCTGCTGGAGAGAGCCGAGGAAGAGTTTGGGTATCAGGGTAATGGCGGTCTGGTTCTGCCCTGCGAAGCTGGGTTTTTCGCAGAAGTTTTGAAGATTTTGGAGAGAGATGAGGGTAGATTTGGTAGATTTGGATTGGAGGAGTTCCTGAAGATGGTTTCCGAACTGGGTTTTGTGTCTTGCAGAGAAGCGACGTCGTATGCGTACATGGTCAGTACTCCTCTCTTGCAGAAAGCTAGGGTTTGACAGTGATTTGAATTGTTTCTTGGAAATGTATACGTTGGTAGACAATACGATGATCTAATATCACTTTTAGTTCTAACCATCCTTGAACTCATCATAAATAGTTTTAATGGTCATGTGATGGGCTTCAATGAGATGTTGTTGAACTTTTCTCTGTGTCTTTTTTAAGGCTTTTCTGGGCATCAAACTATAAATTATGCTGATGCTTATTTTGATGATGATGAAATTTTAGAGAGTAATGAGAATTAGGATATTATGCTGATGCTCTTTGCTAATAATACCCATGTCATTTTCCTTTTTTATAATTTTTTTTTTTAAAAAATAATTTCGTTAAAAATGCTTTTCAGCGCTGAAAAACCATAGAAGTCATAAAATAACAAAAAACCAAAGATCTACTGGAGTGGTGATGACGGAGAAGGGACGAGAAGGTGATGGTGGAGGAGGTAGGGACTGTAGACCTGGCTTCAAAATCAAAGAAAGAAAATGAAAAAAAAAAAAGGAAGAAAAAAATTAGAGTACAGATGAAAGAAGGGGAGAGGGGAGGAGGAAGGAGACAAAGTCCAAAGTCCATTCCTCTAGCCCCAGCACTCACAAAGGGGGATCTCACAGTCTCACGGGAAGAGAAAACTATTTCTTGCATAAAAAAGCTGACAGCTGCTCTCACTAGAAAGCTAGAAAGATGCACCCAACTAAGGAGGAGCCAGACATTTGGCGGGAGGAAGTCAAATAAAAAATAAATTAAAATATGTGATCAAAGAATAAATACAAAATATATTGGATGGGTTTAGTATTTCTTTATTTTCAAGTTTTCAACGTCTTTTTTGAGTCTTTTCTGTGTTTGGAAAAAAAAAAAAATCTTTCCTACAATACCTTTTTCCTTTTTATTTATTTATTTATTATTTATTTTTTCTTTCTTTCTTCTCAACTCTACACAAACAATATGGTGCCATGGTGGAGCGGTGCTTTTCACGATGTGGCTGAACTGCCTATTAACTCAAAATTTCTTCATTAATATTTCAACTCTTGCAAAGATCAATATTTTCAAGACTTTTTTTTTTTTTTTTTAAATCTCCATCTTCTCAAGTTCTCGGCACTCAAGAACGAACTTTCAAAAAAATATGCTGAGAAATTTACTCATCTGTTTTTGACATGCACTCATACTTTAATTCATTTCTGACAGGTAAGGCAAAAAATTTTATTAGGTAGGACCAAATATACTGAAAATCAAACTACACTTGTTAAATATATATATATATATATATTTTTTTTCTTTCAAATGAACTGGGGGCATGGCCTGTGAGGAGGGGGTGTGGTGGCCCCCAATTTCGTTAAAAATAAAATTAGGTTGAATTTTTTTTTTTAAATATATATATATAAAGTAAAAAACTAAAAATTTAGTTTATTGGCCCCTTTCAAGAAATTTTTTTGGCCACTAGCCCTTGTCCATAAAAGGTTTTGACTCCATCCCTAGCCATAGCCCCTACCAACCACCTCAGCTCCGTCCCTGCACCCAACTACAAAGCTTATAACCAAGTGAATTATTTCCCCGGCAAAAAAACAAAAAAACTTTATTTAAAGTTTGTGTTTTCTTCTTCACGAAAAAGACTGAAAAAAATAATAATAAGCAGAATTGGAATTTTGGGGCCCCATCTGCCTTTTTGTGTTTTATGGATTTTTCTGCAGAGTTGTTCAGCTCAGGGGATGGTGGGGGGAGCCCATATATTCAAATGACCAACCATAACCATGCATTATGCATACGTAATTCTTTGTCATTTCTATATTGATGAAATATTCTAATGACTTTCTTATTCATATTCAATCAAGGCATGTTATTGTTCCTTTCAATTTGGAAGATGTACAAAGTAAAGGTCCATTTTTGCAAAAAGGTGACCAAGGCGGCCTAAAACTGGCTAAAAGCATTTTTAACCTATGTCTATTATAAAGTCTAAAAAGTCCTATTAAGATTACAAAATTACTATTAAGCATTATCTATCTCTACGTTTATTTTATTATTATTATTATTTTTGGTTTGATAGAACTTTTTTCTTATTCCTTTTGTTTTCCTTTTTAAAATAAAAATATTAATAAAATATACACAATTATTTTTATCTTTACGTCACATCAAACCAATTTTTTTTTTTTTTTTAAATAAATATGTATTCTCTAAAAATCATTAATAAACATAGCCAATTTAGGTGCGAAACAATTTAAGCGCTCCACATTTTTTTTTTTTAAATTTATAAATACACTCTACACCAATTTCACCAACGATATATGTGGTGTGTTTTAAGTGATTAATATGAAAAGTCATTTAAAACACGTCACATCAGCCGGTGTAAAATAAGTGTGATAGTGTAATAAATAGGTGTGAAGAGTAGCATTACTCTTCCCATATTAGTTATACAAAAATGTCAGAAAAATGTTTGATTTCGTTATCTTGCTCCATACATAGGGTCCCACAGATTTAATGGTCGATTTGCAAAAGCGATGTACAAGAAAACGACACCAAACACATCTCAAAATGAAACAGCTCTACAAAATCAGAGATGGATTCTCTGAAGCAACAACAGTGTGAATAAACTCAGGATTACAGTCAAACCAACAACGACTAAGAACTTGTTGTACTCCTACTTGAGCCAAAGTGTGAGCAGCCCTAGTTCCTTGCCGTTTACTATGACATGTTTTCCGATCCAGAACTGGAATTCCTCTTAGAGTGTCTTGAATATCTTCTATAACAGTCCCATACCTACTCCAGTTTATCCCTGAATGATTTATAGCCTGCACCACAAGTAAAGAATCTCCCTCTAAAATGATCGAAGAAACCCCTTATCCCTACAAAACTCCACCATGAATAAAGCAGCAAGAGCCTCCCCAACAACTCGATCAGCCACAATATTAACCGAATGACAAACAGCCGCTTTCACATTTCCACCAAAATCCTGGACCGTTCCTCCAAAACCCAGCTTTCCATTTTTAGAATCTACTACCACGACCCAATTTGCCTTCACCATACCCACTGGAGGAGGAATCCATTGTGCCGCGTACACTAGCCGCAATCACATTCTCTGAATCCATCTCCACGTTACCAGCGACTTGGGCTCTACGATAATCATCAGTCATGCCTTTTGCCATGCATACAACTTCCTTCGGGTGAGTGAACAACTTGAACAAGCCTCCATGCACAACATCATTTCGATGAAATCAAAGTCTACGTGCAATCTCGGCAAAAAACTCAACATCCTCAATAATAAAGTTATCAAACATAAATTCCAAAACTTCCACAAACGAATTACCAGCATTTGAGCACTTCTGTATTTTTTTACCACAATCCTCCCAAACATCAGAAGCCGAGGGACACGACCAAAGAATATGCAGCACAGTTTCCCGTTCAGAAGTACAAAAAATACAAGAAGCATCTAGATCAATACCTCTATGCTTTAAATTATCCCTTGTAGGGAGTATCATGGCAGGCTTTCCATAAATTTTTTTTTAGAGAATTAGGAACATTCAATCTCCAAATCCTCTTCCAAATAATAAAGAGGTCAGATTGATAAGAGCAATTACCATTAGAAGCTTCAATCCTTTCTTTCTCCATATGATAAGCACTTTGAACTGAAAACTCCCCCGTAATAGTCCCCCTCCATACCATCAAATCATCGTGGCCATATCGACTTAAAGGAATTTTTAAAATTACCTCAGCTTCATCTTTCGTGAAAATAGACATAATTAATTGCCCATTCCACCGCTTTGAGTCCTGATCAATAAGCTCACTTACAGAAGCATCCTCTAAAAGTGCCAACCTAGGAGATTGGATTGAATAAGAAGTCGGAAGTGGAATCCATTTATCCCGCCATATCTTCACCCGTTTACCATCCCCAATCCTACACATAAGACCTTCTTGAAGAAGATCTTTTGCACTAAAAATGCTACGCCATGCAAAAGAAGGTACATTTCCTAAATTAGCCTCCAAAAAAATTCCTCTAGGGAAATATTTCGCCTTTAAAATCTTACCAGCCCAACAATCAAGATTCTGGATTAACCGTCATCCCTGTTTTGCTAATAAAGCTTTATTGAACCATCGCAAATCCCAAAATCCTATACTTTCCTTTGATTTTGGAAACCTCATCTTCTTCCAACTTATCCAATGAATCTTGGATTTATTGTCGTTATGTCCCCACCAAAATTTCTGCATCATAGAATTAATCTTCGTACACAGTGATGTGAGTTTTAAAAGTACTCGCAAGCGCACAAGTCGTTTGCAATATAGTGTGTGCAAGTTCGAGGTCGAATCCGTAGAGAATTGCGTTGCAAAAATCAATTTTGAATTAAATTAATCATATTTTCACCTAGTGCCGAATTTTTGGAATTTTTATAAAGTAAAATAATAAACTAAATTAAAATTGAATAAGAACAATTAAAAAAGAATACTAAGGTTTTAGAATCCACCTCGCTATATCAATCAACACATTCTTGTATTTTATTCAGCCTTAACACCCGTGCTTTGAATGGCTCTAAAGACTTATTCTCCTGCTTCTTTGCAAATCCCACAAAAATACTGCAATTTATCTTAAAGTTCTGCAAAACATTGAAACACTAAAACTAACCAAGAAATCAAGAAAATAACAAAGCTAAAGATTTAACAAATGCAAATTAAGTGGTCAAAATATACAATATTTAGCACTGATCACATAGCCCTAAAGGTAACAGGAATACACTCATACTGTATGTTGGATTTGCTTGAATCACTTCCTTGAGTAGAATTTATGTTCCCGCTTGGGATAGAAAGTTTATTTTCCAATCATTCAGTCGCTTCCATACTCTATCCTTAATACTTTTAAATTCCTGCATTCGAGACTTTCCCACAAGAGCATGGAGACCCAGATATTTGTCATACCTTTGAGTACTCGGAACACCCAATAACTGGATAATACACTCCTTATCCGCTTGAGTTGTATTTCGGCTAAAGAAAATAAAGGTCTTATCCTTATTCAATTGTTGACCCGAAGTCTTGTCATAGCACTCCAACAAATTAGATAATCTATCCCAATCTTGAGAAGTAGCCCTACAAATCAACAAACTATCATCTGTAAAGAAAAGATGATTCAACCGAAGCCCTTTTGGAGAAGTAGGAACCCCTGTGAGCAATCCGTAGCTTGCTGCTTGAGTGAGAAGTGAACTAAGAGCCTAAGCACATATAATAAACAAATATGGGGAAATTGGATCTCCTTAACGAATTCCTCTCGTCGGTTTGAAATTCTCCATAGGTTGCCCATCAATAAGAACAGAGAAACGAACTGACGAAATACATTGCATAATAAGCCCACATCGTTTTTCTCCAAACCCCATTCTCCTCGTTACTGCAATCAAAAAATTCCAGTCTACCTTGTTATATGCCTTGCTCATATCAAGTTTTCTAAAACCAGTCTTGCCCCCAATGTCTCGTTTGCATAGAATGCAAAGTTTCACAAGCTACTAAAATATTATCCGAGATCAGCCGATCTGAAATAAATGCGCTCTAGTTCGGAGATATAATAAATGGGAGAACAACTTTAAGGCGATTAGCTAAAACCTTAAAAGTGATTTTATAAAGGACATTACATAAGCTAATCGGCCTATAATCAGTGACAGAGGCATGATTTTTCTTTTTAAGAATAAGAACAATGTAAGGGAGATTAACTTCCTCATCCATAAAACCCACCCTAATAAAAGAAGATATAGCTCTACACACCTCATCACCAATTGAACTCCAATTCTGCTGGTAAAAACCTGCCGTAAAACTATCCAGACCCGCTGATTTAAAAGGCCCCATTTGCTGCAGCGCCGAACTAGTTTCCTCAAGTGAACACGGTTGGAGCAAAGCCTCATTCATTTCCGGTGTTATTTTCCTCTCAATGCCCAAGATGCAGCTCCCCACTCCTCCGGCCTCCACAGCACTAAAAGGGGACCTGTAATAGCTAGGATAGAAAAGCTTAAACAACTTCGGCTAGTTCCGAATAGGACGTTCCTCCAGGATCTTGAATTTTAGTTATCCCATTATTCGCCCGTCTTTGGTTAACCGAAGCATGAAAGAATTTTGAATTCTTATCTCCATTTTTAAGCCATTCCTGCCTGGACATCTGCCTCCATTTCAGCTCCTCCAGATGAACTAGCTCATTCACTTCATTCTGTGATAGATCTATATGTTCCAAATCAGAAACTTCGGCCTCCCCTTGAAGAGCACCTAACTCCAATGTCTTCTTTTCAATTAAGCCAGCCGTGGGATCCATGTTGGATTGTTTCCATTGAAGACACACCTTTTGGGTGGTAGAGATTTTAGACTTCAAAACCCCCCACGTGTTGATAATCATTTCCTTCACCTGCCAACTTTTTTTAATCTCCTTAGCAACACCATTCTTTTTCTGCCACCATGCTTCATATCTGAATAATTTCTTGCTCCTACGTTGCCCACCAGCGTGACCCTTCAGCAGAATAAATAAAGGAGAATGGTCCGAAGTTCTTCCAGCAAGAACATCCACAAGAAGAAAAGGAAACATTGACGCCAGTTCTGGGTTAGCCACCACTCTATCCAGTCTCTCCTTTGTAAAATAATAATCATCATGTCGCTTGTTGGACCATGTAAAACGTGATCCGTTGAAACCCATATCACACAACGACCGGCTATCTTCCAACGCCCTTTTGAAATCTTCCATTTAGGTACCTGATCGTCTTGCACCACCTCTTTTTTCCGATGCATCAATAATCTCCTTGAAATCACTACAACGTACACAACCAAGGGCCCGGAGAGAAAGACTCAAGATGCCTTAGAAGAGCCCACGATTCCCTTCTCTTCCATGCCTCCGGGTTCCCATAAAACCCCGTAAACTTCCAGTCAACATCAAATACATTCGAATGAACCGCAACATTAATACGATTCCAGCTGTAATTCTGAATAGTTACATGAAAAGATTCCTGCCAAAACAAAGCTAAACCACCTCTTTTTCCAATACTGTTAACGACACATAAACCATTGAATCCCAAGCGAATTTTAAGAACTTAAAATTCCATCCTACACGCTTGGAGTTTGGTTTCCATTAACAAACCATTTTGGGTCGCTTTTCCTTCACCATTCGGCAAACAGGGACGGAGCCAGAAGTTTTTATGGGCAGGGGCCAATGGCCGAAATTTTTTTTTGGGTAGGGGCCAAGTAAGCTAAATTTTCTTTTTTACCTTAAATTTTTTAATTTTTTAGATTATTTTTTTTTCTCACCTTTAAATTTTTTTTTTTAGGAAATTTGGGGGGGGCCATGGCCCCTGCCAGCCCCCCCCTCCCTCCGTCCCTGTCGGCAAAGATCACGAACTGACCGTTGGTTCCCAAGCCCTCGGCAATTTCAGCTTAAGCAACTCATGGAGCTGGGTGGGGCTGAACCTCAGCCGCTGCCTTATTAATTATTGATGCTGCATGCATCTGTCAACCTTCCTTTCTTTACCAAACCAATCTCCTCATTAATTACACCACTCCTTTTCTGGCCAATTCTAGTACCAACATTATCCACCAAAACCTCCTGGCAAGTTTTATCCTTCCTCTTCCATTTCATAGACTAAGAGGTGTGTTTGGCAACGGAGTTGAATCAGCATTCTTCTCTATTTTTTTCAAAAATAAATTATATTTTATTCAATTTTTTCAATTTTTTTTAAATTTTATCTCACAAAATCAAACCTCAAAATTCGCACAAATTAAATTTTGATTTCAAAAAATTCAATTCCCAAACAGATAACTGACCCAGATTTTTTTTTTAAAACACCCCTGTTTTGATCGTAGGAGTTGGGGAAACAAAATTTGGATCAGCCAAGCCTACTTCTCCTTGGACCGCCGGTACATTAACCAACCCCATATCATGAGAAGGCCCACCAGAACCCAGCCCAGATTTAATAGAAACTCCCCCCTTATTTAAACTTCCAGAACTGCCCTCCACCGGATAACCATGTTTTGAATTTTTGAAGACAAAGATATCTTCAGAAGGAGAATCCCGCAATCCAACAGGTCCTAATAATTTTTTCTCCTCAATCAACGGGCCTACCTGAATTGATACGCTTTCAGCTTCATCCGCCCCGCCCGTGATATCCGGATGTTGTGCCGCACAGTCCTTCTCGAAGAGAACATCTCCCACTCGCTCCTACATAGCAACCGAATGGAACTGACGTCCACTATTTTCTCCCTCCACAATAGGCGGCTTCTATTGGCTTTCAGAAATGCCGGCCACCTCCATCTTCGATTCCCCATGTTTGCTACCTTCTGCAGCTGGACAAAAATTTTCACCTGAAGGAGTCTGATGATGAGATGGACCTTCAGAATATCTTCCAAAACCTCCTTTGCCCGAGTGTGAACGGTTGTAAACTGGCGGAACCCGTAGCCATGATCCGAATTGCTGAGTTGAGGAGTCACCATGGAAAGATCCGGCCAGTTTCCGAAATCCGACCTAGTTTTGGCCATACTAGTCCATTTTCAGCTAGTTTGGCCTCAATCTGGATCGTTATAATCTAGTGATGTCGTTGGATTCCGGTTAATGCCGTCGAATTTCGACAATCAGATATCAAAATTTGGAGATTTTTAGCGGTAGAGTCAGGCTACCAATAAACTCCAATGCTCGTCAGTGACGGATTCTTACAAACGTGCGTGCAAAAATGAAGAGTTTAAATTCAAAAAACGATTTACGATCAAATTAAAAATAATTTTCGTTGACAATTATTTTTACTCTTATCAAACACCTAAAAATACCGAAAACATTTTACACGGAGCATAGGTAGTTTCGTAGTTGTTTTCCCATGGATGCCTACTTGGAGCAGTGATCGGGAGGGGACCCCTAGCCGGCCCCCTTCCCCCACTTTATAATAAACAAACCACTTATATTCAAAAAGTAAATTGTTTTATTGTTTTCTTTTTTCTTTTTCAATAAAATTGGTTTGTTTATTAAAAAGTGAGGGAAGGGGGCCGGCTAAGGGTCCCCTCCCAATCACTGCTCGCCTACTTGTTAGTTCAATAAAACTTTTATATTTGAGTAATGCTACATATCATCTCCTTGTCCTCTTTTTATCCTCCAAAAATTGATGTGACTCTTAAAATCACCAATGAATTTATGATAGATCATTATTGAATTTTGATCCAATGGTGATTTTAAGAGCTACATCAATTTTGAGGGGACAAAAGAAGAACAAAATGATGATATGTAGCATTACTCTTTCTATTTATGCTGTAGATGCGGCTATGTCTTGGATGAGTAATGCTACACATCATTCCTTTGTCCCCCAAAATTGATGTGGCTCTTAAAATCACCATTGAATTTTTGATATATGACTATTAGATTTTGATCCAATGGTGATTTTAAGAACCACATCAATTTTGAGAGGACAAAAGGAGGACAATGGGATGATGTGTAACATTACTCGTCTTGGATAGTCCCATTGTTCCCTTGTGGATGCGTACTACGTCCGGTACACCATTTGTTAAACAGTTGATTGGATGTTTTCAAACAACTGGTTGATGTGCCAAACTTTTCATGTCGAGGAGGTACAATTTATCTTTTTAATTTTGGATGTCATATTTATATTTTTTTAATATTGATGTGATTTTTAAAATTACAATTTGATCAAAATTTAATAACCAGAAGTTTAATGATGATTTTAAAAATTACATTATTATTAAAAAAAAAAAAACCATGTGTATAAAGTCTGAAATTATTTAACTTACCTTGTTATTCAGGGAGTTTAGGCGGTTTATTAAAAAAAAAAAAAAAAATGTTGGGGTACAAACATAAAAGTAGTCCACTTGCTTTTGGTGCGGGTCAAATCAGTTTTCTAAAAGTGATGAAATTATTTATCGTACTTTGTTTTATATTAGTGGGCCGTTTGCTATGGGTAAAAAGAAAACCTATTATCGAGATTTTTCTTAAATGCCAAACGGTGTGTTTGAGAATTGAATTTTTAAAAATTAGAATTGAATTTTAATTTACTACACGAATTTTAAAGTTTCTCTATTCTTCTCTACTTTTTTCAAAAACAAATCACCATTCTTCACTCATAAACAAGAATCGCCCAATAATAAATAGACCGTTAACAAAAGAAGACATAGTAAGGATTGATTTTATAGCTTTTGAAAATTTGGGTACTGATTTGATATTCATCTAAAGTATAGGGACTAATTTTATATTTAACCCTTAAAAAAAGTCTGAACTAAGTAACGTCATTACTTCAAAAGATAAAATAAGTAAAAGATTGGTTGTGCTACTCATTCGGGTGGATCGATTACCCCTCAAATGATTGGGAGTAGTTGCATCACACTGAGGACTCACCCGACTGGAGGGGTAGTAATTTAAAAAAATAAAAAAAAACACCCCTAAAGACAACTGTTTCCAAATTTAATCCATTCGAGTAAAAATAGGTAAAAATGTTTATCAAAATTGACAAGACACCGATGTATTACCAATGTACACCTAAAGAATGGGAATTCTTCTTTGAAGATATTAAAGACAGAGAGTCTTATCCCCGCCACCCAAAAAAAAAAGAAAAAAAGAAAGAGAGAGAGAGATCAATGACCCAATTGACATTTCAACCGATTTTGCCGCTACACTAACCACCCTCTCCTTTTGTCTACTTCCTTCGCTTTTTTCTGGCACTCTACTGTATGTCTGTCTCGCTCTCTCTCTCTCTCTGTGTCTCAGCCACAATAAAGAAAGTCTGCTTTTTGTATTGTTGTAAAACAAGTTCCGTTTTGAAATACAATCGGATTGGAAACAGTAGGATTGCATTTGGGAAGATGGGTGTGTTGTCTTGGCCATCTGAAGAGGAGGTAATTCTTGATCTGTTGCTTCATATTCGCCCGCATTGTGGTTTGTTTCTTATTGGGTTGCCTCTGTTCGCTCCAATTTTCTCTGTTCTTTACTGGGATTCTTTTCTTTTGCTTTGATTTGTGAATTATTACTCTGGGTTCGTTGTTGTCGTTCCGATCTGCTCATTATTATAGTTTGATTGCTGTTTGAATGGTGCATTGTTGGTTTTATAGCACTGCTCTGTTAGAAATCACCAGCTTGAACATCAATGCTGGCGTGCTGGTAGTTTTATTAGCAATTTGAAACCCGACAGCTCCATGTAAAACTCTTCAATGTGGGTTGAACTTCGATGATATTTGTCTGGCGTTCATTTGAGATTCGCTGCATTTCCCGTTATTCTTTTTCTTATTCATTCTAGATTCATGATCAACACATACTTATTTGGCCTCTGGCTGTTCATTCTATGATGCTAAGGATATATCTTTTATTCTTATGTGCTGCAGTTAAATGATATTAAAAAGATTGTATCACAAATGGCTGGGAGAGGTGTTGAGGAAGTTCGAGTTGTAGTCTCTCCTTATCGGATTTGTCCATTGGGAGCTCACATTGATCATCAGGTTGGCTTTGATGATTCATGCTTGCGAACTTGTTTAGAATGTGCTTGTGATCTGAGTTTAGATATATATTCAAACCTTGTTTGTTTAGCATATACTCTTTAGGACTTGGCATCAGAATTAACAAACTTATTTTACTGTCGCATTTTTTGAGTTGCTTTTTCCTTTTGTTGACTTCAATATTTTTAACTTCTTTACATACAAATGTTTATCTGGCCTCTGTTTACAGGGTGGGACTGTTGCAGCCATGACAATTGATAAGGGAATACTTTTAGGGTTTATTCCTTCTGGTGATACTCAGGTAAGAGTAAGATACTCTTTACACAGCTAACGTCAACAATTGGGTGAGGGGTATTTGGAAATTTCAGCAGTTCGTTTGTATTTACATGACATTTTAGGCATGCACTATGAGTCACCATCATAATCAACAAGTGAAAATACCCAATGTCCCTTCCGACTTGCCACATTTATGTGAGGCCACTAAAGTGCAGAGGCCTTATAAATGTTGAAGGATCTGGAAATATGTGGTCATAAGCGGAGAGGTTTGCAAAAATAGCATGAGAATGGTTCAAGGCCTTCGTGGTAGCAGGAATTCGAGGCTTTAATACATGATCTGAAAATTTGGAGCAAGCCGGTTTTTGGTGATTTTGGTGTTAGAAGGAGCAAGTTTCTGGCTGCTATTCATAATCTGGATATGAAGGAAGGGGGAGAAGAGTCGTCTCAAGAGAAGCGGTTTACAAGGGAAGAGCTTAAATCAGAATTAGAGAGACTGTCCAAGATGGAATACATTTTTGGCGACAGAAATCAGGGCAGTTTGGCTTCAAGAAGGGGACAGCAACACTAATTTTTTTCCCAGATTGGCGAACTAGCATAGAAGAGTTAATTCTTTTGGAGAAATGTAGGTTGATGACACTGTTCTTCCAGATGAGGCAGAAGTGAAGGACGAGGTTGTTCAGTTCTATTGTAATCTGTCTAAAGAGTCAGTTTATTGGAGACCGAGGTGGATGGCTTGCACTTCTCCATATTGGTTCCAAGTATAGAGGCGGCTGGAGAGAGATTTGATGGGGGGACAAAGTGCCAGGTCCGAATGTTTTCGCTTTGGCATTCTTTCAGCATTGTTGGAATGTATTAGAGCAAGCAACACATGATGGGGTTCTTTCAAGAATTCCATGAAACATGTAGGTTTGAAAAATCTGTGAATGCGTTGTTTATCACTCTTGTCCCTAAGAAATAGGGGGCTAGAAGCACCAGGAAGTTTTGGTCAATCAGCTTGGTTGGGAGTGTGTATAAACTGTTGGTCAAGATATTGGCTTGTAGACTAAAAAGAATGTTGAGGAAGCTGGTTTTGGATACCAGAATGCTTTGAAGAGGGGAGATAGATTTTGGACTCAGTACCTATTGCCAATGAATGCGTTGCTGCATGATAAGAAGTTGAATTCCATGTTCCCTTGAAGAACTAGATATTGAGAAGTCCTATGATCATGTCAACTGTGATAGTTTGATTTAAATACTTTATAGATTTGGTTTTGATGAGAAATAAAAAAAAAGTGGATTTTCTCTTGCATCTTGATTAATAGATGCCCCTGTGTTTTATTTGGGAATTTTACAGGGTTGAGGCAGGGGGTCCTCTTTCTCCTTTACCCTTAATCTTTGTTATGGAGATTCTTAATAACAGTAGAATGGAGCTGGGGGCCATTTGATGACAGGCTTGGTGAGAGGCGTTATGGTTGTAGTATTTGGAAAAGTATTAGGGTAGGATGAAAGAGGTTTTTTGGGTTTGCTAAGTTTGTGGTACAGGATGGTAGGAAGGTTTGATTTTGGCATGATTTGTAGTGTGGGAATGTGGCAATAAAAGAATCAGTTCCTATCTGTTTCTAATATCTGTGGATAAGGATGATTCTAATTCTTGTTTTGGGATTCTTAGAAGACATGAAGGTCCCCTAATGGAATCTCAAAATTGTTTGAGCTTTCTAAGATGGGGAATTAGAGCCAGTTGATTCTCTCTTGGGCTATATTCTGATCTCTCTCTCTTTTTTTTTTTGGGTGGGGGTGTTATGCTGTCTTGGAAGCTTTAGTGAAACAGTATGTTTGGGATATAGTGGTGTCTATGGAAGGAACAGAATGTACGCAGTTTTGAAGATTGTGAGACTAGTTTGATTAACTTGAAGAAGTTGGTGATACAAACCTTGTTTATGTGGAGAGTGAAGATACAATTTATGTCTGAGTGTTCTTATTTTGATTTTCTATATATGTGCTCTCGTTTCTCTTTGAATTAGGAGTTTTATGTATACATCTTGTGTACTTTGGGTTGCGCCCCTCTGCACTTGTTTGAAATATACTTTACTTATAAAAAAAAAAGAAAAAATGTTTGGGGTTCCATCTTTTTATAAGGCATAAAATGATCTGGTGGTGTGCACTTTTCTTGGAAGAGTATTTGGTGTATTAAAGTTCCTAAGAAGATAACTTTTTTTCTCTGGACAGTTGGGCAAATTCTGACTCTGGATAACCTCATTAAAAGGAATATTTTTCCAATGAACTTGTGTACATCCAACTGGGAGTTAGTTGATCATCTATTGCTTCATTGCTTAGTTGCTATTGAGTTGTGGTCTTTTGTTTTCAATAGTGGCTCCCAAGAAGTTAAGAGATGTGTCTTTTGATTGAAGAGGACTTTTTAGGCAGCATAATACTAGTTTGGTATGCAATGCAACTCGTCTTTGCATTATGTGGATTATTTAGAGAGAGAGGAAATGTCCGTATTTTAACGGTGTTGAACATTCTATACTCGAGCTTAGATCTTTATTTTTCAATATTTGTATGTGTGGATGCTTTCTTTCAGTGGTGTACATGTCTCTTCTTTTTTAGATTTTTAGATCTTCTGAATTTTGTTTGTAATCTTTAGGTGACTTTTTAAATATTTTATAGAAGGACAAGGATGGATGATTGGGAGGTGGGAATGGTTCTTTCCTTTTATGAGTAGTTATATTCTACTTGGATTCGGCATGGAGAGGGTGATAGGTTGGTGTGGAATATTTCTAAGAGGAGGAGCTTTGAAGTGAAGACTTTCTATAGAGCCTTAGCTTGTCAAGAGGCGGTCTCTTTTCCTTGGAAGGGTATTTGACGTGTTAAGGGTCTGAAGCGGGTGGCCTTTTTTGTGTGGACAGCGGTATTAGGAAAGGTTTTGACATATGACAATTTGCGTAGGCGTCATATAGTGGTGGTAGAGTGGTGTTGTATGTGTAAGAAGAATGGAGAATCCATTGATCACCTTCTACTTCATTGTGATGTGGCACGGGCTGTTTGGAGCTCTTTCTATAGTTTGTTCGGGGTGGAGTGGGTCATGCCAAGAAGAGTGCTGGATTTGTTGATTGGTTGGGCCACTTCGCTGGGTCGTGGTCATGTTATGTGTCTTTGGAAGCAGGTTCTCTTGTGTGTTATGTGGGGTCTTTGACGTGAGAGGAATGCAAGGATACTTGAAGATGTGGATTTACCGGTTGTGGACTTGTATCGAAATGTGCTTAATATGTTATATGTTTGGGTCTCGGCACATAGCTCGAGTCGTATTATGTTTGTTGAGTTTTTACATTCATGTTCTTTTGTTTCCTCTGATTAGGGGCACTTTTGTATACTTCCTGTGTACTAGGGTTGTGCCCCTCTGCGCTTTTTATTTAATTTTATTACTTATAAAATATACACATCAAAATTTGAACATTTTGGATATCAAATTTACGTCACTAGAGTGCCAAAAAGCCGCGCATTTTGATATTGAATGTCCATGTAAAAGGGGAAAATCTGCTCTCGACCTGCTTTATTAGTGGATTTGATGGTAATCTACCAGCCTGTCCCGCAAAGACCCAAAGCATTTTAAGTATAGTATCAAGGTCAAGCAATTAAGCCTCATTTAGTGCCAGCTATGAAAGAAAAAGAAACTAAAACTTATCCAAATTTAATCCGACATAGAATAGCCTCATCCATATCTGTGGATAATCCAAGTTTCCTAGAAGCCTCACACCTTGTTACGGTCTTTTTAATTTTTTTTTTTTGTTCCTTCTATTTTATCGAATGAAATTCTTTGGAGATAATCGACTCAAGCATAATGTATCAGGAACTTTAAATTTCCAACAAATTTTTCACATTTTCTGATTTGATTGTCGTAGGTTGTATTGCATTCAGGACAATTTAAAGGAGAAGTTAGATTCAGGTATGGGACTATTCATAGAATCATCTTCTTAATTGTTCTGTTTGCTTTTTATATTAGGTTCCAGTAGTCCAACCTTCCTAATATGGTATTATTATCATCTTTTTAGTGCATCTTTCCTTGAACTTATTGAGTTTCAAACATGTTTAGGCCATGCAAATGATGAAATTGACCACTACTAGCAAGATAGATAAATATCAATGATAAAAATTTTGGTTGACACACATTTTGCCTTTTCTTTTGTGATGTCAGATTGCTCTTTAACAATACTCATGAACAGAATTGCGAACCATAAATTTGATATTTTGAAGAGGGCTATGTTAAGGGTTATAAACAGGACTTTTAGAATGAGTTTAAGCTTGTTGTGGTTCTAAATTTAAAGAAACGTAGGGAGAGGATGAGGTGGAGAGGAGAGCCTTGGAATTTCAAGAAGGCCTTCTAGGATTAGAAGGATTTAAGTAGAATCTCACAAATAAAGAAAGCAAAATATGCTGTTTATTAAGCATAAATCTCGATAATTGTATTTGAAATGCTTACTTATATAGAACTATAGAAGTAAAAACCTAATACAATGTGAAAAACTAAGAACACCTAATTAGAAAGGGAAAAGAGTTCCTAACAATTGTAAAATAGACTCAAACTAGACCCAAATAACAATAAAATAAACTAAACTAAACTCATAAGTAAAAAACGACTAACTTCAAATAAACAACTGAAATCTGTAAAATATCTAAACACACGTAAAATTAGAATCTTAATTTTTTATAATAAAACTAGACCTAGCCAAAATTACTCTTCTGATATGTAGGATCTATTGTGGATACATTAGTGAATGTGATGTTGGCTTTGGAGATCTTTAAGATTGGCTTCCGCATTATGGTGTTTTGAATGTCAATTGCATGTCATAATAAAGTGCCTTCGTAATGGTGTTAGTTGATCGTAATCTCTGTTATCTGCCTTTGCAATTCCCATTTCATATGACCTTCTATTCCTTTGCTAATAAGGATTGATGATTGTGATGTTTGTCTTATTTGCATGACATTACATCTTATAATGTGGCCAATATTAAATTTCATTTGCCTTTTGTTATGATTCTTATAGAGTTGACGAAACTCAGCACCCAAGACACACGATTCGGAAAAATGGCAAGGTCTATGCAAATGATTCTTCCACATCACAGGAAGAATGTAGCTGGGGAAATTATGCTAGGGGAGCTGTATATGCACTGAAGCGTGGAGAAAAAGAGCTTGTGCAGGTTAAAGATATTTCTTTGGTCTCATTTGAACTTCTTCATTTGTTTATGATAAGCTTGTTCTTCACAGTAGTTTAAAACTTTTATGTAATGAAACTAGGAAGAATGAAATAGGGCACGTTTGCACATTATGGCACGCTTTGGGATATGTATAATTATTCTACTGAAAATATGAAGAAACTAATTAGGATGTAAGCCTCATGTTCATTGTTATTTATTGATATAATATTGAGTGGAAAGTAAAACTACCATTTAAGTTGTTTGGGTAGCAAACATTTGCAAATTAAACTTTTTATGGTAATTTAAGTCAAGTTACTTTCCTTTATGCTGGTTGTAACTAGGTTTGGTATTTCTAATGTTCAGAAAACAGGTTAATTAAGTTTTGGAGGGTTATATTCACTTGGATAATATATGTTATATGTTTGGGTCTCGGCGCATAGCCTGAGTCGTATTATGTTCGCTAAGTTTTTACATTCATGTTCTTTGTTTCCTCTGATAAGGGGCACTTTTGTATACTTCCTGTGTACTAGGGTTGCGTCTCTTTGCGCTTTTTGTTGAATTTTATTACTTATATATAAAAAAAAAATCTCGCTATAAACTCATCTCTTCTGGTGGTTATATAGTGATTCTTTTGTGAATTTTATGGATAATAGTGATTATAGAATATAAATTTTAAAGAAGGAAATGAGTTAATTTTTTTTCAAGAGTAGCAATTCTATCAGCTTATTTTCAACTAGAATATGGAAGGTAATATATTTCATTAGTTCAAAAATTCACATACTATGTCTAAAAGGTAAATGTAAGCATTAAAGAAAAAATGAAGCTAGGTGGCAAACAACTAAAGATGACCAAAATATGCGAACATTTTTTTTTGATAAGTAACAAAATATGCGAACATTTGAAAACAAGGATTGGGATATTGGTTGGCTTAGCGTTGATGAGCAGCTAGGTAATAATCCGCCTTTTCCCACTAAACCAAACTTCACATCATATAACATTTTCCAATCTCACTTCATCCAAATGGACAACAAGATTGTCAAAAGACAAAACTATGAATTTAGGAGGCAACTTATACTGATGCCAATCTTCTAAAAGATGGCCGGGGGAAGAAGGTATAACATAGAAAATATCATAGAGAAAGGAAACTGGAAAACATGATGAGTTACCACTTTTTGCGTTTCAAAAAAGCTTATATATGTTAAGGTACATACTGAACTGAACTGAACTCAATCGAAATAAGTCTTAGCCCAACTAACTGGGTTTCGATACACAGATTCTTTTATGTCACTCTACCTTATCTTGGGTCATGTCTGTAGTTACTTCTTTGACAATCATGTCTTTCCTTATACCTTTTACCCACATCGTTTTTCTTCTTCCTCCTCTTATCCTTTCTACTACTTTCACATTGAAGTAATTACTCTTTCTTACTAATGTATTCGTAGGTCTTAGTTGTACATGTACTTATCAAATTTTTTAAAATACTTATCAAAAAAGGTCTTAGTTGTACATGTCCAAAACATCTTTTCTATGCCCCTTGTTTTATTTTCAATTAGTGCCATCCTCACCTTCTCACGGTGACTTCATTCTTTATCCTATCTCTACTAGCGTTGCCACATATCCATCTTGATATATTTATCTCTGCTATACTCATTTTATGAGCATGTTTCTTGATTTTCCAATACTTTGAACCATAGATCATATATAGGCTTTTTGTTACTCTAGGAAATTATCTCTTTAATTTTATAGGTATCCTACAATCACAATGTTCGCCAAATGTATCTCTCCATTTAATTCTACAAGAAACATCCTCAATTTATATCTCCATCTTAATGTACAATCTGACCACAGTACCAAAAATAATCACTCTTCGGCATCGCTTGACCTTCTAATCTTACCAACCCTTTATTTCTACTCATGTTTTTACTAAATTTGCATTCCATCTGTTACAAATAATCTATCATCTAGAAACAAGATTATCAATCTAAGTTTTTAGCCAACACCTGAAACCAGACCAAGAAAGCAACTTTAGATGGCATCCGGTTTTGTCCTGATGTCATACTCGAGCAATACAACAGATATGACTTTGGACAAATTTATCCCATAGCCATTTTTTCAGGCCCAAATCAAAAGCTATACGAACTTGGCATTTGAACCTCTTAAGGAATCCAGCTTCTGAACTTGAAGATTTTTTCAAGGCAGGTGATAAAACTATTTGTTGCTCAAGTTTCTCGGAAAATCCTTGAAAACAAATAACACACCAATTGTAAGATTGTGCAGTTTTGGAATTCAATTTTCAGATTATTTGTTGAAATTGTTGCAGGGTCTCACAGGATACATATGTGGTTCTGAGGGTCTTGACAGTTCAGGCCTTAGCTCTTCCGCTGCTGTAAGCTTCTTTTTTCTTTTTACTTACATTTCTTCAAGCATGTTGACAGTTGAGAAATTCATAGATTACAGAATCCTGTAATGGAAAAAAAAAAAAAATTCACAATGTCAGTTAAATAATTTCATTTTCTGAGCAGAAATTATAGAGCTGTCCTATCTTATCTTCATTTTATTTACTTATTTATTTTTGAGGAGGTGCGGAAATCAGGGCTTATGATTAAGGAAATCAAGTTTAACACACTATAGCTAATTATGTAAGAGTTTTAGTTGGCCTTGGTGTGTAGGTTTGCTGTATGATTTCCTAGTAGAATACAATAACTTCTGCCCTACTGCTCCCACCCAAAAGTAATGCTTTATTATTAGAAGCTGATGAAGATGACGTGCTGCTAAAACATAAGGTGGAAGGGTTGATGAGGTTTCCTTTTTTTAACAATTTTGGTTTAATCTAGAAGCTTAAGCTAATAAGAAGTGGGCCCAACAGTGTATGCCAAGCTAAGACACATGAGACCTTCATTGATGCGTGGGCCAGCCTAATTACCTTAAACCAAATGCAGGCCTTGTACGTGCAAAGTTGATGTATAGCAAGTGACTTGTGTGGCTGGTGATTATTTGACACATAGGAATTGTTAGCAAACCACCTCTTACTTGTCCGGTCTAATTTTAATTTTTAGGCAGTTTCTATATTTTTGTGTCCTGTTTCCTTTTCCTGGCTGAAGTAGGAATTTGCATTGTTCCTTTCTTGTGGAAGTGGGAGAAAAGAATTCTCTATAAATACTTGTTGTAATCAAGTTCTTTATTAGTTCTACTGCTTATTAGAATGTATCTTTAGGGATTCTCTCAATCTGCTGGTTTGCCAGCTTATTCTCCTTGTGACAAGAAGGGAACCCAACTGTGAACTCTAGGGTAATTGAATTCACTACCTTCTGCCAGGCTAAAGGCAGAAGTTAATAAAAAGCACGACCTTAAGAATTGAACACAAGGCCAAAGAGATCAGAGAGAAACACTAGTCTCTAATACCATGTTGTGGAATCATAAGATGAGAAAAAGAGTGGAAAGTGGCTTGCCCCTCTTTGTATATCACTACTTACATAGTAAAAGTAAAAGATTTCCTCAGTAATGCTATATAGCTGTTGGCTTTGAAAACTTTTGAGTGCGTTTTCTTTGTATTCAAAATCGTTAATCCATCTAGTTACATGTTTGACAGGTTGGCGTAGCTTACCTGCTGGCATTTGAAAGTGCAAATAATATAAGGGTGTCTCCTACTGAAAACATTGAATATGATAAGTAGGTTTCTTAAACATATGAATATACTTCTCATGTTATATCTGCTATCCTTATTTTATCAACTGAAAATCACATACATGCGTTAAATCATTAGTAGTCCCAAAAGCTTAAACTAGTAGGAAAAAGAAAATTTAATTATTTTATTTTATTTTATCTTAACTCTCCCTCGCATGTGGACTCAAACCCCCCACAATAAGTGAGGCCCAACACGTGAAATATTGGTTGAAATGGGAGATATAATATGGAGGTGGAGTTCAAACTTAGAAGTTAGGACTGATGCTTTGATGCGATCTTAAATCATTAGTTATCTCAAAAATTTATGCTGATTAGAAAATGTGAATTTAATTATTGAATTATATTAACAACATGAACATGTTAGTCGCATGAATGCAATTTAGTGGGTACGTATTTGAAGTTTGGCTTCATGAGGGGGAGAGACAGAGTGGTTGCAAACTATGTGAATACTTGTTCCCTCTTTTATTCAAAGCCAACAGCTCACCCTAAAAAAGGCTTTCAAAAGAGTTTTGAACTTTTATCAGTGAAAACTTATGTTTTAAAAAAAAAAAAGTTGATCCCAATTTTCCATAAATCTTTAGATTTTGTTGCCCTTGGGCTTTTACTTGAGGCTTAAAGAGTGGGTTGGAGTTAGGGTAGGTCCTGGGTCCAAATCATACTAGAGATTTACCATTAACTTATAGCTTTTATCTGTCTCCACTGCAATCTAGAACCTCTTACATTAAACAGTCACCTTGGAAGATAAGTCTAGAGCTGTTGTTGGTAAAAAATAAGCCAATTTAAGAGAAGAATTCTCGACAATGAAATGACTTTTAAACTTCGTTGCTTACATGGGAAGATGCAAATACTTTTTATAGTCAAAAGAAGCACCTCTTTGTCTAGCTTTTTCACTCATATACCTGGGATATGTACAACTCAAGTCTTTTTTTTTGATAAGTAAGAGAAATATCAATAAAAAGCGTACAGCCCAATCAAGTACACATGAAGTATACAAGAAAGACATCAAGAGGAAGAAGAAAACAAAACAAAGAAATTATTAAAACTAAACACTAAAGGTGCGAGGAACGCAGCCGACCAAGAGTACAAAGAATGAAAGAAAAAGGAAATGACTTCCTCAATAGTTCTTTCTATGTCCTCGAACTGTCTATCATTGCGTTCCCTCCGCAAGCACCACAAAAGGCAACAAGGGACCATCTTCCACACGACCGCCCTCCGAGAGTGACCACCTGTCCACCAGCAAGCGAATAAATCTATCACCCGAAGAGGCATAACCCAAGACAAACTGAAGCGACTAAAGATGGGGTTCCATAGAGCGCATGCAACCTCGCAATGGAGAAGAAGGTGATCCACCGACTCCCCATTAAATTTGCACATGCAACATCTATCAATCACAATGACACGCTTCTTTCTGAGATTGTCCAAGGTGAGGATCTTCCCTTGCGCTGCCGTCCAAGCAAAGAAAGCCACTTTCAAAGGAACCTCGGTCCGCCAAATACTTTTCCAGGGAAAATGAATAGCCTCTTTGCAAGCAAGAGCCTTATAGAAAGATCTAACATCAAATTTCCCTTTGTGGGAAGGAGACCACCAGAGCTGGTCTTCCCCATCACAATCCACTTTGGTAGAGTATAGCAAAGAGAAAAAGGAGGCCAATACATCCACCTCCCAGTCGTGGGCCGCTCGAAAGATGCTAACATCCCACTGATAGGACCCGCTCACCACAACCAAATGGTCTGCAACATGTGCATCCTTGTCACGCGCTATGTCATACAAAACTGGGAAAACTTCCTTAAGGGGCATCTCACTACACCACACATCGTCCCAAAAGCGAATCCTAGATCCATTTCCCAGAATAAGTTTGGTATGGCTGCAAAGCAAACTCCACCCCTTCCTAATATTCTTCCAAAGCCCCACTCCGTGTGACCCAGGGGGGTTCACAGAACACCAACCAGCCCAAGTAGAACCGTACTTTGCATTCACAACAGATTTCCACCAAGCTCCTCTCTCATGGGCATAACGCCACAACCACTTCCCTAAAAGAGCCTTGTTGAAAATCCTTAGATTCCGGATGCCCAAACCGCCATTTGAAATAGGAGAACAAACCTTGGACCAATTAACCAGATGAAATTTAAATTCTTCACCTATGCCACCCCACAAGAAATCTCGATGCAACTTCTCTATACGACTAGAAACACTGGAGGGAATAGGGAATAGAGAAAGAAAGTACATAGGAAGATTAGAGAGAGTGCTTTTTATAAGGGTAACTCTACTACCCTTCGACAGATACAACCGCTTCCAGCTAGCCAGCCGCCTCTCAATCTTACTATACAACTCAAGTCTTACTTCTAGCACTTACATAATATCATGAGTACTCTCTAGATGCTGTAAAGTTTCTATGTTTTCGTTCATCTTGTTACAGATATATAGTTAAACTAAGAGAATCAATAATGTTAGTAAAAGACCAATAATCCTAAAACTCCTTCAAACTAGAATTGGCAGAAATATCCCTAATGTACCCTGAATATTAATTTGGATAATTAAAAATGGATGGCTTCTTTTGGCTAATTAAAAATGCATGGCTTCTCTTGGAAGCTTAGGGATGAAGGGGCTGCATATATTCTCTCTAAGTAAGTATTGAGAAGTCCTCTTGTTGCTTTGAGAAAAAGAAAATTGTTGAACAACAGTATTATGTATTTTACGGTATTTAGTTGCCACCATCAAAATAATACCCATTTGTTTAATCATACTAGCCATTTCTAAATGTACTTTTGTGCAAATGTAGGCTTATCGAAAATGAATATTTGGGTCTGAGAAATGGCATATTGGATCAATCAGCCATATTGCTTTCAAGCCATGGTTGTCTAACGTGCATGAACTGTAAGGTAAATTATAAACTCTATTGCCATATAAGATGTTCTAAAAAACCATAAATCTAAATTATCTCAGAAACAACAGCTGATTTTATTTAGGTGAAGAGTTAGATTCTATTTCTGTGATGTTGATGTGTTCTGGGTTTGTCTTATGTGCTCCTACATTTGTATATGAACTTTTCTGGGTGCATATTAACTTCAGTGTATGTTTTCTTGTTTTGTTTTGTTATGTCTTCCTCAATTGTTTCTTTTTCTTTTTATTTTATTTCTTTTTTTGGCTAACCTTTCTCAAATGTCATTTGTTCTTCATTTTTGTTGCATTGAGTTGACTCTGAGGTCCATTAACATATTCATGTATTGATCCAGTGAAGTCTACCTATTGTTATCTCCTAAACATAAGGGTTATTTTTAATTAGAAGGCTTGCATTGTGGCTGCTGCATTAAGAATGATCATGAGGTGGGAAATTTTTACGTCCCAAACCGAAATTGCTTGTATCGCTGTGAGTGAAGAGATAATTCATGAAAATTCTCAATACATGATTCAAATTATAGAAAAATTATTGTACAAACAAATATTGTAAAAGGAAAATCTATCATATGCCTAAAATTTAATATCTGTTAACAAACTTTAATCTTAAGTGTATAGAAATTAATTTCTAGGCCTTTTCAACTTGTGCTTTTGGTTTTTCAAATTTTATTCTTTGGAGAATTCTGGTTCTTTTGAGATTTCTGCACTATGCTTGGTATGGTCAATACATGCTTTGTATTTCCTTTCTTGTTGTTTGATCTATTTTGACCAAGTCTTAAATTGGTACACTTCAATTTTTATTTTGTTTTCTTCTCCAACAATTGAATTTAGTTAATGTGAGTTTAATGGTTAAAAGCCTATTCAGGATCTCTTGATTGGTCCATAGTTAATAAGCATCCTCTAGAGTTTTGGAGATAGGTAAAGATGTGAAATTTAGTCCAAGTAAAGAGAAGTGATGTATAATATTTATAAGAAGTGTTGGAGTCAGGATTTTTCTCTCGGGGAGGGAAGAGAGGTGGGGTAGGGGAGTGGGCAAATGCTTTGTTACCAGGCACTGGATGTTTCTAGGGTTAATCGATAGGTAGGGAAAAAGATTGTGCCTTTTTAAGTTCTAAAGCATGGGCACCATGAAGTATAGAGTTTATGGTCCCAATCTGAGTTAGGAAAAGACTGAAGTTTGAAGAGTTTTAAGGGGCTGGAAATAGGATTAATGGTTGAGGGATTTTTAATTGCAGCAGGTATTTGAGCAAAATTAGGGTTGTTTAGGTTAGGGTTTTTCGGTGGATATCTAGGAAAATTATTTTGGAATTTAGGCAAGGAAAGGGATTTGGTTTTAGGGCAAAACGGAAAAGACACAAGTTGTCAGCTGCTGTTCCTGGTGCTGTGAACAGTACCCAATAACAGTAAAATTGAATTTGGTTAGCTTAGAAGCTAATTGATGGATAAAGGGTTTGGGGTTTTTATGAGTAGGATTTTAGAGAAAGAATACATGTAAAATCAGATCTAGTCTCGGGTGGAATTTGAAGGGAAATTACTAAAAAACTAAATAGAAAATGGGAAGGAGAAGAGGAAGATAAACAAAAGCATCAAACCTAGATTTTCTCCGCATTGCACCTCAAATAGAGTTACATAACACAATCCTCCAACGTACTCTTTTATGAAATTCTCATAGACTTATTCTTTATTGGATTGGAAATGTTTCATCAAACATTTTATATAAAATTAGAGGAATGCTATTTAGTAAACTCTTTGTACACTGCCATACAATTGGATGACATGACAGTAAAAATCAATACTTGAATCAGCAATTGATTTTTTTAACAAGTGCTAATCCAAGGGCTGATTCTTATTGCCATGTTACCACGTCATCCAATTGTATAGCAGTTATACAGGAGTCTACTAAATAGACTCAAAAAATTATACCTAACCTTAATAAGGACTTGGACTTAATGCCTTTTACCTACTAAACCCAAATAAAGGCTACTGACTTGTGAAACCATAATAAGATTCATGGGCTACAAGTATAGATCATATCTAGTTCTGATAATTGCAGAAATACTCCTGACTTCCAAGATTGGATAAAACTAAATTAACATAGTACCATCTCCTTGCTCTGGGCATCACCGAATTAATACGGTTGTAACTAAGCCCATAGTCAATCAAAGTGGGACCTAGTACTAACTGTGCGTATATATATATACTTACTGATTTGTGCCTTGTGTGTGTCTACATCTCAAAGTATGGCATCTCTTTCGCACAGGTAAAATGCTTCTTTTGCATTTTAGTATGGGTTTTCATTAATCTGAGCCATTTCTTTAAAATTTGAACTACAGATATATGCGATTCTGCCTCAATTTTGAAAGATAAGAGATATGCTCTTAGCATCTATTTGTTAGCATTATGCTGTCTTTTGAATCTTTCTTGGCATTTGTAGACCAAAGAACATAAGCTTGTACACCCACCGAAGCTGCAGAAAGCATACAAAATACTGTTGGCCTTTTCAGGATTGAAGCATGCTTTGACTAACAACCCTGGATATAATCAGCGAGTTGCAGAGTGTCAAGAGGCTGCAAGAATTCTTCTGCAGTAAGATCTATTTGTTTGTTTTTTCTAGAACATGCTACTTTGAGAAATCTATAGCATTGTTTAGTTGTTTTAGAACGGCTTAATATTCATCTATATCTTATAACACTCTTATAACACCTTTGTGAATTTATCTAGTTCAGAAAAAGAACCCTTGATAGACTTTCTGGGCTTAGCAATCACAACAGCACAATTTTTCTACAAGACATTTAACCAGTAATTCTCCTAAGAACTGACAGAACCAGAAACAATCAGACCAACCACAACTCAAATGATTAACCAACTGCTGTCCATACTATATCTCATACCAAACTTGATTAGAAATTGAGGGGAAATAGGCAAGGGACTCACTAATTGATGTCCAACCATAACGAGATATAAACCAAGGTACCATGGACTTTTAATACACTCACAAAGTTCAAAGGGACTGCTAAAACTGTCCCAAATGCGACCAGAAAACAAATTTTGGATGAGTTCAGGTGCTTCCGACAATAAAAAAATCGGTTTTTGTCAAATTTCATTACCAAACCCAAAGAAGACTAGTTGGGTAATTCGGCTGGACCAGCTGTCTGTATGGTCCATATGATCGCACAGGCAGTCCATACAATGGCTTTCCGGCTTCTTCTTCTTCTTTTCTTTATCATTGCTCAGGTTCTCTAGTGTTGTGAAGTTTTTTATGGTTTGGGATAAGAACAAGAAAAATCGTAACACTGCTTAGAGTATACAAGTTCTAGACTATAATATTATTTCTTCTTTCCACAGTGCTTCTGGAAACCACAAAATGGAGCCTCTTCTGTCAAATGGTTAAGTATTTTGACCTGACAACCTTCTCAAGTTTTAGAATTTTATTTCTTGGTTGCTTGTAGATTAATTTTGATTCCTTTTCCTTTTCTTAATGTAATAGTTAAACCGGAGGCCTATGAAGCTCACAAGGTAACCACATCAATGTCAGAGGTTTTTGCATTGATTATACTAGTTCCTTGAAGTTCTGGTTTTTATATGGATATAAATGTGTATGCATATGGATATGTACATAAGACTAATCTTGCATTTTAGTAGACGTATAATACACATATTTGCTTATGATTAACCATCATTCTTTTTCACTTTTCTTTCTTTTTGGGGTACAAGCATAAAGAATGTTAGCCATTGACGTATGGATGTAGAAACACATTTATTATAAAATTTCAAATATCTAAATGTCATTCATTACAATAGATTAAGCGTTGGTTTAGGATATATCTATTAATCTACGAAATATAGGATATAGTAAAACTATCAGAATTTACCAAAGAAAAATTGTTATTTGGTACATTAGATAGACTTTGACTTAACGGTGTTACAATGATTATTAGGTTTCTTGAACCAGACGAATTTGGACTGCACATTAAATGGATCTTCTACAAATTTACCCGAAATGCATTGACCTTTCTGGCCAAAAATATTTGCATAAAACAATGGAAACTATTTATCTTATTTTGTATTGTTCGATTCCGAGATCTCCTTTACTACTTTATGGTTGGTGATGGTTCTGAGGTAAAAGATCTGTTGTCATTATTGTCAAGTGTGAAAAACTTGAAGGGGTTAACAATGTAATTATGGAAGTTCTTTTGTAAGAGCATTTCCTCATCTTGTGCCAATCTGTTCTAGTTCATTCTATCGAAAAAGTCTTTGGGAAGTGCTGAGAGGAGAAAAAGGAGTCTGAAATAATTGGTCCGCTTTGAGACATTCACAAACATTGAAAAATATCAAATTGTGAATAAAAGAGATATTTGATTACATTGATTACATTTATTCAGACATGAACTTTAAAAATTCACTTCATTTAGTTTTATTTGGTTTGGTTATTTTGGTGATGTCTTCATAATGTTCCCTCACGCCATATTGACTCCTTATTTTATCAATAAGTCTGGTTTACTTTACCTTAGCATAGTTTGTTACATTTAGTTTGTCATTTGTTTCTCATCTCTCTCTTTCTCTCTCATCCACTAGTCCCAATTAGAATCCAATCTAGCTAAGAGAGCAGAGCATTATTTCTCAGAGAATATGCGGGTTATTAAAGGTATAACCCTTTTAATGTGATTTCAATAGTATTTTATGGTGAACATAGTCTTGGATTCTATTTATTTCTGTTTTATTTTTTGTGGTATAACTAATAGCTAGTTGAGAGAATGATTATTTCAGGACTTGAAGCTTGGGCTTTGGGCAAGTTGGAAGATTTTGGAAAGCTCATTACAGCATCGGGTTTGAGTTCTATCAGAAACTATGAATGTGGTATAGCCTAATCTCCTTTATTCATAGCTGCTGTTCATCATTGTCTCCATGCACCCCCCCCCCCCCTCCCCTCTCTTCCCGCATTCGTTGTTTCTATTGCAAGTAGTCTATATGTGTGTGTAAAAGACAAATTAAAAAATTGAAAGCATATTTCATAATTACTTTTAGTTTTTTTTTTAATTTCTCCAATTTATGTCTTCCTTATATTAGCATTTTTAGGAATAGCGCTAGCTGTTTATGGCTGGTTCCATTTGCCACTTATAAAAGCAGAACTAATAGTAGAACTGCTTCTCTCCACTCAATATCTTTTCTCAAATGAAATGACAGTCAACCTCAATATGTTTAGACCTTTTATGAAACATAGGATTAGAGGTAATATGCAAAGCAACTTGATTATCACAAAACAATGGAATAGAATTAAGAGCTGGAAGACGAATTTCCTGAAGAAAATGTTGTAACCATGTTAATTCACTTGCAATATGAGTCATTGCTCTATAGTTCGCTTCTGCACTAGATCATCCCACCAAAATCTGCTTCTTACTTTTCCATGAGCTAGATTACCCCCTAAGAACGTACAGTACCCTGTGGACCTGTGGTAGATCACTAGATCTTCTATTCAAGGGAGAACTGTCCAATTTGCATTGATGAAAACTTCTACCTTGAGATGCCCATTTCACTTGTACAATATACCAAGACCAGAAGCTTGCTTAAGATAACGAACAATACAAGTAATGGCATCACAATGTGGGACTCTTAAGAGTCTCAAAGAGTTGACTCACTATATTGGCTGCATAAGAAATATCTGGTCTAGTAATTGTCATGTGCGTCAAGGTCTTTGCTTGGCGTCTTGCCCACTTTCTTTTCTTTTTCGTATGGAGCGCCTTTCCATGCCACCAATGGCACATGGTCTAGTCCCCAGGTTGGAAGATTCGTCTACAAGTTCAAACCAAAGGTTCAGTTCAAAGCTAGGACCCATCCCAAAGGCAAGGTCAAGGTTCAGTCCAACGCCAAACAATTCAACTTTCCAACTAGTCGACAATATTTATTGGGATCTTCAAATAATTCCCTCTCGTCTTTCAAAAGTTTCTGATTTGGATTGATAGGAACATTAATAGTTCATGCACCCAACATGCCAATTTGATCTAACAAATCAAGTACATATTTCCGGTAAGAGAGGTTAATACCTGCTTGAGACCTAACAACCTCAATACCAAGGAAGTTTCTAAGTTTGCTTGAAAAAAGGTCTTTGGTATGAAATTGATGCTACAGAAATTGTTTCAATCTAGAAATACCTCGTGAGTTATTCCCAGTAATCACAATATCATCTGCATCAGTATGGAAATGGAATACTAGATCTGTCTTGCATCTGTGAAGACCAATTCCAATATTGCCACAATGACTTTTCCAATTCATGCTCTTGTTAATTGTTTTAAACCATACTAGGTATTCTTTAGCTTACAAACACTTTCCTGATACTACCCATGAGCAACAAATCCTGGTGGTTGCTCCATGCAAACCTCTTCAAGTAAGTCTCCATGTTGAAATGGATTCTTGACATCCAACTGAAATAACCACCAGTCAAAATTAACAACCAGAGAAATCAACGCATGAACAAAGGAAATTTTGGCAACTGGAGAAAATATTTCCTCATAATCAATACCATAAGTTTGTTTGTAACCTTTGGCAACTAAGTATGCTTTCAAAAGGGAGCCATTCAAATTAAACTTCACTTTGTACACCCACTTGCAATCACCAGTCTTTGTGCTAGGTGGAACAGGAACAAGATCCCAAGTTCTATTCTGATGCATAGCCTCCATTTCCACTTTCATTGCTTTCTTCCAACCCAGGTCAGATAGTGATTTTTTAACTGTATTAAGAGATATAGATACTAGAGAGTTGGGAGGTAAAGCATGAAAAAGAAGTGGACAATAAGTGAGATGAAACAAAGTGACTAATGGGATGCTTGGTGACATTAAGAGCGGGTACTTTTATGGAGAGCAATAGGCAACGATTCTGGCCCAGAGGGGGCAACAGGATTTGAAGATTGACGATGAAATTGGAGGGCATAAGAGCAGGTGCCTGCAAGGAACATGAGTATACTTGTAAGGGAACGGGAGATTGTGGAGGCAATGACTTTGAAGGAGAGTAGGATAAGGTACTCAGGATAGGAAGTGGAGCGGAGAAGGGTGACTAATAAACAATCACTACGAGAAGCGATAGCGGAGAAATATGGTGTAGACTCAAGAAACGTAACATTAACACTAGTGAAGTATTGTCTTAGAATTGGACTATAACAACGATATTCCTTCTGGATTTGAGAATAACCAAGAAATACACATTTAGTAGTGCGAGCATCAAGTTCATCAAAGTCGGGACCAAGAATATACACATAGCAGATACACCCAAAAAATTTCAGAGGTAAAGAAAACAAAGGAGTGAAGGAAATAATATAGAATGAGGAGTGTGCCATCTAGAATAGAGGACGGCAATCGATTGATGAGATAACATGCAATAAGAACTGCATCACTCCAAAATCATTTGGGATTATGCAATATGAAATAAGAGAGCTCAGGTAACTTCCAATAAAAGATGATTCTTGTTTTCGGCTACACTAATTTGTTATGGAGTGAACTTAAGATGTTTGATGGATAATACCTTTGCTAGACAAATATGTAGCAAAGAAGTAGACTCGTACTCTTTGGCATTATCAGACCACAAGATGGGAACTTTTCGTCTTAAATTGAGTTTTAATTTCATTATGAAAAAGTTGAAATATAGACAATAACTCAGAACGATTTTGCATAAAAAATAACACCTTCATCCAAGATTAATGATCATCCACAAATGTTACAAAATAGTGAAATTTATTGGAAGCAACATTTAGTGATCCCCATACATCAGAATGTATTACCTCAAAAGAACTATAAACCCGAATAGGAACCTTATTAGGGAAGGAAACATGACGGTGTTTGCCAAGTTCTCAAAACTCACAATGAAAAGAAGACACATGACTAAAATTCTTAACTTAATGCTTCAAAACAGGAAGACCAAAACGAAAATGACATTGAAAGGGAGATAGAGAGGACTGGAGTGCCCGAGGTAGTAAGATAGGTGCAAAGTCAAGGTAATAAATGCCACCAACTTCATGCCTCGTACAAATAATCTGCTTCATCTGGAGATCCTAAAATATACACAAAGAAATTGTAAAACATAGCACTGAAGAGTTTTAGTAATCATGCTAATGGATAATAAATTAAAGGGAAACCAGAGACATGTAACACAAATAATAAGTCAAGGTCAAGACTCAAGTGTATATTTCTTTTTTTCTTTCTTTTTGTGGAATATGGACACCTTGCCACTTTCTAGAATACACCTTATCCTTCTTCGACCATAGGAACACTTCACCAATACACCTCATCCCTCTAACACTTAACAACTCAAATATTTTTGTTGCAACTTTTCCCAAGAGCTATAAGTTGATGACATTGCGACAGTGCATTTTTTGTTTTTTCAACTACACACACACACACACACACACACGTGTGTGTGTATATATATGCGTCTGTTTTAAAGTTCAATCAGTTCAAAATCTCATTTAATTGTGGCTTGTTTGCAGATATTTCATGACTCATGTTGATTCAGTTAAATCTTTAGATATTATTTTAGTACTGAGATTTAATCTTGTTTCAATACTTTCTCAATTCAACCATTAAAAAATTTGGGGAATTCAGATTGAAATGACAGGATTTGCCCGTATGGGTACTAATTATATTGTTTTGGCCTGTAAAATGGTGTGAATTATCAAGTAATAAATGACCATCCAATCTTTTGTGATTGTTGAGGTTCTGAACCACTGATTCAACTGTACGAGATCATTTTGAGGGCTCCTGGCATATATGGGGCGCGGTTTAGCGGTGCTGGATTCAGAGGTTGCTGTGTTGCATTTGTAGATGCTGACTATGCAGCTGAAGCTGCTTCATTTGTCAGGGAGGAGTATTTCAAGCTCCAGCCGAAGTTGGCTGCCCAAATCAACCCAGAAAGAGCGGTATTGATATGTGATGCAGCAGATTCTGCTCGTGTAATCTGACAAGCATCAGCTCAACTACTACTTCATCTATTCTTTGTCAAGTTTGCAATATATTTTTCATTCATGCGGTTGGTTGTATTGGTTTTTTTATTTTTTATTTTTATTTTTATATATATATAGTTTCATTTGTATTGAAGAATATAACAAATGTCTTGTGTTGTTGAGTATATATGCTTCTGTAATTCATTATTATTATTATTCAAGAATCAAATTATATGTATATATGGGCTCACATGCATTCTACTAAACCAATAAATGTTGAACAAAGTTTTCTTTCAATTCATTGTATTAAACTAATATGGGTTCACATGCATTTTGAACCCGTATTAGTTTAACATATTAGGTTAGAGAAAATTACTCCATTTCAGTTTGGAGAAAAGCTTTGTCAATATATATATATATAAAGGGATAAATGCATTTTTTGTCACTTTGATGTTTGACAAATAGCTCCGTAAGCTTTAAGAAGTGATTAATCACACTCTGGGGTAAGCACAAAAAAAAAAAAACAAAAAAACAAAACATATTGTTAGAAAAGTTGAAAGACTCTGTTAATGTGTCATATCAATACGAATATGTTAATGTGTAAATCCACAATTGAATATGTGGGACTACATGTGGGCTTTGTTAGAAATAATCTATATTAATCTGTTTTACTTCATAGCATGTGAGAAACAATGCGTACCTTCATTGTTTGATGATAAGTTTGCTATCTCTGATTTTGCAAACGTCTTCCTGTTTGTACTGTGTGTGGAGAAATCTAGTCTTTCAACTCTAATTTTCAAATGACCTAATGAAGTCTAATGGGCCAACTCCATTTATTTATAAGGTGAGAGTATATGCCTTCCTCAAGTGCTTACATAATAGGTCCAGCTCATTATGGACCCAAAATAAAAAGAGACTATGCTAGTCCACCCAACCGGAGTAAATACAACAGTCTTCCACTTGGATAGTATAAGTCACTTAAACACAAAACAAACGTAAATATACATTTCAAAACACCGTCTGATCCAAAAGTGTTTGCAAGTGACAAGTTATAATACATTGAGATGATGCATAACATACAACAAGCACTTACAATCACGTGATCAAAACATAGAATGAACGTGTAAAACACAAATAGCACAATAGTGATCACTACATATTCATATGAAGCCAACCGAGATTCATACACAATGTCTCGTATCATAACACTAATGTCATAATTCATTCAAATGCGCGCAAAACAATACATGACAACACAAAAATGAGTACTCACAATACACAAAAATAAATTGCACATAACTCCCACTAGCGCAATAGAACAGAAGAGTTTAATAAACTCATATGAGTCACATGCTCCTAAAACACTCTAGGAGACAACCAATTCGTTAGCGGATCTGCTAACATATGTTCTGTGGGAGTATGCACAACACAAATGTGAGACTCATCTACTCTCTCTAACAAACAAATATTTTATATCAATATGCTCGGATCGCGAAGAGCTTCCAGTGTTCTGAGAGAAAGAAACAGCTACAGAATTATCACAAAATATCTTCAGCAACTTCGCAATGGTATCCATAATAACCAGCCCTGAGATAAATTTCATATCCATATAGCTTGATATGAAGTTTGGTAACAAGCTATATACTTTGCCTCCATAGTTGAGGAACCTGTAAGCGTCTGTTTGACACTTTCCACAAAACAACTCCTCCTGCAATCATAAAAAGTATATCCAGAAGTGGATATTCTATTATCTGAACAACCTATTAAATTGAGATCGGAATATCCAACTGCATCAATCATGTTGGATCGTCGATATGTCAATATAAAATCCTTAGTGCCATTCAAGTATCTCAATACTTTATTTGCAGCTGTCCAACAATTTAAACCTGGATCACTCAAGTATCTCCTAAGTATACCTACAATATAAGCAATATCATATTGTGTACACACTTGAGCATACATTAAACTGCCCACAGCTGATGCATATGGAATTGCTTGTATTTGAGTTTTTTCATTATCACTCTGGAGACATTGAGACTTTGAAAATACATCACCTTTCACAATTGGTGCCTTTCCAAGAGATCAAAACTGCATATGAAATATACTCAAAACTTAGTTAATATAGGTTTTCTGAGACAGCCCACGAATACAATTAGTTTTGTCACGGAGAATCTGTATACCTAATACATAAGAGGCCTTACCAAGGTCTTTCATATCAAAATGGGAAGACAACATACGCTTAGTTTCAAATAGGAGCTCATTATCACTTGCTGCAAGTAATACATCATCGGATCATCCACATAAAACACAAGAAAAAATATATCTGTTTTCATTGACCTTTAAATATATACATTGATCAATAACATTTTCTTTGAAACCACAAGAGGTGACAATTTCATCAAATTTCAAGTACTAATGCTTTAAAACTTGTTTTTAAGCCCATAAATCGATCATTTAAGTTTCCACACCATATTTTCATTACTATTCACCTAAAAAATAGCTGGTTGCTCCATATGCACATCTTCAAATAGATGTCCATTTAGATTTTTGCCCAATTTCATCATACCTCTTATAAAATTCACCACCTTTATCTGATCTTACAGCTTTAACATTCTTATCTCTCTGAAGTTCAACAATAGCCTTAAAACTTTAAAGGCTTCTTAAGATTTCGACTTTTCACGAATAACCTCAAAATGACCATACGTGAATAATCATCAATAAAGGTGATAAGGTGCCTATAGTTTCCCAAAGCAGCAGGAATAATGTGTCCACATGTATCAGTGTGTATTAATTCTAGGACATTCTTACTTCTCCCATCCTTTTGTCTTCTATATTTAGAAGTAATCTTCCCTTTAACACAATCAACACAAGTATCAAAAATAGAAAAATACCATTTTTAATCAACCTTTTAATTCTTGGCCTAAAAATATGGTCCAGAACGTTTGTACCACAACATAGAGGAAGTCTCAATATTCCTACTACACTTGGGAAACAATCATCATTCACAAAATAAGCACTAGAAGAGAAATGAGATAAATAATGTATCAAGTCAATCACATATAAAACATCACACAATGTGCCAGAAACAACCACAACAGAATTATTATAAATAATAACCATTCCATTTCTGATCTCAAAAAATGTATCCACATTTGTCCAAAATAGAAATAGAGATAAGGTTCATTCTAATAGAAGATACAAAAATAGTTCATTTTAGATCCAAAAAATGCCTAGAGGCCAAAACAAGCTTTGTAGTGCCAATGTATTCAACTTCAACCTCCACACTGTTTCCCATGTTCACCTTTAACACCCCATTACTCGACTTTCTGGTACTTTGTAATTCCTTTCTTCTCTAACCAAGCCGTATATTTCTTGCAATTTGCTTTCTTGTGCCATACACATGACAAAAGTTACATTTTCCTTTGGATTCTTTTGTCTTAGGCTCCAAAGAGATACCTATGCCAGTTTGTTGAGAAAACTTTTTGAATTTCTTTACTTTATGTGTCTCGTTGCCACTGTTGTTGTCCTTATAAAATTTTCTCTTAAAATGTCCACTATCATTTATCATCATAAAAACAACATAAGACTTTCCATTTTTCATCTCCTCTTTTTCTTGAGTGACTATAGCAGTCATTTCACTCAAGTTCCATTCATCTCTATGAGCATTGTAAGTGGTCTTGAGGGCATCAAATTGAGATGGTAATGACTCAAGCACTTGCAACACAAGAAAACTGTCTGCTAGCTCAACCTTCATTTGCCTCAGCTTGTTGAAGAAATGAGTGAGCTTCATAATATGCTCACGAACTCCACTAACACCATCATAAGTGGTGGCAGTAAGCAATTTCATGAAAATTCCCTTCTCTGCTTTGTCGAACTTAGTGAACTTATCTCCAACAGTGGCAAAAAAAACCCTTAGCAATATTAGTACAAGTAATGCTCTGCCTAATAGACTTGTCAATAGTGTACTTCATGATCATAAGACAAGTCCTATTGGAATGCCCCCAACGTTCATAGTAGGTCTTCTCTTCAGCAGAACTTTTCTCAGTAAGTTCAACAGGTGCCTCAACCTTCAAAGCCAAATCAAGATTTATGATAGCTGAATTGATAGTGAGAGACTCATACCAATTTTCGTAATTAGTCCTCATCAGAATTTTGATGCAGATAATGGGAGGGACAAACCTTGATTTCCCAAAATTGAAAACATCACAACAAGACTTTATTATGTATGTAAAAAAAATAAAAAATGCACTCATATAGTCATCATATTTTTCATGCTAGAGTCACATGCACAATAGACTTTTACGCAAATTGTTCATCTCAAAATTTTATGCTAGAGTTTCACACACAATGAATTCATACACCGTAAAATAATTAAAGACAACGACTTAAGATGACCCGGTATCAAGAGGATAAGACTTAGTCATCAAGTGTAGAGTATTTAACAATTTCTTTACCGTCCTAAGCATCCTACCAAAATAATGATTTACCGATATGGAAAATCAGTTATCCGTATGGACCTTAGTAAAATTGTAGTTCATAAAATAATCACCCCAATTTATCATCATTAGTCCCACGATAAGGGAGTACATAATCAATCAAAACCATTGGTCTTATGCACAAGAGCATTATCCATATTGCACTAAAAATTTCAATAAAAAATAAAAAACCCAATTATTTGTTATGATTAGTCTCACGATAGGTGGGTACATAATCAATCCAAATCATGTTTTGAAGTACAATATTGCTTCATTGCAAACAAAACAATATAATAATAATAATAATAATAATAATAATAATAATAATAAAAACTGGAGTGTCCATAAAACTAGTCTCTATCATTCTCATACACACATATTCCATAGGCGATAGTACAAAATAGTACTGTGACTTTAATAGGTGTATTGGACTTCAAGTCCATAATAATAAAATTAAAAAAAAAAAAAAATTATCTCTGCCTTTTATACTTGCAGATTTCCTTTTCTTTATATTCCTTCAATTATCACTTATTTCCTTTGATTAGGACCAAATTTTTATAAAAAATACACTGCGACACAAAACTTTGCTAAAAAAAATTATCTCCAAACGATGAAGAAGAAATGCAACTTAACACAGCCACAAAGAAAAACAGATTGACTCTGATACCAATTGTTAGAAATAATCCATATTAATCTGTTTTACTTCATAGCATGTGAGAAACAATATAAAAGCTTACCTTCATTGTTTGATGATAAGCTTGCCATTTCTGATTTTGCAGACGTTGTACTGTTTGTAATGTGTACGTGTGGAAAAGTTTAGTCTCTTAACCCTAATTTTCAGATGACTTAATGAAGTCCAATGGGCCAACTTCATTTATTTATAGGGTGAGAGAATATAGCTTTTTTAAGTGCTTACATAATAGGTCATTAGGTTCAATCCATTAGGTCCGGTCCATTATGGACCCAAAATAAAAAGAGATTATGCTAGTCCACCCAACAAGAGTAAATACAACATGTTCTACATATTTAGTGATAGATTTACAAAAGAAATGTGTAACAGAATGATATCAAATACATATGTTTCATTAAAAAAAAAAAAAAAAACTTTAACTTTTTTTTGGGGGGTGATTACCTTTTTCCCCCATGAACTACCAAAAAATGCGCAATGCCCCCATGAACTACCAACTCGACCAAAATAGAGCATTCAACTACCAAAGACAACCATTTTCCCTCCTTCCGTCAGTCAAAGGGGTTAAAACAAACGGTCAACGGGTCATGTGCCGTTTTATATGGGGGCATGTTGGAAGATAATGGTAGTTCATGAGGGGAAAAGAGGAAGATGGTGGTAGTTCATAGGGGGAAAAGAGGAAGAAAATGAGGGTAAAACGGCGTGTGACTGACGGAAGGGGGGAAAATGGTTATCTTTGGTAGTTGAATGCTCTATTTTGGTCGAGTTGGTAGTTCATGGGGCATCGCGCATTTTTTGGTAGTTCATGAAGAAAAGGTAATTACCCTTTTTTTTTTGTCACATTCTTTTGACACGTCTACAATTGGAGTTAAAAATCATTCTGGGTCCACTAATCACATTGGAGAAAAATAAAAATAAAAAAATCATTCTGGGTCCACCAATCACATTGGAGATGTTCAAAAAAAAATCACAATGGAGATAAAAATAAAAAATAAAAATCATTCTGAGGTCCACTAATCACATTGGAGGATAAAAATATATATATATATATATTCTGGCGTCCACTAATCGCGTGTTGACACACAATGATTTTGTCAACCAAAGAAAGTTCGATGCGAAGGTTGAAATCTTTCTGGGTCCACTGGACCACTAATCACGTGGGTGATTGGCCAAGTCAAACTGAGCACCCTAATTAAAATGTGTCATGGAATCCTGGACTAACAATGGCCCACTACTCCTTGTTTGGCAAGTGGCAACACACTTCTGTCCCTTCACCCACCCACCCTCACAATTTTCTTCACTTTTTTTTCTCCAAAAAAATTTGAGTCTTCTTAAGTGTAACTACACCAATATCTTGACAAAATTTATGCTTAACTTGTACACATGTAAGAGATAACTTATTATTTAATTTTTTTTTTTAAGATTAGGGTGGTCGGGGGGTCATATAGTCACTCGGACTATCTTATTCTTTACTTGGTATCAGAATCAAGAAAGAAAATTAAAACTTTACATAATAGGGATGAAACAACGCTTTTGAGTTAATTTTTCACTTATAAGAAAGGAAGAAAGATTAAGATTTTGTTGTAGCATTAATTCTAACGATCATAATTTTTTTCTCATGGTGCTATTCGCATTCATTTATCATCCTGCTGACCGTTAAAAAAAAAAAAAAAAATTATCCTGCTGAAAAAGTCCTTCCCCTTTTTGTGGCTTTGACAAAATCTCTTGAACAGATAGATCCAAGAGAGTTAAGTCAGAAAATACTTTTAAAAATCACACTCATAAAACTATTTTAAAAATAATTTTTATCTTTACGTCACATCAAAACATTTTTTTTTAAAAAAAATACTCACAAACACATTAATAAACATAACCTATGAATTAACGCGTACGTAGTGTCACAATCTTTTTTCTTTCTTTTTTCTTATTACTTCTAAGCAATTTTCTGTCCTGAAAAATAGGCCCATGATGGATAAAAATAAAAAAAGTAAAAAAAAAAAAGAATTAAGATTTACTTACCACTATTTTTCTTTAAAAATAAAAATTACCACGTGAACAAAAGTAATAAAAATTTGTATATTTTCCACGTGCACAAAAATAATAAAAGGTTCTGCACGCATAAGCTTTAAACTTTAAGGAAAAAAGGATTTCAAACGGAGTCATAGTGTGATAAACTTTAAAGATTTGAGCTACCCTAGCTAGCCTTTGTAGTAGGTCAGTACGTAAGAGGATTAATTGCTTTTTTTTTTTTTTTTTTTAATCAACCACAAGAGAAATAGATTAGTATCGTCGGCAATATTTAATTATCTCGTATCTCTCATGAAATGGAGAGGCAACTTTATCATCGATAAGTAGTCTAGAATATTTGAGATACTATCTTTACTAAATATTTTATATATGAATCGTTGTGGGGGAATATTTTGTTGAACTTTTCAAGAGATTTGCTTTTCAGTCCAATCATGCTAATTAGGTTATACTGTAAGGATAGAAATTCTTATCCTAAATGGAATTGTATGACCCAAAGTGGAGGAATTTAATTAGAATTAAATAAAAGAAAAATGAGGAAAGGGAAAGAAAAGAAAAAAAAGAAAGAGAGAGAAAATGGAGAAAGGTTATGCATGTCCACCACTTGGGTAGAGCCTTATAGGGCTACATAGTAAGCACATTCTTTTTTTTTTCTTTTTTTTTTATGTGATGTCGTGATTTAAACAAATGAACAACCTAGATTAGAGCTATTACACTGGCTGGTATGAGTGTAAACAAGCTGAGCTATTCGTGAGCTTATTTAAGATCAGCTCGGATAAACTCGATTCGTGCTCGAATCGATTATTAAATGAGCTACACGTGAACACAGAATTAGACTCAATTATTAAACGATGCAAACTCGTATAAATTTGGCTCGACTTAATTAAAACTGGTGAACCAACTCGTATAAATATCAACTCATTTATTAAGACTCGAGATGTGTGTATATATATATATATATATATATATATATATATATATATATATATATATATATAATATTAATTTGTTAATATATAACTTATTTTTATAATATAGTATATTAACAAACAATATACTATGTGTAAGTTTAAATTAAGTAACAAATAATAATGGTCATTGGTCGGTATATATTAATTGGTTATATATAATTTATTGGTTATATATAATTTATTGGTTATATGTGTATAAAATAGTAAAATGGAATAATATCAAAACTTAATTGTTAGTCATATGATATAATGACAATTATCCATATACTTATAGGACTATATGATCATATAATAATATAACATTGTGGCAGATGACATGTAATCACTTTATTATATGTTATAAGTATTATCATTAAATATTTAATAATTATTACATCATTTATTTTTATTTTTTTGTAAGTTATATAGTTTATTTAACATACAATAAAAATATATATTAATTGTTTATATGTTATATAATGTAATATTAATTTTTAAATGAGTTCATCCCTATTTTTTGTATGTTACAAATTAAATCGGTCGAGTGGAACTAAATTTTTAACACTCATCATGAGCTCGAGCTCATTTAGTCGACTTGAGCTTAATTAATTTTTAAAACTAATCAGGAGCTTGAACTCGGCTCGGGCTCGTGATAAATAAGCTCGAGCTCGTGATAGATGAGCTCGGCTCGAGATCGGAATTGTGATAAATTTAAATGAGTCGAACTTGCACAAATACTACTCGTTCAAATTCGGTTCGTTTATAGTCCTACTGGCTGGTACAATAATTTTTAAGTATTGCAACGGACCTCGATCCCCATTCTAGTAGTGTGAAAATTATGCCATGGTGTTTGTAACTGTCTACACCAAAACATCGAATAAAGACAAGTCTTGAAAACCTGAAATTTGATCAATTTCGCAAGAAGCGCTACAGACTGGCTTTCGTTGGTTGCCATGCACAGTGATTGTTGGTTGTTCTCAGTGGCTTTCTACTTTGATGATCGGCTTAATCGCCATGGGAGGTACATTGTTCTTTCTCGCCTCAGTTTCAGTGAGATTTATAAAAAATGGACATCTCTGTATTGGAGATACATCAATAAACCATTATGAATATATCGTTGTACGTACTTCTGTAAAGGATACATTTTATTATGTACTTTCAGGTGCTGATATTGCAGTAGAAATTCGCAATGAGCGGTACATTGTCCTTTCTCGCCTCAGTTTCAGTGAGATTTATCAAAAATGGAAATCTCTGTACTGCATGCCAAGCATTACAAGAAAGAGAAACTTAGGATTTGCGAAGAAGAAAGAGATCAGAGAGGCTACTCGTAGAACCACCTCTTATGCTTTAGCAGTTAAAAAATATAGAGAAGGAAAAGAAGAAAATGATAGAGTATGGGTAAGAGTCACCTCCTCTCTTTTTATAGACGAACCTTTCCAGCTGCCTCTTCTTGGTAGAGTATTGGGGGCTCCCGCTTGTTATTAGTTACAATCATTGGAGATTTCCCGAAGAAGGAGGTTACATAAGGTACGTGGTCTAGGCGGTTAACTAACTTGGCCAGGAGAATGTACGTTGAGGGGTGGCCGGCTACGTGTTGTCTTAGGTGGTTACATGACGTCAAGAGAGAGCGATTAATTCTCCGTTTGTTCTGGCGTAAAATGTTTTTTGAAAAATAATTTTGACATTTTTTGGTGTTTGGTGGGGGAGAAAATAATGGTTAACGGAAATCATTTTCAATTTAACCGTAAAAACCTCTTTAATTTTTTAAAAACAAAATCGTTTTATGAATTTAAACTCTTCATTCTTGTACACATGTTTGTGAAAATATTCCGTCACCACTGAACATTGGAGTTTGTTTGTAACCTGACTCTAATGTCGAAGATCCCCGTCTTAGGCATCCTAGAATATGGCCTGTCTGTAATGTCGATCTAGAATGGAAGAAGAAGCAGAAACTAGAAGCCATGATAGTTGTAAAAAGGAAGCTGGGAGGTGATACACAAAGAAGTGTCGCTAAATAAATTAAAAGGCCAAATCCACGTATATATATATCTTCATGACCTAATTTTTTTTTTTTTTTTTATAAGTATATCTTCATGACCTAATTATTATCAAATCTTATTGTTTGGGCTCCGCGATAGGAAGAAAATAAGTTCATAAAACAGTTGAAAGCATGTGCTTTATTAAAGAACAAATTAAGAATTGGTGTTCTGTGATTCACCATCTGATTCTTTTTGTATCTTTCTACCACTGCACAACAAGCTTCATCCGTACTATTTGAGTTAGATATAAGATATTTTGTTTATTAACTATCCATTTAGTTGCTTAGAAAAAGAAAAAAAGTATCCATTTAATTTGGCGGTTTTAAAAAATATCATTTTCAAAACACAGTTAATGCATAATTTTCAAAAATGCAATCGGGTATTTGAAAAAATTGCCATTTAACTTCTAAAATTGTGCATTTTAAAAACGCATTTCCTTACCTATTGTGCTAAAACATGTATTTTTATGTTTTCAAAATAGTTTTAATTTATTCTTATTTTTTTGGAATATAGAAATTAAAGTTATTTTTTCACAAAAATAATGACATAAATGTTAAGAAAACTGATATTTACATTAGAGTATGTTAGTTTGAAAATGAAACGGGGAGTGGGCATTCAATTATTGAACGTCTGCAATTTTGTTTGACATGATAGATAGTTGTTGGACATGATATTTTGAAGGAGTACTACTGCTAGATAGGTGTTGGACATGATAGATAGTGGAAATAAGTGTCAATATGGGCTTCTATCAGTGTGGATCAATAATTATGGAAAATGCAAATTTTTTATGCTAGTATCCATAGTAAGGTGGTGTGGCTCAATTGTTGGGAGACATAAGTACCATTATAAGAAAAAGATGATGATCAATAGGTCTAAGCTTAAATTTAAAAGGTGAGGTTTGTGGAATATTTATGGCCCCAATTAACAAATAATTTGCACTCATGACCACAAGGTTTGAAAATCAAGCCAGAAAAAAATAGTAGACCCGCGAGGTATTGTCACGGACGGAACTAGCAGGTCGGGAATTCAGGCTTGGTTTCTATCAAAATTAGGCTTGACTCTTCATTTATGGTTTGAACCCGGCCGATGAAAAAATCTGATCGAGTTCCAATCCTGGGTACTGTTTCCTCTTGCTGCCACAGATGATCATCAAGTGTAAAGGGAATTATTTGTTGTGAGAAAAGAAGAATAAATTAAAGCCGGCCATGAAAGCAAATGATAATGTAGACAACTTCCTAATAAAGTTCCCAAGTAGATAGCGATGGCAATGGTTGGAGGCAGGTACGTCCCATGAAAGAGCCACCGATAAGCAAATTTAGCGAGAAATATCTCCACCACTGTCTACTGCTAAGAGCCCGCGTGATTTGATCTTCTGCTAGGGATAAAGCTAAAGCAACTTCTTTAATTTCTTTTGCCAATAATTGGGGGCAGATAATTAAGATCCAATACCGTCTAACACTTTTATGTCTGATTAGAACATTTTTTTCAAATAAAATAATAAAAAAATACTATCTAAAAAGCATAAAATAAATAAAGCTAACCATTAAATTATGGATATAAAGCTGAAAATGGAGAGTAGGTCCCAAAGTAAACCTTTTTTTCAAAGCTTATAAATAACAATTAGGTACGGTGGACCACGAAGCTTTGACCTAGGGTTCCCTTGAACTATTATCTTTTTTTTTTTTTTTTTTATGCATTCAAACTTTAATAAGTCACATCAAGGTCTCCTCATATTACCTTCATGTATGAATTAGGTACTTTTACGTTTTTCTTTTCAGAATACCTTGAGGTTACGAAAAAAACTTTTGGGAAAAAAAATAAATAAATAACGAAGGGGGCTAATATGAAAAGGCCCCCTTTTGGGTATTTTTAATTTTTTTTAATTTTTCTTGTCTTTTTGTTTAATTTTTTTAAATTGTTATTTTTTTAATAACTTGAAGGATATTTTAGAGGGAGAAAAAAATGTAAAAGTATTTAATTTGACAGCTGTGGTAATACGGGGGCTCCGATATAAATTTTTAAAATTTAGAGTCGTAAATAAAAATGTCACAGTAACTCAAGGATTAAAGTATATCTTTTCCAAATTCTTTTGTTACATGGAACATTGGGGAAGGGGTTTCAATTTTTAATGTTGTTCAAAATAGTACTCATTTTCTAAGAAGTTTGATTACAGGTTAAAGAAGGAAAAAGAAACCCTCGGAACACATGTTTCTTTTCTTATAAGGAAAATACAAGAATATTTACGATATATTTAGCATGATGAATGACTATTTCATTAAGAAAAACGAATAATCATCTCAAATTTAGCGGGGGTGGTCAGCCACCCACTGAAATTAACTAGCTTCTTCTTTTTTAAGTTTGAAAGAAAATAAAAACTAATTTAAGTCTTATTTTTGGAAAAGACTGTGTGTTGAAGACAATGACTCTTATTCGCGGACAACCTTCCAGACGGGCCTAGTGAGGCGTCCGGACGTCTTCTAGTATTCAGTGTCTAGTCCGAACGGGAATGCGATGACTGTGGACAGGGTAAGTGTTATGTAGCCGTCCGGACAATAGGTCACTAGCATCCGGACGTGCCGCAGGGAATACGCGAATTATTGCTGGGAAGTGGGAACTAGGGTTTGTTGGGGGCTGCAGGGATTTTCTATATATGTATGTTGTATTGTAACCCATAACTTAAGAGATACGGAATATAGCTGCACTCTCTCCTATAGACATAGGCAAATTGCCGAACCACGTAAATTTTGTGTCTTTCTTTCTTTTATCTTCTCTTTTCTTCTCATATTATTTATCATTGGTGTATGGACGGTAACAACAAATCACAACAATTGGTATCAAAGCCCAAGTTGATTTACAGGATGGAGTGTTCCGGATACATCTGTCTCCGACGTCCGAACGTGCCTATGTGAGCCCTCTAAGTCGTCTGGAGATGCATCAATAAGCCATTACGAATCGTTGTACTTCTGTAATTAAAGGATAAATTTTATTATGGACTTTAAGGTGCTCTGATATTGCAGTAGAATTATCTGTTACCGGTAAAAGTTGATTTCCAAGGACATATATATATATATACATAAATATATATATATCTTCATGAATCATTCAGCTATATATGATTATCCTGTAACGGCTGTAAGATATACTGGACTTCTTTTCTAACTTCTGTTACCGGTAAAACTTTATACATGAATAAGCTTATTGAGAACATTGTTATATATATCTTGCCATATATTATGCTAAATTATTTTTTTTCCAAGTTTTTAGTGGTTTAGATGTTGATCTGTATTGCGTACTCATTAGATCTGTTTTCTCTTTTTCCGATCTTCTTGTAGTGTCTGAGTTCATCACTTTCTGTTAATATGGAACTTGCATGTTCAGATTCATTTCATTTTTGGCATATATATATATATAAAAAGTAATGTTTATTGCATAACTCTAACAACTTTTTGTTAATATCAACCATTAAATATTTATGGTCCACATATAAAAAAACAGATCTAATGATTAATCTTTAAAAAAAAAAATGATTAAAATTGTGTAAAAATTATGCAATAAACATTATTCTATATATGAAGTCATGGCCCATGAGTGATGGGACAAGTCCTTTCCCTACCCATAAACCCCCCACTAAAGTGAGCGATGGTGAAACTTGTTCAAATTTATTACTACAACCAATTAAATTCTAAGAAGTCATCAAATGCAATTTCTTTGCAGGGTTTGGACAAGACATAACTGGATGTGTATTTTGCTGGTTGATTGGTATGTTTTATTGCGTTGCATTGAATTAGTGATCTGGGTTTATTAGGATGTTTTACTAACACATTTTTTTTAATTATTAAAAAAAAATAGCCACTAATTTTACTCGTAAATCACAATTCTTGGCACTTTTATGTAGGTCAAGAATTGTCTTTGGGATTTATCGGTGTTTTTTCCCCTTCTCGGCGTTTTTTAAACGCCACTAAATGTGATTTTTTTTTTTTTCGTAGTGATCTTCCTTTCTTTTTTCTATTTTAAACTATGAACTTAACTTATATGGCCGGGCTTTGTTTTTTTTTTACAAAAAAAAAAAGGAAGCTTTTTATGAGCGTTTTTAGATGGGTTTAATCCAATATATTTTTGAACCATGGACACCTGCAAATTATAAATATGAAAATAAAAATTGAATTGTAAACACCAGGCAATACAAATATTTATAAATTGTATTTTAATCTTAAACAAAAAAAATGCATATGTTTATAAGCCCACGTTTGCCCTACTCCTTTCCCTAAAACAACGTTGTTTTAGTTTAATAAAACAAAACTATTATCTACATGGATATAAAGATGCGGACAATATCTACCTCGCCTACTTATATTCCACTATCACTATGCATATATGTGGATATCAGATATGGTATCTGTCCTCATGGACTTAGAAGCTAAAAATCTGTCTGCAACCAATGCGAATGGGCGGATAGCGGATGTAGATCAATTTTTCACCGCCCACCTAGATAACGTACACCATGTATTTTTTTTTTTTTTGGTTCAACTAAATCTTTCATTCACATTTACGCTTTGTTTTTTCGACATAAAATATTTACTGGAAAAAGTTTTTCCTATTTTTTAGTACTGATACGACCGAAAATCATGGTCAAACTGAAAACATTTTCGGTTGACCAATAAAACATTCTTTAATTTTGGTAAAATGGTTTTTTTTTTTAAAAAAAAAATCGTAAACCATTTTTCGAGTTCAACTCATTCTTGCACACATTCTATCATAGTTAATTCTCGGTTGTCGACTACCGCTAGAGCTCGCTAGAATCCACCATCAGCTACTGCTGGAGGTCATCGGAGTTCGCCAAATTTGCTCCCAGCTGTTGATCAACGGAGTTCGCTAGAATCCGCCGCCAGTCGCTACAATTAGAGTTTGTCAGAAGTCGCCAGACATTTTTTGTCGTTGTTGGAGATCATTGATTATTCTCCATCAACGCCAATTTTTCGTACAAGCAAAATGTCGAAAAATATTTTACGCTGAAACAAACAAAGCCACAGCCTCACTCCTAGAGTTTGAAAAACTACTTTGGTATATTTCGAGTAGTGGTTGGGCTTCCACGGGTTGGAGAACAATGTACCACAAAACCAAGTATAGGATTGAATGCCTATGAATCTATGATGTCCTACCACTTGGTTTATGGAGGTGTATGGAGGCTTTGTCACCTCTATGCCTGAGTTATGCGAGACTGATGGTGATCACTGACACCTACCTACCACTTGGTTAATTCACAACTTTCTGCAATGCGCAATTTGGTGCTTCCTCCACTTTGAGCACCCGTACCATATAGGCGGGTTGGTTACAAAAAACCAAAAGTTATTTATTTTATTTTTTAAAACTTTATTTTTCAACCAAAGGCAATCCAACACCCAAGTCAATGTGTCTAGCTTTGGGGAAGAGTGTTATAGAGAGAGCTACCATTGGGGGAGGTTGGGTGTACGTGTGTCATGTGTTCGATGGAGATAATTAAAGATCGCCTACCGGGAAGAGAGAGAGAGATCTAGAGAGACCTTTATAGCTCGGAGGTTTCTAACGAGTCTCTCTTGGGCTCTTGCGTTGGTTGCCCTTTTTTGAACCTTTTTGGGCATTGGCGTGGACAGGTCTACATTCGGCTCTTTTGGCCCCTCTTTTTTGGGATTCAGCTGAAATTGGCCTGGTCGGCCTCCTCAAATTTTTATCGATTTTCATCCTCCAAAGTCCTTTGCAATTGGTGCCGGCACACGAGCTTTACTAGGCCTACGCCGAACCTCCCTCTTGACCGGGTCTAGGGTTAAGTCCGTACCAAATTTATACTGGATCTATCAATCTCAATGTTCTTAATCATATATATATATATATATATATATATATATATAAAAGCCGAGTTTTTCCTTAGAATGACATAGAATAGTGACACGTGGCATGAACCTATACTTTTTAGTGACTAAACCGGTCATTTAAATACTGAACCGATATTTTAAATAAAATTGAACCTGTCTATTTAATCTCCCCCCTTCTCTCTCTCTCTCTCTCTCTATTAATGAATTAAACTAAAAATAAGGGTCTTATGTATTAATTGATTTAAATGTTTTATGGGATATTTGTTTTTCTTTTATGTGATTTTTACGATTTTCACTTATTTTTTGTAAGTGTTATTCTGCTTTTGAAAGTCAAAAAATGCAAAATTTTATTTGATTATTGTGAACAAAAGGAATGTAAATGCTTTTAAAACGCTAAAGAGTTAATTAAGCATTAAATTTGAAATGTTTTTTTTTAATGTTCAAAATTATATGGATTTTATTTTTATTGAAACATATCATATCATATATATATATAAAAACCGAGTTTTTCCTTAGAATGACATAGAATAGTGACACGTGGCATGAACCCATACTTTTTAGTGACTAAACCGGTCATTTAAATATTGAACCGGTATTTTAAATAAAATTGAGCCGGTCTATTTAATCTCTCCCCTTCTCTCTTTCTCTCTCTCTATTAATGATACAAGTAGCCAATCTCTCTCTCAATTAATGATATAAGTACGACTCTTTGGTATTTTTATATTTTTATATTTTTATATATATAAAAGCCGAGTTTTTCCTTAGAATGACATAGAATAGTGACACGTGGCATGAACCCATACTTTTTAGTGACTAAACCGGTCATTTAAATACTGAACCGGTATTTTAAATAAAATTGAGCCGGTCTATTTAATCTCTCCCCTTCTTTCTCTCTCTCTCTATTAATGATACAAGTAGCCCATCTCTCTCTCAATTAATGATATAAGTATGACTCTTTGGTATTTTTATATTTTTTGTTGAAATCTAAATATAACCGGTCTATTTAATCTCTCTCTCTCTCTATTAATGATACAAATAGCATCTTTTTCTCAATTAATGATATAAGTATGATTTTTTGGTATTTTTATATTTTTGGTTGTAATCTAAATATGTTTCCATTTTGTTTGTGAAATTTGTGATTGAACAATTCTTCATTTGAATGTTTATGAGATTTTTTTTTGTTCATTTGCTTTTTCGAATGTTCAGAATTATATAGGATTGAAATATAATAGGTATCACACCAACATAAAAAAAAAATTCCTACTAATTTTCTATTTTATATTTTGATAATCAAAATCGTGGTTTTCTTCTTGCTATTTTTCTTCTTCATACTTATTTTCATTCTAAACTACACCTATGTGAATAAATATTTTAACATGTTTTAATTTATATGAATTAAACTAAAAATAAGGGTCTTATGTATTAATTGATTTAAATGTTTTATGGGATATTTGTTTTTCTTTTATGTGATTTTTACGATTTTCACTTATTTTTTGTAAGTGTTATTCTGCTTTTGAAAGTCAAAAAATGTAAAATTTTATTTGATTATTGTGCACAAAAGGAATATAAATGCTTTTAAAACACTAAAGAGTTAATTAAGCATTAAATTTGATTTTTTTTTTATGTTCAAAATTATATGGATTTTATTTTTATTGAAACATATCATATCATATCATATCATATATATATAAAAGCCGAGTTCTAACTTAGAGTTAGCCTAGAATTAGGACACGTGGCATGAATCCATACTTTTAAATATTGAACCGGCCATTTGAGTAAAAAACTGGTAATTTAAGTAAACTAAACCGGTCTGTGCATTTCAAGTAAAATAAATGGTGTATTTAATATGACTAATTAACTATCTTATATTGAATAAAAAATGAATAGAAACGTATTCCTATTCAAATCTCTTCCATTGAATAGAAAATGAATAGAAACTGAATAGAAACATTTAATTTTGTTATCATTAAATTCTCACTAATTTCTACCTATCTCTTCCTTTAAGTAAAATCTTTTACTCTAACACTGCTTCCTCTCCCATTAAATGTCCGTTACAAACTAAACCTCAAAGAGTCAAATGTCAGTTTTTTTTTTCTTTGGGAAATGTCAAAAGTCACTCCAATATCTCTCGCTTTCTCAAATAAATATATGGAGAAGTAATGGTTTGTGGCTATGCAAAACTGCAATGTACGTTGTTTACATTACCGGAGAGTGGTGCTCAAAGCAAAGAGAACGAAGTTTTTGCTATTGTTGGAACCTTTTTGTTTGTAATACTGCTATAACCTTTTTTTTTTAGTTTGTCGGGATTGTGTTCAATAGAATTGTAAATAATATGTTTGTATTTATTTTATGTGCTTCTGTTTTTCTGATTTGGTTTTCTATCCTTATTTTTGCATTGATAATTTATATATTTTTTTTTTTTGTTGAAAAAGTAGTTTCTTTTATGCAATATATAAGAGTGATGGTCGAATTAAAAAATATCTATCTAACCGTAGTTTCTTCCTATACCTACAAATTTCTTTGGAACTGGAAAAAGTATATAAAAAAATAGTTATTTTCTATTATATTAGTGGTTATCATTTTTTTTTACTTTATTTCTATAATTTTGTTCTTTCTTTACATTTTTGTTTTGTCCTTATTTCCTAATTTATATTATTTTTTTTGTTAAAATTGCTTTTTTCTTTTTTCTTTTCTAAATTTTACATTGAATTCAAGGAAACCATGAAGAGAGAGAGTTTACATTAATTATTGTTTTGAGTACGAGGTATGACGATTTTTTAATTTACATTGTTCACTGATTTTTTTTCCCTGTATAATGCACATTGTTAACGTGCTTAATTGATAGACAATATTGATTTTCAAGATTTCATATGAACCGGAAAAGTATATGGAAAAGAAAACTCTAATTTATTCTATAAGTATTTTTTATTTTTCATTTTTTTGTCTATATTTTCTATGGTTCTCTTATTTCATTTCCTCTCTTCTTCTTTTTTTCTTTATTTTTTATGTAATTAATATATTATTTTTCATTCAAATTACATATTTTATCTTTTGTAAATTTTACACTAAATTCAAGAAAATGATGGTGAGAGAGAGTTTCCTATGATTGTTTTTTGTACGGGGTATGATGATTTTTTAGCGTATTTGTTTATTGAGTAGTTTTTTTATTACTTTGTGTAATACAAAAAAGATAACACTATTATATGGACATAAATTTCCTACAAACCGATTTGTAGGAAATTTTTTACAATCCATATATAAGATCGACATGTGTCATTTGAAATGTGAGAAGCATATGTTATTTAAATAGCATGTACTTCGTAAATGCTTTTTTAATAGCATTAATAAAAAAACATGTGCTTCTTACATGTTTAAAGGATACATGTCTTTTTTAAATATGAGTTGTAGAAAATTTCTTATAAACCAGTTTATAAGAAATTTTTGTCCCTATTATATTATATTAGTGTTTTTCAGTTTCATTTTTTATCTATATTTTCTATGTTTCTCTTCTTCCCTTTTTTTTATTATTATTTTATGAAACTGAATTATAAGGAAGAAATCCGCGCATAGCACTGGTTACGAGCTAGTTTATTTAATAGTAGAGATGTTAGAGTCATTGGTAATTGAATTTTTGAGTATTTAATTTGATCAATCAAAGTAGACCATGAAGAGCTAGCTTGGGTTGTTGAGCCTAAAAAAATTTATTCTTATACACGTTTTCCTCGACAATATCATTGCAACGTAGAACTCATACATACATCCCACAATGCTTTTGTACGTACATTCTTTATAAATTCCAATTGGAGCCCTTGTACGGACAGTACCTGTTGCTTCTTTATAAATTCCACTCTGAACATGATCAGGGGACTCTCGATCCCCTCGATCAGTAAAGATGAATTTTTCTCGTTTTGGTAAAACAATTTCTCGGTTGCTTTTCCATGTCAACCCTTTCTTCATTCAGCTCGGTTACTTCCTAGTTTTCTCTCTACTTGGTTATTTGGCTTTGAAGGTCTCAAAGCCAAGAACTGCGTCGTTTAGGCCTTACAAGGACATTGATGTGTTCTTCACGTCCGTCTCTGCCACCACAGTTTCAAGCATGTCAACCATCGAAATGGAGGTTTTCTCCAACACCCAACTCATCATTATGACAGTCTTGATGTTTGTTGGCGGGGAGGTTTTCACTTCCCTGCTCGGGCTTCAACTAGCCAAGTTCAAAATGTCCAAAAATCGTCAAATCGGTGTTGAATATGAAATCAAACGCTTAGATAGTGATAGTAGTACTCTTACGTATAGCTCTATTGGGTTTTTGGGTTACGTGGTGATGGGTTATCTATTTGTAGTTCATTCGGTTGGTTCTTGTTGGATTGCGTTGTACATAAGCCTTGCTCCAAGCGCAAGGAAAGTACTGAAAAACAGGGGCCTATATATACCGACATTTTCTGTCTTCACGACTGTTTCTACTTTCTCAAACTGCGGTTTCATCCCAACGAACGAGAACATGGTGGCTTTCAAGAAGAATTCAGGTCTCCTACTTCTTCTCATTCCACAAGTCCTCATGGGGAACACTCTGTATCCGCCATGCCTGCTATTTGTTATCTGGGTTTTGAAGAAAGCCAGTAAACGGCCGGAATTCGGTTACATATTGAAGAATTACAGAGATATGGGCTACAGCCATTTGCTCCCTTTTCCTCATGCCGCTCGTCTTGTTGCGACTGTTTTGGGCTTCATATTGATACAGTTTATACTATTTTGCTCTATGGAGTGGAGTTCAGGAGCCATGGATGGCCTGAATTCCTATCAGAAACTCGTCGGCTCGTTGTTTCAAACTGTAAACTCGAGGCATGCCGGTGAATCTGTCGTTGATATCTCCAACATCTCTCCAGCAATTCTGGTGCTCTACGTCGTAATGATGTGAGTCTTGCATTCTCTTTGGATAGGAGGATACTCTAATAGTTTGGGATAATTGCATTACTTTGTCTTTGGAATTGACCTAAATTACAAATCACTCTCTATAGTACAAACAGTTTATGGAGGATCTCTGTGGTAAATTATAATTACGAATCATTTCTTGAACCCGTTTTTCGTCCACCAAGTTAACAGATTCTATTAGTTTGTCACGTTATACCTAATAGGAAATCGACACGTGGTCATCTCAGGCCTAAGGGAGGCCGTGCGTCATCCCCCAGACGTAGTCGGACCACCCCCGGCAACAACTCTTTTGCTATTTTCTATTTTTATAAATAATAATAATAATAATAATAATTTTTAAGTTTTATTTATTTTTATTTTTTTTATTATAATAGACACGTGTCGATTTTTTATTGGGTATGACGTGGCAAACTAATAGAATATGTTAACTTAGTGGATGAAAACGGGTTCAAGGAGTGATTCATAATTATAGTTTATTACAGGGATCCTCCATGAACTTTTTATAGCATAAAGAGTGATTTGTAATTTAGGCCAACCCTAGGGACCAATGGTGCAATTATCCCTTATTTTATTTGAGAAAACTTAAGTTTCCGTAATTGATTTTTCACTACTTTTGCAATTATACTCTTAAATTTTAAAAAAAAAATCAATTTAATATATTTATCTTTCAAATTTTTCAATTACACCCCTGTTAAAAATTTTCGTTAAATCCTGTAAATTTTTTCAAAATACCCATTATATATACATATATAAATTTAAGAGATTTAGGCATATGAATTTTTGCAAATTCCGTTAAATGCTAGCTAACGTCTAAATCTTTGCATTTTTTTTCCCTAAAAAAATGGGTGAGTTTTTTTATGAATTTTAACACCTCACCGTTAGGATTTAACAAAAAATTCTAACGGATGGGTGAAATTGAAAAAAAAATTCAAAGATGGATATACTAAATTAACATTTTTTAAAGTTTATGGGTATAATTACAAAAAGTGGTGAAAAATCAAGAATAATGAATTAAGTTTTCCCTAGTTATTTATTTCAGACATCATATCTATTTAGTATATTGATATACTAATTATTACTGTCGTACAACCAAAATTATGTAACATTTGAATTAACGAGGACTTAAAAGAAAAAACTAAGAGCTAATTTTTATATGATAGTCGACTATTAATTTACTAATTTTTCGTTTGTTTCGACGTAAAATGTTTTCTATCATAAAATATTTTTAGCGAAATCATTTTCAGAAAAAATGAATTTTTCGAAAATACTTTTCGGCGTATGGCTCTCACGAAAAAATTACGAAATGTGAAAAATCAAAGTTTGGCAAATGTCGCCAGAATCCGGCAACGTCCAGTTGCCGTTGCCGGATTCCGGCGAGCATATTTGGCCGAATTCGGCCAAAATGGCCGAGTTCCAACCGGACTCTTCTAGATCCGGTCGGATCAATGGCCTAATCCTGGCCGGATCCCGGTTATTTTGGCCAGATTTAGCCGGCTTCTGACCATGGCCGAAATCCAGCAATATTTCGGCCAATTTCTGCAGGAATCTAATCTGCCGGCATCCGACAACGGTGGTCGGATATAGTGCAAGCATTCCATACCTAGCTAAATTGGGATTTTTCTTTAATATAGGAAAAATACGATTTGTTAGGAGGTGATTAAATTCATAAACTAGAATGAATGCTTGTTAATTAATGTTCCTCATGCTGTTCTTTCCTTTCTATGATTCCTTGGCAGACCAAATAAACAAAATATTACACTTTCTCTAGTGTTCTCAAATTATGAGGATTTATTTTATAGTTTAGATTAAATTTTTACAAATTTAATGGTATATATGTTATCAAGTAAGAGAAATAATATTTTTGCACATCTTATATATTTTTTGTACATCTCATTTTTAAATTTACCTTTGAATTTATGGGACTCGCGTTAAGCCCTACACAGTTAATAGTAAATTTGAAATTTGGTTTAATGTAGATGTATAAAAGATATGTAAGAAATATAAGCAATGATGAAGCTAGAATTTTAGTTCAGAAGGGGAAGTTTTTTTTTTTTTTTTTTTTTTTTTTTTTTTTTTTAATGAATAAAAAATAAATAAATTTAAACAAAAAACTATATTTTGTAGAATTCATTTATGCCGCAAGATATTTAGTTTCAACAAATAACATATTTTGTGTTCAGCTACATATAATCGTCTTATATAAAATTTAACTTAGGCAAAATGAAATTTTACTTTATTTTAAACATCCTGAAAAATAATTCTTATAAACATACACATTACTTTTAAAATAAAGTGTATTAACTATATTTCTCCATAATATATATATTTTTTGTTTTTCAAAAAAAAGAAGAAGAAGAGATCTATCCTGGCACGACAGTAATTGATTTTTTAAGCGTTCAAAACCCTAAAAACTTGTCCTTCAAGCCTTATAAAACCCTAAGAATCTTGGAAAAAGAATATGGTGTTTGTATGTCGATCTAGAAATACTCTTACAAAGAGTTAGGGTATCCTTAATCTTTAAAAATTATTTTTTGTTTTTATAATGTTTTATTTAAGTTTAAATTTTTAAATAACTAGCAATTTAACATAGTACGAAATAAAAGTCTTAAAATTAAATTGGCTTTATAATTTATTTTATATTTCTGTTAAATATAGTTTGCTTACTTAAAAAATGTTTGAAACACTCCAACTAGATAAATAGGATGCAGGGACTTTTAAACTACTAAATAAGAATTAGGAAAATGTATCTAAAAAAAAATGTATATTTTAAGAGCACCCACTTGTCAACTACTCAGTACCCAGCAAACTTTTTTTTTTTTTTTTTTTTTTTTTTTAGAGGTAATTATCCAGCAACTATTGCTTGTTTAAAAGCTAGGATGTTCATCATGTTCTTTTTCAAAAAATAAATAAATAAAAATAAAAATAGTAGGATGTTCGTCTAAAAAAACAAAAGCCTATGAAGTCCTGTGCAGTGCTTTGTCACTTCACTTGTCAGCAGAGTTACAGTAGGTGCAGTTTTTTAAACAAAAAATGGTAAAACAGTCGGCAAAAGTTTTCTAGTCGTGTATGTATAGCTCACTGCCTTTTAGTTAGTTAAACAGTGCGTTTTTTTTTATAAATCAAAGCTCAAATGGTTACGACAGAGGGGGGGGGGGGGGGGGGGGGGGGGTTCGTCGTCTTCAACCTTTAACTCAGTAAGTTTTCTAACCTAATTATAGAAACAGCTGCAATGATGAAACCATGGGCAGAAAAAGTAAATCACAGTGAAAGGTAGGCAAATTTGCCCCCAATAAGTTAGTGAGGGTGGACAATCAAAGCATAGGTAAGAATTTTATAGAGGTAAAGAGAATTTTTGAGAGTCGAGGGGGACGGTGCATTTGACCATCCTCCCTCTGCTCCTGAATATAAGTGTATCATTTCTCTAACGAGTAATACTATACACCACACTTTTATCTCACTTTGTTGATGTTGTACTACCATTTTTTATAGTAACATGTTAGTAAAATGAGATAAAAGTGTAGTGTATAGTATTTTTTTATGTTGTCACATGGTGAATAGATCCTCTACATTCCTATTCCAATCATTATGATATATTCTCAACTATAATTATTGAACTTTGAACACTTTACCCCTCGCATAAATTCCACACTGGCCTTGTTTGGTTAATGTTTGTACATGATAGAGTAATGAGTTGTTAATTTTAGAAGTAGTAAAAAGTGATGATATGATATAAAGTAAAAAGAATTTGTATAGAAAAGTGAAAAAGTTTTATATTGTAATGATTTTTTTTTTGAATAATAATAAAAAAAAATTATTGATGTGACATAAAAAGTGAAAAAAAATAAAAATATTTTGGTATAAATTGTTATTGGAAAATGTAAAAAAGTAAAAATAATAATAATAATAATAATAATAATAATAATAATAGAAATAATGCATAACACTATAGTGTTTTGGTCCTGAACTTGCCAAACAACACCAATGATTCTTAGTTTCAAAATTCTTAAACTAAACAAAATGTTCTCACTCTCTACCAGCTAGATTAGACTGTTCATACTTTGAAAGCATGCATTGTCACTTCATCAAAGTGTTATGGATGCCAATTTGGGAATAAAGCAAATTACTATCAAACCCCTCCAAATTTATATATATATATTCTTCTTTACCTTTTTATCAAAAAAAAAAAGAAAAAAAAGATTTGTAACATTTTGCTCAAGAAGGGAAAATTGCAAAGTTACCCTTCTTTCTTGAAACTTCAATATTAGTGTTACTTTACCTTATTGTTATAGGTATCTCCCGCCATATACTACCTTCCTTCCGACGAAAGATGATGACCAAATTTCAGAAAGGGTAAAAGAAAGCCAAAGTCGAAGGAAGACTTTAATGGAGAATCTGATGCTCTCACAACTCTCTTATTTAGTCGTGTTCGTTATTCTCATATGTATAACAGAGAGACACAAGATGAAGCAAGATTCCCTCAACTTCAACGTGCTGAATATCACCATTGAAGTGATAAGGTGAGCTTTTTCCTCCCTTAATTTCTTTAATTACCATATATATATATATATATATATATATATATATATATATATATATATATATATATATATATAATTCTCTGAATATAGACAGAATACTGATTAAACTTGTTTGATATATAATTTATAGTGCATACGGGAATGTTGGGTTCACAACTGGGTACAGCTGCGAACGTCTACGACTACTTAAACCAGATAGCTCATGTATGGACAAAGGGTACGGATTCGCTGGAAGATGGAGTGCCGAGGGAAAAATGATTCTCATCCTTGTTATGTTCTTTGGAAGGCTTAAGAAATTCAGTATATATGAAAGGTGGTAAAGCCTGGAAGCTTTCCTAATTAACGGGACGGTGGTCTACTAATTTAGTTTAGAGAGGTGATTCTTACACAATAACTATATACAACAATTACACAACTCTATTCACATTGGGTGTGACCTATATATGTGGTAGGGCACATTCACATGAGTCTCACCCCATGTGAGTAGAATTGTGTAATTATTGTGCAGTTGTTGTGCATGAAGCATTTTCCTTTAGTTTATAAGATTTTCTGCAATATAAAGTAACTAAAAATATATAGCTGATTGATGTATAACAATTGTGCAATTGTTGTGCACTTTTGTAAACACATGGGGTGAGACTCATGGACCCCACATGAGTCCCACCCTATATATCTACAAACCTGCACAACAGTTGCACAACTATTATGTAGAGTCTTTCCTCTTAAGAATATGTTTGGTAATGGTTTTGTAAATTAATGAAGAGTATGTTTGGCAATTGGTTTTTCAAAGAAACAAATACTATACATGTTTATCTTGAGAAATGAAATTAACTGGAGATGGTTTAGGGTACCAACGACGGTGGCTGAAGATGGTAGCGGCAGACGATGGTGGCTAAGGACGGACCTTTAACAATAACAGGTTGAAAATGAGCCACAATAGACCATAAATGAACCTGGGTCTTCAAATAAGACCAATAAAGGCCAAATGATTGTGCCAACAAAAGGATAAAAGGTGGGCCAAATATAGGCCACAAGTATTTTTTTTTTCTTCTTCTTTTAAATGTAGTCGCTAAACAACTTCTTGTTTAGGGGTCTTATGTGTGACATTCCTAAACGACATGTCATTTAGGATTGAGCTGGAAGATGGTTACCGGCCCGTGGCATGGCTGGCAGAAACTTTGAGAGGCATGTGTAGGCGCATGAGACCTCCGTTTAGGCTGATTTCTGTGGCATTGTGTCGTCTTTTGATTGATGTGTTCAAAAGTTTTATTGAATGCTTAGAAAACAGGCCGGGATGCGAGACAAAAAAAAATTGTTGAATTTCGATCATAATAACTAAAGAGATGAAAGACTTAAAAGAAAAAAAACACAGATTTATAGGCTACGTCTTTTCTTGATTGCTTTGATTATGTACAAGGCTTTATTTATAAAGCTCAACAAGTGATTTAACGGGTACGACTCCTATTCACACTCCTTTCTCATCTATTTCATTGCGAAACGTGTTGTGATAATTCTCCATCAAAGGACTTGGAGAGTAGTAATTTTATATAAGATCTTACTATTTGTGCCCCTTCCAAAGAAGATATTAATATATAGTAGAGAAAATGGAATTTTCTTAATGACCGCTAAATAATTTCAAATACCAACAAACCTTTTAAATTATAGTAATCAAATCCCTTAATTTAAGTTAGTTAAATTATCATTTATGATAAAGAATTTTTATTCTTATCACAACCAACCCCAATAACCGGTTTGAGGTGGCCGAACCACCTCATTTGCCAAAGAAAGGCCATCCCCAATGACTACTCCGGTGGCTTGCAAGCCAATTTTTTTTTTTTTTTTTTTTTCTTCAATGTGCAGTCGTGATTTGAACAAATGAATGGCCTAGATTAAAGCTATTACATCGGCCGGTTCAATAGTTTTTAAGTATTGTAACGGATCTCGTGCCCCATTCTAGTAGTTTGAAAAATATGCCATGGTGTTTGTAACTTTCTACACCAAAACATCCAATAAAGACAAAGTCTCGAAAACCTGAAATTTGATCAATTTCGCAAGAAGCGCTACAGATCGACTGGCTTTCGTTAATTGGTTGCCGTGCACATGAAATGTTAGAGAAATATGTTAGTATCGTCGGCAATATTTAATTCTCTCTTATGTCTTATCACTCATGAAATGGACCGGCCTCTTGAGGAAAGTCGATCATCGATAAGTAATCTAGAATATTTGAGATACTATCTTTAGTAAATGTTTTATATATAAATCGTTGTGGGGGAATATTTTGTTGAACTTTTCAAGAGATTTGGCTTTTCGGTCCATCATGTTAATTAGGTTATACTGTAAGGATAGAAATTCTTATCCTAAATGGAATTGGACCCAAAGTGGAGGAATTTAATTAGAATTAAATAAATTAAAAAAAATGAGGAAAGGGAAGAAAAAGAGAAAATGGAGACAGGTTACGTATGTCTACCACTAGGGTAGAGCCTTATAGGGCTACATAGTAAGTGCCTCTTTTTTTTTTTTCTTTTTTTTCTTTTTAATTATTATTATTATTATTATGTGATGTCGTGATTTAAACAAATGAACAACCTAGATTAGAGCTATTACATCGGCTGGTAGGGGTGTAAACGAGCTGAGCTACTCGTAAACTTATTCGAAATCGGCTCGGATAAACTTGACTCGTGTTCAAATCGATTATTAAATGAGTTACACGTGAACACAGAATTATACTAAATTATTATACGATGCAAATTCGTATAAATTCGGTTCAACTTGATTAAAGCTCGTGAACCAACTTGTATAAAGATCAACTCGTTTATTAAGGTTCGACTCATGCATCTATATATATTTATTAATTTGTTAATATATAACTTATTTTTATAATTTAGTGTATTAACAAACAATATATTATTTGTAAACATAAATTAAGTAACAAATAATAATGGTCATTGGTCAGTATATATTAATTGGTTATATATAATTTATCGGTTATATGTGTATAAAATAGTAAAATGGAATAATATCAAAACTTAATTGTTAGTTATATGATATAATTACAATCCATATACTTAATCATATTATTCATGTAATATAATATGATTATAGGATTATATGATCATATAATAATATAACATTATGACATACGTAATCATTTTATTTTATGTTATAAGTATTATCATTAGATATTTAATAATTATTACGTCATTTATTTTTATTTTTTTGTAAGTTAGGGTCCGTTTGGGTTTGCGATTTCAAAAAGTGCGATTTAAAATAACGATTTTAAAATGTGCGATTTAAAAAAAGTGATTTTTAAAAACGCAGTTAAGCATTTGGCAAAATCGCAGTTTGACCTTTAAAATCACGAATTTACCTTTAAAATTCTGCGTTTTCAAAAAAGCACTATCTTATCTGCGATTTGAAAAAGCAGATTTTTTGCGTTTTCAAATCGCAATTTTTAAAAACACAGTTCCCAAACGATCTATGTTCTGCGATTTGGTTTAAAATCGCACTTATTGTCTACGAAATCGCAATCCCAAACGCACCCTTATATAGTTTATTTAACATACAATAAAAATATATATTAATTGTTTATATGTTATATAATGTAATATTAATTTTTAAATGAGTTCATCCCTCTTTTTTGTATGTTAAATAAATTATATAACTTACAACAAAATCCGTCGAGTGGAGCTTAATTTTTAACACTCGTGCTCGAGCTCATTTAGTCGACTTGAGCATAATTAATTTTTAAAACTCATCAAGAACTCGAACTCGGTACCAACTCGTAATAAATAAGCTCAAGCTCGGCTCGGCTCGGCTCGGGTTCGTGATAGATGAGCTTCACTCGAGATTGGGATTGTGATAAAAATAAATGAGACGAGCTTACACAAATACTACTCATTCAAACTCAGTTCATTTAAACCCCTACCAGCTGGTACAATAGTTTTTAAGTATTGCAACGGATCTCAATCCCCATTCTAGTAGTTTGAAAAATATGCCACGGTGTTTGCAACTTTCTACACTAAAACATCGAATAAAGACAAGTCTTGAAAACCTGAAATTTGATCAATTTCGCAAGAAGCGCTACAGAGTGGCTTTCGTTGGTTGCCATGCACAGTGATTGTTGGTTGTTCTCAGTGGCTTTCTACTTTGATGATCGGCTTAATCGCAATGAGAGGTACATTGTTCTTTCTCGCCTCAGTTTCAGTGAGATTTATCAAAAATGGACATCTCTGTATTGGAGATACATCAATAAGCCATTACGAATTAATCGTTGTACGTACTTCTGTAATGGATACATTTTATTATGTACTTTCAGGTGCTGATATTGCAGTAGAATTATCTGTTACTGGTTAAAGTTGATTTCCAAGGACTTATATATATCTTCATGAATCATTCAGCTATATATGATTATCCTTTAACGGCTGTAAGATATACTTGACTTCTTTTCTAACTTCTGTTACCCGTAAAACTTTAAACATAAGCTTATTGAGAACATTGTTATATATATATATATATCTTGCTATATATTATGCTAAATTATTTTTCCAAGTTTTAGTAGTTTAGATCGATGTTGATCTGTATTGCATAATCATTAGATCTGTTTTCTCTTTTTCCCGATCTTCTTGTAGTGTCTGTACGTGTTCATCACTCTCTGTTAATATGGAACTTGCATGTTCAGATTCATTTCATTTTCGGCATATATAATGTCATGGCGCGACAAGTCCTTTCGCTACCCATAAACCCCCCACTAAAGTGAGTGACGTCGGTGAGAAGTACTTGTTCAAATTTATTACTACAACCAATTAAATTCTATCTCATAAAAAGTTATCAAATGCAATTTCTTTGCAGGGTTTGGATAAGACATAACTTGTGAGTTGTGATTGGATGTATTTTGCTGGTTGATTGGTATGTTTTATTGCGTTGCATTGAATTAGTGATCTAGGTTTATTGGGATGTTTTACTAACACATTTTTTTAATTATTATAAAAAAAAAAAAATAGCCACTAATTTTGCTTGTAAATCACAATTCTTGGCCCTTCATGTAGCTAGGTCAAGAATTGTCTTCGGGATTTATCGGCCTTTTTTTTCCCTGTTCTCGGTGTTTTTTAAACGCCACTAAATGTGGTTTTTTTCATAGTGATCTACTGAACTTCCATTCTTTTTTTCTTTTGTAAACTATGAACTTAACTTATATGGGCTTTTTTTAAAAAAAAAGAAAAAAAGAAAAAAAAAAAGCACTTTTTATGAGCTTTTTTAGATGGGTTTAATCCAATTTTTGAACTAAATACACTTGCAAATTGTAAATATGAAAATACAAATTGAATTGTAAACACCGAGCAATACAAATATTTATAAATTGAATTTTAATCTTAAACAAAAAAATGCATATGTTTATAAACCCATGTTGCCCTACTCCTTTCCCTAAAACAGCGTTGTTTTAGTTTAATAAAACAAAACTATTATATATATGGTCATATGGGTATAAAGATGCAGATAATATCGACTTCCTTTTACCTATATATGTTCCGCTATCAATTCGGATATGTGCGGATATCGAATATAGTATCCACCCTCATGGACTTAGAAGCTAAAAATTCGTTTGCAACCTATGCAAATAGGCGGATAGCATATGTAGAACAATTTTTTACCACCCACTTGAATGCCCCTAGATTCTTCATTTTCTTTTTTCTTTTACAATTAAATCTTTCATTCACATTTATGGTCCGTTTGTTTCAACGTAAAATAGTTTTTGAAAAATAATTTTGACATTGTTCAATATTTGGTGGGGGCGAAAATAATAGTCAACCGGAAAATGATTTCCGTTTGACAAAAAATGGTTAGTAAATGTCAAAAGCGTAAATCATTTTCCCCAAACAGCAAACCCAGTCGACCCGATTTTAAATGATGCAGTTGACCTTCACGTTCAATTAGTAGTCGACCATTGCCGGAATCCGGCAACCATCGCCGGATTCCGACACTGGTCGGAATCCGGCCGGTGTCTAAATCTGGAAATTTTTGTTAGAATTCAACAATGTTCGGCCACCATTGCCAGATTCCCGCGATACTGTGCCGGATTTCGGCCAAACTTGCCAAAATTGTCGGATCTTGGCCATCTGGTCATCTGGCTGGGATCCAATCTTCCGGCCACTTTAAAAATTATTTTTTAAATAATCGCAATTTGTAAAATATATGATTATTGTTAGTCAATGTGTATATTTTAAACATAATTTTTTAGTTGCTTTTTTGATATTATTTTACATTAATATTTTTATGTTGTGAATAATTAAAAATTGATTTTTATAAGTCAATATAATTGAATGAAAATATAATATATATATATATATATATATATATATATATATATATATATATATATATATATATATATATATTTGTGATTATCCGTTCGCACCAAACCTCCCAAAATGTTTTTGGCGGAAAATATTTTCTTGAAAAATGACTTCTCAAAAAATATTTTACATCAGAAACCATTTTACATTGAAAAAAACGGAGCATTAGGCTTTTGTTTTGTCGTAAAATATTTACTGAAAAACGTTTTTCCTATTTTTCAGTGTTTGGTACGATCAAAAATCATTGTTAAATCGAAAACATTTTCGGTTGACCAAGAAAACTTTCTTTAATTTCCGCAAAATGGTGTCCATTTTTTAAAAACAGTAAACCATTTTTCGAGTTTGACTCATTCTTGCATGCGCGCATTCTATTGCAATTTATTATTCTTTGCCGGCTACCGCTAGAGCTCGTTAGAATCCACAGTCAGCTATTGTTGGAGGTCATTGGAGTCCGCCAAAACTTTTGCTAGCCGCCGATCAACGATGTTCGCTTGAATCCATCGTCAGCCGCTTCAACTAGAGTTTGTCAGAAGTCGTTGGACATTTTTGGTTGTTGTCGGAGGTCATTGACTATTCTCTGTCATCACCAATTTTTCCTATAAGCTAAATGCCGAAAAATATTTTACATGAAAACAAACGGAGCCGCAGCCTCGCTCCTAGAGTTTGAAAAACTAATTTTGTTATGTTTCGAGTAGTGGTTGGGCTTCCACGAGTTGGAGAAAGATGTACCACAAAACCAAATATAGGATTGAATGCCTATGAATCTATATATGATGTCTTACCACTTGGTTTATGGAGGCTTTGTCACCTCTATGCCGGAGTTATGCGAGAATATTGATGGTGACTGACACCTAGCTACCACTTGGTTTATTCACAACTTTCTGCAATGCGCAATTTGGTGCTTCCTCCACTTTGAGCACCCACACCATATATATTGGCGGATTGGTTACAAAAAACCAAAAGTTATTTATTTATTTATATTTTTTTATTTGAGAGTAAGTTGTCAGCGCAAGTGATTTTTAATAATTAATGTGAAAAAAAATTGTTAATTTTAGATAATCTTTTGTATCATTTTTCGGTCACATACAAACTGGGCTGCTCCTCGTCTACAAAATGAAGAATGGTTGTTAGTAGGCTTTCGGTCCTTCAGCCAAAGGCAGTCTGACACCCAAGCCAATGTGTCTAGCTTTGGGAAAGAGTTGAGCTAGAGAGAGAGCTACCATTGAGGGAGGTTGGGCCATGGGTGTACGTGTGTGTGTTTGATGGGAATAATTAAAGATCACCTACCGGGGAGAGAGAGAGAGAGAGAGAGAGATTATAGGTCTCTCATGAGTCTCTCTTCGACCTTGGCATGAACGGGCCTTTCTTGGACCTTCTTGGGGCTTTGGCGAGAACGGGCCTCTATTTGGCTCCGTTGCACGTCTTTTTTGGAATGCAGCTGAAGTTGGCCTGGTCGGCCTCCTCAAGTTTTTATGAATTTTAATCCTCCAGAGTCCTTTGCAATTGGTGCCGACGCACGAGCTTTATTAGGCCTACACCAGGTCTCGGGTTAAGTCCGCAACGAATTTATTCTGGATCCATCAATCTCAATGTTCTTTATTTAATATATATAGTAGAGATGTTAGAGTTATTGGTAATTGAATTTTTTGAGTATTTGATCAACCAAAGTAGACCATGAAGAGCTAGCATGGGTTGTTGAGCTTTATTTATTTATTTTTTTTTGACTATATATATATATATATATATTTTTTTTTTTTCTTTATGAGAAATTTCATTTATAACATATGATTTTTTATTATTTTTTTAATTAAGTATTCAAAATTTAAAAATATATTTCTTTATATTTCAACTTTTTTTCAATTTCAATCCTCCGTTAAAATTTTTTTGTTAAATCCTATCAAAATTTTCAAAATACTCATTTTTTTTTTGATAAAAAAAAAAAAAAAAAAAACCTATATAAATTTTCAAAGATTCAGGCATATGTATTTTTACAAACTCCGTTAAACTTAAATTATTGAAAAAAAAAATTTCCTTGAAAAATATGGCTATTTTGGAAACTTTGACAGAATTTAACAGAAAATTTTAACGAAATGTTGAAATTAAAAAAAAATTAAAAGACAAATACTTTAAATTGATATTTTTAAAATATAAATACTTAATTATAAAAATAATAAAAGATAAACGGGTTATAAGTTATAATTCTCACGCCGGTGGTTCACCTTTGCGGAGTGCACACTTATATAGAAAGTCTCACTCTCATACACAGGAAAATTCCAAGGAAATTGCCAATTGGAGCCCTTGTACGTACGTAAAGTACCTTTTGCTTCTTTATAAGCGCCTTTTTTCCCACTCCTGAACACGATCAGGCACTCCCCACTCGATCAGTAAAGATGAGTTTTTCTCGTTTTGGTAAAACAAATTCTCTGTTGCTTTTCAATGTCAATCCTTTCTTCATCCAGCTCGGTTACTTCCTAGTTTTCTCTCTACTTGGTTATTTGGCTTTGAAGGTCTCAAAGCCAAGAACTGCGTCGTTTAGGCCTTACAAGGACATTGATGTGTTCTTCACGTCCGTCTCTGCCACCACAGTTTCAAGCATGTCAACCATCGAAATGGAGGTTTTCTCCAACACCCAACTCATCATTATGACAGTCTTGATGTTTGTTGGCGGGGAGGTTTTCACTTCCCTGCTCGGGCTTCAACTAGCCAAGTTCAAAATGTCCAAAACTCGTCAAATCGATGTTGAATATGAAATCAAACGCTTAGATAGTGATAGTACTCTTACGTATAGCTCTATTGGGTTTTTGGGTTACGTGGTGATGGGTTATCTATTTGTGGTTCATTCGGTTGGTTCTTGTTTGGTTGCGTTGTACATAAGCCTTGCTCCAAGCGCAAGGAAAGTACTGAAAAACAGGGGCCTATATATACCGACATTTTCTGTCTTCACGACTGTTTCTACTTTCTCAAACTGCGGTTTCATCCCAACGAACGAGAACATGGTGGCTTTCAAGAAGAATTCAGGTCTCCTACTTCTTCTCATTCCACAAGTCCTCATGGGGAACACTCTGTATCCGCCATGCCTGCTATTTGTTATCTGGGTTTTGAAGAAAGCCAGTAAACGGCCGGAATTCGGTTTCATATTGAAGAATTACAGAGATATGGGCTACAGCCATTTGCTCCCTTTTCCTCATGCCGCTTGTCTTGTTGTGACTGTTTTGGGCTTCATATTGATACAGTTTATACTATTTTGCTCTATGGAGTGGAGTTCAGGAGCCTTGGATGGCCTGAATTCCTATCAGAAACTCGTCGGCTCGTTGTTTCAAACTGTAAACTCGCGGCATGCCGGTGAATCTGTCGTTGATATCTCCAACATCTCTTCAGCAATTCTGGTGCTCTACGTCGTAATGATGTGAGTCTTGCATTCTCTTAATTTGGAGGTTACTCTAATAGTTATTTTATTTGAGAAAACTTAAGTTACCCTACTTTGATTTTTCACGGTTTTTGCAATTATACTCTTTAAATGTTAAAAAATGTTAATTTAGTATATTTATTTTTCAAATTTTTCAATTGCACCCATTCGTTAGAAATTTTCGTTAAATCCTTAAATTTTTTCAAAATACCATATATATATTTCAAAGATTTAGGCATATGTATTTTTGCAAATTCCGTTAAATTTTGGCTAACGTCTAAATTCTTGTAATTTTTTTTTTCTAAAAAAAGGGGGTGAGCATTTTATGAATTTTGACATCTCTTCGTTAGGATTTAACAAAAAATTCTAACGAATTGGTGAAATTGAAAATAATTTCAAAGAATGATATAATAAATTAACACTTTTTAAACTTTATGGATATGATTGTAAAAGTGATGAAACATTAAGGGTGATAAATTAAGTTTTTCCTAGTTATTTATTTCAGACATCAAATCTATTTAGTATATTGATATACTAATTATTACTGTCATACAATTAGAATGATGTAACATTTGAATTAACAAGGACTTACAAGAAAAATTAAGAGCTAATTTTTATTATTATATCATTCTTATTATATATATGACAGTCGAATATCAGTTTAATAAATTGTATTTCTCAACTTTTTATTATAATTTTTTTACAAATTCATGTGGTAGCATTTTAATAGTAATAAAAAAATAATTAAAAAAATAATAATTATTTAGTAGGTCATTTACTAAATGATACATATTCCATCACATCAATTTTTCCTTTTTCTTTATATATATAACCATTTTTTTTATTTGCTAAGTGAATGTTGCTGGGATTGCGAGGTTCGTTTAGAGATATGTTAGAGCATTTATTATAATTTCTTTTGGGTCCTTTTGTGGTGATCAATTTCAAGCTGTATTTTTTTTTTTTTAATTACAAAAAGGTGTCGAATCAGCACAAAATGACCCAAAAAAACCATACTATATACTCTACTATTTTAAATTTGGATTTTCTTCATTTGAAATGGAGAGAATTCTCTCAATTTAGTGTAAAAATGAGAATATAATTCTCTTTTTATATTTTATAAAAATGTGAGGAGATAATTATGCAATCATTGTTATACCAAACGAAGAGAACTCTTTCATTTCAAATGGTGAGAAATGGAGAGAGGATCCTTGGCCTAGCATTTCTGGTTAGTTTAAGAAAGGTTGAGCGGCCAGTCAACTCCATAAGATTTGACTGAAATTTGATAGGTTAATCGAAATGCCAGTTGCCACGTCGAGAAATCCACTTGACTTCATTTTTCCTAATTGAATCATTTTACGTACACACGATGATACGACTACGTACTCCACTTAGCTTGATTAGAAACTCCACTCATTAAATTTAACAATATAAAAATAAAAAATTCTGCAACTCCATGGAAATTTTTTTTAGATAGAAGAATAGAATTAGTGCAAGCATTCTATATCAATCTTGTCAGGAGGTGATTAAATTCCTAATTAAACTAGAATGAATGCTTGTTAATTAATGTTCCTCATGCTGTTCTTTCGTTTCTATGATTCCTTCACAGACCAAATAAACAAAATGTTACACTTTCTCTAGTGTTCTCAAATTATAAGGATCTATTTTATAGTTTAGACTAAATTTTTACAAATTTAATAGTATATATGTTATCGAGTGAGAGAAATGATATTTTTACATCTCTTATACATTAATTTGTACATCTCATTTTTAAATTTACCTTTAGATTTATGGGCCTCACAAATTTAATGGTAGATTTAAAACTTAATTGAATGTAAAGTACAAAAAATGTATAGGAAATATAAGTGTATCATTTCTTTATCGAGTAATACTATACATCACACTTTTATCTCATTTTATTGATGTTGCACCACTAGTCAGCCATTTTTTTTTAACAATGACTGATTTCCAATACCACGTTAGTAAAATGAGATAAAAGTGTAGTATACATCATTTTTTTTTTTTATGTAGTCACTACTAGCCGGTCCTCAAATTAGCACTTACTTAAAAAAAAAAAAAAAAAAAAAAAATTAAAATCTGATTAATAGATCCTCTACAATCCTATTCCAATCATTTTGATATATTCTCAACTATAATTATTGAACTTTGAACACTTTACCCCTCGCATAAATTCCACACTAGCCAACCTTGCACCAATGATTCTTAGTTTCAAAATTCTTAAAACAGAACAAAATGTTCTCACTCTCTACCAGCTAGATTAGACTGTTGATATATGCTTTGAAAGCATGACTTGTCACCATATCAAAGTGTTATGGATGCCAATTGGGAATAAAGCAAATTACTATCAACCCTCTCCAAATTTGGACCGAGCCCTATATGATGGAATGAAGTAATACCGAATTTTGAATTAAAATTGATGCGGCTTTTTAAAATTAACATTAAATTTGTGATAAATTATTATTAAATTTTGATTCAATTGTAATTTTAAAAGTTACTCAACCTTCTTTTTTGAAGTGAAGGCATGATTATTATACCATGAGCATCCGAATGTATATTATTCTTTACCTTTTTTTTCAGAAAAAGACATGTTCCTTCTTCAAACTTCAAAGTTACCGTTCTTTCTTCAAACTTCAATATTAGGGGAAACTTTGTTTAGTTACTTTATTGTTATAGGTATCTCCCGCCATATACTACCTTCCTTCCGACGAAAGATGATGACCAGATTTCAGAAAGGGTGAAAGAAAGCCAAAGTCAAAGGAAGACTTTAATGGAGAATCTGATGCTCTCACAACTCTCCTATTTAGTCGTGTTTGTTGTTCTCATATGTATAACAGAGAGACACAAAATGAAGCAAGATTCCCTCAACTTCAACGTGCTGAGAATCATCATTGAAGTGATAAGGTGAGCTTTTTCCTCCCTTATATATATATATAATTAATTATCTGAATACAGACAGAATACCGATGATTAAACTTGTCTGATATATAATTTATAGTGCATACGGGAATGTTGGGTTCACAACTGGGTATAGTTGTGAATGCCTATGGCTACTTAAACCAGATATCTCATGTACGGACAAAGGGTACGGATTCGCTGGAAGATGGAGTACCGAGGGAAAAATGATTCTCATCCTTGTTATGTTCTTTGGAAGGCTTAAGAAATTCAGTATGAGAGGTGGTAAAGCCTGGAAGCTTTCCTAACGGTAACGGAGGTCTACTAAAAGTAATTAAGAGTATGTTCGCTAAAGTCTGTTTGTTTCTTCTTTTCTTTTCTTTTTTCTTTTTTCAGTGTTTTGATATGGTGTTTATATATATATATATATATATATATATATATATATATATATATACAAGTATGTTTGATAAAGTCTGTTTGTTTGTTTGTGTTATTTTTTTTTTTTCTTTCGGTGTTTTGATATGGTATAAATGTGATATATATAAATATATATATATATATATATATTTTTGCCTTTTGGTGGGGTTTACATTTGAGGAAATGTCTTTGATCTTTGAGGTTCACTGATAAAGAAAATTGTTTGGTTGTGTTTCAAAGAAACAAATACTAAAAGAGCATTTTCAGCAGCTTCCCAACCATTTTTCCTAAATATAAGGAACAAAACTACTTTTTACTACCCTATCAAAAAACACCCCACAGCAGCTTCCCTTCATTTTTCTCTATATCATTAAAATATTATTTTTTTACTTTTGCTTTAATTAAAAGTAAGAAAAAGAAGATAAAGTATGAGATATAATATATTTTTAGAATAAACAATTGAATTGGAAGTGAATAGTGCTTCCCAATACATTGGGAAGCACTATTCACTTCCCAAGGAAACAAAAATTTAAGGGACGCTGCTGTGAATAGATTTTTGTAACTTTCTTGAAATTTTTTCTAAAACTTAGGGGACAAATCCCCTCTAGAGAAGTTGTGAATGCTCTAACAATTCGTTTGCGTTTGTGATTTTAAAAATAGTGATTTGAAAAAGTGACTTGTCGAAAAACAGTTAAGTGTTTGGCTAAATCACAGTTTAGTATATAAAATTTTGTGTTTTCAAAAAAGTACTTCATGGCCTGCGATTTAAAAATGCAATTTTCTACACTTTAAAATCGCAATTTCCAAACGATTCATTTTATACGATTTAATTTAAAATCGTACTTGTTAACTACGATATCGCACTCCCAAACGCACTCTAAACATGTTTATCTTAACAAGGAGAAAACTATAATTATCTCCTGGAGGCTAGAATTGACACCTTATTTGTAATCACCCTTAAGCCTTAAAAGGTGATAATCGAACCCTTCAAGCTACCAAGTATTTTCCTTTTGTCCCTCGATCTGTCATTATTCTCTATTAACTTGAATGGAAAATACATAATGTAACCCACACGTAACTGAAAATATCCATAATGTCATAACTAAAGTTTCATCCAAGAACCCATTAAGTAAAATTGCATGAATGACCAGATCTTTGAATCAGGACAATTCCAATCTTAAGAAAGAGCATGTCCATGATTAAGAAGTGCCTTAGCATAATATGTAGTTACATAAATAAAACAAAATCAGAGAGGTGTACCCATTACCAATTGTAATTTGAGTTCCATAAAGGTTGCTTACTACATGATAGATAGAAACTATGTTTGCTAAACATTTAATTAAGAATCACAAGTCAGTTCCTAGCTTGCCACACAATTCAATTATAATCGTTTGGACAATTTGACCTTAATACTTTACAAAAGAGAATTATAAAGAGAGGCTATGGAGAGTAAAAGCACCAACATGACATCTGAAGTGGAAGTTGCAGCATGTGACTTGCCTCCCAGATTACCCAAATCCTGCAAAACACACAAACCCAAAGAAGAATGACATCCTGCAATATGTCTAGCTATAAAATCATAAAGCAAAAAAACCATAGAAGCAAAATTGGCTTTGGATCTCCCCTCCTCTTTCCCTTGTAGCCAAAATTCACTTCTAATGAAAAATAAATAAATTCACACCTTAATTACAAAATAGAATTACTCTAAATAAACAGGCGAAACGTAACACTTACATTATTATAACCCAAGCTAGTGACTCCATCGCAAATAGTTGGATGCCCCAGAAGTACCCCAATTGTCACTTGCACCATAGATCCGAAAAATGGGATGATTGTCTCCAAACCAGGAGAAAATGAAAGTTAACCCAAAACCAAATTAACAAGCATTATGGGGTCCTTAGAGAAAATAGTAAAAAGAAGGTGGCTGGTTTAAATCTATTGCTTTCTCTTCATCCATACGTACCAGATGAAATCCACAACTTTTAAAGAACACTGAGTTAGAAGGTTTTGAATATTTATCCTCGCATTTAAATTTAACACAAAGATAATCCCCCTTTAGCTTAAAAGATTCTTGAACATTGTAATGCAACCATACATGATCTAAGTGTGATGAATAACATTCGTTACCTCCAAGCCTATAGGTTACACCATTATTGATGACTTCAACAACAATTTGAAAAGAATCTCCATCTTGCCCATCCTCCGTTCCAATAACGGCAGAGAAAGCAACTCTTGTAATCTCCCCATCCAAATGTGCAGGCTCATTAATATCTATTTCACATGAATTACTATACAAAACATCATTACGATGGTTGAACCAATCTGGAATCTTATTTCCGAGAAATATACAGCCAAATTGATGCTCCTTAGGATGTCCCTGTTACACATATATGAAAAATTCAGCAAGAACCTACAAATATATATATATATATACACACACATGTTCATTTTACCCTCTTTGTATTGTTTTATTTTTTGTTTTTTGTTTTGACTCCAATGTTCAAAAATTGGCAATGTCCCTCACTAAGTTTCTAAAATTTTCAACGTAACCCATCCGTTAACAATTTATGTCCTCTCACATAAGAAAGCCCATGTGCTGATGTGCACCGCACACAGATTTTTAGGGGATGAAAAAATTCAAAATGCCCCCATTTTTCCTAGTAAAAATGTGTGTGTGTGAGGGTAATTTTATGACATTTGCCCCTAAAAACTCACGTGCGGCACACGTGAAACTGATTCCGTCAGAGAAGATGAAAATTGTAAGCGGATGGATAACATAATGAGAATTTCCAAAACTTCATGGAAGGACAATGCCAATTTTTAAACATTGTAGGCAAAATCAAACAAGCGGTTCAACTTCGGGGTGTAAAATGTATATTTCTCGTGTGTGTGTGTGAGAGAGAGAGAGAGAGAGAGAGAGAGAGAGACCTCAGTCAATAATCGAATTCGCACATCATTCCCAATATTCTGACGCAGTTCATGACAATCAGACAAGTCACTCCATAGAAGCGTTGGTAAATTGTATATCTTATCAAGATGAAATCTTTCCAATGACTTGCATCGACGCGCATATACCTTTCTTATATTTGGAGGAAGTTCTTGAATTTCTCTAAGTTTCTTGCAATCTTCTAGGTGAATGTCCATCAATCCAACAAATCTGTTGAACCATGGAGGAAGGCTAACAATAGCGCTACTTGTTAGATATAGATATCTCAAACTAGAAGGGCAATCAGGTTGATCAATCAAGAAACTTGACGATTGCAGTGTCGGAGATACCATTCCAAACCCCACTGGTTCTTCTAAAAATATTGCCAATGACACGCATCCAGTAGCATCCATAAGTTTTACATTTGGTGGAAGTCCTAGAATTTTTTGAAGTTGCTTGCATTCATTCAAATAAAGGAACTCCAATCCAACAAATCTGTTGATGCATTGAGGAAGGGTAACAATATCACTCCTTGATAAATATAAACTTTTCAATCCGAAGAAAGAATAAAAGGTACTCAAGAAATTTGATTCTGATAGGGCACAATTACTAAGATTCAATGTGCGTAGTTTCGGAAATGATATTGAAGAACCATCATTAAAATCACTTGTATCAGTAGGAGGTTGTAGTTGGAGTAATTCTGACCCTAATGAAATTTCAGATTCCTCTGTGGATACAATAGAGGGCATGGACTGTCTATTATCCTCCACCTTTTGTAGAAACTTAACAACTTTTGAACAGCCGTAGAGAGAAAGGTGCTCTAAATGTTGCAACTGATTAATGCTATTTGGAAGATTTATGAGGTTTGTGCAACCGTCTAAATATATATATTTAATCCCAACGAGGTATCCAATGGATGAAGGTAGTTCTTCTATACCAGTGTCCATAAAGTCGAAGTACACTAAGCATTTCATTTGACACTCAATTTCAGGAAAGTTTTTAAGCCTTGAACAACCAGAAAGGACAAGAGATTCTAGAGATCTTAACTTGAGGCTTTTCGGAAAACTTCTAAGGTTAGTGCAGTTTGCAAGACTCAAACGAACAAGCTTATCAAGGAACCCAACAGAACCATGAACCTCAACTAAACCTACACAATCATCAAGAATCAACCTCGCTAAATTTGGGACCCTTGAAACATTAGGGATTTTTCTTAGGAACTCACAATGAGTGAAATCCATAATTGTCATGTTTTGGAAATTCTGACAAGAAAAAAAAGAAGTAAATTAGTTCAAAAGAAGTATACAATAGAACTAAAAAGGAATAAATATTAAGAACAATAATTCTACCTGGACTCCCTCCAATCCCTTGAGGTGACTATTATGCATTCTTAAAACAACAAGGTTCTCTCCACGAAAATTGGATGGCAAAGATTCTCCAGGATATTTAGACCAATCAAGCAATCTTAACTCATTAGAGAGAAAATTAGGATCTTCAGAAAAGCGTGCATTACGGCTTATAAACAGTCTTAGCCTTTTCATCTTCATGAAAACTTTGGAACTCAAGTGTATCATGTCTGGTTTAGGCAAATCTATCAATATGCCCTCAACTTTGTTTGTTCCCTAGCAAGACAATGTATAATTAAGTGTACAAGCAAAATCATAACATAAAATTCTTCATATTTGAATACTTGTAAGAACTGTGACCATGTTTGTTAAATCTTTTGTCATATGTTCTCAAGAAATACATTAACAAACAACTCAAAACAAAAAACATTTTTTTATAAATTTGTATTATTTACTTTTTGAAGGAATATTTTAACAGAACATGGGCTTAACTTTTTAGAGGCCAGAGCTATCTTATTATTTAAAAAATTATAAATTTTTTTTTATAAAAGAATAATAATTATTAAAAAGAAAAGAAAAGAGAGAGGTGTTCATATGGCCAACCTAAGTGAAGTAGGGTGTGGTGGTCGCCGTAAGATGGTTGTACGACTACCCATATACTTGTCAATGTGGTGGTGCAGCCACCTAAATCTAAGAGAAATGCTAATGGTACTAAATCTTTTATCAAGAGATAAGTACCAAGATTATGTAAAGCTTATTCATTGGAAATGATCAAAACAATTAATAAAAAGAAATGCTACGAGTACCAATGAATAAACTCTACATCATCTTGGTACCCATTTCTTGGTAAAAGATTTGATACCTCTAGCATTTTTCCGGAATAAAGGCCTCCCTCCAGGTAGTGTATGCCCGTAACAGTGATCATCATCACATTCTCAAAATTAATTTGTCTTTTTTTGTATATTTACATACTACTCCTAATTATTCGTTCATAAAAGAAAAGTTCGGGAAAGATACACATAAAAACTGTGCATATATTTGAAACAATATAAGCAGTTGCCAATGATGATTTTTTTTTTCTTAATTAAAAGCATCACATTTATCCAACTCTTTTGTAACATTATTCGTCAAATTTCATTTAAATTAGTTATTTTAACATGAATAAATAATTATTGAGAGTGGGTTAGTTTCAAAATAGAAATTTTAAAGATTATAATTAACCTTCCAGAATTTGCTCAAAATTTTTAGTATCAAGGTGTAATTATTTCCGTGAAAGAAAACAACTAAATTATTATTATTATTATTATTATTATTATTATTATTATTATTATTATTATTTTTATAAATGTTTTTTTGTTCATTTTGATGAATTGAAAACAGAGGATGGACCGGAATATTAGTTTTGGTGAAAGCATCTATACGGATTAAGAAAATAATATATCATCTAAAGTTATTGGATAGTTAAAATGTTTTCTGGTATTGAATTTCATCACTGGAATAGCTATTCTGATCATTGCCCATATGGAAATGACTATTCCTCAATTTAAGGAACAATCATTCTCTCATGAGTAATGGAAATGGCTATTTTAAGTGTTATATGCTTATTATATACTATAACAACAAGGCTATTTTAATCCACCTTCTTCTATTTCTAATAAAATCTATTCATTTTTTCTAATGGAATAACCATTATGCATACCAAATGTAACCTTAGTAGAGAAAATTGGGGAATGTCTAGCTCCCTAAGTTAAATAGAGAAATCGATGGCGCATTTTTCCTGTGAAATTAAATTCAACATATATGGATTCGAATACATATATTTGCAAGTAACTTTTCAGCCGCCTTTTAAAAAAAAGTTCAATATTTTTCTAGTAAGCTAATTAACTCATGGAAAAGAAATAAATGTAAAATTAAAAGGGATTTTTAACATAATTCTTACCGTATTTTCTTCTAAGACATGACGAACATCTTCATGAAACCACAATCTACTGCGCTTGCCAGGTTCTTTGGGTGATTCTTGTCGAACAATTTCTCTACCCATTTCTTGCAGCAAGTCATGCATCACCAATGATCTGCCAGACTGAGTTATGAGACACTTATCCTTTAGCTCTTTGATGCCACTATATGAGTGAAAACCACAACTATCTAGTATTTTTGTGACATATTCTACATCCTCTCCTTTGAAGAAACACGCGATGTCAAGAAAAATATTCTTCGCATTTTCATCCAATCCATCACAACTTATTCTAAGTTGTTTGTCAATATCGTTGTTAGGAATTCGTTTGTACTGGTCCAATTTAATTTTCCAATAAAGTATATCTCTACCTTTTAGAGCCGAACCTAGCACTGTTAAAGCTAGTGGCAATCCTCCAATATAACGTACTATATCTTCTGTGACTTCCACATAATCATCATTAGGTTTGTTTCTATTGAAGGCATTCCAGCTAAAGAGCTGAAGAGATTCATTGTAATCCAACTCATTCACTCGGTATGCTGAATCAACTTCATGTGCAATAAGCAAATGTTTATCTCTTGTTGTTATGATGATTCTACTTCCTAAGCCAAACCAATCACCTTTTCCAGCTAGCTTTTCTAATTGGACTAGTTGATCCACATCATCAAGAACTAGAAGTACCCTTAAATTGCGTAGCCTCTGCTCTATCAAAGTAATTCCTTGATCAACATTATCAACCATTAGACTTGAATCTTCTAGGATCTTAGAAAGAAGTTTATTTTGCAAATGGATCATACCGTCCTTTTGGTTGGAAGTTTCTTTAATGTTCTCAAGAAAACAACTACCTTCAAACTGAGAAACAATCGAGTTGTAGATGGCTTTAGCAATAGTTGTCTTGCCAATTCCACCAATTCCGAATATCCCTATCATACATGTAGTGTCATTCTTCTCAATATTTAAAAGCGACTTCAAATCTTGTACACGACACTCTATTCCAATTGGATACTGGGCAACTTTGAAGTAAGTCTTTTTCACTAATATCGAATTCACCCATTCAATGATTTCGTGGATAAATTCAGGTTCATTCCTACCAATGCAAAAATATAACAAAGCATATAATGAGTTATGTACATACTTTCGCATTAAAAGAATATAGAGGAATATGATCTAATTACAATGATTTTTTTTCTTTTTATTTTTTCTCAATAACCAATGACATTAGTAGGCTATGATGTAAGAGATAATCTTCCCCTCCCTAAATTCCAATCCTCCTATTGACTACAAAACCTCACCTTATTAGTTAGACTAATCATTTTCACAACCTTTACAAGTATTATTAAACCTTCTAATCTTTTTTGGTTCCATTCCCAACTGCGGGTTTCCCTTGTTGAAACTTATCAAAAGTATCTTTTGCATTTTACTCTAAAACCAGTTGATACAAAAAACCAATTTAAAATTAAACTAAACACTTCTGAAACCCCCTAGAGTGTTTTTCAATGGCTTATTCTTCTTCTTCTTCTTTTCTTTTCTTTTTTTTTCCTTTTTTTTTTTTTTGCAGTCGAGAGATTTACCGCAACCTTCCTTAAGAAGTAAACTCCCACAAAATTTGTGAAAATACATTTGTGTTAAAAATGATTAATTTTCTTTTTTTTCTTTTTTATATAATTATATAAACAAAATATTTGATGTAAAAATTACTAATTTTCAAAATATAATCTTAAAGAAAATGAAAGTTTTAACGAATTTAGAATTAATTCTTTCGATCTGATAAGATTAAAAAAAAAAATTCAAAATAATTCAACATTTGTAAAATAACAGTAGGAATTATGTATCAAAAAAGTAGGACTACGAAGAAAAGTTAGTGGTATAAAACTATATATAGCACAAAAAATGAAAAGATCATTTTAAATGATCGATCTGGTCATGAATAAATTATTTAAGCAAATTCTACCCTCTAAAAAAAAAACGATTGAGAGTAATTCTTCAACAAAAATTATTAAAGAGGTCAATTATAAGTACTTTTAAGTAACTTTAATGACATTTTTAAATATAAAAACACTCTCTGTACTTTTTTTTTTTTTTTTCTAAGCATTTCTCACATGCATGACAGCTCGTCCCTGTCAAATTATAAGAGAGAAAGAACAATGCACAAAAGCCTATATGTAGTGTGTTCCTCGTAATATTTGGTACATAAAAATTGATTTTTTTTTTGTTAAAGAAATCATGTCGATCACATAGGCTTTGGGATAAAGGGACGAGGGTGATGAATAGAATTACTCTTAGATTACCTGTTACCCAAATGCTTCCCGGACAAATTGGCCACTTCTGTTAAGGTTGTCTTCCACCTGTGCACCTTCATTTCATCATTTTTGAACCTTTCTAGATGTTTAATGAATGCTTCTCCAAAGCTATTAGTTTGATTCCTTACTTCCCACGGATCTACGTCGTAAAATAACGGTAGAATATGTTGGCCTCTTGTTTTTCTACACTCAATGATCTTCATTAGCTCGTCCAAGCACCAATGGGATGATGCGTAGCTTTTAGAGAGTATAATGATTGAAATCTCTGACTCTTCAATGGCTTTAACAAGTGCCGGTGAAATTTCCTCTCCGTTTCTAAGCTTGTTATCCATGAAGGTGTTGATTCCCTTTTGACGCAATGCTGCATATAGATGGGCAGTAAAATTGTGTCGAGTATCTTTGCCTCTAAAACTCAAGAACACATCGTAAGTATATGGATGGGTGGAAGAGGAAGAGGAAGAGGCTCCTTGAAAGGCCATGGAAGAAGTCATCCTCTATTGCTGCACAATTTAGAAACGACTCTGTCCATATATGGCCAGTCATGGAAGTGCTTCACAGCTGGCGTTCACAATCACGGTCTGACTTGTCGAGTATTTTATCCATTGATGGGAACGTGCGGGCAATGAATTTGTGGAGTGGAGTGTTGTGTTGGAGAAACCAATAAGATATATATATATATATATATATATATATATATAAAGAAAGAGGAGAAACTCAAAGGGCACTACAAAAATAATTGATTTTTGTGACTAACTTTTAGTTACCTTCCAAGATGTCCGAAAGTTAAAGTTGTTTATTTTCCCCTTCTCAAATCCGTCGATTTTTCCTTTACAAGGAAGAACTTTTTGAGCGTGGTAATGGAGGAGGGGAGCCTTCCCCAGTAAGTTGTTTTCAGTCTTGTTTTTAAATAAGTTTCATTTTCTCTTTTTGGGTGTCGTTGGCAACTACTGAAGTGAAGTGGATGTGTTTTATCTCGTCTTTTTCCGGGATAGAGACGTGGTTTTTTTCGTTTGGTAGGGTGTAATGGCGAATGTTTTTTCTCCCAATTCGTGGCGCTCGATGTCTTATTTCTAAATAGGAGTTCATGATTTGCCGCTGGTTTTGTCGGAGACACAATTGCGAGAAGTATCGCACTGGGTTTGAGTTTCTTCCATGGGTTTTCTGGTCGGATAGTATTGATTTCGTATGGGAGGTTTTGATCTGCCGCTGCTAGTTTGGTTAGCCACGCCGAACACGAAATAGCTCTGTTGTGTTTTCGTGGTAGTTTTGCAGCAGTGGGGGTCTAGGGTTTTCCTCTGGAAGGCGGTTTATGGGAATAGGGATCGGCGGTTTCCGGATGGTTTTGTTTTTCACCGGTTATCTCGCCATTGGGGCAAAGTGCGGCGCTTAATCCAGATCGGCAGTGCTTGATTGAGGGCCTTTTTTTTTGTTGGGTGCGGTTTAGGAGCATGATTCAGGGACCTTTTCCAGATTTTTCTGGAGATTCAGTAGGTGCTTCCAACCGTTTGCACAAAAAAGAGAAGTGGGAGAAATGATCTGGCTTTTGCATTTGTAGTTGTTTTTTATTTTTGTTTGTATCTTGTTGTTTTTCCCCTTAGTCTGTTGAGCTAATGGTGGAGTTGTTGTTCCCTCGGTGTTGATCCGGAGGGATTGGTTGTTGGTGTTGTTCTTTTGGTAGTGTGATCTGTGCTGATCAACCTAGTAATTGCTTTTTGCACAGAATGTGTGACCGACTCCATCTAAAGATAAGGTTTATTTTAACATAGATGCATCATTCTGTTTGGCTATGTTTTTTATTTGTAGCATTCTCAGGCGTTAAGTCGCTCTTGAATTGTATGTACACCTGACTTTATTTGTCAAATTATTGTTTCAGAGTTTCCATCTCTGATGTTATAGGGCTTCTATGCTCTGGTTGAGTTCATATTTTAATGAGATCAATAATTTTTCTTCAAAAAAAAAGATGTCCGAAAGTTCACTAATTAAAGACCAGTGACATCCTAAAATGTCATTAATTAAAAAATCGGTGACGTGTCATTAATGGCCTTTATATAAGGTCAGTATTCAATTCGTCAATATTTAAGATTTAGTGACGTGTTACTGATTGACACATGACACGCCACTATTTATATAGTGACATGTCTAAATGACACGTGACTAATTATGGCAATTTTTTTTAAAAAAAAAATTGCAATCCGAAACATATAATTTTAAATTTTTTAAAGATCAATCCATCCTAAACCCTAATCTATTTTCATCAATCCATGATCAACACCATCACATCATAACTATTAAAAAATAAAAACACAAGATTCAACAAACATATATACAATCAATCTCTATCATAGATTCATATCAAATTATACAAATTACAAAACATAAACAGAAAAAGCAAATATGTATTCGCCAACTAAAACAACCCTAAATGTCACCCAGTATCAATCGTCAGCAAGATTTTCATGATCAGGTAACTGCACAACATTTTCTACACTAGCTACGAATGATAAAACAAACACGGTTGGCAAACAATATGATCGAATCATATCAAGTCCTAAGCATTGAGCAACGTGTGAATTTAAATAAAAATCATCATACCAAGAAAAAAAAAAGTCATTAATTATTACATGATCCACTATCCATAGACGATATCACATTCATATGATGTGTGGAATTTCTATCTGACACTGCATTATTATTAGGGACTACGGGCACAGATGCTGACTAGCGCCACATTGACTCCATTTGGCTAAAACAGGACATAATCTCAAACTGTGCCGCCAACACCTCATCCATTTGTGCCTTGTGCCTCTCTTGCTCACCCTTGAGTGCTCTCTTAAGCACTTCTTGCGAGATTGCGTGCTCTTGATTCTGTGATCGTGGCTGTGAGGGTGTATAGTATGAGCGTATGGACCCCCACACAGGCCAAATATTTGGCCCAACTTGTCGGACTCCGCTAACGTACTACAGCTTATTGCCGAGCGCCAAGGTGTGCGTGTCTTCCGATCTCTAGCATATCGTTCCTTGTGTCACATTTGACATTAGCTCTGTCACCCTCTCTTGCATGTTATATTAAATGTTGGTGCATCAAACAAATGTGCATCGTAAATAAGTTATCACACACATAAGTAAAACAAATATATGAAAGGTGAGTAGCATACACATATCTCCTTTAATGTGTCATTTGGATAGCTTCCATCATTCCGCATGTGAGTCGTTATGTACGATTTTACTCGTATAAGAGGAGTGTCATTCTTGACAGTCTGCCGAAAGAATAAAACATTATAACACATGTTTATATATATATATAATGTTTACATATATATGTATGAGATAAACTGGTGTAAATATTTCTTTGTGTGACAACCTAGCAAAACTTTTGGTTCCCGTGCAATGAGAATTATTTTGCAATGCTCGTAATTGCTTCATACGAGCAGGTAACTCCTACACAATTAACATTCTTAATATGTGAGGAGTGACACAACTAAATGAAATTAATGAAACTACACAAAATAGTAATATAACTCCTGACTAACCTAATAATCCTCATCACACCATTTATCCAACAACGAATCCAAATCGTCGGGGTGGTAGTTTGAGAGTTTTCTTTCCCCTACTCTTGCTCGTACCATCTCAGGAGTATTGTCCCGCTGAATGCTTAGGTCTTTTTTTGTTGTGTCTCCAATTCTTGAGCTTTACGCCCATATTCCAAAACGCATCCCGTTTTATTTTTTCTAAATCGCAGCTTGGCAGGATGTAAAAGTACACCTACACAAGTTAGAAGTTGATAAATAGAAAAAACAAAAACAAAAAACAAAACAAAAATAAAACAAAACGAGAAATCATATGTGCATATATATATATATATATATATGTGGACACACACACAATACGTTGTATATATTAACAATATGTTATAGACGTTTCATATAACATCTAGTTTTAAACATACCATTAGGGCTTCCCATATATCCTTCTTCGTATGAGCCGGTATATGCGCTCAGTCATCCTGTAAATGCACACAAGTCCCGCTCCTTATTAGCTTCTCGGTCTGCCGTCTAAATTTATTGGCACTAAATCCTACGGGTTGCCAGCTTAGATTATAATCCATCACAACCCTCTTCCCCGCCTTGTGCGGGTCTGTAATGGTCAGCACTTCGAAACAAGTGATACCATCTGGTGTTTGGCAAGCATCTCATCTCCTCTTTATTTTTTCTCACTTTTTTCAAAAAAGTCAAATTCAAAACATTTTAACATTTTTTTTTCACTTTTTATATTACATTAATAATTGTTTATTACCATTCAAATAAAAAAACATACTCCAAAACAAAACTTTTTTACTTTTATATTAAACTTTTTTATACTTTATATCACATCAATCATTTCTTACTATTACTCCAACAAAAACTCAACAACACAAATTACTCTCTTATTACGGTAGAGTAATGTTAAAATTTGTCTTTCTTTTATATCTTTTCAAAATTAATGTGATTTTTAAAATTATCATTAAAATTGTAATAAATTATTATTAAATTTTAATTTTATGGTAATTTTAAAAATTAATCAATTTTAAAAAAGACACAAATAATATGGATTTTTTTTTCTAGCATTACTTCTTACCGTGTCGTATTAATTATGCAAAGAAGGAAACTAGTATATATAAAACTAATTTTGGAAGTTAAATTCATAAAATTACATAAAATACAGCGACAGGACACAAGTCTCATGCACCGAACAACTAGGCTCCGTTTGAAAACCTCCTTGCCCTCCCCTCCTCTTGGGTTTTTTTTTTGAATGATTGAAAATTAAAATTGATGTGATATAAAGTTGATATAATTTATATGAAAAAGTGAAAAAAAAAATTGTATTATAGTGAGTTTTTTATTTAAAAAGTAATAAGAAAGTATTGATGTGATATAAAAAGTGAAAAAAGTTAAGAATGTTTTGAAGTTGATGTTTTTTAGGAGAAGTGAAGGGAAGGGGAGGGGAGGGGAAAATAGTTTTCAAACGGGGCCATATATCAAACATGTTGCGTGCATGTCAATTAAAGCTCATATCTAACCAAATTACAGTTTAAACTCTACTGACCTCATATGTTCAAGTAAAATCAATAAGATTTATTTTACGATCTAAATTTATTTATTTTTATATAATATAATGTTATGTTATTTAAAAACGGGATAATTGCATCACTGGTTCTTAGAATTGGCATAAATTATAAATTACTTCATGTGGTCTAAAAATTTCATAGAGGGTCGTTATGGTAAACTATAATTATGAGTCACTCTCTGACCCGTTTTCCGTCCACTAAGCTAATTGAATCCGTTAGTTTGCTACGTCAAACCCAATAAGAAATCGACACGTGTTCATTACAATAAAATAAAATAATTTAAGTTTTATTTATTTGTTTTTTTTAATATATTTATATTTTAGAGAGGGTGCTCTTAATGAGGGTAATCCTGCCACTGTTGGACAAATACAACATTTTCCAACTGGCCAAACGACATTCCATCTTAACATGATATCATTCCAGATAGACGTAGCCTTGTAACACGCCCCAAACGGCATACGAAGGTACTTCATGAGCAGAGAAGAAGTCTCACATCCCAAGATAGCAGTCAACTCAGCAACATTGTCCACGTTGCCAACAGGAACCAAGAGGGATTTGGCCAAATTGACCTTTAAGCCAGAGGAAAACAAGAATGACATAGGTATAATGTCTAGAATTACTCATCTTAATCCCAAAGGGGTGGTTAGCTACATGCTACCCATGAGAGTGGCTAAGGGTGATTGTCCAATCACCCTTCAATAACGACGAAGGGCCTTTGTTTGTGTAAAAATTGTTTTTAGCTAACCTAACAATGCCATGTCAACATATAACCCTTGGAGAAATGATATTTTTACATCTCCTATATATTTCATTTTTAAATTTACCTTTGGATTTATAGAACCCATATTAAGCCCCACAAATTTAATAGTAGATTTAAAACTTAATTGTATGTAAATATACAAAAAAAAAAAAAAAAAAAAAATGCATAAGAGATGTAAGTGTATCACTTTTCTAAGCCATGATGTGTCAAAATGTGCGTACAGCTAGCATTTTTCATATTGAAAAGGAACGAAATTGAATGGAACAAATGTTTATCTATTTGGTTGTCAAGAAGACACCCAACTTCTCCAAAACACATTAATAATATTATACTAAAGTTTCGAATTCTTTTTTTTTTTTTTTGGCTAGTCATCTTGCATTATGTCCACGTAATATGAAAAAAAAAAAAAAAAAAAAAACACATTCCTAACACGTCAACCATCCATCTGAAAGGAAAAGAATCAACTGGAACGGACATCCACACCTAAAAGGTACAATCATGAGTTGAATCAAAAGGTACAACGACAGTATCATCTTCTCACCATATCAGGAACGATGAAACTGCTAGTTCAGATAAGGATAGTTTGATATCCAAATGTGATAAAGCTGATAAAGCTAAGATGGCAGAATAGTTTGAAATTGTAAAGTTATCTTTTGTAAGTTGTAACCATTTTTCATGTACAGCAACTATTATGAATAGCCACGTAAATCTCTCTGAAAGTTAAGAGAGTTTCAAACCATCAAACTATCTCATCGTTAAAAGGTGAAAGCTTATGTAAATCCTTTTGGAGACTTCAATCACCAATCAAGACAACGAGCACGAAAAGTTGCAGTTGGGCTGAAAAATGCATCCCACCTGATCACCTCCTTACTCCCGTCCTGTTTAGGTCTCAAGATAGCAATGTATCCCTCCAGCCAATAACCTCATCTTTACTTCTGAGAGGCGGCAACTTTGATAGCACCCAAGCGGGGGAATTACTAAGCCATAACGCCTCCCCAGTATCTTTGTGCTTAAAGTCAGGAGCTTTTGTATTCGTCTACCAATTCAGGTTAGAGAGGTATGAGATAAGATAGTGGAAAAAGAAATACCAAAAGATAATCAGAATCTAGAGGGTTAATTACCTTCGTCGATCTATTGTCCCACCATTTACCTGGGTTTTCCACCAAGTCCTTCCATGATTGCTCACCTAAATTAAGTAGGCGTAGATACAATGTTAAACACAGGATAAAAAATGTCTTTTCCCCATTAATTGAAAGAAGCAAAAGAACAAATGAACACTTAGAAAAACCAGACTGACATTTATTTTTGTTTGAGAACCCAAAGACATGAAATGGATGTCATATTAAATCAAATAAGATATAGGAAGATATTTCCTCATCTGTTCATGTAAAACATTGAAATGGTAGTAAAGAAATATATACTATCACTTATTTTGTTTTTACACAAATGATTCTTTTTTTGTCTTTTTGTTGAGCTAAAGTGAAGGATAAAAACACTTTAATACCTATATACAAGAACAAAGGTGATACCAGAGCTCCACAAATTATCGTGAGATTAAGCTTATGAGTCACACCATTTAACTTTGGAAAAGAGTGATTGAGCATAGATTAAAATCCTAAACAACAGTATTAAAGCATTGACTTCGATTCATGTTAGGACGGTCTACCATGAAAGATATTTTCTTACATAGGTATCTAATGCAGAGATATAGAAAAATGAATAAAGATCTCGATATGGTTTTTATTAGCTTAGAGAAAGCATATAATAGCATACACAAAGAGGTAACATGTTGGATTTTGGAAAGAAAAGTCTCCCTCTAAAGGACATTAATGCGATTAAAGATACAAAAGCCAAAACTGTAACTGGCACAAACAAATTTCCCATTACATTAAGTTTACATCAAAGATTAGCACCAAGTCCATATATGTTTACATTGGTTATGGATGAGCTTATTAGATCAATTGAGAATGAGATCCATTGGTGTATACAATTTACAGACGATAGCATCATATTTGCCAAGGCTAAAAGCAGAAGTTGACTCCAAACTAGAAGTTTGGAGGGACACTCAAAATTTAAGGTTTTAGGTTAAGTGAGACCAAAACCAAGTATGTGCAGTGAAAGTTCAGTAAAAGTAGATATAACAAATTGGGAATAATAAAACTTGATGGTCAAGAGATATCAAAGATTTATTACCTTTTGTATATTAGATCAATAATTCATAAAAACCGAAATTAAGGATGTAGCTCATAAAACAAAAATTGGTTGGATGAAATGAAAAGCTGTCTCGAGAAAGCTGTCACTATACAATGAGAAATGTTAAATACTATACCCACATCTCACCCTTAATCCACTGAGTTGATGGGCACTGCCACATCAGCCTTTGATTTTTTATTTTTTTTAATGATGGATGATCCAAGGGCTGATAGACACTTCTACATCAGCCCAATGGGATAGGGTGTAATATGTAGCATTGCTCCTGTAGAATAACTACTAAGGGAAAATTCTAAAATACTATTAGAAGACCAATTATGCTTTATGATATGATACAGAATGTTGGATTGTTGAGAAATAACATATTCATAGATGAGCATAACTGAAATGATAATTCTAGGAATGATGAAAGAAAGAATGAAGTCATTTGTTCAAAGTTAAGGGTTGCTCCTATTAAGGAAAATATGAGACAGGACCACTTAAGATGTTTTGGTCATGAACAACGGAGACTAATTAATACACCAATAAGAAAGAATGATTCAATTCCAGTTATGGGAGAGAAAAAAGTAAGGAGGCATAGAATAATATGAATAGAAACAATGAAAAATTATATATTAATTAGGGAGGTGACAAAGAGTATAATTTTAGATATGTTAAAATGACGAAAAAAGAATACATGTAGTCAATCGCGATTAGCTGATAGATCCATAACCAATATAAATCTAATTGAGATTAAACTTAATTGGATTGAATCAAATTATACTTCGCTGAAATATTTTTTAGTAGCTATAGTCATCACATTGCTTTAATTGAAAGAACCTTGGATTCTTACGGATATATGCATAATATGTTTATCTATGTCTATGTTGCATGCAACCAGTCCAGCATTGGCACAATTAGGGCTAAATAACATGTACAATAAGGATGACAATTGAGAAAAAGATGAGGGAAAGTCACTTAAGATGGTTTGATCATGTGCAATGGAGGCTAATTAATACATTAACAAGAGAGAAGTAAGGAGGTGCAGAGGATAAAAGTAGTGAAAAAAGATTAATTATGGAGGCAATAAAGAGTACATGTTAAATTTGATAAAAATGATAGAATATATATATATATAAAAAAATAAAAAAAAATAAAAGAAGAAGAAGAAGAAAGCATACATATAGTTGATCCTAATTTGTTGATAAATCTATGACCAAACTAAATATTATATTGAGAAAATGGCCTAATTGGGTTTACACACCTAAATATTCCTTTTTGTTACTATAATTGTCATAGGGATATGCTTAACAACAATTATCCATGTCTATGTTGTATGCAAGCAGTCCAACATAGGAAAGAATTAAGGGCAAACAATAGGATGTACAAGAAGGATGACAATGAGGGCAGTTTAGCGTACCAGCCCACCCCATTGCTTTAGGGGCAGGTTTGGAGCCAAGATAGACGAGATTAAGGTAAAATAGATAAAAACTTGAAATAGAATTTCAGAGACAGGTCTCTCCCACCCAAACTTTTTTTAACTAAAATGCCCTTCAACAGTACAAATCTTTCCCTAAAATGCCCTTCTACATGTTTTTTAGGTGTTGAGAAAGAAATGAATTGCTGTCCAACTTGGGTATGGGGCAGATAGAGAGATAGGGGTTCCATCTAGGAAAGGTTGGGAGAGGGAAGGAGAAACCCACCTCGTCACATTGCGGTTCCTATGCACAGTTGTGGGATACTGAATACGAAATATTTTCCATGCTCACCTTTTTGCTGCTTTACTTGTTTTGATTTTTGAGTTTGAACGTCAAACTTTAATCCTTCAAGTTCTGACAAAACCCATTTTGGTGCGCTCCAAAGCCAGAGTCCTTGACCGCCAACCTTATTTGTAAAATCAGGGTATCTTGGATTCACCTATAAAGAAAACAAGAAGGTCATGAATTTCACCAATAAATGAGCCAGATAGAGTAGACACCAGAAGAGAGGGGCTATTACCGATCCATTGCGCTTACTATCACGGTAATCCCACCATTGATTTGGATCATCAAGAAGTTCTCTCCAAGAATTTAATACAGGGTCCCCACTTTTCTTTGCACTATCTGAAAATGAGTTAGTCCCCCACTTTGTGATTGGCATAGAAAATGTTATTAAAAACATTCTAAACTTTTGACACAATGAAGTCACCAAAGTGCTAAAATGAAAATTTTCAATGAATAAGGTAAGTACTTCTCCAGCTTTTCAACTGAGTTTTGAAATCAAATGCCATCATCTCAAGCTTCTTTTGGACAATCAAGAGGATGAAGTTAGGGCAAGTTGGATGGACAAGAGAGCTGCATCTAGGTTACCATGGATTGAGTCAAAGAGAAAATATTATAGAATGGCGGCTATGCATTTTGGTTTAGAATTTTGGCCAATCAAGAAACAGCACATCAATAAAGTGTAGTTGAGATGAGGACATTGTGATGGATCTATGGAAACACTAAGAAAGATTGGATAAACAATGAAGTTATTCATGAGAAGATGGGGTGAGATTAGCCCAAGGCTAAAGGAACCAATGCCTTAAAACATTAACATAAATATGTAATATAGGAGTATAGGAGCTTCCAAGGTTATCCAAAAGCTAAGGGAGCCCACCAGTAATCTCTTGAAAGCAAGCTATGTTTATTCGCATCCTAATTATAATATCCTTAATTTTATCAACGTCAGCGTTGATGAACTTATATTCTAAGTGGCTACAGAATCCTATTCTCTTGGACTAACTTTGTCGATTAGTTTTAGTGATTTTCTTTTTCGCTTTGCTCTTTCTAGTTAGGTTTTTCCTATTGTATAATTCCTGTGTATTTAGGAGCGCCACACGCTTTTAATGAGATTGGAATTATTACTTAAAAATAAAATAAAAAAAATAAAAGAATCCTATTCTCTTGGACTAACTTTTTTATTGACATAAGGTACGGAAGCCCTTGCCCATTTCTCAGTGCATACAAGCCCCAACATAGCATGTTGCTCGTAAGGAATGCCCCTTGCCCAATTCTAACTACAAGATGCCCCAAGTCATCTCTAAAGGTCTAGATTAATAAGATGTGACTAATTCACATTGGTTTTCAGTTTTATCACATCCCCCCCTTTTCAGGGATTGAGAGCATATGTGCAGAAAGAATAAGTAACCAAGCATAAGAAAGGAATGTTAATTGAATGCGTAGCAAGTATTCAAATAATTATAAAGGTGAGAAGCATCGATCATGGAACTAAAAACATACGGATTACCAGAATTTTGTAATGGTATCTCTTTTTCATGAGATGTAAAACTTTTCTTCATTTGAGGATATCCCTGGACGAAGTTGAGGCTATTCACTATAACCTGATACAGTCAAACATTGGATGTCAGATTCAATACAAAATTTCGCATAAATAATATAAAAGAAAAAAAAAAATGACTTTAAAAGAGACACGTGAACAAATGTAATTTCTCTATACTACATATGCCAAAATCGATCGTCCAAAAAATTTAGAAGGTTTGAGATTGAAATTAAGAAAGAATAAACGAGTTTTGAATGGCTGCTGTAGACAGTGAATAGGGCCTCTAAATCATATAGGTAGCTGCCTTTTTTAGTGACTAAGGTTGAAAGTCTGAATTAAGATGTTTCCCTAGATCCCAAAAGATTCTTAAACTCTAATCCAATCATAAGATCGGGGGTGCGTAAATCTAAAATGATTCTGTGGGAACATAAAATTGGTTCCCTCAAATTCATCCAAAAAAGAAAAATTGGTTTCCTCAAACAGTTGAGAAAAATCCAAAATCAGTCGCAAATTAATTCACTAAGACTTGAATTAACACCAAATGTCAGTGAAGCCCACGGGGTCACATTTTTACTTGCAAAGCATACATGTTAAACGCAAAGGTCCAACTAGAAGCATACCTGCATGTTGGCCTGACCCTGACTTGTATTCACAAGAGGTGGATCTGCACTCAGTTCTCCAGCTACATGAACACGATCCTTTTCTTTCAAATGGCAAGCAGCAATATGAGCCAAATCACCTTCAAAAATGATTGGAATCCTGATTTATGCGAAAAACGTATAAGACATTCTTGCATAAGTAGGAAAAAGAAAACCACAAATGATTACATAAAGAGATAGTTAACACAATTCATTTATTCATCCAAAAAAATAGCTAACACAATTCAAAGAATTAATCAAATAAACTACGAACAAAGTTTTCTTAATTCTTCCAACCCGGTGCATTAAATTGACATGTGTCTACACATGTAAATTTAATAGACTGGAATTCCTCCAAACTGAAAACTTTGTCCCTAAACTAATAAGCAAAAGCAATGAAAAGTTTATCAACCCTAACAATGATAATTTAAGGAGAAACAAGAATGATTATAGCTTGTAACAGAATCACCAAATCAATTCACTTTTGTACAACTCGAAATGTGAAGAATAAAACCGGTACCTATATAACTTACTAGGAAATACATTTCTAGAAAATCATGTATAACAAAATCTCTGCATGAAATTCAAAAAGGCTTTTGACTCTTTTTCTGTTTTGGGTAAAGTGCATACCAAAGTTGGGAAGAGTCAGAAGGATAGTCCTGGGTGATAACGGTCCCAGCCCAGTACTTGCCGTCAGGAGAGGCTTCGAACTGGACTGGAATGTGAACTTTGCCGATCAGGTTCACCGAATTGGCAACCTTGGCCTGAAACGGAATCTCGCTCGGCCTCTCCCACGCCTTAGGAGCTGGCTTTTCTCCGGGTTCGGGCTTTCCAGTGGTGGCGGCGGTGGGCTCAAACACCTTGGGCTTTTCCAGCTTATAAGTAGTTTTACGACTTGCACTATTGCCGGCAGAGGCGGTCTTGGCGGCGGCAGAGTAAGATTGCAGAAAGAGAGAGGGTTGCTGTAGAAACCGACGCCGCTTCGTTGTGGCAAGCGACGATGCAGTTTTTGCCAATGCTTGGCTTAGAAATGAATTCATAGCGCACCCGTTCGGCCTTTTGCTTTCTTCCTAGCTTTCCAAAAACAAAAAACAGAGCAACCCAGCGATTTCCTGAATCAAACTCTGCTTCTGAAATCGTTTCTTTTAGCTTCCCCGCCAGAGGAAAATCGGGCGTGGGAACAAGGCCGAGCTCTAAATATAGGCTAAAGCTTCGGCCAGCACTCGTTGGACCTACTGGCTAATCGGCGTAGTCCATAAGAAGGCCCATATTTTGTTGTCTGCCCCAAAGGAAACGGGGGAAAGGATGAGGCAAATTTTTGAACGTCATGTCAAATTAATTTGCTTAACAAATTCAGCTAATTTTTAGAACAAAGCTCATTAATAATACAAAAGAACCACCCTCTATCAATGCAAAAACACCAATTTTTTTTTTTTAAGTACAAAAAAAAAAAACCAACTTGACATGCATTAAAATGATGACAAGTGTCACTCATAATAAAAATAAGAAAAAACTTCACTTAAAGATACCAAACTATCGACCTATTTGACTTAAAGATACTGAATTTCAAAACGTTTCAAATTAAGGTATTCAATTTTCAAAACATCTCAATAATAGGTACTTCATTAGGATTTGCTATTAAATCTTATCAAAAAATTTTAAATACCCCTAATTTTTCTTAGGAAAAAGAAAAAAAAAATTGCTAGGATTTAGGTGATTGTCAGAATTTAACAGAATTTGCAAAAATATTTGTGCCTGAATATTTGAAAATTTTTATAAAAAAATAAAAACAATGGTATTTTAGAAATTTTAATAGGATTTAACGGCAAATCCTAACCTAGTACCTGTTATTGAGATGTTTTAAAAATTGGATACCCTACTTTGAGACGTTTTAAAGTTCAATACCCTTAAGTTAAATAGGTCGATAGTTCGATATCCTTAAGTGAAGTTCTCCCTAAAAATAAATATATAAAAAATTTATTTTTTTTTTTTTTAAGAAAAAAAAGACTAAAGAAGAGGGGTGGCCCTAAGATACATATATATATATATATATATAGTTATACAGTAATGCATTAATGTTATAAACTTCCTTTTTATCTTCTATTTTTGTTGAAAAAGTACACATAACCTCCTTAAACTACCATTTTATTGTCAATGTACCCCTAAACTACCAATTGTGTCAATGTTCCTCCTCAAAACTACCAAAAAATGTCAATGTCCCAACTAAAACCAACAAAAATGACCCTAAATTTTTTTGAATAAGACAAAAAATGTCTTTATAAATTAAAAATTAAAAATAAAAAGCTAAAAAAATTATTTTTTAAAAAGCAAATTAAATAATTAAATAAAAAACGAAAATAAATAAATAAAAGAACGAGAAAGAACTTTTACGAAAAAAATAACTTAAAATTATAATTTTTTTTTTTTAAAAAAAAGAACATTTTTTTAAAAAAATAAATGGAAATTATTTTTAAAAAATAAAAAATATACAAACCAAAAAAGAAAAAGAAAAAACAGTTTTTAATTTTTTTGGTATAAATTTGTGTTATTTTATATTTTTTTAATAATTTTTTTAGTTTTTATTTTATTTTAATAATTTTGTGAAGGGTATTTTTGTCATTTGGGAGACATTGATATTTTTTGGTAGTTTAGGGGGGAACACTGGCACAATTGGTAGTTTGGGAGATACATTGACAATGAGGTGGTAATTTGAGGGGGTTACGTGTACTTTTTCCTTCTTTATTTTATCCTCATAAATTGATGTGACTTGTAAAATTACCAATGGATCAAAATTCAATAATAATCCATTCCAAATCTCATGATGATTTTAAAAGTTATATCAATTTAAAATAATAAAAATAAAATAAAAAGATGATCAATAACATTAATCATAATTTTATTATATACAGTTAAGAAAGATGATGGTGGTGCATGCATAACTAGGGGTGTAAACCCGGAGCGGGTTCCCGGATATTGGGTAAAAGTTGGGAACCAGCTCTAAGGTCCTTGGTTTTTCATTTTCAACACCCGGCCCCGGACCCGGGTACCCTGGTTATCCGGGCCGAGTGGTATTTTTGAAGTATCTTGAGCATGCCTTATGATACATCAGCCGAGGTAGAACTGCTTTTGTTGATACAGTTTTCAGCATGGTGACGTGTCGGATGATGATTCGTCTTGTTCTTTATGATCTGCAAAATAATAAACACTGCGTCGGGGGGGTGCCGACGATTCCCCTCCGATGCTTAAGTAAGATATAGTTTGAATATGAGCAGAGTAATTTTTAGAAGCATAGAATAGCATGTACCTTAATATTAGAAGAGATTCTGGTATTTATAGAGATTGAGGAGCAGTTTAGGATTGTTCCCGGTTTGTGCAGGGATCGGCAGTTGAGGAAAACGTGGCCTCGGGCGCACGGACACTTCGGGTTCCACGACCGCGTATCTCGGGCGCACGATCCCTTATGGGTGACATGTTTTTTGGAGAGACTTCGGGCGCACGATCTAGTTATGTATAGTGTGTCGTGTCCTTTAAATCCTGGGTAATTCCGAGATATTCGCGGACTCAGGTGTTACGAGGTACCCGGGTCGGCTACCCGGGTCGGGTGGTCGGGTCGGGTGAACCGGTTAGGCCCAAATGATTTGTATGGGCTTTGGTAAACTAATATTTTCCCTAACAGTTACCCCCCAATTCTTTTATGCAAATTTTGTGCGTAAGGGAATTTAGGAATAATCAAGCGGCCTTAACTTATCACGGATTCGGAAGTTGAGTCGGGTGTATGTTACCGGGGAGGTTTTGATTTTTCAGTTGTTGCTTCACCCGAAGAGTGTCAGTCCAGAGGCCTTTGGAAGTCATCTTTGGAAAAATCCCGCACTTTTTCAAATTCTAAATTTCCAATTTGCTCACCTTCAAAATCTCGGGTTTCAGGATCAGCTGACGTATGCAATAAGGTGCATTTAATGCGATTCGACGTCGGTTCAGCTTTTGAGTCCCGGGTGTGCGAATCAGTGGTAACATTAGATCGAGTTTTGAATGACTTAACTGCGGCTAATGGAGATAAAGCCCAGTTGCCGCCGAGCTTGATGCCTCTCAAACTGAGGAAGGAAGCTGTTCAGTTTTCTGAGCTACCCCAACCGGGGAGGATAACTGCCAAGTAGGAAGAATCTCAGTCCCGTGAATACAAGTGACAATATTGGGATAGAGATCCCTGTATATCTTGCCCATGTCTGCTTTTGGGACCAACTAGATGCCGGATCTGCGTATGCTCTTCTTGTATTTCCTGGAGCGGAGCTTCCTGAGATGAAGTATGTTCCAGACCTAGGGGTCGGGATACTCATAAGATTCTGACGACCGGTCGGGTTCTCTGGTTTCATTCGACCCAATTGAGCTTCCGGTTCGGCCACAGGCCTGCACAATCTCGGGTGCATGCCGACACCAGGTGACTTGATGGGTGTTGACTGAACTGATTGATTCCCAGAAAGACAAAGAGCATCTTTTACGGAGCTTAATGTATCTCAGGCTTGGAAGATAGTGTTGGCTGCATAACTGTATGCCGCTAAGGCTGAGAAGGAACAAACTGTGACCGGGAAGCAAGCTATAATCAAGCTGCAATAGAGTGCTGAAGGAGGATGTCCAGGCTGGGGATCAAGAATTGAGTGTTCCGGATTAATTGAGAGACTTGGGATCGGGAGCTCGAGGTTAGCTGAAAAAAACGAAAAGAATTGCAAGACCGACATTTGATTGAGTTGTCTGAGTTATTCTTGAGGATGTTCATTATTTGATTTGACCGAGTTACTTTCCAATCCCGAGAAGGTGGCTCGTGCATGTGTCCGGCCTTTCAAACCGGTTGTATGTGAATTATTACCGAAGGGGATAATCGGAGTGACTTGATTGTATTTCAAATCGAGGGAGACAACACTTTGAGTTGATCTGGTTTGAGTTGAACTGGGTCACCCCCCGTGCTACCGAGGGACATGACCGGGTGTGTGTTCCGAGCCGGTTGTGTTTCAAACCGAGGGAGACACCACTTTGAGTTGATCTGGTTTGAGTTGAACTGGGTCACCCCCCGTGCTACCGAGGGACATGACCGGGTGTGTGTTCCAAGCCGGTTGTGTTTCAAACCGAGGGAGACACCACTTTGAGTTGATCTGGTTTGAGTTGAACCGGGTCACCCCCCGTGCTACCGAGGGACATGACCGGGTGTGTTGTAGGGGTTAACTCCCCGTAAGGTTTGTTGTAGGGGTTGCCTCCCTGTATGGTATGTGCCGGAGCTGGACCCCTGAAATTTGTTAGAACAGATGTATATATATTGAATAATGATTAGTTTGCATACCTGAGTTGATAGACTGACTTCCAAATATCTGTGGTTGTTGGCGTTGCAACACAGAAATAGCACTTTGAAAGCACAATTGTTGTTGATTTGATCTGAGTTGAACCGGGTCACCCTCCGTGCTACCGAGGGTCATGACCGGGTGTATGTTCCGCGCCGGTTGTGTTTCAAACCGAGGGAGACAACACTTTGAGTTGATCTGATTTGAGTTGAGTTGATCTGGTCTGAGTTGAACCGGGTCACCCCCCGTGCTACCGAGGGACATGACCGGGTGTGTGTTCCGCGCCGGTTGTGTTTCAAACCGAGGGAGATAACACTTTGAGTTGATCTGGTTTGAGTTGAGTTGATCTGGTCTGAGTTGAACCGGGTCACCCCCGTGCTACCGAGGGACATGACCGGGTGTGTGTTCCAAGCCGGTTGTGTTTCAAACCGAGGGAGACAACACTTTGAGTTGATCTGGTCTGAGTTGAACCGGGTCACCCCCCGTGCTACCGAGGGACATGACCGGGTGTGTGTTCCGCGCCGGTTGTGTTTCAAACCGAGGGAGACAACACTTTGAGTTGATCTGGTTTGAGTTGATTTGATCTAGTTCGAGGCTTATAGCGGCTCTGGGCCTATGGTGGCCCGAGGCTTACAGTGGCTCGGCTTCGTGCTCGGACGTACCGAGGATTTTGCTTGGGATTGCCAAGGCTTTTGTGCTCGATGCATGCCGAGTCAACTCGAGGCATGACGAGACTTTTGCCTTTTTCTCCTCTTGAGCTTTTCAGTGGATCCCTGTATTAACACGGCACAAGGAGACGAATAGATCAAAAACATGAGTTTTAAAGAGATGCTTTGAGTGACCATCGATTCTTGTGAGGCTTCTATCTGTCACCGAGAGAGGCGGCGTTAAAGCTCCTTTTCATGTTGCGCAAGCTGAGGGTAGCGTGGCTTTTTTTTTTTTTTTTTTTTTTTTATTTTTTATTTTTGGAATTTTCTGATAAAAATTTCTGGCATGAAATATTATCCTCGCCTGTGTCTAAGCGGCACATATGTATGCATATATGTAGCAGAGTTAGTAGCAGAGTTTAGCAACTAATAATTTATTAATGCAAAGTATGCAAAATAGCACTGAGATTCAATCATGCGACTTGATATAGTCTTCTGTTTCACTTTTCTATTTCACCGGGTAGGCACCCCCCAACTTTTATACTTGGCTGATTTTTAGCTAAGTTTGAAAGTTTAGGATATTTGTTGTGTACTACCGGAGGAAAAGTTTGTGGGTACCCCCACTTTTTAGACTTGATGTGTAATCATTTTTGCGGTGGGAAGCTAATTTTAAATTTCTCTGATCAATGCATGAGATATATATTTGACTGTCTAAAAAATTATAAGTAGGCTAGCATAAACAAAAATGCGAAGAGCGAACTTATCTCAATATTTTGATGAGGTTGTGCACTTGGGCTCCTCGGAAGAGACCCTCGAAATGAGTCCTTGGATTGGACCCTCAGCCCGGGATGATCCTTTGCTCGGAATGGATCATCGGCTCGGGATGATCGATGGCTCGGATGCATCCTCGGACCGGGATGATCCGCGATTCGGATGGGATCCTTGAAATGAGTCCTCGGATTGGACCCTCAGCTCGGGATGATCCGCGGCTCGAATGACATCCTAGACTCGGATGGAGTCTTCTGCTCGAATGCACCCTCGGACCGGGATGATCGATGGCTCGGCTCGGATGCACCCTCGGACCGAGATGATCGATGGCTTGGATGACATCCGAGACCGGGATGGAATCCTTGGCTCGGAATGGATCATCGGCTCGGGATGATCGATGGCTCGGATGACATCCTCGACTCGGATGACATCCTTGACTCAAATGACATCCTTGACTCAAATGACATCCTCGACTCGAATGACATCCTCGACTCGGATGACATCCTCGACTCGGATGAAGTCCTCGACTCGGATGACATCCTCGACTCGGATGACATCCTCGACTCGGATGGATTCCTTGGCTCGGAATGGATCATCGGCTCGGGATGATCAATGGCTCGGATGACATCCTCGACTCGGATGACATCCTCGACTCGGATGACATCCTCGACTCGGATGGAATCCTTGGCTCGGATGCACCCTCGGACCGGGATGATCGGCGGCTCGGCTCGGATGCACCCTCGGACCGAGATGATCGATGGCTTGGATGACATCCTAGACCGGGATGGAATCCTGGGCTCGGAATGGATCATCGGCTCGGGATGATTGATGGCTCGGATGACATCCTCGACTCGGATGACATCCTCGACTCGGATGACATCCTCGACTCGGATGACATCCTCAACTCGGATGGATTCCTTGGCTCGGAATGGATCATCGGCTCGGGATGATCGATGGCTCGGATGACATCCTCGACTCTGATGGAATCCTTGGCTCGGATGCACCCTCGAACCGGGATGATCGGCGGCTTGGATGATGCACCCTCGGACCGAGATGATCGATGGCTTGGATGACATCCTAGACTCGGATAGAGTCTTCGTCTCGGATGCACCCTCGGACCGGGATGATCCACGGCTTGGATGACATCCTCGACTCGGACCGAGGCTTCGGCTCGGATGCACCCTCAGACCGGGATGATCTGCGGCTCGGAATGGATCATCGGCTCGGGATGATCGACGTCTTGAATGACATCCTCGACTCGGATGGAATCCTTGGCTCGGATGCACCCTCGTACCGGGATGATCGGAGGCTTGGATGATGCACCCTCGGACCGAGATGATCGATGGCTTGGATGACATCCTCAACTCGGATAGAGTCTTCGTCTCGGATGCACCCTCAGACCGGGATGATCTGCGGCTCGGGATGGATCATCGGCTCGAATGGACGATGGCTCAGATGACATCCTCGACTCGGACCGAGTCTTTGGCTCGGATGCACCCTCAGACCGCTGACTCGGCAGGCGAGAGAGCCAAGGCTGCGACGAGCTCGGTTTCCCATCGACAGTTTCCTTTGTGAATCAGGTCGGTGGTCTGTTCGTCGGTCGCCGGGGAGTACAAGATGTGGGTAACCCGGCTTCAAGGGGGGAGTTGTCGACCTGTCGGGCCGTTGGACTCAATCCGAGCTGGGCTTGAGATGGGTTGAGCTCATTCGTGTTACGGAACCTTACCCGAGACCGCACTGTTCAACCCGGCTTCTCCTTCTCTTTTTGTTTCGTTTTTCTTTTGTAAATGAGGTACTTGAATAGTATATGCCTTCCCCGCATAATAACAGGTTGATATCTAAAAGAGACATGCGAAAGTCCAATTTTGAGCTATAACATGATGATGCAGCAACTATGCGACTTCTTCGGCGCGCCCTTCTAGGTTATGTGGGCTTCAACAAGTTGAGGATTTCATTCTCTAGAACAGAGAAGTAGATTTGAAATAATGACAACTAATGAGAAATACAAAACTTATCTTGCATGCCCAGATACGATCACCAATTTGGTGTTTGTGAATACAGAATCACATATCCGTAACTGCACATCTGCATATTTGGGGAAGGCCTGTATCGCCTTGGTGTGGCCAGCAGAATATGGACGATCTAAGAGTCGGAAAAGAAGACCCATCAGCCAGAATTAGCCGTAATTCTCAGAGACGAAAACTGTCACTCCATAGGCGTAGTCACCATTGCGGATTTCTTTGTTTTGCAAGGAACGATTTTGTCGTTCCCACAGACGGCGCCAAACTGTTGATACAGTTTTCAGCATGGTGACGTGTCGGATGATGATTCGCCTTGTTCTTTATGATCTGCAAAATAATAAACACTGCGTCGGGGGGGTGCCGACGATCCCCCTCCGATGCTTAAGTAAGATGATAGTTTGAATATGAGCAGAGTAATTTTTAGAAGCATAGAATAGCATGTACCTTAATATTAGAAGAGATTCTGGTATTTATAGAGATTGATGAGCAGTTTAGGATTGTTCCCGGTTTGTGCAGGGATCGGCAGTTGAGGAAGACGTGGCCTCGGGCGCACGGACACTTCGGGTTCCACGACCTCGTATCTCGGGCGCACGATCCCTTATGGGTGACATGTTTTTTGGAGAGACTTCGGGCGCACGATCTAGTTATGTATAGTGTGTCGTGTCCCTTAAATCCCGGGTAATTCCGAGATATTCGTTACGAGGTACCCGGGTCGGGTGGTCGGACTCGGGTGGTCGGGTCGGGTGAACCGGTTAGGCCCAAATGATTTGTATGGGCTTTGGTAAACTAATATTTTCCCTAACAGCTTTATTCTCTTATAGTTAAAGCCAAGTTTGAGAACAATCAATACCAAAGGCCAAAGAAGCAACCCAAAACTTCAACAAAATATGTTGATTGGTTTTGAGATTTGGATGGCAGTATTTGTATGCTGCTTCAAACTCACCTACAGCACGCTGATTTGATTGGAGAAAATGGAAGCTTATACTGCTTATTGCCTTCAATCATCTATGTGATTTATGGACTTTAGTGATGCCAATATAAGGTCTCGTTGCCAATATAATTATACGAAATGTTGAAGAAAGCCCTCTGTTTATTGTTCATTTGGAGAATTAAAATAGCCAGAGCATCACACATATAAGCAATACCGGCGCTATGAACATAAGGGATTCTACCTGAAAGCTGGCCATCCATGTGCTTCTGCAAAGCAAAGCTGGTTTAGTGGCTGTCGGGCTGTGGCCTGTGGGCTGAACGAGCGGATTGAAGTGAACGTGAGGCAGTGTGCGGCGGCAAAGGGACCAAGGTAAAAGACTAAAAGAGTAAAAGTGTTAGGGCAAGTGGGCAACAGTGTTAAACTAATAAAATGACCGGAAAGCCCCCCTTCCTAAGCAGTGTGATATTAGGGTAGGGGGTAATTATTTTTTTTTTAATAAACTAAGCTACCCGGAGCCGGGTACCCGGATATAACCGGGATTTTTTAAACTCAATACCCGGCTCCGGCTCCGGGTACCCAGGTACCAACCGGGTTTTCCTGTTTCCCGGAGCCGGTTGATGCCCGGATCCGGTTTCCCGGCCGGTTATATCCGGTCCGGATTTACACCCCTATTGCTGGTATTTGAGTTCTATGGTGTCTACAATGTTTTGCACTGCAAGAAAGGAGTTGGGTCCTGTTGAATAGATCCGGCTTTTCATGCGGTAGTTTAGGTGCTGTAGTCGAAAACGGTATCGTTTTCCACTTAAAAAAAATTTGCAAATTTTTTAATAAATTTAAAAATTATAAAAATAATAATAATTAAAAACAAAAAATTATAAAAACCTAAAAAAACTAAAGGAGTGGCCGGCGTTGCCTAAGGGGGTGGTCGGCCACCCCCTTGGCCGATCTGGGGTGGACGAACCACCCTAGTCAGCTTTGGGGGTGGTTCGGCCACCCCCAAAAGGCTAAAAAACAAAACAAAAAAAAAAGTTAAGGGTTTGGGGGGTGGCCGAACCACCCCCAGGCCCTTCGAGGTGGTCCGGCCACCCCTAAAAGGCCTAGAAACCAAAAAAAAAAAAAGGTTTGGATTTTGGGGGTGGCCGGTGGCCGGATCACCCCCAAAGGCCTTAGGGGTGGCTCGGCCACCTCCAGATTGGCCGTATAGGGTGGTCGAAACCACCCCCAGGCTCTTGGGGGTGGTCCGACCACCCCCCAAACCCTTAACTTTTTTTTTTGTTTTGTTTTTTAGCCTTTTGGGGGTGGTCGGACCACCCCCAAAGCCGACTGGGGTGGCCGACCACCCCCTTAGGCAACTCCGGCCACCCCTTTAGTTTTTTTAGGTTTTTATAATTTTTGTTTTTAATTATTATTATTTTTAAATTTATTAAAAAATTTGCAAATTTTTTTAAGTGGAAAACGGTACCGTTTTCCACTACAGTACTCATGTGATAGTTTTAAACTACCGTATAGAAGCCGGATCCCTGTTGAACAGCCCAAGTCTGCAACATAAATTGAGTTTAAAGGTGCAGAAAGGGTCTTGATGTCAAATTTCTTGACAATTGCCTCCTCGATCATTTCTTTGGATGCTTCAACAGATCCTCTCTACAAACCAGCAAAGTCATTATTTTCAGTTTCAACATCCATAAATGATAAAAATATACTACCACACGATTGTTAATGTCTCCAAACTTTAATTTTAACGAAAAGAAGAAAAAGACAACAGATATATATTGAAGAAGGGTAATTTTAATTATTACGTGTCAATTAGGTGTACATACTAGCCTAATAGCCTTCATTCATTTTCAACCTTTCCTGCTTTAAGGTTTTTTTTTTTTCTTCGGAGAAAATTAAAAAATTGGTCATTGGGTTTTATCTGATTGTTTAAATAGCACTTTCCACATTTCAAAAGAATAAAAAAAATTAACCACCTAAGTTTTAATCACTTTAAAAATTATTCTTTCGGTCGGTGTTTGGTTTACATATTTTGTTTATTTCTTCTTCGTATCCGTACAAGTGATGAACAAATCCATCATTGAATCTGTAAAAAAATTTCATGTGATTCCACAGACTCAAATTAATAGTGCATTTGCAAAAGATATAGATAAGAGATAGATGTTGTTTAACAGCTCTCTCATCTATATATATATTTTTAAATTTACAATTAAATATGAAACATCCACGTGTGGGTCATATAGATCCCAAGATAAATTTGAAAAAAGATTTATAGGAGGAGTAACATGTCTAAAAGAAAAAAAGAAAGGGAGCATTTCTCTAAGCCAAAAATTAAGGTGAATGTAACCAACATATATGTTAATTACTTGCGTTAATATTTTTTTGGGAAAATTTTATTTAAGCCGAACCTCTTATGGAAAGTGACATATGTTTCAATGATCGTTAACTGATCATGACATTAACGTGAGTTGTATGAGATATAAAGAAATTAAGCAAATTTAGATCCGGTGCATGTGGTACGTGAGGGACACAATACGGATCGATCACTGTTTTGGCGATGGGGGAAGAGAAGGAAATTAAGGGAGTTCCGAGTTCGATCTCATGGCTCGGGATTTTTAACTTTGGCATTTGTCGATAACTCTGATATCATGAAAAAATTATTTATAATTATAAAAATGATTAATAAAATAAGAAAATTAGATAAACATAAATTTACGAGTGGTTATGTGTTAGATAATTACATCCACTTCTAAATTAATAAGGCTTCACATTTTGCTCCTATTGAATGATTTAATCGTGTACAAAATGCTTTATTAATTTATAAAATTTACAAATTATTTGAATTTAATTAGGACAATTAATTTCAAATATAATCAATCAATGGCATAGCTTGGTATAGATAGATCCTCGTCCTCCTAGATTTCCTAGGATAATTCCATGTAATGATTTAGATTTGCCGGCCACTTCAAACATAAATGCAATTTAGAGAGATACGGTGAGTTAAGGAAAAATAGAAAAAGAAAAATGATCTCTTTCTTAGGTCTCTCTAAACACTTTCTGTAGTTTTAAAATTCGAATCTCTTTCTTGCCAGAATAAAAAATATGGATAATTACACTATTGGTCCCTGAGGTATGCCATAATTACGAATCACTCCCTATAGTTTAAAAAGTTCATGGGAGGTTCTTGTAGTTAAACTATAATTACAAATCGATCCCTGAAATCAAATTCCGTTAAAATTTTTGACAGATTCTGTTAAATACCATGTCAGCGCCACATTAAACAAATAAGATGGCGACACGTGTCCATCTGAATAAAAATAAATAAATAAATAAACTTATTTTAAAAAAAAAAATTCAAAAAAAAAAAAACAAAAAAAGGAGGCCACCCCTTCCAATGGGGGTGGCGCGCGACCACCCTTAGAAGGTCCAGGACTGGCCCTTCCCTTCTTTTTTTTTTTTGAATTTTTTCTTCTTTTTTTTTTTTTATAAAAAAATAAGTTAATTTATTTATTTTTTAATAAATTTATATTTTTTTATTCAGATAGACACGTGTTACCATCTTATTGGTTTGATGTGGAGCTGACGTGACATTTAATAGAATCTGTCAATTTTTTTAACAAAATTTGACTTCAGAAATTGATTTGTAATTATAGTTTACCATAAGGACCTTCCATTAATTTTTTAAATTATAGGGAGTGATTTATAATTATGGCATACCCTAGAGACCAGTGATGCAATTATCCCTGAAAAATATTAGGGTGTTCAAGTTTCGTTTTGTATGTGCAAAACGCAACCCAACAACATAAGTTTTTTTTGGCTTCACTGCATCTTGGAGCAGAAATATTTGTTATACCTCTTTACATACCAGTTCATCAGAATCTGCAATAACAGATAGCATTTTGTTTCGAAAAATGCTACATTTTCCAATTATTTTCTTCAAAATCTGGTCATAAAATAATATGTCACAATCCCATATGATAAATGATTTTAAAAATATGTGTCACCATCTCTTTAAGCGATTCTCTTTTGTGTTTTTCAGTATCACTATCTTATTTTTCCTTAACAGAAAAATGGTACCTGATATTTGGAATTTTGAGCATAGCTGTAAGCTCCTTGTCCTCCATGCATTGGATATGATTCAGGAAATTCATTACTCCTTCGATCCTCCAGGGCTGCACGTGCGCCATAGCCGCGTATATTTATTACACGTGGCCAATTAGCCATGTGTAATAAATACACATGGCTACTTGGCCACGCATATTAATACACGTGGCCAATTGGCCACGTGTATTTAATACACGTGGCCAATTACAAATATAAATATAAAAAATTATAAAAAAATATAAATATTTTAGCCACGCGTATTAATTACACGTGGCCAATTAGCCACGTGTAATTAATACACGTGGCTAATTGGCCGCGTGGCTACAGTAACGATTACTGTAGCCACGTGGCTAATTACATGTTTTTTTGTAGTTAAGGAGCACGGTCGCCGGTAGAATTTGGCGGAGGGTCAAAGGAGAACCGAAGAGAGTGCTGATGGAGAGATGCATGATTGGAGAAGGATGTGGGAGTCCGGAAGTGCTTTGATCTGTCTCTATCAAATAAATCGTGAAAAGGGAGAAACACGTACAAAAATGTAGTCTTTAGAGCATTTGTAGTGAAGTAGCAAATTTTGACGAAAAATATCACTTCTATTATTTTAACTACTTATTTTCAAAAGTTCTAAATATCAAACTTTCTACATATTTCTTACTTTAAAATAAATACTATTTTTTATTTGCTCACTCCGAACCCAACCACTCCCTCAAATCAAACCCATAAACCAAATGAAATTAAACCCACAAACCAAACCCATTAACCAAATCAAACCTGGGTTGAGACGGTGGACGCAGAGATGCTGTTTTGGGAGGTGCTATGCTGAGCAAACGAGGCGGCGCTGTCTTGGCTTCAGACCAGACAAGGTTTTCTTGAGAACGCGAGAAGGGAATATAATAAAGAAAGGAAAAATATTAAGAGACGAGAGTCACTTCGCTCCTCAGACTAGACGAGCGATTCTAACAAACCCCAAATTTACTGTAGCACCAAGGAGCTTGATACAAAAGCAATTTTGACAGAACTCGACTGATTTTGGTGATTTTTCTACTTTAAGAACTTCATTACAAATGCTCTTAATTATATTGTTGCGTTTTATGTTTAACACTTTGATTGTGAATGAATAATCTTTTTAGTTAGGAAAAGGCACATTTGCTTAACAACTGGTTCCCTTTGCAGCATCTTTCCCTGCAATATGTACTTCATTCACGCCATTTGAATGATGAGGACCTTGATGCATGCGCAGCGTCACTTCTCTGGGACTTGCCATTGATGCTCAGCTGTACGTTACACTCGTGACTTCTCTTCAGATTCGCTTTATTACACCCGAGTGTTTATGCGGTGAATATCAATAGTTTGCAGTTGTCATCTCTAATTATATTCTATCAACTACTCATTAACCGCTGCATGAAAAATATAAAAATTTCATGAATTACCGGTCGTTTTTTAAGCTGTCGTGAAGTGATAATTGTGCTAAAGTGATTTATTAAACTATCGAGATGTATTTTTCTTTTAGCAGTCTTCCCTCACAGGAATTTACAAGGTTAATTGAGATATGGTTGTGGATAAACATCGTGAACGTATTGGCTTTGGCATCGTTGGAATTATGAATGAGTTATTTTAGCTGCACGTAGTACTATTAATGAGTTTTTTTTTTATTTTTTTATTTAACGGGAATTGGAACTTCCATTGATAACAAGCCCAAAGGCAAACAACTCGGCCGAAAGTTACAAACACACGCCCGTAGACCCAAGGTAGTGAATAGAGATACATAATCAATCTCTAACCACTAAGTTAGGAACAAACCTATCTTAAAGCAACTATCTAAGCAACAAACTAAAATTAAATGAACATACAATTGGGTCCTTTCTTTACACTGAAGCACAACCCAACTAAAATGAGAGGACCTGGTCTAGCTTACAAGTCACCTAAAATGCCCAAATAATATAGAGTCCATTACAAAGGTAAACTGTGAACAGAGACAAGAATGTACAAAAAGAAAAATACAAGAAGCTGCTAGAAAATCACAAAAAACAACTAGCGTTGGAAATTGTCAACACTGGAACAGGCGCGTGCCCAAAAGCCCTCCAGCAACGGACGACATCCGGAACCACCAATCTCCACCAACCACCGCCGGACACAACAGGCTGTGGCCCTCACGTGCTAGTAGCGGGAGAAAACTCCCTGGCGCATGCTGGCCACGCGCCGAGCAGGAGAGACCACCACGGCCGTGGCTTGACACAACTGGACCAGAAGAAGCCGACAACCACCACGGAAGAGCGTGTGTCAATAGAAAACCAGTGGAAGACCACATATCTAGCTCCAAAGATATCCCCAAATTTTGCACGGCTCGACAAAACCTTCGCCGAAGACACACCACGAACGACCACTCCCCTCAACCAACTGCTAGAGTAGCTTCTACTAGAAAAACATAAAAAGAAAGCAACAGAAAGGGAAGAAAAAAAAACTCCATAGCTCTAAAAGCTAGGAGAAACAACAGCCACCACTGGCACAAGCTAGGGTGGCGTGAAGAGCTTTGTTTGGTTTTGACTTAAGATATGTAAAGAATACACGTTTTTGTAGAAACGTTAGAGATTTGGAGGTTGTTTGGCAAACAATTCTCACTCCCCTTCTATTTTTTTCACTTCTCCCAAAAAAGTCAAATAAAAACATTCTTTTTTTTTCACTTTTTATATCACATCAACAATTTTTTTTTTATTATCCAAATAAAAAAATACACTACAAAACAAAACTTTTTTATAAAATAATTCCAAATTTTTTTATACTTTATATCACATCAATCACTTTTTACTACTATCCAAACAAATATTCTACAATTACAACCATTTGCCAAACTAGTTTTTGAAAAAAAAAATGTGAATGGTCTGCACGCTAAGCTTGCATTGGGTCAAGTCCTCATATGGATGTGTCAATACTAGCTAGTGGGATTTTGGCTAAGATGGCTAGTAAAGGTGTAGTGTGGTGTCCGGCCGGTTTTGTTAGAATATATGAAAACTATAATATATTTTTCGTATATTTTATATTTGGTTGATATTGTAATATTCTCTATTTTTGGGTTGATTGTAATCATACTTTGTATTTACTCTAAACTTTATAAATATGGACCTTTGTATCGTAGGCAAACAAGTCAATGATCACAATGTAACCTTTCAAGCTAATTCATAGTAGTGAATATTGGTGTCTAAGTTTAAATCACTTAAAATTCTTTGTGTTATCTTCTCTTTTGCTTTCGCATTTATTATTCTATTTTAAATTTCGTAATGGTATCAGAGCTATAGGCTAATTAACGCTAATTGTTTCGGTCCTGGATTACAATTTTTGTTTTGTTTTGTTTTGTTTCTTATCCTTCTCAGCGTGCGGCTGCAATGTTCCAATTGGTACAAGTTGATCAAGGACTGCCTCTTAAAAAGGAAGAACAAGTAAGGGCTTAAATGTAGTTTTTTCATTTTTATTTGAATAATAAAATAAAATATTAATGTAATATAAAAATTAAAAACAATTATAATATTTTGAAGTTAAAGAATGAAAAAGGATGCGTCGGTTACCAAACGTTATTGTACCCATTTTTTATTTATCCCATTTTTTCAGTCAACTTGATCTTTTCTTGTCTTTAATATACGGATTTGTGAGAAGACAAATTTAAGCATTCAAAGACACGAGAGTTGCATTTTTCAAAGATCACATGTATGGCGTGGCAGAGATTTTTGAAAGGGGAAATGTAACTTTTATTACTGCTCCGTTTATTTCGACGTAAAATGATTTCGACGAAATTATTTTCAGAAAAAATAATTTTCTTGAAAATATTTTTCGGTGTTTGGTTCGCACGAAAAAATTACAAAATGCAAAAATCAGAGTTTGGCAAATGTCGCCGGAATCCGGCAATGTCCGGTCGCCGTCGCCGGATTCCGGCAAAAAAGTTTGACCGGATCCGGTCATATCCGGCCGGATCCCGGCCATTTTGGCCAGATCCAGCCGGAATCTTCCGGATCAATGGCCGTTTTGGCCAGATCTGGCTGGATCAATAGCCGGATCCGTCCAGATCCGGCCGGCTTGGCCTGAAACCGGTAAATTCCGGCTGGAATTTGGTCATCCCGTGGCCGGATTCCGACACCGGTACAATTCCGGTGACCTGATTCCGGCACCGGCAGGATTCCGGCGACCTGATGTTCTCAAACTCCGGCGCCGACTGGATTCTGACGACCGGATGTTGTCGGACTCCGACGCCGACCGAATTTCAACGACCGATAATTGTTAAATTCTGACGATCGGATATCAAACATGCGTGTAAGGACAAAGAGTTTCATTTCGGAAAACGATTTACGGTTTTAAAAATCATAAATCGTTTTTCGAAAATTAAAGAAGCTTTTACGATCAAAATGAAAATGATTTTCGTTGACCATTATTTTCGCCCCTACCAAACACCGGAAAATGCCGAAATCGTTTTTCAGAAGTCATTTTACGCCGAAACAAACGGAGCATACATGTGCACATGTTGTGCTTAAGTGCAGCATTCAAACCCATTTTCAAAGATATGCATAGTCACGTCGTGTACGTCACATCCGGCTAATAGACACCCTAATTTGTGCTTTTATTAGACCATCCCCATCAGATCAGATGATCTAAATTTCAATCTCTTTTACATAACCAAAATCTATTTTTTGCTAGTTTAAATAACCATCAATAAAATTATCCTCTAACCAATTTTCTAAATTTATATCTATTTTATTAAAATAATCATTTTTAATATATATTTTTATTAAAACCTCATATTTACTCTTTTCCACAAACACGAAATCATCTCACAGGCATTTCATCAACCAAACGAATTGCACTTTCAAAATTAAAATCAACCCACAGTAATTCACCATACCATTATCAACCAGAATTATCACATCGGCATACCATACAAACCACACCCAACCGGCAACCATCATGGCATCACCACCGCACCACCACCGCACCAGACAACCGGCAACCATAACCACCGCACCAGACCTCCAGAAAACTCCAGAAGATCGGTAACCCAAACCCAGAAACTTCCAGAAAATCAAAATAAAAAGCAACCAAATGGAAAATCAAAATCAACCCACCGGAAAATCAAAATCAATCGAATGAGATCTTGATGAACAGTGAATCATCTTCGCCGGTGGCCCATGATTTCCACCGACCCACCTTTGGGGCTCTGCCAATTCCTCTCGACGATTCATTTTTGGGTCCGGCCGAATCATCCACCATCACCTCCATCGATTTTGATCTGCAAAATAGTAATAATAATAATTGGAGATGGCGTTTTGGCATAGTCAGAGTCGTTTCATGGGGGAGGGCCACGACATGATCCGCCGGCCTCGTCGCTGGAGGACTTGTGGAGGGAGATGGAACGATTTTACGGAGAGAGACGGGGAGACACGATCAAGAAGAAGAAAACCTGGAAGAAAGAATAAAAAAAATGATAGATCCGTGAACAATGCAACGCCCCATGTAACATTGTACTGTTCACAGATCTCCATCAACGCCAGTTTACATTTGGGATAGAGAAGTCGATGGAGCTGAGTTTTTCTGGGTATGGTTATCTATTCTAGCCAAATGAAAGAAATAGCGAATCCGCTGGGACTGCTCTTACACCCAACTGCTATCATCTCTTCTTCGTACCTGCATTTCCCTTCCCCACTTTCTTAACTTTTACACACTTCTCTCAGTTCTCTACACTTGATGCTCCATTGGCATACTTTCCCCCACATTCTCAGTTTTGAACCCCTAATATCTGAAAAACATGAACCCAAAACCACTCTACTCCTCCTCTTTGTCTCACCTCCATATAAAATTAGAGAAAATACTATAATTTCCATCTCAAGAATGGGAGATTTTTTTTAAAAATCACAGGTATATATTTTTCTTTTTAGAAGTATAACTTATTTTGTTTTCATCTGTTTAATTTTAGATACCTTTCCTTTTTAGTTTTTTGGGAAAAATACAATTTAGCCCCCCAACTACCATCGATTCTTCGGATGGCACCCTAAACTACCAAAGCTTAGATTATAGCTCCACAAATTACCAACTACTTGTTTTTTGGCCCCCTCCGTCAGTTTGTGCTGTCATTTTGGATGAAAACACTACATGTGCACGGCACGTGACTCTACAGGACAAAAAAAAAAATTCACAAATGCCCTTAATTTTAATATTAAAATTACTAGATTGCCTATTCTTAAGAAAAACACGTGTATTAGTGACTTCGAGTCAAAATATTACAAAAATGCCATTTGTCTTCTGATTCATGTATCCACCAGATATCCCCTCTCCTTCGTCCCCTCCACCAGCTCCGCCGGAGTCTGACTATCGCCATCTTTTCCTTCCACCGTGTCTGGCCTTATGACCCACAAGAACCGCTTTTTACTATTAACCAAACCATATCAAAACTCCATCCGCTCGTTCTTCGTCATTTTTGTAATGCTTCCAAAGCTCACGTAGACTACAGACTTCAATGGTTGAGCGTCAAGCCACGTCATGTAGCTTCTATCCACTTCGAAAAGGCTGTTCGAAGAGTGAGACTACACCTTATTTGGAAAGGATGGTAAAGGCCGACCAACTACACCTTTTAGATTGAACTGCACCTTATTTGGAGATTCAACTGAATCTTCTCATGCAACAACAACCACGTATGAACATGCAACCCACGTGTCACAATCCCCAAAAGGCATGTTACAACTCCACTATAGGCTTGACATGGACAACGAAAGTATTCAATCAAAATGTTGCACAAGAAGACCATAAAAGATGACCACTTCAGTTTATACATGTGAATAGCTTTTGTTTTCAGAAAGATTAGAATCACTTCAAGATAACTTGGATCAGTCTTCGTTGCTGGTTATCCAGTTAGAGAAGCAGAAGACATGTGGCATTGCACTACTTTTTGGTGAATAACTTGGAACTTGAAGATACAATAGCATGTAAACTAGCAAAGCAAAGGTTTAAAGCACCTCAAATAGCTATTATCAATGAAATTCTTCTCATTCTAATTTCTTTCTTCTTTTCTTCATTAAATTCCTAAAAGACCAAGAGGTCTCTATCATGTTATTGTAAAAAGGAAAGTGATTGAATTAAAAATAAATTAACCACTCTAGTAGGAGACACCGCATGCAAGTTGTTTGTAGAAATTTCTCAATGATCTCTTTCATTGAGCTTGCTCCAAGAATTCACGCCGGGCTCAAGCTCAGGCACGACTTCGTCGCACTTCGATGTAGTGTTTTATCCAGAGAGCGATATGAGGAAGAAGAAAGGGGGACTCTTGCGAAACGTAAGGTAGCATTGTTGGAGACTGGTGGGCCATCATGGTTTGCAGTCCAGACAACAGTCTTCTTAGGAATTCCAGTAATAAGAATCCTGACAGCGACCCATTGCCTTGCTTGTAAAATCCAAAGGTATAGAGACCAGAATGTGACAACCACGTATAGTTTGTGGTGGGTGTTGTGCTGAAGCAGTACTGAGGAATACAGAGACAACAAAAAAACAGAGTGGTGAAATCCATAAGAAGATAATGATATCTCTCAGTAACTTCTCTTTTCTCCACTTTTCATTTCCTTTCCGAACAACTGGTTTTAGCACGAAATTCCCAGTTTGTGGTCACTGGGTCTCTTTTCATGACTATGTTCACCTCTATTTTACGACATGAAAACAGAGATGAAGCATAGTGATCGTGCACTCCTGCTCCAGAAGTGTCTGGGCGAGAGGGTGCCGCGTGGCCTTCCTGCTCCCCTCTCTTCGCCACGCCTTGACGCTTCCGTCGGCCGAGCCAGTGAAGACCAAGCCGTCTGAGCCGGGTTGCTCGGTTTGATGGAGCACTTCGACGTAGTTGCTTGGTTTGATGGAGCTCTTGAAGATGTCCATCAAGGTGAGGGAGAGACGATGGGTCTGTTGGGGTTTGTATGGAGCATGCATGAGAAAGGAGAGAAGGGGAAGGTGGTGGAAGAGAAGGTGGGAACGTCCAGTAACTCGGAACAGTTTTCCCCTCCGGCTTTTGGAAATCGGTCTGAGTTGTGAAGGGCATTTTTGAACTTTTTGGTCTTAAAAAGTCGTGTGCCGTGCACGTGACTCATTTCCATCCATTTAGACTGCACAAACTGACGGATGGGGCCAAAAAACAAGGAGCTGGTAGTTTTTTGGGCCAAAATCTAAGCTTTGGTAGTTTGGGATGCCATCTAGAGAATCGATGGTAGTTGGGTGACTAAATTATACTTTTCCTAGTTTTTTCTTTTTTTTGTTTTCACATGTTCGTTGTGCACATATATGCTTTAGGTCAAAGAAATTTTCAGTGGATTAATTGAGCTTTCTCTCTTACTTTGTTTCTCTTTGTTTGGTTGTGTGATGAGCATGGTGTTTGCTCACCAGATTGTCAATTTTGGTTAAGATTACTTCTATTTGAATTTTGAGAGGGGAATAAAAAGTTTGATGTATGAGGTTTTTTTTTAAATGTTCTCAAGATTTTGGCTTTGAGATTGCTTGAATGGTGACACTCTAAAATGGAGAGGAGAATAGAAAGGTTAATGTATGAGGTTTTTTTTTGTAAATTTTCTCAAGATTTTTGTTAAACATGAATTTTAGAGAGTTTGTTGAGAATACTCTATGAGTGTGGTGACATTTGACATCATGTAAAAAGAGAAAAAATTAATGGGAAGACTTTTATAAAATAAAGTAAAGGAAAAAAGCGAAAGTAAAATTTATCACTGACATTTTTTATTGCCTTGACCGGAGCAAATATATTTGGAATAAGTGAAGCAAAAGTCATATTTTCCATCAGATCTGGTAAAACTGAGCAGTTCTTTTGTTTCTTCAATAGAGATAAGAAAGATCTCTTGCTTCAGGAATTATTGGACTATTGTTTTAATTTGGATAGAGTTTATAAGCATTATTATGATGTAGCTATGTGGCATGATTATGAGAAAGGAATTCAAGACACAAAATCGTATTCTGTCATGGGCCGGAAAGGAAAATGCAAACCGAAGACTGCAAATGAGGTTATAAGGAACAATTTTTTATTTGTTTTAATTTTTTGTCGTTATAGAAAAAAGAATGCAGTATTTTTGGATTACGTTGAAACGATGAATCATTGGGATGAATTAAGCGTTATTGAATGCGTATCCGGTCGTCCTTTATGTGGTACAATGGAAGTTATCTCGAATCTTTCTACTCTAATAGGAGTAAGTGTAATTCCTTATCATTGTCATTAAAAAAATATATATATTATTTTCTTACTTTTTCTATTTTTTTGTTATCATGTAACATGATGAGATATACAAAGGCCAAGACCAAAAATCGGCTCTTCAACGTTGTCATCATGCAATCATGATAGTTAGCTTTGGTATGGACAAAGATAATCAGAATTATTGGTCAATTAGAAATTCTTTGGGCCAAAGGATAAAAGAGGGATGATTATGGGAGGGTGACTAGACAGTCTAGCAACTGCAGACTTTCATTGATTTTTTTTGACTTGTTATCAATTCCACATGATCAGTACCTCACTCAAAGGATCTTTCAGATCTCTATTAGGATTTTTTACTATGTTTTTGTAACTTTGTTTTCACATATTCATTGTGCACTTAATATGCTTTTAAGTAAAGCAAGTTTCCGAGGGTTATGTTACTTTGTTGGTCTTTGGTTGTGTCAATTTTGGTTAAGATTAGTCGTATTTCGGAGTTTGTTTTGTTGAGTCGTTGTTATCCGCTCTCAATCAATAAATCATCAGTTATGACTTTCGTGTTCCTGTTTGATCCCTCGATTGGCTTTTATTGAGAATGTTTTCCCGTTTCTTATTTCGCGCCACGAGTTTTCCTCATGTCTCCGTACAGTAGCATGATTACATTGATTAGTTCGTGGGGCCGTGTTCATCTGTTTGAGGATATAGGGAGGAGTATTGTCTTTGATTTATGGTTTTATGGTTCTTTTATGTTGTAAAATGTGTGTTACAAACATTATTTCATTTTTAGCCATCTTTAGATGTTTTACCATTTGGTATTAAAATATATATTCATGAGTCTTTATGGAAAAGAAAAAAACTAATTTATTAAAATATATATTTATGAGTTTTTATTTTGTAACCGTTGGTTATTAAAAATTGTTTGGGATAATTACACTTAACCCCCCTGATTCCACGGTGTGGCGATTTACTCCCCAATGTACCAAAATTGGTACATGACCCCCCCGAACTTGCCAATGTGTGGCAAAATCAACATTCCGTCCAATCGACCGTTCATTTGGACGGAAAGTCGATCACGTGCAAGTCAAGTGACTTGGGGATGGTCTCTGTCTTAAACGGTCACGTGACTTGCACGTAACCGATTTTCCGTCCAAACGAACTGTCGATTGGACGGAATGTTGATTTTGCCACACGTTGGCAAGTTCGGGGGGGTCATGTACCAATTTTGGTACATTGAGGGGTAAATCGCCACACCGTGGATAAATCAGATGGGTTAAGTGTAATTATCCCAAATTGTTTTATGGCTTTTTGATCTTCAAACATTTTGTCATTATTAAAGTTTATTACTTTTGATTTGTAACGGTTAATAGTTATAAGTCTTATGACCATTTGTCATTCATGAGCCTTAAAAGAAAAATCTGTAGTGTTTACATTTTTTGATCGTTTATATAAATTAAGTTCTCAATGAATTTGAGAACTATCTTCTTCTTTGGCTAAAACCTCTAACATATTTTCTAGCGTGCATTCATATATTCCAACGTAAATTTGGTTTTAAGCCTTAAAGCTATTTGTTATTGTTGGTACAGTTTCCGGTATGGTGACGTGTTTCCAATTGATTCGCTACTTCCTACAAACGCACAACCTTGATTCCTGTAAAACAACAAACAACTAGTCAGGGGTGCCGACTACGCCCACTCAGTGCAATCAATTTCCTGGAAAGTATCTGTAATCTCAAAAGCTCAGAGATCATCCGTGTAATACCTGGTGTGATGGTCTTATTTATAGGTTGGTAGTCGCAGTCCTACCAGAATTCTTAAAACCTAGTTGAACTAGGAGTTCGAGTCCTAGTCTGGTTGAACCTTAACCTTATCTTCAAGGAATTTGAATAAGGCCACAGAGTCCAAATTGAATTGCATTCGTACCTCTTTAATCATCTCTTTAATCTTAATTTCCACGTTACTAGCCATCTTATCCCGTTAATAATGGGGTAGAGGCTTATCCCTGATCTTGGCTTATCTCTGATCTTTCGGGATACTGGTCTTATCTCATTCTAAGACAATTGTAACACACTTCGACCAACCCCCGAGGTGATAATATCTGAGACATGTTCGCTCCGAAAGGATTAGGAGATCTCAGAATATTGACACACCGTAACATGGTTGTGGAAGATCCGAGGTGTTATCATACCGAGGCAATCTTTGTATATCGGATTGTGATTCAACTTTCCGAATAGTCTCGTGGCTTCTATCAAATCTCCGAGGCATAAATATCCGAGATATGTTCACTCCGATCAGACTAGGAGATCTCGGGATATTTCATACCGTCACCAGGTTTGATAAGACCGAGACTTCATTATACCTAGACGATCTTCCTTTGCTGGGTCGTAACAAATGTCCAAGATGTAACTCCAAGATGTAACACCGAGATGTTTCCAGTTTATGATCCACGTGTCCTCGGGGTTAATTTTATCCCCAACAGTTATACTATTAGCTTTTTTACAAGAAAAATGATTCTTAAGTCTCTCATCTACTTTGATCAAAGGGTTGTTCTATTTGTTCTTCGTTCTTGCACTACAAAAAAACCAGCAATTTGCCACGTTCATTTAGCCACGTGTACGGACATTGTACACGTGGCTAACAGGTGGCCACGTGTTCTACGCGTGTTAGATCCGGGTGTAGCTAAATGCACATTTGGCCGCGTGTACAGTAATACACGTGTCCAATTGGACATGTGTATTGTAATACACGTGTCAGACTGTCTGCCACGTGTACTAGAATACAAGTGGCAGTCTGGTTTTCCTTTTTTTAATTATATTTTTTATTTAAATATAATTGTTTAATATATTAAATAATAATTATTTAATATAATTTTCGAATTAATTTAATTTTTATTTTTATTCTTTTTTCAAAATTTAATTGTATTTTTATTTAATTTAATTTTTAATTGTATTTATATTTCATTTAATTTTCAATTGTATTTTTATTTAATTTAATTTGTAATTGTATTATTTTTTAAATACCTAATTGTATTTTTATTTAGGCTAATTATTTTTGAAATTTATTTTGAAATTTCTTTTTTTTTGTAGTAATTTTGTTATTGCCGACCTAAAATATCGCGAAATCTATTTTACCCCAAAATAGAACAAAATGAAATTACACATATCAATAATTAATAACGTATTTGTTAACTACACATATCTTTACAAACCAAAAATAATTACATAAAATATCTACGAATCGGAAGGGAGTCTCTGCGGTACCGTCGCAGGAGTATACTGGCCACTCGGCGATTGCTGCGCAAGGGACGGTGTAATAGGCGATGGTGTCCCGACAGGGGAGTGCTGGCTCAGCCGTCGTCCAGAAGGCGGCGACAACGGACCAATTGTTGTCGCATTACTTGCAAATAATAAATACACTTATAATATATAATACTATACGCAAAGTATGACAATTAATGAAAAGAAATTTAAAATAATTATGTCATATACACAATATGAATCATACCTGCAGATGCACCAGTCGCTGACGATGTGCTACCTACATTTGTAGGTGAAGACTGCTGAGCACCTGCAAAGCCATGCGATACTCCCATAGAGGACATGAATGCCTCGAACCCTCGCATGCGTTGCTCCAAGATGTCGTTTCTCTCTCGCTCGGCACGTTGCTCCGCCTGCAAATCCGCCACCTCCCGGGCATTTTCTGCCAAAGCCTGGAACGTGGAGCCCCCTGTGAACGAGACTTGTACGCGAAACACGTCCCACGAACATGAGTAACGTTCGGCCCAACCTGCCTAACCCTCCCTGCGTACTCAGGCCTCACAATCGCCTGTTTGTACGCGTCGTTCAATGCCCAACGCACCGTGTCTTGTGAGACGCTCTGCGTGGCGGCGGGATCAGTGGATAAATTCTGCACCATCCTCTCCTGTACGTCATCAACATAAAATACACATATATTAAATAATGTCATATCACACACATAACTTAGAAATACAAGAGTAAAATAGATCAGTAGCATACATATAGGATCTGTGTACGTTCATTCAGGTAAGTGCCGTCCTTCCTTGTGTGCGTCTTCACGAACGACTCGGCGCGAGTGGGGGGCGTGCCAGATGTACATGCCTGTCGCCATCCAGTTGAAATATATAACAAACAGAGAGCGAGAAAATAGTGACAATTAGCAACAATTGGCAACAAATATTGTATTTACATATATTTGTTCATACCTCCTCGTGATTAAATCTAGCATAACTTTTAGATCCCGTACAATGGGGGAGGTCATTCTGCTCGCGCAAACGCTTCATCCATTCAGAGGTTGCCTACGCATTGAACATAATGGTAAAAATGTAAGCATTGACACAATTAAATTAGTAATCAAAATTAAATTAACTAATTTACTAAAAAACACAACATTTTTATGTCATACAATCAAAGACCTACATACCCTTTTTTGCTCAGTGTACCAGTCGATCAGCAGGAATTCCACATCTTCTGCGTCATACTTCTCCAAAAATTTGACTGGCACTCTCGCACGTATAGTACGGCGCATAACCATATGGCCCCATCCCCTCTCGCAGCCACCATCGAGTCACGTTACCCGGTGGGGTGAACCCTATCTGAGATAATGTCGGGAGCTCCGAATATGGAGAACTGGAACATCCAGCTATGCTGGTCTGCCTGTGATCTGAGGTGGGTATGGCCACCGTACCCGACAACAACGGTCTATAAGCGGCATCTGGGTGGTGTGGCCACGCCGCAGTATATAATGCCATCGAATCTGTGGGCGTGGTCATGGGGGGCGCGGGTGGGCGGGGTGCTCGATGTGCACAAGGAGGGGGTTCTGGTCCATCGTTACCTGAAAACAAATGTTGACAAATTAATTAAAATTTATATTTTATATATTATTAATGAATTTGTAAATTATACAATGAAATTTAGGGTTATTAAAACAAGTGTATTGAGTTCAAGGGAATTATACTCACAAAAAATATATCAATCATTGTATCACGGGAGCTTCAATCGGATCAATGTCGGGGCCTGTCGTACTCGAATTCATCATTCGTATTGGGTATGTCATCAGTGGCTAGTACGAGCGGTACACACTCATGATAGGTTGTACCTGTCTCATTACTCCCTTCCCCCTGACCAATGTCGTACATGTTGTGCGGTTTGGTCCTAACTGCACAAACCCAATTTGGGTTCCTTCCATTTTCGACATAGAATACTTGATCTACCTGAGATGTAAGCACGTACGGCTCGTCCTGAATCAGTTCTCCCATGTGGACGAGGTGATTGAAGTTGACAAACATCAGGCCATACTCGTCTATTTTGAACCCTTTGTCCATCGTGGGGTTTGCCCAATTGCACTTAAACAGGACGTACGTAGTCCTGTCATAGTACTCGACCTCAACTATATCGGTTAACTGCCCGTAGTATGTTTCGCCGTCAATGGTTGGAACACATACGCTGCTGTTCTGAGTCCTCCTTCCCACATCATGGGCAAGCGTGCGGAACAGTTTTCCATTTACCACATACCTGTTGTACTTGATTGCTGTCTCCTTCAGCCCTCTACAACGCATAACCAATTTGTGACCCAATTCATCCCTACGTTGATCGTCCAGGCCATCAACCTATGTTATAATTACATGTATTAAAGACTACATTGGTTAATTCCACTGAACACGCATAAAATTTTCAATTTCAAAATTACCACTATTTTCTTACATATGCACAGTACCATTCACAGAACTGCTTATGATGTTATGCTTCAATAAGAGCCTCCGTGATGCGACCCCTAGTGCATGATCGCCTAAGCGCGTCTTTGTGCATCCTACACGCAGTGTATACAATTACGTAATAATAGTTATTAATATTTTTTTTGAGAAATTCTTTTAAATATATAAACACTACTTACATCGGCAAATTGTGAAACTCGTCAGAGTTGAACACAATATAACGATGAATCTGGTGCATTGTCAACCGGTTTAGGGTAACTCGCGTGCCCGCCCCCTTGGATCCATCAGAATTTCTCTGAGGTCTGTTGTGAAAGGTTGGTGCGTTATTCAGATACCTAGAACAGAACGTTATCAGCTCTGTTGCTATGTACCCCTCTGCAATACACCCCTCAGGAGCTGCTTTATTGCGTACATTAGACTTAAAACTCCCAAGACTCCTAGTGTACACACATACACGACGATAAACTGACATCGTTTAGTGAACCAATTAAATCAACGAAATTTTACTAACGGAATTTTACCTCTTTGCCGGGTACATCCACCTATACTGCACGGGTCCGCCGAGTCTACACTCTCACACAAGATGCACGACCAACTGGACCATGCTGGTAAAAAACCCTGGAGGAAATACCTGTTCTAGCTTGCACAACGTTATGCAAACGTCACCCTGCAGTCGGTCCATCTCATCTTGTGTTAGCTTGGTTGAGCATATGCCTCTGAAAAATGCAGAAATCTCCACAAGAGGTCTAACCACTTTGTCTGACAATGACTGACGCAATGCAATTGGGAGAAGCTGTTGCATCAATATGTGGCTATCATGGCTCTTCAACCCCAAAATTGTACGGTCCTTGAGCCGAACACACCGTGAAATGTTTGAGGCGTATCCGTCCGGGACCCTCACATTTCGAAGAACCTTCAAAAAATTTTCTTTGTCCTCCCTAGACATGGTGTGACAGGCGGCAAGCATATATGTCTTACCATTTGCGGCTGTGAACGATGCAACTTAGGTCTTAACCCCATTTCCTGCAAGTCCAGCCGAGCTGCCAAGTTGTCCTTTGTTTTCCCTTTGATATCCAAAAGAGTGCCAAGTATATTATCCATGACATTTTTTTCTATGTGCATGACATCAAGATTGTGCCGAAGCAAATTGTCTTTCCAATACGGGAATCTAAAAAAAATATTTTTCTTCTTCCACAACACATCATCAGAACTTGCTGCACCTGTCTTCCGCTTCTTCCGTTTCCTCTTCTTACCCGCGTTCTCATCCCAAACGCAACTCCGTCTAACTGTTGGAGGATCTCGTCTCCGCTTGGCACGTTTGGCGTGCTGTCAAATTCTTCAATACGTCAAATGTTCTTTTGTTCAGCCGCCACAGATGTTCAGTTGGCAAGTATCGCTTGTGCCCCATATAGCAAAATTTACATCCGTTCTTTAAATGTTTAGAACGTGTCGAATGCATACAGCAAGGACATGCCTTCACACCCTTATTAGGCCAATCTGATAAATCTGCATACGCTGGCAAGTCGTTTATTGTCCACATCAACTGAGCTCACATATTAAAATTTTCCATCTTTGAAGCATCAAATGTCTGTACCCCAACATTCCACAATTCCAGCAACTCATTAATCAGTGGCTGAAGGTAGACATCAATATCCATACCAGGTGAGCTCGGTCCAGGGATAACTAGTGACAGGATGAACGACGTCTGTTTCATGCACATTCAATGAGGCATATTGTACGGCACAAGCATTACGGGCCAGTTGCTGTGGGATGTGCTCATGTTCCCAAAAGGATTAAATCCATCTGCTCTCAAACCAAGCCGAACGTTCCTACTGTCTACCATGAAATCTGGATGTAAAATGTCAAACGATCTCCATGCCTCACCGTCGGTTGGGTGCCTCAAAATACCATCCCTAGTGCGGCCTTCTGCATGCCATCTCATATATGGCGCAGTATGCTCAAACATGAATAACCTTTGTAACCGTGGGATTAGTGGAAACCACCTCAACGTCTTCACTCGACGTTTTTTCCTCGATGTTATGACCTCACCATCCTCATCTACATGTGTATCAGCCCTCCACTTAGATTCTCCACAAACGGGACATGAATCTAAGTCTTTATTGTCTTTCCAGAATAACAAACAATCATTACGGCACGCCGGAATCTTCTCATACCCTAGACCCATGGAACTTAGGAACTTCTTCGCCTCATACGTATTAATTGGCAAAGTCTCATCGCAAAGAGGCAACAACTGGTTGATAAACTCGGGAATGTCTGAAAAAATTTTGTTACTAATACCTCCCACGCACTTCAAATTGTACTTGTGTACAGTAGCACTCAATTTACTATGCTTGGTACCAAAGTGAAGTGGCTTCTCGACAGTCTTTAACAACTCTTGGTACTTCAATGCATTCCTGCAAGATGTTCCTTCGTCAACTTGTTGCGGATCCGTACTGAAGGATTCAGGAACATCGTGCATGCCGAAGGCGTCACGCAACATGGCGTGCATGTCACCCCCCCAGTTCTGTGAATTCACCCCGTTCAGTGCTACCGGCAGTCGGATCTGTGCCACTAGGATGACTCGAACGCTAACTAGGAATAGTAGACGCGCTCGTGGTCTCACCGTGCATATACCACAAATTGTATCCTGGACTCATCCCTCTACCTCCTATCAGGTGGGCAAGAACGTAATCTGGAGTGTGACGCTGGTTATTTCGACAATACTTGCATGGACAGAAAATTTTGCCATCGACAACCGTACATTTACTAACGGCAAATGCAACAAACGCCCTACACCCGTCGTTGTACTCTGTCGTATCCCTACGTGCTGATATCCAAGACTTGTCCATATTTCTCTGTGTAGGAGTAAGAGACCTAGACAAATCATATTTCTTATAGTATAAACTTGTAAAAAAGGAAGATATTGTGTTACAATTTGACGGTTATAGTTTTAGGGTTTAGGTTTTATTGTTTTTTAAGGGTTTCAGGTTTATGGTTAGGGTTTTAGTTCTTTTTTTTTTTTAAGAGGGTTTAGGGTTTAGGGTCTGGGTTTTAGTTCTTTTTTTTAAAAAAAGGGTTTAGGGTTCGGGTTTTAGTTATTTTTTTTTTTTAAGGGTTGAGGGCTTAGGGTTAGGGTTTTAGTTCTGGGTTTTTTTTTTTTAGGGTTTAGGGTTCGGGTTTTAGTTTTTTTTTTTTTTTTTGAAGGGTTGAGAGTTTAGAGTTAGTGTTTTAGTTCTGGGTTTTTTTTTTTTAAGGGTTTAGGGTTAGGGTTCGGATTTTAGTTTTTTTTTTATTAGTAATTTTTTTTTTTTAGGGTTCGGATTTTTGTTTTGTTTTGTTTTTTTTTTTTCCTATGGTTTAGGGTTTAGGGTTTAGGGTTAGGGTTTTAGTTCTTTTTTTTTTTAAGGGTTTAGGGTTTAAGGTTCGGGTTTTAGTTTTTTTTTTTTAAAAGGGTTTAGAGTTTAGGGTTCGGGTTTTAGTTCTTTTTTTTTTTTTTAAGGGTTTAGGGTTTAGGATTAGGGTTTTAGTTTTTTTTCTTTAAGGATTTAGGGTTTAGGGTTAGGGTTTTAGTTTTTTTTTTTAAGGGTGTAGGGTTTATGGTTAGGGTTTTTGTTTGTTTTGAAAGGTTTAGGGTTTAGGGTTAGGGTCTTAGTTTTTTTTTTTAAAGGGTTTAGGGTTTAGGGTTCAGGTTTTAGTTTTTTTTTTTTTTAAGGGTCGAGGGTTTAGGGTTAGAGTTTTAATTTTGGGTTTTTTTTAAGGGTTTAGGGTTAGGGTTTTAGTTCTTTTTTTTTTTAAAGGGTTTAGGGTTCGGATTTATGTTTATTTTCTTTAAGGATTTAGGGTTAGGGTTTTAGTTTTTTTTTTTTTTTTTAAGGGTGTAGGGTTTATGGTTAGGGTTTTTGTTTGTTTTGAAGGGTTTAGGGTTTAGGGTTAGGGTTGTGGATTTACGGTTTAGAGTTTTTGAATTTTTTTAAGGGTTTGTATTGGTGTTTTTTTTTTTAAGGGTTTGTGTTGGTTTTACAGTTATGATTTTAGGATTAAACTCTAACCCTAAACTTTAAATATTTAAAGTTTAGGGTTAGAGTTTAGCTATTTCTTAAAAAGTAGACGATCAATTTTAATTTTTTTCTTTAATTCTTATTCAAACAAATATATTTTTATTTTATTTTTAATTTATCATTTTCAAAACTGTCATCGTTGGTTTATAACGGGAAACTAATAGCGGATATTGTTTGATTTTTTCCACTAACAAAAAAACTCCTGAATTCATAATAACACATTAAAATATGTATATAAAACCTCTCAAATCAACCATTAGAACAAAAAAATTATAAACAATAAAAACACAACAACATAGTGAAAAAATACGGCTTCCAAAAAAAAAAAAAAAACCCTAAATGACACAAAAATACGAAGGTGTACACAAAAATTTCATCAAATGTGTAATAACCAATACATTCTGCATTGTTAAAAAAAAAAAAAAAAAATTAACCAAATTAACACAGCAAAACCGAAATACCTAGTCCATAAAAACAAAAAAAAAAACCCCAAATTATATGTATACAAATTACAATCAGCCAGTAACATTGGCATAAAAAAAATAGGAATAATAAAAAAAATTATTACAACACTGGCACGTTTGCTGGCCAGTACTCCGATCCAAACAAAAATACAATCCTCAACAATATCACAAGGAAATGAACAAATGCACACAGCCGGATATACATGTAGAAGAAAAAAAATAAATACAAACAATGAGACACAAAATACTCACAATAAATTTCAGGGTTTATGGATTTAGGGTTGCTTATATATATACCTGATATATGGAGGAAAAAGAAGGAAAAAAAGTGAGAAAAATATCTACATGTATATATGTAGAAACCGGTAGACAGAGAGCTAGAGCAAAATGACCATTATCGAAGCAAATCGACGCACGGCCGTGCCCAGCTGCCGGAGAGTAGTCCCAATAGAGAGAGAGAGAGAGAGAGAGAGAGAGAGAGCTAAGATCCGGTGTATATATACGTGAGAGAGAGGGAGAGAGAGAGAGAAACAACCGGTGAGAGAGAGAGGTGATCGGTGGTGGACGGTCACCACGGCGGAGACAAGGCCGCGAGGCACTGGAATGGGCTGAGCTCGACGGAGAGAGAGAGAGAGAGAGATCGTAAGAAATGGGTAGCTTCCAGAGGAAGCTACCCATTTCTATAATATATATATATATATATATAATATATATATTTTATATATATATTATATTAATATAAATTTTGAAAATTTAGTAATCAAAAATTAGCTTCCAGATGGCCAGTGGCGCGCGGGAGAACTCTCGCGCAGTGTGCCTGGCCAAACTACGTACACGTGTACAATTAAAGACGTGGTATCATGCCACGTCTTCAATTGGAAAATACACGTCTCCAATTGTATTATTTTTTTAATAATAAAAATATATTATAATTATATATAAATTATTATTTATATAAATGTATATATAGTTTGTTTACGTGCTACAAATACAAACCCATGCAACCCTATTCATCAAAAAAAAAAAAAAAATCATGCAACCCTAAGTGTATGTAATGTACACATTGCTAAACCCTAAGCCCTAAAACTAAACCGTAAACTATAAATTAAAACTAAATCCTAACCATAAATTTAAACCCTAACACTAAGTATATATATATATACTATACTAAACCCTAAATTAAAACTAAACCCTAACCATAAAATTAAACCCTAAAACCCCTAACCTCTTCGTGTATATACTATATGTAGCCATAAACCATAACCTTAACCCTAATCTTGAGTGTATGTACTATATATACTATAAACGACACCCCTAAATGTATATACTATATATATCTATAAACCTTAACCATATATACTATATATAGCTATAAACCCTAACCCTAAATGTATATACTATATATATCTATAAACCCTAACCCTATACACTATATATAGCCATAAACCCTAACTCTAAGTGTATGTACTATATATAGCTATAAACCATAAACCTAAGTGTATATACTAGGAAAAATTGCACCGTTAGTTCCTGTAGTATGCCATAATTATTTTTCACTCCCTATGGTTTAAAACGTTCATGAGAAATCCATGTGGTATCCAATAATTACGTTTTACTCCCTAGGTCGATTTTCCGTCTACAATTTTGACGGAATATGTTAGCCCTACACATCAGCGACACATGTCGCCATCTTATTGGCGACACGTGTCCATCTTAATAAAAAAATAAAAATTTATTAAAAAATAAATAAAAATACTTTTTTTTAAAAAAAATTAAAATTCAAAAAAAAAAACAAAAAAAAAAACAAAAAAGGGAAAGGGGGTGGCCCGATGGCCACCCCTGGCCACCCCCTCTCCCATTTTTTTTTTGTTTTTTTTTTTTTTTTTTAATTTTAATGTTTTTTAAAAAATAAGTATTTTTATTTATTTATTAATAAATTTTTATTTATTTATTAAGATTAGACATGTCAGCGCCACGTGTCACCAATAAGATGACGACACGTGGCGCCGATGTGGCATTTGACGGAATCTGTTAAAAATTTTAACAGAATTTGACGCCAGGGATCGATTTATAATTATTACATACTACATGGATTTTTCCATGAACTTTTTAAACCATAGGGTGTGAAAAATAATTATGGCATACCACAAGGACCTGCGGTGCAATTTTCCCTATATACTATATATTATATATAGCCATAAACCCTAACTCTAAGTGTATGTACTATATATAGCCATAAACCTAAGTGTATATACTATATATAGCTATATAAGTATATATATATATATATATATATATATATATATATATATATATATATATATATATATATATATATATATATATATATAGCCATAAACATTTCTCTTTAAAGAATGAGAAAAATCAACATTTAGCTTTTTAATTTTTAATTTTTTAATTGTTTAAGGAGATTCTCTTTTTAACTTGATTGAATAAAATTCGACTGAAATGCCGTAAAAAGACTATAAGATATACGCTATAGTTTTTTTCAATTTTCCAACTGTTTAGATTTAATATCATAATCTTTCTCATACAAAATTAGAGTAAATATACTGTAGTTTTTTGTAACAGCACATAAGCCAAATTCATTCGAATTTCTATAATATTGGAACAATCTAATTATAATCAATCTAGGATTTAATGTTATATTTAAAAGTGTACAATAATGACACGTGAAAAAATATTGACATTATTATTCATAAAATGTAAAATCAATTAAATTATAACCCATAACCCTAAGTGTATATATATTATATATACCTATATATAGCGATAAACCAACCTCAAGTATATATACTATATATAGCTATAAACCCTAACCCTAAGTGTATATACTATATATATCAATAAACCCTAACCCTAAGTATATATACTATATATAGCTATAAATCATAACCATAAGTATATATACTATATATAGCCATAAATCATAACCATAAGTATATATACTATATATAGCCATAAACCCTAACGATAAGTGTATGTACTATATATAGCCAATGACATAAGTGTAAAAACATAATTATATAGCTATAAACCATAAGTGTAAATACTATATATAGCTATAAAACCTAATCCTAAGTATATATACTATATATATCGATAAACACTAACCCTAAGTATATATACTATATATAGCTATAAACCCTAGCCCTAAGTATATATACTATATATAGTTATAAGCCATAACCCTAAGTGTATGTACTATATATAGCCAAAAACCCTAAGTGTATGTACTATATAAGAGACTAAACCATAAGTATTTAATTTATTATGTAGCACGTAACCCTCAAAATAATTGCATTTACTATATATAGCCGTAGATAGCAAGGTTAGGGTATATATATACAAGTCATTAATTTTTATTTTTATTTTGTTTCTAAACGTTGATGGTGTACAAAACTAAACCCTAATTTGAACTATTTGATTTAATTATGCATATAGTACAATATGTAAATTAGGTTAGGGTTTACGTACTTATGATATATACTTAATAAAATAAGGAGTTTTTTTTTTTTTTTTTTTTTTTAAAAAAAGAATGAACACAAAACAATTTTTTTTTATTTAATAAATATTTGGAAAAAAAAAACATTTGGCCACATGTATGAAGAACACGTGGCAAAATATGGACACGTGTATTTAATACGCGCGTCTATATGGACACGTGTAAAATACACGCGTCCAATTGGACACGTGTATTTAAAACACGTGTCCAGTCTGCTGCGTGTATGAAATACACATGTCCAATTAGACGCGTGTATTTTTACACGCGTCCAATTGGACGCGTGGATTAATACATGCGTCTATATGGACACGTGTATTAATTACACCCGGCCAATTGGGACGTGTATGCCACTAGCCACGTTGTCATAATGACATGTGGCTAGTTGGACGAGTGTCTATAGTAACCGGTACTGTAGACACGCAGCCAATTGTTGATTTTTTTGTAGTGTTGGAAGTGTGTCATTAACGAAGATAGACACTATAGTCTAATCCTAGGAGGTTGCGTGTCAAGAGATCCGATCACACCGAGTTATACACTCCGGAAGGCACGAATCAACCTTTAAAGACAACACTCTTGCGTGATTCTATAGCATTGTGAGATCTTTCCTTAATTTAATTTTAATCTCTTGTACAATATTTATTTTATTATTATTATTATTATTTTGGATCAATATGGTATCAAAATAATTTTTCAACCAATTATTTGTTTAACAATTATTTATTTAATTGTTAATTTTCATATTGATATTATTTTATTTCAATAAGAACTTTGTGCACCATCCAAATTTATTTCCGACAATCTTAAAGGTTGATTTATGTTGATGGTTGCACAAATATTTTGATTAGGGTGATAACAATGGTATTTGAACTTATGAAAAGTCAAATACTATTAGAGTTTGCAGTATGCAATTTGCATACAAGAAAGATGATATTAATTCTTCGTTGAAAAGATAAAGACTTTGTTGTGAAAAAAAAAAAAATTATCTGATTTGTTTGTTAGAAGAAAAGCTTCATTTTATTTCTAGATATTGGAAATGAAAATATTGTTGACAAAAACAATTTTAAATTATTTGAACTCAAATTGGTATTATTTAATTTGCTTGTCAAATAATTTTTTCATGTTAGGTCACGAATCTTGCAATAGAAGTTTAGACATTTATAAATTTTTAGAACTTAGCAATTTCTATTTTGTTGTGTTGAGTTTGTTGGAGAACATTCACATCAATTAATAATAAAAAAAAGTGAATGATTACTCATGTTGTAAAAGGAAAAATAAAAATTGCTAATTGTGTGCAAAGAATACCACTTTGCTAAATATTCTTGCAGGTAAGCACATGTTAGAGGAAGAGATATGGTGTGCATGTTGAATTGATCGGTTTTCATGACGCTCAGTTGGTGTGTGGTGACTTAGCCCATTTTGGAGGATCCTGGAGTAAAACCGTTGGCTCCATTGTGAGTTCTTAAATTATGTTTCATGTCTTGATTTTCTTTTTAAAAGACATGATATACAATTTCATTTATTTAAATGAAAAAAAAAAAAATCAAGTGATGAAGGTACACCTTGATTGAATTAAAGCTGGTGAAAAATTATAATTATATGAATATTGTATCTGATAAATGAATTGTGTTGATTGATCTATTTGAAAAAAAGAAATAGCTTCTAGCACTTATATTAGCTATGGTATAATAGTATGCTAAATTAGCATGAATACTTTAAAAGTATTTGCTAATTTTTATCTATATCATTTAGCTTTCAATTCTCCTACATGTTGATTAAAAATAAAATATATGTGCTTATTGATGTTCCTATTGGGGCTCATTTAACATCTGAGAATTTATCATATCGTAAGATTGATAACATTGGCGTATTTATAACAAAGAGCTAGTAATAGTTGATTACTATATGGTTAAGCCTAATACTTTGCTAATTTACTGTGGTTTAAGTTGGAAAGGTTTTTTTTTTTTTATCTTGGTAGAACTTGAAAAAATTGTTACAACCAATAACAATTATTTAGTGAAGTTCCTTACAAAATCACAAGTGGTGATTGATATAAAAGAAAAAAAAAAAGAAAAAAAAATCAATGCTTCAGAAAATTCTCAATTGAGAAAAATAAAATAAAAGAGAAAATAATAGATCGTACTGAGAGAAGGATTGGCTCATGGAAGTCACATTTCTTAGAGCACTTGTGTGCTATTAATGGAAATTTATTTTCCTGTTCATAGTTGGTTTATTCATTAATATTTGGTATAATAAATTTATACATGTAAATCTTGGCTACATCAAGCGAATGAAAATAAATTATGAATGCCGCAATTGTTAGTTTTGGGCTATCCACCAATGTGTGGGGAAGCCAATTTTCGGCTTATTACATTTATAATAAAGTGCTTCATAAGAAAATTAGTAAAACTTCTTATGAACTTTTTAGAAAGATATTAAGTCTATCTTGGAATACCTCAAAGTGTGGAGGTGTTTGGCAAAGATTATGTTGCCTGAGCCTAAAATAAGGAAATTTGGTTCTGTAATTGGTTATTGTGATTTTATTGGTTTTGCTTGTAATAATTCATGCTATAGATTTCTTGTTATCAAGATTTATGTTTTAGATTACAATGTTTGAAAGATGCTATTTTCTTTGAGAATGTGTTTCCTTTGAAAAATAAGGAAAAATTATTGCATTAATCTTTTGTTGCTTCTAATAAATTTGTTGATGATGTGCAAGAATTGAGAAGAAGCAAGCGGGCTAGAAAAGAAAGGAATTCCAGTAATAATTTTATTGCTTATATTGTTGATGATGATCCAACATGTTATTGCGAAGCAATTAAATCTATTTGATGCATTTGTTTTGGTTAGAGGATATAAATAATGAATTGGAATAAATTATGTCTAACCATATTTGAAACTCATTGAGTTACCTCATTCAACCAAATCACTTGGTTGTAACTAAATGTTTAAGAAAAAGCTTAAACTGGATGATATGATAGATAAATACAAGGCAAGCTTGATAGCTAAAAGCTATAACCAAAGGCCAAATGATGATTATTTAGTACTTATTCTCTATCTATTATAATTGCATTTATAAAATGTTATTTGTCATTGCTTTTATTTGTAAATTTGTTATACATCAAATGGATGTCAAAGTTGTTTTTCTAAATGGTGAAGAGATTTATATGGAGCAGCCCAAGGGACTTATAATCCTTGTTCAAGAACACACAAGTGTTCAAATTGGTAAAATTCTTGTAGGATTAAAGCAGACTCCTAAACAATGGCATAAAAGTTTGACAAGGTGATGTTATCTAATGCATATTTGATTAATAGTGCAAGTAAATGCATAGCATGTTTTTACAATAATGAATGTGTCATTATTTGTTTATATATATTGGTGACTAGCTTGTTTTTATTTTGTAAACTAGCATTGAAATTGTGCATGAAGCTAAAAGATCTCTTGCGTATAATTTTAATATAAAATAAATTGGTAGAACTAATGTCATGTTGGACATTAAAGTTCTTAGAGATAATGATTGCATTATTTTATCTCAAACATATCATTTTGAAAAGATGCTTAAAAGATTTGAGCACTTCGATTATTTGTCCATGTTTACACCATATGATTCAAAATACATTTGGTAAAGAATCACGGTGATGATGTTATGCAAGAAAAATATGCACAATTCATTGATAGCTTGATATTTTGACAAAATTTACACGCCCTGATATTGCATATGTTGTTGGCATGTTGAGTAGATATATTCTTAATCCTGACGTTGAGCATTGGGATGCTATCTCAAAATTGTTGAGATACTTAAAGGGCACAATTAATTTTGATTTGTCATATTTTGATGCTAACTGAATTTCTGATCATTCAGATGATCTAAAGTCCATATGCGACTTTATGTGTTTACTTTGGCTGTATGGACTATTTCTTAGAGGTCCTCAAAATAGACTTGCATAGCAAGGTTTACTATGGAGTCAGAGTTAGTTGCCTTAGAGAAGGCAGGAACTAAAGATGAATGGCTAAGGAGCTTATTAATCAATTGATTTGCCTTTATATACTAATTCAGTTCCATTTGTGTTTTGATTGTGATTGACAGGCTGCCATAGCTCGAGCAAGGAGCAAGATTTATAATGAGAAAAGTGTACAATATTGTGAGGCAGCTTATTGAGACCGGTATAAGTTCCATGGAATGTGTGAGGTCAAAAAGGAATTTTACAAATTCTTTGACCAAGCCACTAGCGAGAAGGCTGGTGAGTAAAACATTGAGGGGATAAGACTGATACCCAAATTATGACACTGTGATTGATACCCAACCTCTGTGATTGGAGATCCCATGAATGAGGTTTAATGGGAAACAAAGTCACAAGTGATCATGTTGAGGTATTGTCATTCTATGTTTATCCATTATCTTGTTGAGAAGATAGTGATGAGTCCATCCCTATGGTGTAAGACAGTACAAGATGCAGAATGATTAAGGATGAGTTTAAAAAACTCTTAATGGATCCATAGTCCCTACATGTTGGGATGGGGTGTTCCCTGCACACACTCTTGATGGATGCCACCTATGTGAGTGTGGAGGTGGTGCCACCTCCTATGAGACTAGGGTAGGTCTCTAGAGCGCTCATGAAACCCAAGGGCGCATGGCCTGTATAAGGCGCCAACCCGATATAGAACAACCCAACAATTTTTTTGGAGAAAGTTATGTGGGTGATGAGTTTGGTCAACTTATGAATTTGGTTAAAAGAGTTTAATTCTACCACGATTCATTGAGTTCCTACTTATTTATCCTAGGTGCGGTTAAAACCTTCGGGTACCACATTGATGCATGCTTTCTAACTCCTTATATTCTAGTGTTTGTAACATGTGGGGGATTGTTGTAAAATGTGTGTTACAAACATTATTTCATTTTTAGTCATCTTTAAATGTTTTACCATTTGGTATTAAAATATATATTCATGAGTCTTTATGGCAAAGAAAAAAACCAATTTATTAAAATATATATTTATGAGTTTTTATTTTGTAACCGTTGGTTATTAAAAATTGTTTTATGGCTTTTTGATCTTCAAACATTTTGTCATTATTAAAGTTTATTACTTTTGATTTGTAATGGTTAATAGTTATGAGTCTTATGACCATTTGTCATTCATGAGCCTTAAAAGAAGAATCTGTAGTGTTTACATTTTTTGATCGTTTATATAAATTGAGTTCTCAATGAATTTGAGAACTATCTTCTTCTTTGGCTAAAACCTCTAACATATTTTCTAGCGTGCATTCATATATTCCAACGTGAATTTGGTTTTAAGCCTTAAAGCTATTTGTTATACTATTAGCTTTTTTACAAGAAAAATTATTCTTAAGTCTCCCATCTACTTTGATCAAATGGTTGTTTTATTTGTTCTTCGTTCTTGGAAGTGTGTCTTTAACGAAGATAGACACTATAGTCTAATCATGGGAGGTTGCGTGTCAAGAGATCCGATCACACCGAGTTATACACTCCGGAATGCACGAATCAACCTTTAAGGACAACCCTCTTGCGTGATTCTATAGTATTGTGAGATTTTTCCTTAATTTAATTTTAATCTCTTATACAATATTTATTTTTTATTATTATTATTATTTTGGATCAATATGGTCTAATATCAACAATAATTTTTCAACCAATTATTTGTTTAATAATTATTTATTTAATTGTTAATTTTTAGATTGATATTATTTTATTTCAATAAAAACTTTTTGCACCATCTAAATTTATTTCCGACACTTTTATGTGTTTTAAGCATGAGAAATGATTCACTTTATTTTATGTGTTTTAGGCATGAGAAATGATTCACTTTTTCCGTAAAGAGAAACTCCAATTTAATTATATTTGTTGTTAATGTAGATTACTTTTGGGTGGCTGGTGCTCTCAAGCCCTTGCAGCACGCTTTAGACTCAAGTATTCTATTGGTACAGGACCTCGTTAGAATCTTTCGTTATAGGAGTTAATGGATTGTTGTGCTTGAGGAAAAGAAAAAGTTAATCGCTATTAATGGCGCGTTGCTTTTGTTTTGTGTTTGTAACTTATAAGAGACCGATTTTTTTTTTTATTATTATTTGTTTTGTCCTTGTTTTTTTTTTTTTTTTTAAGTACAATTGTAATCAAGCTTACAAGAACAATTCAAGAAACTTTAAAGGAGAAAGAAGAATTCATTCCAAAACAGGGAGGAATGGACGAACTAAAAGAACTAAACGATGAAACAAAGGTGGGAATGCAGTTAGAGGTAAATCTAGTGCGGTTCAATCAGTCACATAGTGAGCGCAGAAGTTTGCACTTCGGTTGATGTTACTAGCAGACTAGCTAGGAGTGGATGAAATAGTTGAAAAAAACTCCGATATGATTGATGAAATACGCCAGTCTTGAGTAATCGAAGAATTATTGATGGCAAGCAGGGGCGGAGGGAGGGGGGTCGAGAGGGGTCAAATGCCCCCCCCTCAACTCCCCAAAATTTTCCTTATTTGCAGTAAAATTTGTTCCGATCTCCTGGTTGCCCACCCTCCGCCGCTCGTTAGAGGGCATCAGCTTTACATCAACAAATATTTTTCAAAGAGGATCGGATTCACGTTCAGGCGCCGACATGATTTTTTTGTCACTGTAACTGTTAGTCTGTTTCTGTTTTAGGGTTAAAAGACGTCAAACTAAAGGTAGAAGAAAGAAGATAGAAGTCCAGTGTTTATGTTTTGCAAAACACACCGTTTCAATAAAGCAAAACGCATCGTTTATTGTTGAGAAACAATTGCCCAGACTTTAAAGTTTAAACATGATTTTTTATTCTTTAAAGCGCACCGACTTAAGCCTAAAGGCCCTAAACCTAAGGGCCAGCTTTTTTTTTTTTTTTTTTGCGGAGCTGACTTTAAACATGAATATTTTTATTTTTTTAAAGAGCACCACTTTTAAACTTAAGGCCAAGGGCAAGTATATACTTCACTCAAAAAAAGAAAAAAAAATGGGTAAGCATATATATATATATATATATATATATATATATATAGTAATGTTTCATCCACAACAAATGTACATATTTTGTACAACAAAACTGACGTGGAAATAATTTTCACAATAAAAAAATTAAAAAAAAAAATCATTTCCACGTTAGTATTATTATACAAAGTGTGTAAATTTGTTGTCCAGAAAACATTACTTTTATATATATATATATATATATATATATATATATATATATGAAACACTAGTGCGCGCGACCAAAACTGTAAAACTGAGATCTGACTTGTCTGAGTGCAACTTGCAATCAGTGTAATTTTTTTTGGAAGTTTTAATATTTATTTTTTATTAACTTTAGTTTCTTTCATATAAAAAAAAAATTGTTGACCCCCCTAAACTGAAATTCTGGCTCCGCCACTGATGGCAGTTAGTGTGAAGTGCGTTGTGCCATTAATTGCAGAGACGAAGGTCGCCTACTTGAGTGCATAAGAGAGGGACATATATGTGGTCTTAAAGAATATGTAAATACGCACGTTATTTTAGATTAGGGTTGTCTAAAAAATTTTACACATATGAGATTTACAATGTGTCAACTTCACATAAAATAAATGCTATAAAAAAAAAAAAAAAAAGGTATCAGTAAATGCTTTAACAACATATCTTAACGTTTACTCTTCTTATGCTGTCAAAAAAAACAAGACTTCAAAGTAGTTTAAAATGTGAACTTTATTTAAAGGAGCTTTGTTTGTGATCTATCACAAAAGACTTGCTACCACTTACGAGGTTATGTTTTGAAAGTCCATGAAACCATAAATGATCCATACAGCCGCACACGTTTGAAGTACAAATCTTAAATGAGTTGTGTCTTCCTTAATTAAATATGTTAACTTTTTACATAATTTCGTTGTAATTAAATTATTGAAAAGTATGTCTTTTAGACTTTTTTCTATTTAAATATTAATCTGAAATTTAATTCCTCATTTGACTGAATCCATGTCTATAGGATTTGAGCTCTCTAAGAGCACTTACAAAAGACAACTTATTCAATTTCCTAAATAAAGGAAAAATCTAAAAAAAATATTTATAAAAAGTCACATGCAGGCTTGCAGCAGCACTTTTTTAACAGAAAATATGTCCCTTTTCTCTTTTTTTTCTCACCTATTTTTTACATTTTATTAGGAATTGTGTTGAAATTTCTTAAAAAATTTGAGAATAGGTTGAAAACTTTTATTTTGTAACAAAATAATATTTTAGTAGTATATGAAAAAATAATGGAAACTATTATAAAAAGTATTTGAATAGATAAGGAAAAAAAAAATAGTTTTGATCCTTCGAAATTAGAGAAAATCAAAGAAAAACGTTTGTAAATGATCTAAGTCATTGAAATCTAAGAAGACTATATATATATTTTATTTTATTTTGCTTCCTGCGCTTCATTTGGTATCGTAAATAGTACATTGTTTATGGCTAAAGGCGGATGAGAAATGATTGTTGTACAACTCTTGACACAATTCCAACATTGTGTTAATTTTAATCCTATATTTTCAACAGTTAATTTTAAAAAAAATTGTTGGAGTTGTATAGAAGTTGTAATCGTATCTTATCTCAAAGATGGAGATAGTACCTCTATTCAAAAATTGACGGAAGTCCACATCACTGGCCTTACAAATTTGACACGTGTCTCTATGCCTAATTAAAACTTAAAAAACTAAAAATATTAAAAAAGATAGTATATGTTATTTTATAAAAGAGTTCCGTTTATATTACGTCTAGTGTTGGGACAAATATTGACCTTCTCGGGCGTTGGGCCCAACCCGGGAAGTAGGCCCACTTTGGTCCACCCGACCAAGCCCAAATATCAAAAAGAGCATAATCTACCCGGGCCCATTGAGACCACTTGGGCCCAATCTGTCGCAACTGGCCTGAGTTGGCGACCCAAATGCTAGTTGGTATCCGCATGTGCATGCATCTCGGCAGTACCCGGAATCTAAGGGACACGATGCACGTCATGGAACCCAATGATGCCACCGAGGTATACGGAACCCGAAATATTCGTTCATCCGGAACCACGTCTCCTCCAACCGCCTCGTGCACGAATCGTGAAGCTAATGGAACTACTCCACAACCTCTATAAATACAAGAACCTCTTCAGATGCTAAGGTACATGCTAATCAGTCTCTTTTTGCATTATTCTGCACATTTATTCTCAGAACCATACACTCACTTAGGCATCGGAGCGGAGTTGTCGGAACCCCCCGACCCAGCCTTATTTTTCAGGTGGACCAGGAACAACCAGGAGCAACTTAGACAAACATCCGATCGACACGTCACATACCGGAAACTGTCTCAACAGTTTGGCGCCGTCTGTGGGAACGACTTGTATCGTTTTCCTAAAAAAAAAAATCCCGTTATGGTGAATACTAGATCAGAAACCAACAGAGTGCCCCGGGATGACCGAAATGCCCGAGATGAAGGAAACTCCAACGATCCCCAATTCACTTGCCTGAATGAAAGAATGGAGCAGATGGCCAAGAGCATCGAGGATTTGGCCACTATGAATGCTATCCTCCAGGCCCGGGTTCCAGAACTTCACCGAATTGTCACTGACCCAGGAAACCGAGAGGAAGGCAGCCGGGTCGAAGGCTCTGGGGAGCCGAACAAAGAAGAAGAAGTCCCAGGAAACCCTCCCCCTGCTCAACCCGAGGCGGCAAGGGCGGTACAAGGCATGATCGCCCGGTTGGAACAAAGATGCAATGTTCTGACCGCAGCTATTCAACGGAGCGATAAGGGGAAAGCTTCCCTGGTTGAAAACCTTTTGCAGAAGACCACCTCTCCATTCACCGAGGAGGTGGAAAATATTTGCCTTCCCGAGAAGTTCAAAGTCCCAGAGATCCCATTGTATACAGGACTTGAAGATCCCGTGGAGCACCTAGATAATTTCAGAGCCCACATGGATCTCCATCGAACACCTGAAATGGTGGCCTGCCGAGCATTCCCTCTGACCCTCTCGAGCAATGCCCGCGATTGGTTCAGGAACCTCCCGCCAAATTCCATTCGTCATTTCGAGGACCTCGGTAGGATGTTCCTGACGCAGTTTATGGCCAGAAGGGTCAGAAGAAAGCCGTCCGGATCCTTGATGTCATTGCACCAGGGACCCGAGGAATCCCTCAGAGATTTCTTTATGAGGTTCAACCAGGCTAGACTTGAAGCCGAAGCAGCAACTGATGATTTCATCTACGAAGCTCTCTTTCAGGGAATCCGAAAAGATGAAGCACTAATGGCTGATATAGCCAGGAAGCCCCCTTAGAATTTAGATGGCTTTATGAGTAAAGCCGAGAAGTACATTAACCAGGAGGAGACACTCCGATCTCCGTTGGGACCCGAGCAAACTCGCTCATCCACCTCCGGGAATCCAAAAAAGAAGAATCTTCGGAAGGAAGAACGGAAGCGGGTTCCAGAAGAAGAGGCTAGGCCAAAGCGGGATCAGGAATCCCTAAGGGGTCACAACTGGACACCCCTCAATGCACCCATTATGGATGTTCTCCTGGAGATAAAGCGAGACCCGACGTACCGAAAACCCAGACCGGTGCTCGCAAATCCGCATTCACGATACGCCGACCAGTATTGTGCGTTTCATGACACTACCGGGCATCGCACTGAAGCCTGCATATCCTTGAGACTTCTGATTGAACGCTTCATAGAAAATGGAAAACTTGTCCATTTCCTCGTAGATTAGAGAATTCAGCAAGACCCGGAGCACGGCAATCGCCCCCATCAGAATCGGTTCCATCAGGGTCAAAACAATCCCCGGGATGATCGAGGAAGAAATCAAGAAAGGGGAAGGGAACCGGAACGTAGGCCAAACCCTCGGGCCGCACGAGAAAGAAGTAGGAGCTGAGCCAGACCAGCACGGCAGGAAAACCTTCTGGAAATACAAACGATTTGGGGGGGTTTCGGAGGAGGCGGAGAGTCTAGCTTGGCGCGGAAGGCATATGAATGGCAGCTACGGGATTTCGAGGTATACTCGGTGCAGAAACCTCCAAAGTCCCAAAAACGAGACGCACAAGTGATCGGGTTCTCGGACGATGATTACGCAGGGGTATCTCTTCCACATACCGACGCTCTGGTACTGAGTCTGGCCATAGCCAACCACAAAATACACCGCGTCTTGGTTGACACAGAAAGCTCGCTGACATCCTTTACAGGTCAGCCTTCGAGCGAATGAAGATCGATCGAAGTAAGGTGATCCCGGTGAGACATTCGCTTGTGGGATTTACAGGAGAGCAAGTGCTCCCACTCGGGTCCATTGAGCTTCCGGTCACAGCAGGAATGTACCCGAGGCAGAGGACAGTGATGGTTCGGTTCTTAATAATCGACCGACCATCGGCCTACAACGCCATCCTCGGGAGAACAGCTCTCAATGAATTTAGGGATGTGACCTCAACCCCTCACCTGAGCATGAAATTCCCCACCGAAGAAGGAGTCGGTGTCGAAAAAGGAGACCAAAGGATGGCCCGAGAATGTTATAATACAAGTTTGAAGAAGCTCCTGGAAGCCACGAGACTTGGAGAGAAGAAAAAGGACGAAGAAAAATAGCAATCACCGATGGGGGAGCCGGTCGAGGAATTGGAAGATTTCGAGCTCGGTGACTCGAAGAAGAAGGTCTGCGTAGGCGCGCAGCTTCCCCCTGAAATGAAGGAAGCCCTGGTGGCATTCCTCAGGAAAAAAAAAGATGTGTTCGCATGGAGCCACGAGGACATGCCGAGAATACCCCCATCCGTAATAGCCACAAGCTAATGGTTGATCCAAGCCATCGACCAGTGAAACAACGAAGGAGGACTTTCGCACCAGAACGGAACCAGGCCATAGCCGAGGAAGTACACAAACTTCTGCGGGTTGGGTTTATCCGAGAAGTAAACTACCCGGAATGGTTGGCCAACGTGGTTTTAGTCAAGAAAGCCACTGGGAAGTGGAGAATGTGTGTTGATTTCACCGACCTCAACAAGGCATGTCCCAAGGATAGTTTTCCATTGCCCCGGATCGATCTCCTTGTAGACTCTACATCCGGTCACGAACTTTTAACGTTCATGGACTCCTTCTCAGGGTACAACCAAATTCACATGGATGAAGCTGACCAAGAAAAAACGTCGTTCATTACTTACAGAGGTCTATACTGCTACAAAATGATGTCGTTCGGTCTAAAGAACGCCGGGGCTACGTACCAGAGGCTTGTCAACAAAATGTTCCGAAATCAGATCGGACGAAACGTGGAAGTCTATTTGACGACATGCTTGTCAAAAGCATACGAGCCACCGGCCATATAGCCGACCTGGGGGAAACCTTCGAGACATTAAGGAGTCACAAGATGAAGCTCAACCCGGCCAAATGTACTTTCGGCATTTCCTCTGGAAAATTCTTGGGATTCATGGTGTCGCAAAGAGGAATCGAGGCGAATCCCGAGAAGGTAAGTGCTGTCCTCGGTATGCAACCTCCGCGGACCACCAAGCAACTGCAACAGCTGACCGGGAGAATAGCAGCCCTTAACCGGTTCATCTCCCGGTCCACCGACAAATGTCTCCCATTCTTCAAGATTTTGAGAAAAGCCTTCGTGTGGAGCAGTGAGTGCGAGGAAGCCTTCAAGAAGTTAAAAGAGTATCTGACTAACCCGCCGCTATTGAGCAGCCCCGAGGAAGGAGAAATCTTGTATCTTTATCTTGCAGTATCACCCTCGGCAGTCAGTTCAGCTTTGGTCCGAGAAGACTCAGGCATTCAAAAACTGGTTTATTTCACCAGCAAAGCACTCCATGGAGCCGAGGAGAAGTATCCTCGGATCGAAAAATTGGCCTTCGCCTTAATAATCTCGGCCCGAAGACTAAGGCCATACTTCCAGGCACATGCTATACGAGTGTTAACCGAGCATCCGCTGAAGAAGATATTACAAAAACCGGATCTTTCCGGGAGGTTGGTAAATTGGTCGGTAGAGATGGGGCAGTTTGACATTGAATTCCACCCTCGTACTTCTATCAAGGGTCAGGCGCTAGCCGATTTTCTACTAGAGTTTAGCAATACGCCCGAAAGTGAAGAACTGGCCGAGAAGGAAACATGGGTAGCATATGTAGATGGTTCTTCGGCCAACCAGAAGAGTGGAGTCAGTGTCACGTTGGCAAGCCCGGATGGAGAAACTTTTCAATTTGCGATCAAACTGGATTTCGTGACCACCAATAATGAAGCCGAGTATGAAGCACTTTTGTCCGGGCTTTCAATAGCTCGGGAAATGGGAGCAAGGAATGTAGAGATCAGAAGCGACTCTCAGGTGGTAGTCAGCCATGTGCAGGGATCGGCCGAGGCACAAGGCGAAAAGATGATTCAATATCTCGATAAGGTACGCAAATGCCAATCTAACTTTCACAGAACCGCCGTAACCAAAGTTCCTCGGAAGAGAATGACCGAGCTGATGCTCTTTCCAAAATGGGTTCCGGTACCGGGCCCGTCGTCAGAACATTCACACGGGGGGTGGTGATACAGACCGAGCCTTCAATCCTTCCAAAACTCGACATGATGGAAATTGAAGAAGGATCAAACGAACTCGAGTGGGCTATGACGTCATTCAGTACCTCCACAACGGTTCCCTACCCGAAGAAAAGCTGCGAGCTCGGAAGGTAAAAATCCATTCAGCCCGGTACGTGCTTATCGAAGGGTCACTCTATCGAAGAGGATATACCGAGCCACTTCTGAAGTGTCTTAAAAGTTTTGAGGCGGAATACATACTAAAGGAAATACACGAAGGGGTCTGCGGGAACCATTCTGGCTCTCGGATGTTGGCACACAAAGCAATGAGAGCCGGATACTACTGGCCAACAATGAATAAGGATTCAGTCAAAATCGTCCGAAAGTGCGACAAATGTCAGAGGTTTGCCCGGGTGATGAAGCAACCCCCTGAAAAACTAAGCCCTATCACTTCACCGTGGCCATTCGCGAAATGGGGGGTCGACATAGTCGGGCCTATGCCACCGGGAAAAGGTGGGCGGAAATTCCTTCTTGTCGCGGTAGACTACTTCACCAAGTGGGCTGAAGCCGAGGCACTCGCCACTATCATTACCGCCAACGTAATAAAATTCCTCTGGAATTCAATCATATGTCGATTCGGTATCCCACACGCTTTTGTTACCGACAACGGAAAACAGTTCGACTGTGGACCGTTTCGAAAATGGTGTGCCGAACTCCGTATCAGAAATTATTACTCAACCCCGATATATCCACCGGCGAACAGACAAGTGGAAGCTACGAACAAGACTCTTCTCAGAACACTAAAGAAGAAGCTCGGCAAAAAGAAAGGAGCTTGGGCAGAATATGTACCCGAGGTACTTTGGGCCTACCGCACCACGACACGCACTCCCACCGGGGCTACTCCTTTCTCTTTAACTTACGGTTCAGAGGCAATTATCCCTGCCGAAGTCGGATCACCCAGCTTCCGAGTATCACACTACAATCCGGGACTCAACGACGAAGGAATAAAGCTCAATCTGGATTTGCTACAAGAAAGAAGAGATGAAGCGCAGGTAACATGGGCTGCGTACCAAGACCGAGCTGCCCGTTACTTCAACAAAAAAGTAAGCCCACGAAAGTTCCAACTCGAAGATTGGGTTCTGAGAAAAGTAAGCCCGATCACCAAAGATCCAATCGAGGGAAAGCTCGGAGCAAAATGGGAAGGCCCATACAGAGTTATACGATGCCACGACAAAGGGGCATACCATTTGATTGATACGACCGGCAAAGAATTACCAAGAGCCTGGAACGCCGAGCATTTGAAGAAGTATTTTATGTGAATTGCTTGTATTATGTTTACTGTTGTTACCAAGTTGGCACCGACAATGTATGTTTATTCTCAGTTCAATTCAAAGTATGGAATCTCAGTTCAAATCAAACCAGACCAGATCAAATCAAAGCGTCGCTCCCTCGGTTTGAAATACAACAGACCCGGGGCACGCCCCGGTCATATCCTCAATATTGACTCGGACAAATCATCAAATTTGTCCGAAGTCATTAAGGATTGTCTCGGTTCAAATCAAACCAGACCAGATCAAATCAAAGCGTCGCTCCCTCGGTTTGAAATACAACCGACCCGGAGCACGCCCCGATCATATCCTCAATATTGACTCGGACAAATCATCAAATTTGTCCGAAGTCATTAAGGAATGTCTCGGTTCAAATCAAACCAGACCAGATCAAATCAAAACGTCGCTCCCTCGGTTTGAAATACAACCAACCCGGAGCACGCCCCGGTCATATCCTTAATATTGACTCAGACAAATCACCAAATTTGTCCGAAGTCATTAAGGAATGTCTCGGTTCAAATCAAACCAGACCAGATCAAATACAACTCGGTAGCATAAGCGAAACAAAAGTTTATGTGAACACATCAAAATACCAAAGTATAAAAATTAATTCTATTTCATATGTCAACCGGGTTACATTAGTTTTCAGTTCAAAGTACAACCGGCCCAAAAGAAGAATAAATATATTTACAAAAGTGGGCTCCATGTCGAGTCCCCATCATCACCAGCCCCAGGTTCCTCGGTTTCTTCCCTACCGGGAGTACATTCCGAGACAGAGGGTCCCGACGTTAAGTCATCTCGATAAGGATTGGGAGCATCCTCGGTCCAATCCTCCACGTCCGGGAAAAATTCCACTCCCAGATTCTGCAGCTCCTTGGTTGCTGTCTCGGGCAACTCAAGAAGTTCAGGAGTCACAGTCTTGGGATCAACTTTGAAAACTTCCGGGTGAAGGAGCATGGTCCTCAAGCTCTCGAAACCCCAGTTGGATCCTCGGCCCCAACTAAGGCCTCGAAGCCAAGGAACCAGAGCGAGTTGTTTCTTGAAACGCCGGGACTTGGACTTATAGTGATGACCCTTCTTCCGAAGCCTCTTACACCGAGCCTGAATTTCTTTCCGTTTCTCGGACAGAGATTGCTTATCGGCCACCAGTGAGTCCCTTTCCCGCTCCAAGTCTACCACCCGGGAAGACAGTGCCGTTTTGGCTTCGTTAGCCTCGGTCAGATTGCTCAGTACTCTGTCAAGGGTCTTCTCACTTTCAAGTGCTTGAGCATGAGATGTATCTGCCAGCTTCCGGGCTTGAGCCAGATCCATGTCCCGAGCCTTGATTGTCTGATCTCTGGTCTGAATATCTTGTTTCAAGGTCTCTATCTCGGACTCCAAGTCCTCGGTCCGGGACACCTCGAATTCCAGCTCTTGAACCCGGGACTGAAGCTCGGCTACCTTAGCCTCCAGAGCAGCTCGACTTTCAGTAATACCCCGGTGGTCTCGCCACAAGGCAACTGACCTCATAACGCACTGAAAAAAGAAAAAGAAGTTAGAAAAAACGTGCAAAGTATAGAAAGATATTTTTGAAATCACAGGGCTTACCTGCAATTGGGTATGAAGCATCGCCTCCCCAAGTCCTCTGGGGAACACGGTCCCGGACATCGAAGAAGACCCTTCCGGGATCAGGCCCATTAAAGTCTCTAAGGGGCATCTTCCTGTGGGGAAGTTTCAGCTTCCATAAATCCCGGAGAAAGATTTCGAGCCTCCGGTTGGTCCTCACAAGTCTCAAGTCCAGAGGACTCCACAACTTCGACCCGATCCGAACCCTCTCCATCCGGCATGGACGAGTCTATTTCCCTGGTCTCCAGATGACCCTCCGAATCCATCACCACATGATCCCCAGATTCCGGTCCATCTTGGGGTTTTAAAAATGTTTCATGCTCCGCTGGAAAGTGATCCTCGGAGGCCAAACCAGCATCAGACTCCAAGCGAGCCTCTATCTTCTCAGCCGGAGACCGATCCGGAGTCTCGGATTCTCCAACCGGTTCCACCCGTGTAACTGGCAAAGTGGGCAATACAAAGCGCGGCCGACCAAAAAGAAGCTCGGCTTCAGTGGCCCGCGTAAGTGCATATCCCAAAGGATCTGGGGCAAATCGGGTCCTCTTCAGCGACTCGGACGCCACTTCTTTCCCTTTGCGCTTGGTCGCACTCCGAACTTCGGAAGCCTCTTGCTCTAACTCCTCAGGTTCGTCTCCGATTTCTATTACATCGGACGCATGTACGACCCCAATCGAAAGATCATTGGGCTGAACAACCATGGTTTCTCCACCAGATGCTTCCACTGGATTTCTAACTTCAACGGGATTAATAACGGCCGATGAAGAGGTAGTCGGAATCATATTCTCAGGAGCTCTAGTCAAGTCACTGCCAAGATCGGTCGCCGGGGCAGAAAAGTTTGGGGTAAGGCTATCCCGAGGTACAATCACCGTCCTCGGAACTTGGATCGCCTTACTTACCGTTCTCGAAGGGTGGGTCACCTTACCGGTCTTCTTTGGTTTTATGACCTTCTTAGACCCAGGAGCCACCTTCGACGCCTTCGGTTGTGGAGTGTCAGCCGCTTCACCCTCGGATTTCTTCGGTTTTTGTTTTCCTTTCCAATCATACCAAACCTTCTCGGTAGGAATCTGATACCCGAAAACCTTCCGCATACTCTCGTCGGTGACTATGTTGTCATAATCTATCTTCGTATCGTTCCCTGGAGTCTGAGAGAACAGCAGCATTGCGGCCACCCTTCTCTTGCCGGTCGCATTCAAGGCCGGAGCTTCCCGCAGGTCAACCCGGATAGGACTCCAGACTCTTGATATCCTTTGGTCGGACGGTAAGGGTGCTACCGACTCCCAATCTCCCGAGACCCGAAAAAAATCCGACCTCTAACCCCGGTTGTTGGAATAACTTTGAGAAAGGTATATGAAGATGGGGTTGTTCCTAACAGTAAACTCAACAACCCCCTCTCTTTTATATGCCGCCCGGTAGATGTTGAAGAACTCCGGAATTGTCATCCGAGCCCCCAACACTGTTCGCCACAGAATGAAAGAGGCGAGAAGGTATCTCCACACGTTCGGTGTAAGCTGGCTTGGGGACACCCCAAGAAATAGTACAAGTTCCCGGGCAATGTCTGGTAAAGGAAATCGCAGCCCGGCTAAAAGCATTTTCTCGTAAAAAACGAGATCGCCCCCACGAATCTCCCGGGTAACAAGATTTTGAAAATGTAATAGAACCGTGGGGGGAATATCATAATTGTTCCGGAGGCGAAATTCATCCCCGGTACCGACCTTTGAAACTCCTCGGCGGTCGAGAGGCACAAGAGGCATTTGACGTTCAACTTGCTCGGGTACCACCTCGTCCTCGGATAGTAATTCCTCTTCCTCAGACTCCGTGAAGACAACCGTTGGGAGCTCCCTTGTGTCGGACATGGTGCGGAAAGACAAGGTTTGTATGAACTTCCAAAAGAGAGAAATACGAGTTCAAAGAAAAAGATGAGGAAAAGCTCAAGACAAGAATGCAAAATGCAGATGGGAGAGGGAATTTATACTCCAGTGCAACCGGGGGGAGCCGGTCATGAACAACCGGGAGACAGGGAGACGTAAACGAATCTCGTCCCTCCAAACCGGCAGTTGAACCGTCGCCGGTCACACGTCTGACAACCACAACGGCCCTCAAAAGACGAGCCGACGTCAAATCAAATTTAATGTGCTGCTGACGCACGTCGACAGATCGAAAGGACCACGGGGTTGACCGGTTGCAGTCCACCGGAAGATGAACGGTCTCGTTCGAATTTATTCTTCCAAAACCGGCAGCCAGAAAGCCCGGTGGCCCGCCAGGTGGGACAAGACACACCTTGAAAAATGAACCGGCGTCCAAATCATACTTGACACGCGGCTCACGGATTTCGAGGAAATTCGAAAGTTTGAAAATTTGGATTTGCGAGATGAAAGGAAAAAAGCGGAAATTCCGTAAAAAATGGCGTGCGAAGGCTCTCGGGTGGATAAGGTATGGACAAGGCAAAGCAACCGACAAAACAATACTTCCGAGATAGACAACCGACTCAAAGCGAAAGTATGTACGGAGAAGGGTCATTGATCGCTCTCGGTATTATACGCCCGACCCAAAACTCAAGATACATCAAAGTAAAGATCAATCAATTATTCCTAAATTCTCTCAAGTATAAAATTTACCTAAGAGAATTGGGGGGTAACTGTTGGGACAAATATTGACCTTCTTGGGTGTTGGGCCCAACCCGGGAAGTAGGCCCACTTTGGTCCACCTGACCAGGCCCACTTTGGTCCACCCGACCAGGCCCAAATATAAAAAAGAGCATAATTTACCCGGGCCCATTGAGACCACTTGGGCCCAATTTGTCGCAACTGGCCTGAGTTGGCAACCCAAATGCTAGTTGGTATCCGCATGTGCATGCATCTCGGCAGTACCCGGAATCTAAGGGACACGATGCACGTCATGGAACCCAATGATGCCACTGAGGTATACGGAACCCGGAATATTCGTTCATCCGGAACCACGTCTCCTCCAACCGCCTCGTGCACGAATCGTGAAGCTAATGGAACTGCTCCACAACCTCTATAAATACAAGAACCTCTTCAGATGCTAAGGTACATGCTAATCAGTCTCTTTGGCATTATTCTGCACATTTATTCTCGGAACCATACACTCACTTAGGCATCGGAGCGGGGTTGTCGGAACCCCCCGACGCAGCCTTATTTTTCAGGTGGACCAGGAACAACCAGGAGCAACTTAGACAAACATCTGATCGACACGTCACCTACCGGAAACTGTCTCAACATCTAGTGTGGGAGAAACAAACGAATTCTGTTAAGTTGTAAAACAAAATTATCTTAAAGAAAAAAAATTATCATTTTCTCATAGTAAAGAGACATTTAAATTATTTTTAATACGGTAGTTTGTAAATTAAACTAATCATTTTTCCTTCTTTTTGCAGCATCTTTTCCTACGATATGCACCGCATTCAAGTCATTTGAAATAGAAAAAAAGGTTTGTATAATTGTTGTGCACTAATTGCTCCTCTTTTAACTACGAGGACCTTGGTGCATGCGCTCCACTGCCGCTACTGATCCAACTTACTTCTCTTTGGACTTGCCATCAATACCCAACTGTTACACTCGTGACTTCTCTTCAGATTCGGTATAAATGAACCAAGAGTAGGAGTATTTTTGTTAAAAAAAAAAAAACCAAGTGAAAAAGACAAATGGTTAAATAGCCTGTACACCCCTGTACTTTACGACCTTTATTTTTTGCACCCTCAGTTTTATTTTTTACCAAATTTGATACCGGTGGTATATGAAAAGATGGAAATGGTACCTCCGTCTAATTTTTCGTCCAAAACTAACGTCCAGCCACGTCATCCTACAGGTGTTGGCGTGCATGCGCGACACCAGTCCCCATGATACACTTCAGCGCTGGCGTTGCTATCATTTTTCTTTATTATTATTAATGGTTTCTTTATATATATATAATAAAAAAAATTAAAAATAAAAAAAAAAATTCTGAGGGGTGACTCAGCCACCCCTTTGGGCCACATGGGAGTGGCTGGCCGAACCACCCCCAAGGGCCAAAATGGGAATGGGGGTGGCCCATTGGCGGGCCGGCCCCCATGTGGCCTAAAGGGGTGGCTCGGCCACCCCAACAATTTTTTTTTAAAAAAAAATATTTAAAATATATATATATGATACAAAATATATTGATTTTATTTTATTTTATTTTTTGACATATCCGCACAAGAAGAGGAGGGGGGATTCAAACTAGTAACCTCCATTTCATGTGGCGTGGTCTCCAGCCGATTGAGCTATTAATTGGAAACAAAAATATATTAATTGTGTACAAAGTACCATGTGTGATATATGTATAAAAACAATGTACCATTTCTGGTAATTATTTAAATTACAGGGGGCACATCATGAAATATATAAAACCACATGGGTATACATTGGGAAAAAAAAATTGTGTTTAAGTAACAAACATTTGGTCATTTTTTGGGTTATATCAATTGGCCACGCAGATTATTTTGTGTTTCCAATTGTTACACAGGATTAATAGCATTTTTTTATTTTTTTTATTTTATGAAGGGTTCAATTCTTGTCAACATATTATTTTGATACACGACAGGCATATAGGTTACTTTTGGTTCAAAACAGGCATACCAAATATTGTTTGTGTACAAAGTACTATTTGAGGTATAATTACAAAAACAAAGTATTATTTTCGGTACTTATTAAAATCACATGGGGCACATCGTGAAATTTATAAAACTATAGGGTATCTATTGGAAAAAAAAAAGTGGTTCTTAATTTTAAGGCTTTCTTTTTAAAAAAAAATAAAAATTATGGGAAAATATATAGGGGTGGGTCAGCCACCTCCATTTGGCTTGGAGGTGGGTCAGCCACCCCCATTAGGCCTGGGGGTGGCCAAACCACCCCCATAATTTTTTTTCCTTAAAATTAAGAACCATAATTTTTTTTTTACAATAGATACCCCTGTAGTTTTATAAATTTCACGATGTGCCCCATGTAGTTTTAATAAGTATCGAAAATAATACTTTGTTTTTGTAATTATATCACAAATGGTACTTTGTACACAAATAATATTTGATGTGCCTGTTTTGAACCAAAAGTAACCTATATGTCTGTCTTGTATCAAAATAATATGTTGACAAGAATTGAACCCTTCATAAAATAAAAAAATAAAAAAATGTTATCAGTCCTGTGTAACAATTGGAAACACAAAATAATCTGCGTGGCTAATTGATATAACCCAAAAAATGACCAAATGTTTGTTACTTAAACACAATTTTTTTTCCCAATGTATACTCCTGTGGTTTTATATATTTCATGATATGCCCCCTGTAGTTTAAATAATTACCAGAAATAGTACCTTGTTTTTATAAATATATCACACATGGTACTTTGTACACAATTAATATATTTTGTTTTCAAGTAATAGCTCAATCGGCTGGAGACTACGCCACATGAAATGGAGGTTACTAGTTTGAATCCCCCATTCTCTTATTGTGCGGATATGTCAAAAAATAAAATAAAATAAAATCAATATATTTTGTACCATATATATATTATTTTAAATATTTTTTTTAAAAAAAGAAAAAAAAAACAAAATTGTTGGGGTGGCCGAACCACCCCCGTGGCCCATGGGGGTGGTTCGGCCACCCCCAGGCCTAATCGGGGTGGTTTCGGCCACCCCTATTTTGGCCAAAGGGGTGGCTGAGTCACCCCCAGAATTTATATATATATATATATATATATATATATATAAATCATTAAAATAATAATAAAGAAAAATAATAGTCACGTCAGTGTTGAAGTGTATCACGGGGACTGGTGTCGCGTATGTACGCCGACACCTGTAGGATGACGTGGCTGAACATTAGTTTTGGACGAAAAATTAGACGGAAGTACCATTTCCGTCTTTTCATATACCACCGATATCAAATTTGTCAAAAAGTGAAATTGACGGGACAAAAAATAAATATCGTAAAGTAAGTGGGACAAATAGGTATTTAACCGATAGACAAAAATTACAAACCCATGTGAATACCAAGAGGCACATTTGCTTTTAGCAGCATCTTTCCCTGCAATACGCCAAGGGTAATACTTCAGTGAAGCAAAATTTCTGAAAATCATCCAGAAATTTTGCTTTCACGCCATTTGAATTGTGAGGACCTTGATGCATGCGCAGCGTCACTTCTCTGGGACTTGCTGTCAATTTGCCCAGGTGTACGTTACACTCCGTGACTTCTATTCAGATTGCCATTGTTTTAAAGTTTTTAATGTTTTTATTTTTTAAAAAAGTTTTATTAATTTTAATTTTTAATTATTTTTAAAGATTTTTATTTTTTATTTTTTATTTTTTATTTTTTTATTTTTTTATTTTTTTATATTGTGCCACGTGTTAACCTTCGGGGGTTGACAAGTGGCAAACCGTTAAATATTGGACGGAAAAATAGACGGAGGTACCAAGTCCGTCTTTTCCCAAAACCTATGTACTATCTGCGATACGAATTGAAATTCAGGTACCAAAAAACAAAGTTTCCAAAACTTAGATACTATAAGGGTATTTAACCCAAAAAATATTAAACCTAACATGGGTCAGAATTTTTCTTCTGATTTAAAGAACCAAAAAAACAATATTATAATTCTTTAATAATAGTTACTTTGGCTATTATTGCTAGAAATACTCTTATATTTATACGAGAAGAAAAAATTATATTTTGCCAATTTTACTGGAGATTAAAAATGAAGCCATTTGACTATTATGTTGGAAAGCTTTAAAAAAGTAATTAGCTATAAGTCTAAGGAAAATAATTTTTCTACATTACATTATCCTATATTAACTCTACACCAAGACACATAGGGTGTGAGACCCATGCATGTGGATCTTATATACATAAATCTCACACCCTATGTGTCTTGATGTAAAGTTGATATAGGGTAATGTGATGTAAAAATAACACGTCTCTAAGTCTAATAATCTGTAACACTTAAAAAGTTTTTTTTTTTGAAAATATAAACCTTAAAAAGTTAAAAAGCCATTTCCCTGTTTTATATATATATATGAATTACAGCTTAAAAGCCAAACCCATCCTGGCAAGTAAACTTAATTGGCTTTATTACACTCAACGCCTACTTGCTTGTCTCCAAGCTAATTGGTGCACAACAGTTGTGTAATTGTTGTGCACTTTTGTAGATATATGGGGTACCATATGGGTCTCACTTCATGTATCTATAAACCTGTACAACAGTTGCACATGAATCTTTTCTTTGTTTCCAAACCCGCATTTCCCTTTCCCACTTTTTCACTTACACGCTCTTTTTTTTTTTTTTGAAGGAAAGTTAAACTTTCATTGATAAAAACAACATTACAACAGCAATCACCATGCATATAGGTGAAAATCAACCACCCTAAAGGTGTACATCCAAACAAGAGTCTAAAAGACTCAACCAAATACAGATAGTTGCTACTAAAAAAATCCAGCCAACATAATGGTGCCTCTGCGTTGACATAAACCGATGACAAGATTAATACAAGGGCATAGCAAACTGTCAGAAGAAACACAATACAAGAAAACACCCAAAACAAAAGCTGCCGTCGAAAGAAAACATCATCGGAGACGGCGCGTGTAGCACACTCGCCGCCACCAGAAGATCCCCTGCAGTAGCCAATCACCAGAAACTCTCGGGCGCCACAAAATACGGCAAAGGAGATGGGGCGTGGCCATCACGCGCGGCCCAAGGTATGAGGAACACCCTGGCGCGTGATGACCATGCGCTTACACGCTTGTTTGCATTTAATGCTACCTCACAACAAGCCATCCTTGGTCGGCACATCCTCATTTTTGAATCTCCAATATCGATATGAAAAACATGAACCCAAAACCACTCAACCCCTTCTCTCTTGCTCATCTTCATATGAAGTTGGGGAAGATGTTATAATTTCCATCTCAGGAATGGGTGGTTTTGAGAAAAAAATACACATGTTAAGAAATGATTGTGTTATAGAATTTTTGTTTGAATAGTAGTAAGAAATGATTGATACGATATAAAGTATTAAAAAGTTTGAAATTGTTTTATATAAAAGTGAAAAAAAAAAATTATTTTGTAGTGGGTTTTTTTAATTTGATTAGTAATAAAAAATTATTGATGTGATATAAAAAGAAAAAATGTTAGAATGTTTTGGATTTGACTTTTTTTTAGAGAAGTGAAAAAAGAAAAAAGAAAAAAAAAAGAGTGGGATATGAGAAATGGTTGCCAAACATGCTCAATGTGTTGCTGCTAATAATCTGGCAGGAAATTCGAGAGCTTCTAAAACAAATGCCAAAGTCCTCAGTGTATTTAATATGATGAATTTTGGGTTGGAATAAAATACTTGAACTACATACATCATATTCTCATTACTTATGTGATAACTTTCTTGTTATGACCAATTTAGAGAAAACATGGGACAACGGGAGGAAAGGGAGACAACTGGACCCTTTCTTCCTTATCCAATGTGTGAAGACCAAGGTATCGTCAGGCAAGAGATCCCCTAGGGAGACTAGAAGTATGGTGGATGCGTCAAAGTGCAACATGCTCAAAGAAGTAAGGGAGATGGTGAAAGCTAGAAAAGATCTCTTACTTGTCCAGATCAACCAGTTCAGGCTTTCGTCAATTCCCTATAGCACAGGCACATCATCCCATCCGAGGGCTCGAGCTGTAAATTTGCTCAATGAGTTCTTGAACTAGTTTGGAGACGATGTATATATGACAGCAGTAATTGTCTTGACATATTGTTAGAACAGTTTTGATGCGTCAGAGGGGGGGAGTCTCCCGACGTCCCCTCTCCGATGCCTAAGTTAGTAGGTCATTTTGAAGAGTATTGAGAGTCGAGAGTTTAATATATTTTTAATATATCTTCAGAGTGTCTTTTGTACTTGAGGTAGCAGCCTATTTATAAGCACATAATTCTCAACCGCATTGTTCCACCTTCATGTCATGGCTGAGTGGAATCCTTAGTGGGATAAGATAGAGGTTGAGTGGGAGAGTGTGACAATTACTCCTCATGGGATAATGTATTTATTCCATGTGTTCCAAACATAGCCTTCAAAGTGTTATAAGACTCTGTTAAGCCTTAGTGACTGAGGGGTCAAGTTGGGCCAGCAATATCAACTGGGCCTTGGTTCGAGTATAGGCCCATTTACCTAGGCTAGGGGATGATAATTTCCCTAACACATATGAACAACTCCGATGAGCATTTGGCTATTAAATGGCAGATCGATCTTCCAACTCTTTGGCTCTAAAGTTGGCCAAGCTAGACTTTCCAAGATACAATGGAACTGAAGGACCCACGATTGTACCAACTCTTCGAGGACAGTACTGATGGTGTAGTTTTATGGCACCATCTAAAGCATAACGTGAATGTAAGCTATGGTCCAACATCCTCTAAAAAAAAAAAAAAAAAAAAAAACCTATGGTTCAACATTGTTTGAAGATCATTTTGGGGATTTATTTAAACTCGTGCAATTGGGTTATGTACGGAACTATCAACTACAGTTTGAGACTCCTTGGTCGTAATTTATCTCATGCTCACCAATTGGGTTGTTTAATTAGCGGCCTTCGCATGTTAAAAAAAAATAAAAAAATTAGCGGCCTTCAAGTGTTAATTTACACTTATGTCCAAGCATCACGCCCGATCACCATCAATGAGCCCTCGGATTTGCGAGATTATAAAGAAAAAAAAAAAAATCAACTAATAGTGCATGTGGATTAATATGGATGAGATAAGCATTACAATCGGGAAATTGGCAAGACGATCGATGCAATATTGATTCGGCCAAGTGATAGGAACCTCCATATTAGTTATTGCCAATTGATAATTATAAACAAATTAAACATAAATAAATAAAACGATTTTCTCTGTAATTAAATACTGTATTGATTTAAAAATTATATAAGTATTTAAGCTTTACCATAACGTACAACTCCCAAGACATAATTAATATCCATTCCCAATCCCCTTGATCTCCAGTAATCGTTCAATGACTCCGGTAAAATTCTCGTCCCTGCACAATAAGCTAACCCTAACAAATTTCGGATCGGCTCCAAAAGACTTCCCGCCTCTTCCAACGATATCAAAAAAAGAAAAAGAAGAAGAAGAAGAGAAACTCATATGTTTCTCGACCAGAAGAGAAGAAGAGAAGAGAAAAGAAGAGGAGGAAGAGAAGAGAAGAAGCAGGGAAGGGAAAAGAAAAGGAGAGAGAAAAAGAGGAGGCATTCGTGAAGTGACGAGCTGTGAACATTCTAAAAATAAAAAAAATAAAAAATAAAAAACGAAAAATAGGCTAACTAACGGAGAAGTCACCTTATTTTTTCATGTAAATCTCAGTGATATGCGGTACTTTTTTCTACCGCATAGTAGCGGATCCAACCCAAAACTACTGGACTTCCTCTCTCTTTCTCACCTCCACATGAAATTGGGGAAAATGTTATAATTTTCATCTTAAGAATGTGAGGTTTTGGAAAAAAAATTCACAGTTATATATTTGACTACTATCAAGTTTTTTTCCAATACAAAAGAAGAGGTTAATCGACTATTTTCGTTATAGAAAGAACTATGAATAGAGCATATTCAGTTCATTCTATAACTAATAAAGTATTGAGAAAAATGATAACTAAATCAATACGATATTCACCTGTATTCCAATCTCTCTCTCCATTTTCATTGCATCCTGAAACTTCTTTGCATTGTTGTTTTTTTTTTTAAAAAAAAAAATGATAAATTGCTTTATTTTTTGTTGCTTTGCTTTCATAAATTTTGTAATTTTTTGCTAGAATATTAAACTAGTACAACACTTTTATAGTGTACCTCAAAGAATGTGTGGAAATTCAATATTTTTCTCTTCCGATGAGTGTTGGCAAATACATAATAGAAAAAGAATGAAACAAATATTTAAATGTAAGTAGAAAGTATAATAAAGAATTAGTTGGAAATAATATAAAAAAAACAGTAGTTAAAGTAGAGAGTTATATTTTTTCAATAGTTATTTTGGCTATTATTGTTAGAGATGCTCTTACGTACTTTAGATTATTATTTTATTTATTTATTTTTTTTTTTTTTAAGATCTGAGCATTTCATTGATAAACGATCACGAATATAAAAACTCTTACATCATAAAGCATAAAAGCTATGCAAAAGCATAGTCACATACTATGAAATTATATAGTCATAGATACAAACAAAATTCTTATAATAAAGTGATATCTATGACTTTAATCTTCTGTTAACCCATGTACAAAAGTAATTAAAGAGTAAATCTGCTCAAATCAGATTAAATCTAAGACATAGTTAGCCAAATATCCTAAAAAAAATATTTAAACCGACCGGGAGAGATAATCTTTCATACCAAACTATCTAGGCCATGAGAAATAGCACATCTTACCTAACTAACATTCATCCCATAGATCGCTCATAATGACAGATTTAAAGAAAACAAAACTCTTATTCAAAGCAAAAACACAACCAACAAATAGCAGTAGCGGCTAGGGAGGAGATGAACGGCATAACACAAAGTTAGATGGATGGATGTATAGCAGAGATGCCAAAATTGTTGATTTAGTCGAAGAACACTTATAAACAAAAGAAAAAACCTGAATGAGAAAAGGATAGTAGGAGCGAGGAGTAAAAAGAGAAAGAGAAAGGAGAAGGGAGAAGATCTACTCCCTCCTCCTCTCTTAAATTTGTTCTTTTTTTTTAGGGATAAAGTCTAATGCTAACTTCTCCTCTTGTCTAGAGAAACCCTTAGGTTGCAATACATTTAGAGATGCTCTTACTATTTACATTAAAAGGAAAAATTTTATTTTATCTGTTCTATTAAAAAAAATAATATGAAGCCATTTAACTATTATATCGGCTAAGAGTATTCACAATAACTTCCCAACCACTTTTCCTATATTTAAGGTACAAAACCATTTTTTTTCCCTTAAAAAAAAAAAAAACACTCTACAGCAGCTTTCCTTATTTTTTTCCCATATCATTAAAATATTATTTTTTTACTTTTTCTTTAACTAAAAGTAGGAAAAAGAAGATAAAGTAGGAGAGATAATCGCCTCATTTAATAACTCCCCTCCCCTCCCCTCCCCTTATGGGGGAATTTTTTTGTTGAGCGAAGAAAAAGGTGATTGATGTGATATAAAATATAAATAATTTATATAAAAAAGTGGAAAAATTTTGTATTGTAGTGAGTTTTTTTTTTATTTAAATAATAATAAAAAATTGTTGATGTGATATAAAAAGTAAAAAATGTTAAGAATGTTTTGAAGTTGATGTTTTTTGGGAATGTGAAAATAGGGGGAGGGGAAGAGGGTTATTAAACAGGGCCAATGTATTTTTTTACCTCTACTTTAGTAAAAAGTAGAAAAGATAAATAAAGTATGAGAGATATAATATATTTTGTAAATAAACAATTAAATGAAAAGTAAATAATGTTTTCCAATGCATTGTGAAGCATTATTTACTTCCCAGGAATATAAAAATTTTAAGAAAGTTGCTATGAAGAGGTTTTTGTAACTTTCTTAAAATTTTCTTTAAAACTTAGAAAACAGACCATTTTAAAGAAGCTGCTGCAAACGCTCTCGGTTCTAAAAAAATATTAGCTAAAACACTAAAAAGTCGATTTCATATATCTCTGCAAATCTCTTCTTATGTGTCATAATTTTTTTCATTTTATAAGAAAATATTTCTCAATTTTTGCTTTTGCATTGAGTGGTCATATGAGAGCATCTCCAACAGAGTTGCTACTTTAACCAAAATATTCAAATTTAACTATTTTTACACTTTTTCTCTCCAGCAGAATAGGCTTTCTAACTTCTTTTTTCCTAACAGTATAACAGTGAATAGCCAATGTTGGCTATTATTGTTCACACAAGTTAAATTTTTTTATTAATATTTTCTATCCCCCCTCTCTCTCTCTCTCTCTCTCTCTCTCCTTCCTCCAACCAAACAAAACAAACTTCTAAAATCAACAACAATGGCAGCAATGAGGGTGCGAATCGAATTTTCAGGAGGACATAGCTCTGGAGCTCTCTCGGGAGGTAGTAATGGGTCAGGGATCGGATGAGAACAGCAGTGGCGGCTGCTGAGGATGCTATAGGGATCGCCGTTTGGGTGGAGGGGGGTTGGAGTTTTTGGAGGAACATTTTTTTTTTCTTTCTTTATGTTTGGTCATGATTTTCTTGCAACGATTTTGGAAAATGGGGTGGTGGCCGGTGGGTTTTGTAGTCGATCAGTCTGAGCAAGAAGAACTATGGTCTGGTCATGGTGGCTAGTAGCCTGTGTAGAGGAAGAAGTCGTCGTTTTTTATTCTGTTGTGGGTTCTTCTTCTTTTTTTTTCATTTTGTGTCTTCTTCATCATGTGGGCTCTGTTGCAATGGAGGTTAGAGATGGAGACGGAAGAGAGAATGGAAGAAAATAAAAAAGAATAAAAAAATATTGAAAAATATTATTTAAATAAAATGAAGAGTAAAATAGAGAGTATTGTCAAAGTGTTTTTAAGAAAGTAAGTAAGTAAAGTAAATATTGATATTATTTGAGTAGCTATTTTAACTTCAACAGAGAGTAGCAAGCAAGCTGATGTCTTGGTTGGAAATTTTAGTGAACAGTTACCAGACGTAACAAAAAATAATCCATTTATTTAAAATGAAACCCAAATACAAGTGTACTTAATTTTATTTTAATAAATATGTCAAAGCATTTGTGTGGGTAATAAATCATCATGACTAATAAAGCAGTCTGTCAGCTAGCCTATTTCGGCTATCATTCAAAGGGTACGAAGGAAGGAAGAAGATGAAGGAAGTTGAAAGAGCACTACATCAACTGCTTTATATTGGTTTTCTTTTTTACATTAAAATTTTTTTTTAAAAAAAAATATTAAAAAATCTCTTACAACTGCTCTATATTTAAAGAAAGGAGTTGTGACTAAATAGTAATTTTCATATGTCTATTATTCATTCCCTACATATTATTTTAATAAAAAAAATATATTTAATTGATATAAAGAAGAGAAAAAAAAATAAAAAAGAGAAAGAAAAAATAAAATAAGAGTAAAAAATGTATTTAATTAATATAGAAAAAAGTATAAAAATTTATTGTGAGGTATTTTTTTTTATAAAAATGTAAAAAGTAATTTTATTTTTTAAATATAAAGAAAATAGTTAAAAATCAACTGCTAATGCCCTAAAGGAATCGAAGGGAAGATGGAAAGCGACGAAAATAGTCTGATCCAGCGTCACTTGTCTTGCAATGTCCCATCAATGCTCAGCTGTGCATTTTCCATTGCAATTAATTTTTTAATTTTTTTTTATATGAATTATCCTGGAAAGTAAACTTGCGCTTTATTCAACTCAACGCCTACCTGCTTGTCCCCAGACCCGCATTTCCCTTTCCCACTTTTTCACTTACACGCTTGTTTGCATTTGATGCTCCTTGACAACAAGCCATCCTTGGTCGGCACATCCTCAATTTTGAACCTCCAATATCGATATGAAAAACATGAACTCAAAACCACTCAACCCTTTCTCTCTTTCTCATCTTCACATGAAGTCGGAAAAGATGCTATCATTTCCATCTCAAGAATGGGAGATTTTGGGAAAAAAAAATCACTGGTAGAGGACTTCCACCAAATGGAAAATATATGGATGCTATTGGGTGCGTGTCATTGGCAATATTTTTAGAAGAACCTGTGGAGGTTGGAACGGTATCTCCGACACTGCAATTGTCGAGTTTCTGGATTGATCAACTTGATTGCCCTTCTAGTTTGAGATATCTATATCTAACAAGTAGCGCTATTGTCGGCCTTCCTGCATGGTTTAATAGATTTGTTGGATTGATGGACCTTCACCTGGAAGATTGCAAGAAACTTATGCTCCGTTTGTTTTAACGTAAAATGGTTTCCGTCGTAAAATGATTTCAGGGAAGTCATTTTTCTGGAAAATATTTTTCGCCGAAAGCATTTTTCGGTGTTTGGCGCGTACGAAAAATCACAAATATTTTTAATATCTTTATTCAATCATATTAACCTATAAAAATTAATTTTTATTCAAAATATATAAATATTAATATAAAATAATATAAAAATTACCGAAGACGAGATTCCGTCATTGACTGATCGGATTCCGGCAACTTTTATCGGATTCCGCCATTCCAGCTACTATAGCCATAATTCAAGATAAAGGCCGGAATCCGAACAGTTTCGCCGGAATTTGCGTTGGCCGGATTCCGGCCAAAATTACCGGATTCCGGCATACTGGCCGGAATCTGCCAGAACCGCTGGAATCCGGCCGTTCTGGCCAGATCCGGCCGGAATACGGTCGCTAGAATCTGGGGTTACCGAATTCTGTCGCCGGATTCCGGCAATATTGACCGGATACTGTTGGATTTCGGTACTAGCAAGATTTCAATGATGGTTGACTGCTTGAAGTGAAGGTCGACTGTGTCGTTTAATAGGGGTCGAATGCGTCTGGCGTCTTCGGAAAATGATTTACGCTTTTAAAAAGAAATTTACTAAGCATTTTTTGTCAAACAGAAATCATTTTCCGGTTGACTATTTTTTTCGCCCCTACCAAACACCGGAAAATGCCCAAATCATTTTCCAGAAATCATTTTACGCCAGAACAAACAGAGCATTAGAGAAATTTCAGAACTTCCACCAAATATAATAAAGGTATATGCGCGTCGATGCAGTTCATTGGAAAGATTTCAATTTAATAAAATATACAAGTTACCAACGCTTCAATGGAGTGACTTGTCTGCTTGTCATGAACTGCGTCAGAATGTAGGGAATGATGTGCGAATTCGATTATTGACTGAGGTCTTGTCAAGAAACAAGTCCTATTTCTTAGGACCCGTGAGATGCGAAAAATTAAAAAGATAGTGAAAAATTAATCTAACCACAAATGACACTAAGATTTAAGTGGTTCCCTCAAATTGAGGTACATCCACTGTAGGAGACGCAGAGAAAATTAACTATTAAAGATAATTACAGGGAGAAAACACTCAAAGCCCAAAGTCCCAATACACCCAGATTTCACTCACTTGTGTATTACTGTACGACACATCAAGAAGAGAAAACCTCTTTTCCTTTTACTTTGTACCGCACACCAAGAAGGATAAACTTCCTTCTTTTCTTCTTTCTTTTTCTTTTTACTTTGAGATTCTTTGGATTTCCACACTTTACTAATGGCCATATACTACCTATTTATAGGAAGCAAAACTTAACAAAGAAGCAAGCACAACTTCTTCTACAAGTAAGCTCCATGTCACTTTCTTCTTGTAGAAGTAAACTTCTACTACAAGTCAAGCCATGTGCACCAAGTAACATCATCAACTTCTTCAACAATATCTTCTCAAAGTTATTTATCCTATCAGTAAAGAACCTTACTTATCCTATAAGTTATTTCATCATCTTATCTTATCCAACAAGATGCTTCACCAAAGCTTGTTAAATGCAAGTCAATCTTAACAGCTCTCTCTCTCTCTCTCTCTCTCTCTCACACACACACACACGAAAAAAAAAATACATTTTATATCCCAAAGTTGCATCGCTTGTTTGATTTTGCTTACAATGTTTAAAAATTGGCATTGTCCTTCCACTAACTTTCTAAAATTGTCATTATGTAACCCATCTGCTGACAATTTTCATCTTATCTGACGGAATAAGTTTCACATGTGCCGTGCGTGAGTTTTTAGGGGCAAATGTCACAAAATTACCCTCACACACACATTTTTACTAGGAAAAATGGTGGCATTTTGAACTTTTTCATCTCCTAAAAATCTATATGTGGTGCACATGAGCTTCTTCTGTGAGAGAAGACAAAATTGTAAACAGATCGGTTACATTGAAAATTTCATAAACTTAGTGAGGGACATTGCTAATTTTTAAACATTCGAGTCAAAACAAAAAATAATTATATATATATATCTGCCTTGATTTGTAGGTTGTCACTGAATTTTTCATATATGTGTAACAGGGATGTCCTAGGGACCATCGATTTGGCTGTATATATCCGGGAAATAAGATTCCAGATTGGTTCAACTATTGTAATGATGTTTTATATAATAATTCATATGAAACAGATATTAATGCGCCTGAACATTTGGTTGGGGAGATTACAAGAGTTGCTTTCTCTGCTGTTATTGGAATGGAGGATGGGCAAGATGGAGATTCTTTTCAAATTGTTGTTGAAGTCATCAATAATGGTGTAACCTATAGGCTCGGAGGTAATGAACGCTTAGATCATGTATGGTTGCATTACAATGTTCAAGGATCTTTTAAGCTAAAAGGGGATAATCTTCATGTTAAATTTAAATGCGAGGATAAATATTCTAAACCTTCTAACTTAGTGTTCTTTAAAAGTTGCGGATTTCATCTGGTACGTATATATGTATGAAGAGAAAGCGATAGATTTAAACCAGCCACCTTCTTTTTACTATTTTCTCTGAGGACCCCATAATGCTTGTTCATTTGGTTTTGTGTTAACTTTCATTTTCTCCTGGTTTGGAGACAATCATCCCATTTTTCGGATCTATGGTGCAAGTGGCAATTGGGGTACTTATGAGGCATCCAACTATTTGCGATAGAGTCACTAGCTTGGGTTATAATAATGTAAGTGTTAAGTTTCACCTATTTATTTAGAGTACTTCTATTTTGTAATTAAGTTGTGAATTTACTTATTTTTCATTAGAAGTGAATTTTGGCTACAAGGAAAAGAGGAGGGGAGATCCAAAGCCAATTTTGCTTCTATAGTTTTTTGCTTTATCATTTTATAGCTAGACATATTGCAGGATGTCATTCTTCTTTGGGTTTGTGTGTTTTGCAGGATGTGGGTAATCTGGGAGGCAAGTCACATGCTGCAACTTCCACTTCAGATGTCATGTTGGTGCTTTTACTCTCCATATATATAGCCTCTCTTTATAATTCTTTTTCTGTAAAGTATTAATTAAGGTCAAATTGCCCAAACGATTATAATTAAATTGTGTGGCAAGGAACTGACTTGTGATTCTTGATTAAATGTTTAGCAACTCTACATAGTTTCTATCTATCATGTAGTAAGCCACCTTTATAATGGGACTCAAATTACAATTGATAATGGGTACACCTCTCTGATTTTGTTTTATTTATGTAACTACATATTATGCTAAGGCACTTCTTAACCATGGACATACTCTTTCTTAAGATTGGAATTGTCCTGATTCAAAGATTTGGTCTAATGCAATTTTACTTAATGGTTTCTTGGATGAATTAAACTTTAGTTAATTATGAGATAATGGATACTTTGAGTTACGTGTTGGTTACATGCATGATGTATTTTCCATTCAAGTTAATAGAGAATAATGGCAGAGGGACAAAAGGAAAATACTTGGTAGTTTGAATGGTTCGATTGTAACCTTTTAAAGCTTAAGGGTGATTACAAATAAGTGTCAATTCTATCCTCAGGGAGATAATTATAGTTTTTCCTTTCTCAAGATAAACATGTTTATGGTGCGATTTCGTAGTAAAAGAAAGTGCGATTTTAAATCAAATCGCATAAAATAAATCATTTGGAAATTACGATTTTAAAAAGCAGAAAACTGTCTTTTCAAATTGCAGGCTAGGGGGTACTTTTTGAAAACACATAAATTTAAATGTTAAACTGCGATTTGGCCAAATACTTAACTGTATTTTGAAAAGTCACATTTTCAAATCGCACATTTTAAAATCGCAAAGTCAAACGAACCATTAGTATTTGTTTATTTGAAACACAACCAAACAATTTTCTTTAGTGAACGTCAAAGATCGAAGACATTTCCTCAAATGTAAACCCCACCAAAAAAAAAAGAAAAGAAAAACTTTACCCAACGTACTCTTAATTACTTTTAGTAGACCTCCGTTACCGTTAGGAAAGCTTCCAGGCTTTACCACCTTTCATACTGAATTTCTTAAGCCTTCCAAAGAACATAACAAGGATGAGAATCATTTTTCCCTTGGTACTCCATCTTCCAGCGAATCCGTACTCTTTGTCTGTACATGAGCTATCTGGATTAAGTAGTCGTAGGCGTTCGCAGCTGTACCCAATTGTTAACCCAACATTCCCGTATGCACTATAAATTATATATCATAATTAGTATTCTTTCTGTATTCAGAGAATTATATATATATAGTAAAGAAATTAAGGGAGGAAAAAGCTCACCTTATCACTTCGATGGTGATATTCAGCACGTTGAAGTTGAGGGGATCTTGCTTCATGTTATCTCTCTCTATTATACATATTACAATAACGAACACGACTAAATAGGAGAGTTGTGAGAGCATCAGATTCTCCATCAAAGTCTTCCTTCGACTTTGGCTTTCTTTCACCTTTTCTGAAATCTGGTCATCATCTTTCGTCGGAAGGAATGTAGTATATGCCGGGAGATACCTATAACAAAAAAGTAATTAAACAAAGTTTCCCGGCCCTAATATTGAAGTTTCAAGAAAGAAGGGTAACTTTACAATTTTCTATTCTTGAGCAAAAAGTTACATATCTTCTTTTGAAAAAAAGGCAAAGAAGAGTATATATATCTGGATGCTCATACTACAATAATTGTGCGTTCATTCGGTCAAGTAATGTTAAAAGAAAGACCGATATAACTTTAAAAATTACAATTAAATCAAAATGTTAATCATTAGTGCAAGGTTGGCTACTGTGGAATTTATGCGAAGGGTTTGTATTCAGAGTTCAATAATTCTAGTAGAGAATATATCAAAATGATTGGAATAGGAATATAGAGGATCTATCTTTACGACTGCTTTTAGATATTTTTTTTGTAGTTGAAATAAGTGCTAATTTAAGGGTTGATTAGTAGTGATACATCAACAAAGTTTGATAACAATATAGTATATAGTATTTTTTTATTTAAAATTTTAAATAACGTGACAGTATATTCACCATGTGACAACATAGAGAAATGATATACACCATATTTTTATCCTACTTTACTGACATAGTACTGCAAATCAATCCTTAATTGAATCGGTCATTGTTAGCAAAAAAAAAAAGAAGGCTAATTGACTATATAATATCAACAAAATGAGATAAAAGTGTGGTATATAGCTTTACTCGAGAACATATATACCATTAAATTTATGAAAATTTAATGTAAACTATAAAATAGATCCTCATAATTTGAGGACACCAGTCCCCAGAGAAATTAAGTGTAACATTTTGTTTATTTGGTCTGCCAAGGAATCATAGAAAGGAAAGAACAGCATGAGGAACATTAATTAACAAGCATTCATTCTAGGTTATGAATTTAATCACCTCCTACTCGTATCATCGAGTGACGAGTGTAAAATGATTCAATTAGGAAAAAGTAAGTCAGGTGGATTTCTCGACGTGGCAACTGGCATTTGGATTAGCCTATCAAATTTCAGTCAAATCTTATGGAGTTGACTAGCCCGCTCAACCTTTCATAAACTAACGAGAAATATATACCAGAGCATTTACTGCTGACTTAAGGCATTTTAAAACCTTGCCACATAGACAAGGTGATAAAAAATTGTATATTTAGGTGGTAGTGAATCATTACTTTTTTTTTAACTAGGAAAAAAACTACGGCTTGAAACTAGTTTTCTCTATTCCTCTTTTCCATCTTTTGTGCCAAGTTAACACAAGAATCCAAAAGGGACCGCAATAAATGCTCTAGCATTTCTCTAAACCATCCGTGCAATTCCAACAACATTTACTTATCAAATAAAAAAAAATGGTTGTCTTAGAAGTATTATAATTTATATATATATTAAAAAAAATTGATGCGATTATTCATGTATCATTTAGTAAATGACCTACTAAACAATTAAATTTTATTAATTAATTTTTTATTACTATTAAAATGCTACCACATGAATTTGTAAAAAAATTATAATAAAAAGTTGAGAACTACAATTTGTTAAACAGATATTCGACTGTCATATATATAATTAGAATAATGTGACAATAAAAATTAGCTCATAATTTTTTCTTTTAAGTCCTCGTTAATTCAAATGCTACATCATTCTAGTTTTAGGACAGTAGTAATTAATATATCAATATACTAAATAGATTTGATGTTTGAAATAAATAACTAGGGAAAACTTCACTCATCATCTTTGATCTTTCATCACTTTTGTAATCATACTCGTAAACTTTAAAAAATGTTAATTTAATATATCAATCATTGAATTTTTTTTTTTAATTTCACCAATCCATTAGAATTTTCTGTTAAATCCTAACCGAATGGTGTCAAAATTGATCATAAAATACTCACCCCATTTTTTTAGGAAAAAAATAAAAATTACAAGGATTTATGCATTAGCTAGGATTTAACGGAATTTGCAAAAATTCATTCGCATGAATCTCTGAAATTTATATATATATATATGGGTGTTTTAAAATTTTTGACAAGATTTAATAGAAATTTCTAACCGAGGGGTGTAATTGAAAAAAATTGAAAGATAATTTAACGCTTTTTAAAATTTAAGAGTATAATCGTAAGAAGAATGAAAAATCAAGTATGGTAACTGAAGTTTTCTCAATTAACTATTAAGTAACCTCCAAAGAGAATGCAAGACTCACATCATTAGGACGTAAAGCACCAGAATTGCTGAAGATATGTTGGAGATATCAACGACAGATTCACCGGCATGCCGCGAGTTTACACTTTGAAACAACGAGCAGACGAGTTTCTGATAGGAATTCAGGCCATCCATGGCTCCAGAACTCCAGTATTCCATAGAGCAAAATAGTATAAACTGTATCAATATGAAGCCCAAAACAGTCACAACAAGACGAGCAGCATGAGGAAAAGGGAGCAAATGGCTGTAGCCCATATCTCTGTAATTCTTCAGTATGTAACCGAATTCCGGCCGTTTACTGGCTTTCTTCAAAACCCAGATAACAAATAGCAGGCATGGCGGATAAAGAGTGTTCCCCATGAGGACTTGTGGAATGAGAAGAAGTAGGAGACCTGAATTCTTCTTGAAAGCCACCATGTTCTCGTTCGTCGGGATGAAACCGCAGTTTGAGAAAGAAGAAACAGTCGTGAAGACAGAGAATGTCTGTATATATAGGCCCCTGTTTTTCAGTACTTTCCTTGCGCTTGGAGCAAGGATTATGTACAACGCAACCAAACAAGAACCAACCGAATGAACTACAAATAGATAACCCATCACCACGTAACCCAAAAACCCAATAGAGCTATACGTAAGAGTACTATCACTATCTAAGCGTTTGATTTCATATTCAACATCGATTTGACGATTTTTGGACATTTTGAACTTGGCTAGTTGAAGCCCGAGCAGGGAAGTGAAAACCTCCCCGCCAACAAACATCAAGACTGTCATAATGATGAGTTGGGTGTCGGAGAAAACCTCCATTTCGATGGTTGACATGCTTGAAACTGTGGTGGCAGAGACGGACGTGAAGAACACATCAATGTCCTTGTAAGGCCTAAACGACGCAGTTCTTGGCTTTGAGACCTTCAAAGCCAAATAACCAAGTAGAGAGAAAACTAGGAAGTAACCGAGCTGGATGAAGAAAGGATTGACATTGAAAAGCAACAGAGAATTTGTTTTACCAAAGCGAGAAAAACTCATCTTTACTGATCGAGTGGAGAGTGCCGGCCTGATCATGTTCAGGGTGGAAAAAAGGTGCTTATAAAGAAGCAAAAGGTGCTTTACGTACGTACATGGGTTCCAATTGGCAATTTCCTCGGAAGTTTCCTGTGTATGAGTGAGACTTTCTTAATTAAGTCACTCCGCGAAGGAGAACCACCGGCGTGAGAATTATAAATAATGAAAAAACTTTACTTATAACCTTTTATCTATTATTATTATTGTAATTAAGTATTTAAAGTTTAAAAAATATCAATTTAAAGTATATATCTTTTAATTTTTTTCAATTTCAAATTCTGTCAAAATTTCTAAAATACTCCTATTTTTTAGGGAAAAAAAAATTGCAATAATTTAGGTTTAACGAAATTTGTAAAAATACCTATACCAGAATCTTAAAAAATTTACATATATATTTTTTTAAAAAAAAATATAGGAGTATTTTGAAAATTTTGATAGGATTTAACGAAAAATTCTAACGAAGGGTTGAAATTGAAAAATGTTGAAATATAGATACCCTAAATTAACATTTTTTAAAGTTTAAATACTTAATTACAAAAATAATAAAAGATAATAAGTTATAAATGAAATTTCTCATAAAGAAATATATATATATATATATGCAGTCACACGCAGTGCAGAATGCAGATATATGGTCGATCGTCTTAATTATTACTTACAGATTCCGGCCACAACGCACATGTACACATGCATTGTGGTATATATGTATGTATGAGTTCTACGTTGCAATTATTTTTCTAGGAAAACGTTAATAAGAAAAAAAAATTTAAGCTCAACAACCCATGATAGCTCTTCATGGTCTACTTTGGTTGATCAAATACTCAAAAAATTCAATTACCTCTAACATCTCTACTATTAAATAAAGAACATTGAGATTGATAGATCCAGAATAAATTTGGTATGGTCTTAACCCGAGACCCGGTCGAGAGGGAGGCCCGGCGTAGGCACAAATTGCAAAGGACTCCGGAGGTATGAAAATCCATAAAAACCTGAGGAGGCCGACTAGGCTAACTTCAACTCAATTCCAAAAAAGAGGGGCCAAAGGAGCCGAACAAAGGCCAGTTCACGCCAAAGCTCAAGAAGGTCCAAAAAAGGCCTACCAACGTAAGAGCCCAAGAGAGACTCGTGAGAGACCTCCTATAAGCTCTCTCTCTCTCTCTCTCTCTCCCTCCCCCGGTAGGTGATCTTTAATTATCCCCATCAAACACACGTACACCCAACCGCCCTCAATGGTAGCTCTCTCTCTACACTCTTCCCCAAAGCTAGACACGCCGACTTGGGTGTCGGATTGCCTTTGGTCAAAGGACCGAAAGCCTACTAACGACCGTTTTTCATTTTGTAGATTGATAAGGAGCAGCTTAGTCCATACGCAACCAAAAAATGATGTAATAGAGATTATCTAAAATTAACAAAAAAAATTTCAAATTAATTATTTTAATCACTTGCGCTGATAACTTACTCTCAAATAAAAATAAAATAAATAACTTTTGGTTATTTGTAACCAACCCGCGGCCTATATGGTGTGGGTGCTTAAAGTGGAGGAAGCACCAAATTGCGCATATTGCAGAAAGTCGTGAATTAACCAAGTGGTACGTAGCTAGGTGTCAGTCACCATCAATCTCGCCTAACACAGGCATAGAGGTGACAAAGCTGCCTCCATACACCTCCATAAACCAAGTGGTAGGACATCATAGATTCATAGGCATTCAATCCTATACTTGGTTTTGTGGTACGTCGTTGTCCAACTCGTGGAAGCCCAACCACCACTCGAAATATAACAAAGTTAGTTTTTCAAACTCTAGGAGTGAGGCTATGATTCCGTTTGTTTTCATGGAAAATATTTTTTCGGCATTTAGCTCGTATGAAAAATTGGCGATGACAGAGAATAGTCAATGACCTCCAATAACGATCAAAAATGTCTGACAACTCTAGCAAACTCTAGTTGTAGAGGCTGGCAGTGAATTCCAGCAAACACCATTGATCGGCTGCTGGCAGCAATTTTCAGCGGACTCTAGTGACCTCCAGCAGCAGCTGATGGTGGATTTCAGTGAGCTCCGGCGGTAGCCGGCAAAGGAGAATGAACTGCGATAGAATGTAAGCAAGAATATTAAGTCAAACTCAAAAAATGGTTTACGGTTTTAAAAAAAGGGAAACCATTTTATGGAAATTAAAGAAGGTTTTTTTGGTTAAGCGGAAATGTTTCCAGTTTAACCATGAATTTCGGTCGTACCAAACGCAAAAAAATAGAAAAAATGTTTTTCAATAAATATTTTACGTCAAAACAAACAGAGCCTAAATGTGAATGAAAGATTTAATTGAACAAAAAAAAAAACATGGTGCACATTATCTAGGGGTACTGTTCAAGTGGGTGGTGAAAAATTGTTCTACATCCGCTATCCTCCCGTTCACATAGGTTGCAGATGGATTTTTAACTTGTAAGTCCATGAGGGCGGATACCATATCCAATATCCGAACATATGTGACTTGATAGCGGAATTAATATAAGTAGGCGGAGGTAGATATTATCCGCATCTTTATACCCATATGGCCATATATATAATAGTTTTGTTTTATTAAACTAAAACAACGTGGTTTTTGAGAAAGGAATAGGGCAAACGTGGGTTTATAAACATATATATGCATTTTTTTTTTTGTTTAAGATTAAAATTCAATTTATAAATATTATTTGTATTGTCCGGTATTTACAATTCAATTTGTATTTTCATATTTACAATTTACAGGCGTATTTAGTTCAAAAATTGGATTAAACCCATCTAAAAAAAAGCTCATAAAAAGCTTCTTTTTTGTTAAAAAAAAAAAAGCCATATAAGTTAAGTTCATAGTTTAAAAAAGAAAAAAAAGAAAGGAAGATCAGTAGATCGATCACTACGAAAAAAAAACCACATTTAGTGGTGTTTAAAAAACGCCGATAAATCCCGAAGACAATTCTTGACCTACATAAAAGTGCCAAGAATTGTGATTTACGAGCAAAATTAGTGGCTATTTTTTTTAATAATTAAAAAAATGTGTCAGTAAAACGTCCCAATAAACCCAGATCACTAATTCAATGCAACGCAATAAAACATACCAATCAACCAGCAAAATACATCCAATCACAAGTTATGTCTTGTCCAAACCCTGCAAAGAAATTAATTGCATTTGATAACTTTTTATGAGAATTTAATTGGTTGTAGTAATAAATTTGAACAAGTTCTCACCGTCACTCACTTGGTCACTTTGGTGGGGGTTTATGTGTAGGGAAAGGACTTGTCCCATGCATGGGCCATGACATTATATATGCCAAAAGTGAAATGAATCTGAATAATTAAGTTCCATATTAACAGAAAGTGACGAACTCAAACACTACAAGAAGATCGGAAAAAGAGAAAACAGATGTAATGATTACGCAATATAGATCAACATCTAAACCACTGCACTAAAAACTTGGAAAAATAGTTTAGCATAATATGAACTACAATAAAAAAAAACAAGATATTCGTCACATGGCTATAATAACTGTTACTATAGCCACGTGGCCATATAGCCACGTGTAATAATAACCACGTGGCGAGATGTAGCAAAAAAAATGAAATAGCCTTCTGGCCACGTGTATTTAATACACGTGGCAACATTACCGCGTGTAATGGATCCACGTGGCCATGTCGCAACGTGTATTAATTACACGTGTCCACATGGCCACATGGATTAATACACATGCCCATATGGCCACGTGGATTAATACAAGTGGCCACATGGCCACATGGATTAATACACATGCCCATATGGCCACGTGGATTAATACAAGTGGCCACATGACCACGTGGATTATTGCATGTGGCCATGTGTAAATATCGGACGCGACCATGTGGCTGCGTGTTTGAAAGCCACGTGGCTGAAATCAACCACGTGGATTAGGACATGTGGACACATGGCCACTTGGTAAAATGCACGTGAAATTTGGACACATGGCCATATGTCCATGGGCAGTCCGCCACGTGGAAAAATGCACATGTCCAGTCCACCACGTGGTGAAATGACATGTGGCCCACTGTTTGAATTTATTTATTTTTTTCCTTCCAAATTGTTAAAACTTCTATATAATACTACTTTATTTCAACTCTCCTTATTTTGTCAATTAACTCTCCTCGTTCTACACACACACACATATATATACAAGTGTTAATGACATATTTTACTAATAGAACCCTAACTTTAGTTTAGTGGTATATACATATTGTACAAAACTAAACCCTAATTTGGTGCTATATATATATTACTACAAATTAGGGTTTAGTTTTGTACACTACCGCCTTAAAAATCCTTGTATAAAAAAAATATATAAAAAATAAAATAAAAAACCTATAATTAATACTATATACATGCATAACGCACGTAAGCGGTTTAGAAACTATATACATGCATAATGACTCGTATATACCCTAACCTTAAATTTGTACTATATATAGTATGCGTGTGTGTATATATATAGTTAAGGTTTATGGCTATATATAGTATATACACTTAGGGTTAGGTTTTAGGGTTCTGTGCTATATGTAAATAGTAGACTTAGGGTTTAAGGGTTTAGTTCCTTATATAGTATACTTATAAGTAAACCCTAACCCTAATTAGGATTAGGGTTTACATTTGTGGACGTACTATAAATAAATTTTTATATTTTATACTTTAACAATTTAGTACTACTTTACTTCAACTCTCCTCATTTAGTCAAATCTCGTATAAGTCCTTGTATATTATATATATGGGATAAATATATTTTAGCCCCTCAAACTACCACATTTTCTCCGGATGGCCCCCAAACTACCAATGCTTAGATTATGGCCCCCCAAACTACTACTTTCTGATTTTTTGGCCCCATCCGTTCATTTATGCCATCAATTCTAAACAGAAATCCGAAAATACCCCTCATAGACTTTGAAATTCCCACGGTTAAGGGAGGGGTATTTTTGGGTTTTTAGCCAATTTCTGTTAGAATTGACTGCATAAATAGACGGATGGGGCCAAAAAATCAGAAAGTAGTAGTTTAGGGGGCCATAATCTAAGCATTGGTAGTTTGGGCAGCCATCCGAAGAAATGGTGGTAGTTTGGGGGGTTAAAATATATTTAACCCTGTATATATATATAAGTGTTAATAGTATATTTTATTAGTAGAACCCTAACCCTAGGGTTTAAGGGTTTAGTTCCTTATATTGTACATATAATATTTATATACTACCATAACCTTATATTTGTGCTATATATAATATGCGTACGTATATATAGTACGAGTTTACTTTTGTGTACTATATATATATATATATGTTTTAAAATTATTCACGTTAAAAAATTAATATTACTTTATATATTTCAACATATATATATTTTTTATGGGTATATAAATATTTAATGAACTCTAATGTACCCTAGGGTAGTGCTATATATAATATATATACTTAGGGTTATGGTTTAGTTTTAGGGTTAGGGTTTACGGTTTAGTTTTAGGGTTAGGGTTTATACTATAGGGCTTAGGGCTTAATTAGTACTATGTATAGTACATACTCTTAAGGTTAGGGTTTGTATTTGCGTTTTACAAATACAATATATATATATATATAATATTTTAAATTTATATAAAATATTATACAGATTGTGACGTGGCTAAATTATATATACTATATATATATATACATTTATAAATTATTCACGTTAAAAAATTTATATATATAGTATATATACTTAGGGTTAGGGTTTAGTTTTACGGTTAGGGTCTAGTTTTAGGGTTTAGTTTTATGGTTTAGGGTTTAGTACTATGTATATATAGTACATACACTTAGTGCCGGGTTAGAGTTTGTCTTTGTGTTTAAAAATACAATATATATATATATATATATATATATATATATATATATATATATATATATATATATATATATATAAATTATCAATTTATTTAAAAAATAATACAATGAATGCCACATCCCTGATTGGCCACGTGGCAACAATTGGGCCAGGGGTGCTGCGCAGGACAATTCCCGCTCACCACCTGGCCGCATTTTAAAATCAAAAATTAATTAAAAAAAAATATGAAAAAAAATAGATTTAAATGGAAGCTACCCATTTTGAATTTGTTTATTTTTGTAATGAATAATTTGTGTTATGAATATATATAAATTGTAATAAAAATAAATATTGTGCTACTAATATTTATAAATTGTGTTGTTTTTTTTTAAACAAATTTGCCACCGTCCACCATTTACAATAATATTTGTATTAAACAATTTAAAACAAAGGTAAAAAATAAGCAATAGCGACGAATAAGTTTTTATATTTCATTTTTAACTTTAACTGTTCATGTGAGGAGACTACATATTCATAAGAAGAATTTGGTACATTCGGAGAAAAAAAAAACAAAAAACAAAAAATTTCCCACATATGCATATATATAAAAAAAAATATACGGAATCCACAATGTAAAACAAACACCATTATTACTACACACTTTAATTGGCCACGTTCTTTCCTAATTTTATCTTTTATAAGTTTAACTGTTGATGTGAGAATGTTCTAACAATTGCACGGTGCTATGAATATAGATGAATTTTACTGTCCATAGTGTAAAAAAATTGCATTTTGATCAGGCAAAATGCAGTTTAATATACAGAATCCACAGTTTAATGCGGTATCGAACTATACCGCGTTTTGACAGAAGGCTACTGAATTAGCAAACCTCTCGAACCCGGAGTTTTAACTATCAAAATGAGTTCCAGAAGGGCATTCCGTTTTGTTTCAGCTTTAAAACGTGACGGAAGTCGAGTCACGTGACTTCCATGTGACTTTTTTAATGCATTCTACCTGTTTTGCCCCCACCTAAACAAATAAATTACATCTCTTCCCACCTTCCCCGTTTACTCTATCTCTCTCTCTCTCTCTCTCTCTATCTATCTATCTCTCTCTCTGTTAAACGCACTTAAAAAGTTTCCCTATCTTTTTACTTGCCAAACTTTGATGGCCAGAGCTCTGCTTATATATATCATCGACTGTACGGACACACCTTAACCATCCACCTCGAGAGCCAGAGGCATGGCTTTGTTTTTTTTTTACTTGAAGATATATATATATATATATATATATATATATATATATATATATATATATATATATATGAATAAATATAGACTAAAAGGCGCCAGTCAATGAGTCAAAGTGAGACCAAGACACAATACATATATCGATCGGGAAGGTCACACATAATCAACTCGGCCTTACAAATGGGACCCGCAAAGGGAAAATCCCAACGGAAAAAATCTGGGTTAGTCACGCAAAAATACAACGGCCTGAGCTCTGAGGGCCTCTGGGGGAGTACCGGCGTGGGGACAGGTGTAAGGCGTTCAGGTTGTACCGCCATTGCTTACTCATGCAACTGCGACTCTCTTTTGACGCGTGAGAGCGAGCCTCCGGTACGGCCTTTTTTCAACGGCTAAACTTAAAAAGCCCTTTAAACAAAAAAATATGTTTTTCCTAAACTAGAACTCGCAGTACCCTAGTAGGCCTGTGCATATTAATTCAGAACACAAAGGAGTGGTTGTTTGTGATTTGAGCGTAGCGGTGAGAAAGGGTGAATATCATGGGGATGACAAACATGAAGTAAGGAAGTTAAAACAGAGGAAATCCCACATGGCTCTGTTACACTCTGTTTTAGGAAGCTAAAATAGAGAAAATTCTTCTGCTTTGACATAAGCCTAGATTCCTACATAAGATTCTTTTACTTTGACGTTGAGATAGTCTGCAACCCGTAGCATGCATGCAGCACAAGAAATCACATCCTCTGATCAAGAACATTAATAACGGCTCTGACGAGTTCATTGAGCCTTTTTATCTCAAATTCGTGATGATAACCTCACCGCAGAAATAATTGAAGATATGAGCGATAGCTTGTGGGAGCATCCATAGGTATGAAATTTGTTGGTCTGTTATTACTTCTTGGAATAATATCGAATGTCAAAAACCTAGTAGTGATAATATATCAGATGCAGGGATCTAGAAATGTCATGCAATTTTGATTCATGAACTTTGTTAGTTGTGACTCGTGAATATTTGCTGTAATCACGGTATTTTTTAATGATTTCAGTTATTGTCGTATGTAAGTTAAAATGGTCTATGTAAGCTCAAGTCTTGCTTACCAAAGCTTCTTTCCGGCCGGGTTGATGACAACTACTACAATCTTCATGTGTGAGTGGAGAGTGGGTCCAGCTTGAGGAGTTGTGTTTACATGCATGAAAGTGAGGGGTAAAACGGACAAATGGCATTAAAAAAGTCACGTGAATCGACTTCCGTCACGTTTTAACGCCAAAACCAAACGGAATGCCCTTCTGTGACTCATTTTGATAGTTAAAACCCCGGATTCGAGAGGTTTGCTAATTCAGTATCCTTATGTCAAAACGCGGTATAGTTCGATACCTTTTTGTGAAGTTATTCCTATTTTTTTCTTTAATTTAAGTTTAATTCTTAGATGTGAGAAGGTTATAAAAATTTTAGGGTGCTACGAATATAGATGAATATTACTATCCATAGTGTAAAAAAAAATTGCATTTTAACCATGCAAATTTAAAATAATATACGGAATCCACAATTTGAAACAAACGCTAAATTCAAACACTTTAATTGGCCACGTTATTAATTTTTTTTTCTTTTATTTAAGTTTAATTGTTAGTTGTCAGAAGGTTATAAAAATTTTAAGGTACTATGTATATAAATGAATTTTACTTTCTTCGAGAAAAAATAAAAAAAGGAAAAAAAAAATTGACCCTGCGACAAGACGTATTTAGCATAATATACGTGATCCACATTTGTAAACGAACGCCAAATTCAAACACTTTAATCGGCCACATTCTTACCCTTTTTTTTCCTTGTTTTTTTTTTTTTGGAAGGGGGGGTGGGGTTTAGTTTAATTGTTGATGTCAGAAGGTTATAAAAATTACAATTGTGCTACAAATATAGATGAATGTTACTGTATTCGAGAAAAAAAAAAAAAACAAGGTTAATGTCGGAAGGTTCTAAAAATGTAAAACAATACTCGGAATCAACACTTTAAAACAAGAGCAACGGCCGCGTTATTTTTTTTTATAAGTTTATACTCTAAGGAATTTAAGCACTTTAATTGCTCAAATCAAAGATCTTAATTTGTTTCGGTCTATTAAATCACGTACAGAGAAATATGGACAAGTCTTGGATGTCAGCACGCAGGGGTACGACACAGTATAATAATGGATGTAGAGCGTTTGTGGAATTTGTCGTTAGTAACTGTACGGCCGCCGATGGTAAAATTTACTGTCTATGTAAGTATTGTCAAAATAATCAGTGCCACTCCCCAGATTATGTTCTTACCCACCTGACTGGGGGTAGGGGAATGAAAAGATTCCGGCGTGCCGTAATGACTATATGTTATTCAAGAAAGACAACAAGGACTTAGATTCATATACTGTATGTGGAGAATCTAAATGGAGGACTGATACACATTTAAACAAGGATAGTGCCATATCATCAAGGAAAAAAACATTCAATGAAGGTGTTAAGGTAGTTTCCACTCATCCCACGGCTACAAAGGCTATTCATGTTGGAGCATACTGCGCCCTATATGAGGTGGCATACAGAAGGCCGCACCAAGGATGATGTATTGAGGCACCCGGCCGACGGTGAAGCATGGAGATCATTCGACATTCTACATCTAGATTTTATGGCAGACAGTAAGAATGTACGGCTTGGTTTGACATCTGATGGATTTAATCATTTTGGGAACATGAGCACATCCCACAGCACATGGCTTGTAATGCTTGTACCGTACAATTTGCCTTCTTGGATGTGCATGAAACAGACATCGTTCATCCTATCACTGGTTATACCTAGACCGAGCTCACCTGGTATGGATATCGATGTCTACCTTCAGCCATTGATTGATGAGTTATTGGAACTGTGGAATATAGGGATACGGACATTTGATGCTTCAAAGATGAAAAATTTTAATATGCGAACTCAGTTGATATGGACAATAAACAACCTGTCGGTGTATGCAGATTTATCTGTTTGGCCTAACAACAAGGGTGTGAAGACATGTCCTTGATGAATGCATTCGACAAGGTCTAAATATTTGAAGAACGGCAAGAAGTTTTACTATATGGGGCACAAGTGATACTTGCCAATTAAGCATCTGTGGCGGCTGAACAGAAGAACATTTGACAGTACTGAACAATTAGAATGTGCTCCAAATGTGCCTTGCGAGGACGAGATCCTCCAACAGTTGGACGGAATTGCATTTGGGGATGAGAACGAGGGTAAGAAGAAACGGAAGAAGCGGAAGACGAGTGCAGCAGGTTCCGATGATGTAGTGTGGAAGAAAAAAAGTATTTTTTTTAGATTGCTGTACTGGAAAGACAATTTGCTTCGGCACAACCTTGATGTCATGCACATAGAAAAAAATGCCATGGACAACATACTTGGCACTATTTTGGACATCAAAGAGAAAATGAAAGACAACCTGGCAGCTTGACAAGACTTGCAGGAAATAGGGTTGAGACCTAAATTATATCCGTTCACAGCCGTAAATGGTAAAACATATATGCCCGCAGCTTGCCACACGATGTCTAGAGAGGACAAAATTTTTTTCTAAAGGTTCTTCGAAATGTGAGAGTCCCGGACGGATATGCCTCGAACATTTCATGGTGTGTTCAACTCAAGGAATGTACGATCTCAGGGTTGAAGAGCCATGATAGCCACGTACTGATGCAGCAGCTTCTCCGAATTGCATTGCACCAGTCACTGCTAGATAAGGTGGTTAGACTTCTTGTGGAGATGTCTGCATTTTTCATAGGCATATGCTCAACCAAACTAACACAAGATGGGATGGACCGACTGTAGGGTGACGTCTGTATCACTTTGTGCAAGCTAAAACAGGTATTTCCCCCAAGGTTTTTTACCAACATGGTCCACTTGGTCCTACATCTTGTGCGCGAATGTAAACTCGACAGACCCGTGCAGTATAGGTGGATGTACCCGGCAGAGAGATAAAATGCGAATATATATATATATATATATATATATTATTTGGATGTATTTGGTTTGACAAACTCAAAATGTCTTTATGTGCATGTGTATACACCAAGAGCCTTGGCGGGTTCAAGTTTAATGTGTGCAATAAAGCGGCCATTGAGGGGTGCATTGTGGAGGGTTACATAGCGACTGAGCTGGTGACGTTCTGTTCGAGGTATCTTGATAACTCACCAACCTTTCAAAATAGACCTCAGAGAAATCCTAATGGTTTAAAGGGGGCGGGAACGCGAATTAGCCTAAACCATTTGACAATGAACTAGATTCACTGTTATATTGTGTTCAACTCGGACGAGTTCTTTCATTTGCGGATGTAAGTAGTGTTTATATAGTACGTTGATTCAAATACAATTATGAATAATAATTAGTATATAATTATATCCGCTAAATGTAGGATGCACAAGGACGTGCTTAGGCGATCATGCACTAGGGGTCGTATTACGAACGCTTTTATTGAAGCCCACCATCATGAGCAGTTTTGCGAATAATACCGTTCATATGTAAGGAAATAGTGGTATTTTATTATGTCACGCCCCCGTTTTGGGATATAAGGGAAATGCGAACTTGAATGCTAAAAACAAACATTTTAAATGGAAGCGTGCATTTACAACATATAAATTTTAAACTTCCTATTTTTATACCTTTCTATTAATAATTCTTTACAAGGTCATGAACTCCAAAAAGAACAAAACATACTATACAATACTAGGGTTTGGCCGGTTCATCACGAACTATTGCTCTTAGCGAGGTCTACGTCCTTACAAGGAAAAGACTTTGTCTTACTATTGTCATCTGAAAAGGGGTGGAGGAAAAATGGGTGAGTTCGACAACTCAGTAAGGAAAATACAACACCAGGGGAAATAAAACATGATATAAACATTTATGCCATAATCTTTAGTCATTGTCATAATGATAGATTTATTCTACTCACTTTTAAGAATTAATTTCACATATGATGAATTGCATAATGTAAATTGATTTATAACCTAAACCAATAGTATGTTGATTTTAATTTTTTTTAGATGATTTAAGTGTTTTAAATATATTAAGAATTATGATGATGTTTAGAAGTATGAATATGATATGTGATTTTAGATTGAGTATAAGTTGGAGATTCAAGTTATGAAAAATTGTCTAAGAAGTGATATGCTAGGCTGTTTATGTTTTATAAGAAAACACATATTAAAGCATGATTCATAAAATGAAATGTATTGTTTTAGGACAGGTGGCATAGCATATATAGAATTTGAAGAATATGAATAATGGTATAAGAATGACAGTTTATGTAGATTAACAAGATGAACAATTAAACAGATATTCTAATGATTCGGTAAATTCTTTTTATCAGTTTTCTCTTTAAACCTTTATCTGTGGTTTAACCCTTTACAGACTCTAAACCCCTGTTACCCGTGAGCGGAGCACGTTGGCTTTTGTCACACAGACCTATGGACTCAGCCTGTCGTCACAGGGGAGAGCCGTTCTGAGTTGGGGATCTTCCCTAGGTGAAGGCCAACCTCGACTGGTAGCACACACCAACTTACGGTATGCTTGCCATGCTACCCTATGGGTACCAATCCTAACTGTAATAGTGCCTCAGGGTTAAACAATTACTGCACATGAACGTTTTCTGTAATACTGTAGGCTCTGCTTTATCTGTATACTTTATTTCAAAACTGTAAGAACCGCTTTCATAATTGTAGTCATGTGCAGAATTTAACTTTAGATTCTCTTTTCTTTCAAAACTGTATTCATGAATAGAGTCATATACTTTGGAATGCTCTATAGTCATAACTTTCAAATGCTATCTTTTTCATCATTGTAAGTATGCATAATTCATAACTTTGAAATGCCTTTGATCATATCCGTAATTATGCATAAATCAAAACTTTAAAATGATCTTAATCATAACTGTAATTTATACACAAAATTCTTGAATAATAACATATGAGTAATAAAAGCTTGGCATTAAAAATCACATGAGCAACACTTTGTAAAATTCCCCAACACTTTTTCAAAAGATTTATAGTAAAATCTTGTTGGGGGTTTTTCGGTATTGCATCCCCTTACCTGAACTTGCCATTAGCGTCAGGATCGACCTTTTACCTAAATAAATTGAAAGAAGAAGCTTAGAAGACTATTCTAGAATTTGTAGCCTAAAACTTAATTAATCCTCAATTTAAACATTAAATCAACCAACAATAAAACTCATCAATTGATTTGGTTAGAAAAACCCAAATACTAACACCTAACTCTCAAAGATACCATAACTGAAATAGAAACACCAAAACAGTCAGCAAAACCCCCATAGAATCTGTTATTCTTTGATTAAATACCAATCCAAAATCGGCCATCAAGAATAAAAACAATACTATTTTGAACTTAGAAACTCTATAGGGGAATAACACTTAATCGGCCAAAACACCCATTCGGTCAAGCCTTTAGTCCAAAAGCAGGGAAGACACAAGCAAAACCCACATCACAGTACACACAGCTGTCCAAAATCTCCAACAACAGAGAACATGGCCGACACACACACACAGAGCCGGAACAGGGGATTTTAACCCAAATCATCAACTCCAAATTATACCCATCAAAGACTAAAAATCAACAAGATTAAACCAAGAAATTAATCTAGTTTTTACAAAACTACTTACTTTGGGGATTTCTCAGAAATCCACCAGAAATCAGTGAGCTAGAATCGCCAGAAAAGGTCCAAGTCGCCAGAGATCACTCACTGGACCGCCAGAATCGTACCCTTCGGCCACCGAAATTCGCCACTGCTTCGACCCGCCGCTGAACTGCCGGAGATCGGCTCATCTAGCTGCCGATCATGGAGGATCGGGTCTCACGGGTCACGGGTCTCACGGGTCACGGGTCTCACGATCGGGTCTAACGTGTCAGCGGTTGCAGGGCTCACCGACAACGACCACCAGTAACCCACCGAAAAAACAGACTCCGGTTGGTCGGATCTTCCCCAGTTCTCCAGCTCTGGACCCGGCTCCGATCGACGCTACTCCTGACTCCCATCTCTCCCTCTCTGCAACTCGATCTCTCTTTCTATCTCTCCCGATCTCTCAGTTCTCTCTGATCTCTCTCTCAGTCTCACTCTCTTTTCTCTTTGCCTCGTCGGGTACAGAAACGAAGAAGGAAGAAGAGAGAAAGAAAAAGTAACGAAGAAGGAAGATGCAGAAAAAAAAAAAAAAAAAAAAAAAAAAAAAAAAAAAAAAGAGAAAAAAAAAATTTAATAAACAAGACTGTGAATTTTTTTTTTTTTTTTTTTATAAAACCAATTAATAAATTTTAAAAAATCTGGGTTATTACACATTATATAGTATATATATTGTTTAATGTAATTTAAGATAGGATTTACATGCCGTAATTAACCAACGTGGTCTTTAATATTTGAAATACACATATAGGTTGATGGATTGGACGATCAATGTAGGGAGGAATTGGGCCACAAATTGGTTATGCCTTGTAGAGGGTTGAAGGAGACAGCAGTTAAGTATAACAGGTACGTGGTCAATGGCAAACTGTTCCGTACGTTTGCCCATGATGTGGGAAGGAGGATTCAGAATAGCGGCGTATGTGTGCCAACCATTGAAGGCGAAACATACTACGAGCAGTTAACTGATATAGTTGAGGTCGAGTACTATGACATGACTACGTACGTCCTATTCAAGTGCAACTGGGTGGACCCCACGATAGATAGAGGATTCAGAATAGATGATTATGACCTAGTGTTTGTCAACTTCAATCACCTCGTCCACATAGGATAACTAATTATTGATGAGCCTTACGTGCTGACATCTTAGGTAGACTAAGTATTTTACATCGAAGATGGAAGGAACCTAGATTGGGTTGGTGCTGTGAGGACTAAACCGCGAAACGTGTACGACGTTGGTCAGGGGGAAGGGAGTCATGATGCAGGTGCAACCTATCACGAGTTTGTGCCGCTCGTATTAGCCACTGCTGACCTACATGATATGAATGATGAATTCGAGCACGACAAGCCCGACATAGATCCGATTGAAGCTCCCGTTGGATGAATAAATATGAATTGCTGGTACAATTCGCTTAAAATCAATACACATTTTTAATTCGTAACATATAGTAATTAATAAATGCGATCATTGTCTAATTTGCATAAATTTCATTGTATAATTTGCATGTTCCTTACTAATATATAACTGGGTAGTTATACTTTTAACGTGTTTAATAATTTGTCTACATTTGTTCGCAGGTTTTGATGAACCAGAGAACCCCTCCTTGTGCACACCGAGCACCACGCCCACTCGTGCTCTCCACGACCACGTCCACAGCCCAGGGGTCACTGTATACTGCGTCGTTGCCACACCACCCAGATGACGCTTATAGACCATTCATGCCGGGTACGGCGGGGATGACCATGTCAAATCACTAGCAGACCGGCTCCGCTAGATATTCTTGTTCTCCATATTCGGTGCCGCCGACGCTCTCGCAGCTAGCGATCACCTCACCGGGTCATGTGACTCCATGGTGGGTGCGAGAGGGTCATGATGGGATCAACCCACTTTAAGCTAATATGTTGTACACTCCGTACCCCTGGTCTGAACCTGCGCCATGTGGATCTAATAGTGAGACACATGATGATAGGTTTTCGCTTCCATAGTCGGGGGAGAGGCAGATACTGGCTACGGGGGTGAGACAGATGTCGGCACCGGGAGAGAGCCAGATGCCAGCTACGGGGGTGAGATAGATGCTGGCACCGGGGAAAGAGCTAGATGCCGGCTCCGGGAGAGAGCCAGGGCTCGGCGCCTGAGGTTAGCCAAGCGCCGATTTCGAGGGAGAGTCAGGTGCCGCTATCTGGGGAGAGTCAGGGGCCGGATCTGGGGGAGAGCCAGATGCCCCATGAGGGAGACTTCGCGATGTTGGGTCCCGATCAGTCGCCCCCGATAGCCCCCAGGATAAGCTTTCAGATGACGACCAGCAGCCTCCCCCGGAGGAAGGGGTTGGAAAGGAGCATGCAGATGTCCCAGCGACCCAGCGCATACAAACTGACCAGATTCGGTTGATGGGTAAGTACATATTTATACATCATTGAAACCCATATTATATTACCAAATAATATTAAGTTTGAAGTAACGTAAATTATATCATTGTTTAATATAATTTATTTTTTTAGTATATTAAATTAAATGTTTTATCTTCTTTAGTTAGGGTACAATCCAGACGGGAGCATCTACTATGAGGTGATTAGGGACCCGGAGAGGAATTGGGTGTTCCCGAGAGGGAAAAAGATTGTGTTGTAGTACAATACTGCAACACAACCCGTAGGACGAGCCTGTAATCGTTTTAAGCGCGCTGCATGAATGCTTGTGAGGAGCGAGTCCCACATACATATGCGGGACGCATGAGCGATGGTAGATAAGCAGATTAAGAAGGCTATGTTGGACGTGCTGATGGTATGTTTATGAAAGATGTTTCAATACACATTAGCATTGAAATTAATTAATTAATTAATTTATTTATTTTTTAAAACTTAGGTTTATGTTTTTGTTGAACTTATAAAATTAATGTTTAAATTGCACATGCAGGATGAGTTTTATCTCCTCGTATCTGTAGATGAGCGCAAGGCACAACACGAAGCGTGGGTTGATATTAGACTTAAGCACCGTTCCTGGAAAGCCAAATTTTAAAAAGAGCTACATATTCGAGACGGTGACACGCCCCGAAAGTATACGTACAAGAGTGCCGGACAAAGTTTTTGACAAGTATGACAAAACAGATGTGGAGCACCTGCTGAGGGATTGGTGTACTGAGCAAAAAAGGGTATGTAGGTCTTTGATTATATTACTATTATGTGTATTTTCAATAACTGTTCAATTGTCACTTTTTAAGGCTTAAGCGTGATTACAAATAAGGTGTCTGTTCTGGCCTCCAAGGGATAATTATAGTTTTCCATTTCTCAAGATAAACATGTTTAGTATTTGGTTTTTTGAAAAACCATTGCCAAACATACTCTTAATTAATTTACAAAACCATTACCAAACATATTCTTAAGAGGAAAGACTCCTACACAATAGTTGTGCAACTGTTGTGCACGTTTGTAGACACATGGGGTGGGACTCATATGGGATCCATGGGTCTCACTCTATGTGTCGACAAAAGTGCACAACAGTTGCACTTTTTTTATGTACCAATCAGCTCTATATTTTTAGTTACTTTATATTGCAGAAAATCTTATAAACTAAAGGAAAATATTTCTTGCACAACAACCATGCACAAAAATTACATAACTCTACTCACATGGGTCCCACCCCATGTGAGTAGAGTTGTGTATAGTTGTTATGCAAAAATCACATCTCTAAACTAAATTAGTAGGAAAAATGTTAGATTTACAACACCAACACAACAAGTGTACAACAACCCCTCACATGAGGGTGGGCTCCACACACTGGGGCCCACCCTCATATGAGTGGTTATTGTGCACTTGTTGTGATGGTGTAGTGCAAGAATCAAATCCCAAGTAGTAGACCTCTTTTACTGTTAAGTAGGAAAGCTTTCAGGCTTTACCAACTTTCATACTGAATTTCTTAAGCCTTCCAAAGAACATAACAACGATGAGAATCATTTTTCCTTTGGTACTCCATCTTCCAGCGAATCTGTACCCTTCGTCCGTACATGAGCTATCTGGTTTAAGTAGCCGTAGGTGTTCACAGCTGTACCCAGTTGTGAACCCAACATTCCCGTATGCACTATAAATTACATATCAGACAAGTTTAATCAGTATTCTGTCTGTAGTCAAAGAAATATATATATATATATATATATATATATATATATATATATATATATATATATATATATATGGTAATTAAAGAAATTAAGGGAGGAAAAAGCTCACCTTATCACTTCAATGGTGATATTCAGCACGTTGAAGTTGAGGGAATCTTGCTTCATCTTGTGTCTCTCCGTTATACATATGAGAATAATGAATACGACTAAATAGAAGAGTTGTGAGAGCATCAGATTCTCCATTAAATTCTTCCTTCGACTTTGGCAAATGAATGATCTATTTTTATTATTTTAGTTAGCTACTTCTTAAGCACCACGTAATAAACTCTTTTAATATTTCTCTATTTTAATTAATTATTATTATTTATTTATTTTTATTGATTTTAGAACAACCACCTCAGATGTGGGGAGAGAGACCAGTGTTAAGATAAATATAAAAACATTAAAAATTGGAAAATTGGATTAGAGAATATATTTTATTATTCCTATTTGGCTTGGTGTTTGAGAAGTTCTAAAGTGGAGAGGTGAATAGAGAGTTTGATTTATGAGGTTTTTTTGTAAAATTTCTTAAGATTCTGGCTAAACGAAGGTTTTAGAGAGCTTGTCGAGAAAATTGAAAAGAAACTTTTCTTAGATAAAAAGTAAACGAAAAGTGGATCAGTATCCTCTCAAATTATTTGCCCAAATTTGAGGGTGAATAATGGATTTGATTATGATTATATTTCATCTGTAAGCTCTATCAATAGAGCCTTTTGTATTGTACACTCATTAAAGAATAAAAGCAAAATACAACCATTTAGGCTTTATTTGTGGACGACGAAAAATTGATTATTCTTATTTTATTTATTTCGCTTCTCATTTTATATTTCTATAGCTTTGTGCCTTTATCTTTTCTTTTCATGATATCGGAGTATTTTGTTTTTTATCTTTTGTTTCGGATTGATTTCAATCACTATCACAAAACCTTTGTTTATGTTCTTGATTTTCCTTTGGCAAATATGAGTCTGACAGAGGTTTTGAGGGAAGAAATTTGAGGGCGTGTGAAGGGGTTTATTTGGGAGAACTTCGTGCTCCCAAACCAAACCCACAACCTAGGTTTGGTGAATCTTCCTTCAGGCCACGCTGTTCAAGAGGCTGTCATGGATCATATGCTGCCCTACATATTCGGGAACATAGCAATCATAGGGACTTCTGGAAATGATGCCTGGCCAAACATAAACATCCGTCTGCCACAATTTAGGACTATTGAGGGGCAACAACAGATCAAATGGGATGGTGTGTTGAATCACTACAAAAAATGTTGGTATTCGCCATTCGGTTACTGTAGCCACGTGGCCATATAGCCATGTGTCATAACGACAACATGGCAGGATGCAGCTGGAAGACATGTGGCAGTTCGGCCACGTGTCTGAAATCCATGTGGCCAAAGTCCGCCACGTGTATCTCTTACACGCAGCCATATGGCCACTTGTTCCAATGTACGTGGCGAAATGGCCACGTGTCAATATACCACATGGCCAAATGTTTTTTTTTTTTTTTCCAAATTAAAAAAAAAAAAAAAAAAAACAAATATAGTTAGGGTTTTGTACACTATGCATAATAATATTACTATATACATGCATAATGACTCGTTTTCTACACTACGCATATAAATCCTTATATTTATAATGACTCGAATATATCATAACCTTAAATTTGTGCTATATATAGTATGTGTGTGTGTGTACGTGTGTGTGTCTAAATATATATATATAGTTAGGGTTTATGGCTCTATATAGTATATACATTTAGGGTTAGGGTTATTTTATGAGTACATTAAGTGTCCATAAAAAAAAAAAAAGGCTCTGTAGCAGATATTTTTTGGGAGAGAGCGAAGAGGAAAAAAACTTTGTTTTCTTAAGGAGGAGGGAAGCACTTAATGCTTCTCTCCTCCCATGGTGTTTTTCTATTTGTGTTTTTAGATATTAGTAGGGTGTTTTCTTCTCTTAGGGCTCTATTCCCCTTGGAGGAGAAGGTAGTTTTGTCTCGTCCTATTTTGGGATTTAGACGTAGATTTCTATCTTTGTAGTTTATTTTTGTTATGGGATAAATGTTTTCACGGTCCTGGGTGAAATCGTTTTTGTTCCAGTGTGGTGTACTCTGATCCGTCATGGTGTATGTTGTTGGTTGATTGGGCGCCGGAGCATCCGCCAGGGAGAGCATTTAAAATTGCAATTTTGGCATCTTGGCTTCGTGTATCCCCTCTGTATTCAAGTCCCAGTCATGGCGGTGGCGGAAGCTATGCTCGTGTTTTCTTTCATCCATTTGGGGCTCCCATAGAATTAGAAAGAAGCCATGTGATGGAAGATAGGCATCAAAGTGATGACCACATGGGGGAGGGTGATGTCAGCATGGGATGGGAGTCAAGAGTTGGTCCCATGTTTTCTTCATAGAGTAGTGTTACTGCAAGGCAGATTGTGGAGCAATTCGTGGACTAAGGATGACGTGCATTTATAGTTTTTCTCCCGATCCGAAACTGGGGGAATTACAGTTTTGGTGTTTTTCACTCAAGGCGCAATTTCTGCTGGAGATTTAAAAGGAGCTCGATTTTTCTGCATCAACCGTCTCTAATGGATCTCAGTTTTTCTTTTTCTTTTTTTGTTTGTGTTTGGTTGTTGTTTAATGCAGTTGCTGTGTTGTGTATTTAAGATCAAAACCTTTGTGTCTTTCTTGGTTTTCAATAAAGGTTAGAGTCTCCCAACCCCTAGGGTTGTGGAGTTGTTGTCCCCTCAGTGTAGATCTGGTGGGGTTGGTTGTTGGTGTGCTTTTTTGGCAGTTTGCTTTGTGCGGATTAACCTAGTCATTGCTTGTAGTCCAGAATGTGTGACCAACTCCCTCTTCAAGCAAAGGTTTATGTCACCGTAGAGGCATCATTCTGTTTGGCTAGGTCTTATTTGTAGCATTTCTGTCTGTAATGGTCTGAGTCTTTTGGCTCAAGTGGGGTATACACATGTTTGGGGGTGTCTTGTGTACAACTATATGGTGGTTTGTTATGTAGCCTTTTGTTGATTAATGAAAGATTTATCTTTTCCTTAAAAATAAAAAATAAAAAATTTAGGGTTAGGATTTATGGCTATATATATATATATACACACATACACATAGGGTTAAGTTTTAGGGCTATGTGCTATATGTAAATAGTATGCTTAGGGTTTACGTGTTGAGTTCCTTATATATGGTATACTTATAAGTATACTTATATATGGTATACTTATACTTCGGGTTAGCGTTTACATTTGTGGACGTACTACAAATAAATTTTGCTTTATTTTATACTTTAACAATTTAGTACTAATTTAATCTCGTATAAGTCCTTGTTATTATATATATAAGTGTTAATGGTATATTTTACTAATAGAACCATAACCCTAATTTAGTGCTATATGCATATTGTACAAAACTAAACCCTAATTCGGTGCTATATATATACTATATATATATATATATATATATATATACCCTAACTAACTAACTATATATATATATATATATATAGAACCCAATTAGTTTTAGTTTTGTACACTATTGCCTTAACAATCCGTGTATAAAGGAAAAAAAAAATATACAAAACCTATAATTAATACTATATACATGCATAATTTTGTAAATATTATATGTAATTTTGTTTTGTTAGTAACTGACACGTTTATTAGTACATAATCTATTGTTGTTAGATTATGTAGATTTGTGTACATAATCTATTAGTACAAACACGTTTATTAGTACATAATCTTCAAATATTGGTTTGTGTATTTTGATTTTGTGTTCATGGTAAATTTTAAATGTTGTCCTAATATTTTTGTGATACTTTTGGAAAAAAAAAAATTACCATGTGGCAAATTGCCAGAAGTTGACCACGTGGATTAAATCCACGCGGCTGACTCTCGGCCACGTGGATTATACACACGTGGTTGACGTTTCAGCCGCGTGTATTTGGTGGACACGTGGCAAGTTGTGCATTTCATAACAATCGGATCTATCACGCTGCGCACACGTGGCCATTTACATGTGTCTAACAGTTTGCCACGTGTATAGCCCCATACACGTGGCAACCTGCAAGTGGATAAATGCAAAAGAAAATTTGTAGTGAATTTGAGGGTCTTCTGTCCGGGGCTCGAGGCGTTTAGGCAGACATCCAATTTTGATGACCTGAATTTAAGGACTCTGAGGTCCCTTTGTGAACACTTTGCTGAAGAAGCCAAAAGTTTTCTCCATGAAAAGAGTGCTGACGGTGTTGACACCAGCATTCCAGAAGGTGGCGTGGGGCTTTTAGGTTGGCCCCTTGGGTTGCTTTTGATTTTGCTGGTGGCTTAAACCTGTTCACTTTAACTGAAAATGAAAGGACGGTCATCCAAAGGATGAACGAGCTTGTCCACGAGCCTTGAGTTGGAGGGTTAGCCGACGTTTCCAAGGCGTCTTTTTCCTTGGGGTTCAGCAAATTTCTTTCAAGCTACGGTTCTTTGCTGCTGTCCTAAATTTGAACCGGGCCTCTTCTAGGACTTGATCTAGATAGCTCTTCAGGGTAACATGGAAGCCATACGCCTCGATCTGTCTCTCTCGCACTCGCTTTCTCCTTCTCTCTGGCGCCATGAAATTTCCTCCAGGAAGCCATACCACTGCCATGTTGAATACTAAACTTAATTTTTAATAACATTTATTTGAGTCTTTTCTTATTCTTGTAAGTTACTAATTAAGTGACTTGAAGAGGTTGTGTCTTTTGTGTTTTCAAGAGTTATTTTACATAGGAGTTACATAGGAGTTATTTGAGATGTAAATGAATGGAGTTAATGTGAAGAAGTTAGAAGGGTCATTTGTATCCTATAAATACCCATGTAAGCAAGTTATTTTTAATTAAGTTGAATAAAAGTATACAAAGTCCTCTATCAATTTATTGTCTCTCTTCCTTTTCATTCTCTCTCTTAGTATATGTGTGGTTTCCAATTTCCAACAAACTGGTATCAAAGCACAGCTTATTGATCCTAGAGAAATGACCAATTCAACCTTTCCATTTCAATTCCCTCACCTTTCCAAAGACAATTTTGATAATTGGTACATTCGTATGAAGGCATTGCTTGGATCACAAGATACTTGGAAGATTGTAGAAAAATGATACGGTGAGCCTAGTGATGAAGCTCCTTTGAGTCCTAATCAAAGAGAAGGCTTTGCAGAAACTTCAAAAGAAGGATCAACAAGCTCTCACCCTTATTTATCAATGTTTGGATGACTATGTTCGAGAAGGTGGCGAATGCAACTACCTCCAAGCAAGCATGGGAGATTCTCACAAACTCTCATCAAGGAGTTGATAAAGTGAAGAAAGTTCGCCTTCAAACGTTAAGAGGCGAATTTGAAGTTTTACGAATGAAAGAATCAGAGTCGATTACGGATTATTTTTCAAGGGTGTTGGCCATAGTAAATCAAATGAAGAGATATCGAGAAAGATTGGAGGATGTTCGTGTCATTGAAAAGATCCTTCGTTCCTTGCAAAAAAGATTTGACTATATCGTTGTTGCTATTGAAGAGTCAAAAGATTTAGAAACCATGAGTATTGATCAACTCATGGGATCTCTTCAAGCCCATGAAGAAAGGCTCAACAAGAAGAAAGAAGAGCCATTGGAACAAGTTCTTGCTACAAAGATTTGTTTCAAAGATAAGGAAGAAGAACAGGAAATGACTCAAAGAGGACAAGGTCAAGGACGTGGACAAGGCCGTGTCTGTGGTAGAGGAAGAGGAAGAGGCGGACGTAATAGTTTCAATTACGAAGAGAGAGGTCAAGCATCAAGAGGACGAGGACGAGGAAATAATTTGAAGCAATACGGAATAAGGTATGATAAATCTCAAGTTAAATGTTATAATTGCCAAAAATATGGTCATTATGCTTGGGAGTGTAGAAGCCATACTAACAATGTTGAAGAGAAAGTTAATTATGCTGAAAATGAGGAAGCGGAGCCTACTTTGTTGCTAGCTTATAAAGGAGAAGAAAGAGGAGAGAATAACTCGTGTTATCTTGATAATGCGGCAAGCAACCATATGTGTGGAGACAAAAACAAGTTTGTGGAGCTTGATGAATCGGTGAGCGGAAATGTTACTTTTGGAGACTTATCTAAAGTTTCAATAAAAGGGAAAAGTACAATCTTAATTCGCTTGAAAAATGGAGAACATCAATTTATTACAAATGTTTATTTTGTTCCAAGTATGAAAAGTAATATTTTGAGCTTGGGACAACTCTTGGAAAAAGACTATGAAATTCATATGAAAAATTGTAGTCTTTTACTAAGAGATGACAAGAAGAATTTGATAGCCAAAGTTCCCATGACAAGCAATGGAATGTTTTTATTAAATATTCAAACGGATGTGGCTAAATGTCTCAAGACTTGTTTGAAAGATTCATCTTGGCTTTGGCATTTGAGGTTTGGACATGAAAATTTTGGCGGATTAAAATTGTTGGCACAAAAGAAGATGGTGAATGGCTTGCCTTCCATTAATCAACCGGATCAACTTTGCGAAGGATGTCTTGTTGGTAAACAATTTCAGAAAAGCTTTCCAAAAGAATCTACTACAAGAGCAAATGAGCCGCTTCAACTTGTTCATGAGGATGTTTGTGGACCAATTAACCCATCTTCATTCGGTAAAAACCGTTACTTCCTCCTTTTCATTGACGACTTTAGTAGAAAAACTTGGGTCTATTTTTTGAAGGAAAAGTCTCAAGTCTTTGAAGTTTTCAAAAAATTCAAAGTCTTTGTTAAAAAACAAAGTGGTTATTGTATTAAATCCTTGAGATCCGATAGAGGAGGCGAATTCACATCTAATGAATTTAAAGAATTTTGTGAAGCAAATGGAATTCGTCGTCCTTTAACGGTTCCAAGATCGCCACAACAAAATGGTGTTGTTGAAAGAAAAAATAGGACAATTCTCAATATGGCTCGAAGCATGTTGAAGACAAAGAGAATGCCTAAATAATAGGGGTGTAAATCCGGAGCGGGTTCCCGGGTATTGGGTGAAACCCGGGAACCGGCTCCGGGTCCCCGGATTTTACGTTTTTTACACCCGGGCCCGGACCCGGGTATCCCGGGTATCCGGGGTGTCCGGGTATCCGGTCCGGATTATATTAAAAAAAAAAAAAAAAAAAATTTGCCCAATTTTTTGAAACTGAATGCTGTAAATAATTTCAACCGAACCCTTGTAATTGTCTAACTAGATCAGTAGCCAATAGAGTAATAAAGTCCCATTATCCTTGATGTTTTCTTAGCCAAAAACTTAGTAGTAATGCCCAGAATCAATATTGTTATCTAATTTATCTGATTTACAGAAATCTCATAATGTCATTGAAGAGGAAAAAAGAAGTAAAGAACAATGCAATAGGCATTATATTACTGATATAAAATAAATGAATTGAACCACCCCTGAATGTGTACAGAGAGAAAAGATGCAATCCACCATAATGCATTAATTCTCATAAACATATTACACATTAAAAAAGTTCAAACTTCAAACCCAAAAGTCCATAACTAAAAGTCCATAGACATTAAAAAAGTTCATAACCAAAAGTCCATAAACATATTAAAAAAGTTCAAACCCAAAAGTCCATAAACATATTAAAAAAGTTTATAACCAAAAGTCCATAAACATATTAAAAAAGTTCATAACCAAAAGTCCATAACTAAAAGTCCATAAACATATTAAAAAAATTCATAACCAAAAGTCCATAAACATATTAAAAAAGGTCATAACTAAAAGTTCCCAGCATGGTCCGGTTTCTGGCTTTTTGTAGCTTTGCCTTTGCTCTCAATCATCTACAACTACAATAGAAGGAAAAAAAGAAGAAGAGAAGAGAATTAGTTAAATGAATAAATAACTAAAATGAATTAATAATAATGAAAACTAAAATGAATTTATAAACATTTACCATGCTCATCAAACATTTCAATAAAATTCTCATACTCCAAGCCTCCATTGCTCTTTAACCAATCTTGTGTGCAAACCAAGGCCTCAACTGTCAATGGAGATAAAGAACTCCTAAAGGGATCCAATATGCGTCCTCCATTGCTGAATGCAGACTCAGATGCAACTGTAGAAATAGGAATGGCCAATATATCACGGGCTATCTCTGCGAGGATAGGATATTTAGGTGCATTAACCTTCCACCAAAGTAAGATGTCAAATTCATTTGTTGATGCTTCACACCCATCCAAAAAATAACGATCCACCTCCGACATACACTCCGAGTTGCTCTCTTCCTCAAGGTGTTTCATGAAAACCTTCATATATTTCGTCTCTGTAAGTGCATCATCATCATCATCAACATCAACACTAACATCTATAGAAGCAACACTTGAACTTTCCACACCCGCATCAAGGTTAGACAAATGCCTCCCATATAACTTATCATATTGCTCCCACAAACGATTCAAGAGCTCTTTCACATTTGTCTCGATTTGTTTCGCCCAATCAGAGCCACTACATTTTTCCAAATAATATTTTAACGCCTTCAACTTGGTACGCGGGTCAAGAACATGAGCAATATACAACAATAAGTTAATCCTTTCCATAGTCCCCCAATACTTTTCATATTTTTTTTTCATATCCCAACTCACTACACTAATGATAGGATTACAACTCATACACCCATCGGCCAATGTCTTTATAATAATACAAAGTTGAATGAAATATGAGTTGGAGGTGACATGAGTTGAAGTAGAAAACTTCAATGTGGCTTCATAAAAAGGTTTCAAAAACTTCACAAATTCCCTAGCATTTTTCCACTCATCATAGCTAGGAACAACAAAAGGATTACCATCTTCCTCCGCAAGTCGAGTAAAAGCTTTTTCGTACTTCTCAGCCGCACTCAACATTAAGTACGTAGAATTCCATCTTGTTTGAACATCTAGACACACTGTCTTCGTACTTTGAATTTTTTCACACTTTATGCATTCTTTAAACCTTGCCATTCTCTGCGGTGAAGACCTCACAAATTTCACTGCGTTCCTAATATTAGAAACACAATCACCCAATCCTTTCAAGCCTTCATTTACAATAAGATTTAATATATGAGCGGCACACCTCATGTGAATGAATTCACCTCCCAAAATAGAACCTTTCTTGTCCTTCAACTTCCTTTTCATATAATCAATCGCCACATCATTGACTGTCGCATTATCAGCTGTAACAGTGAACACGGATTCAATCTCCCATTCTATCAATGTATTTTCCAACATTCTTCCAATATTTTCACCCCTATGACTTGAAATCAAGTTAAACTTGATTATTTTTTTATGCATTCTCCAACTAGAATCTATGTAGCTAGCGGTGACAACCATGTAGTTCAAATTTTGAAGAGATGTCCATGTATCAGTAGTGATGCAAATTCTTTTACCCCTCAAAGAAGCCTTCAATTTAAGTTTTTCTTCCTCATAAAGTTTCATGCAATCTTTTTGTAGAGTAATGCGACATGGTAAATTGAATCTTGGTTCAATTCCATTTATCAATTCTCTAAACCCATAACTCTCCACATGCCTAAAAGGTAATTCCTCCATGATGAAATATTGAACAACCAACTTCCTTATTTTAATCGGATCGTACTTCACAAATCCTAGTTGGGTGGTAGTGGTATGGGAACTACCGCTCTCTGACATTTTTTTAAATGACTGTTGCAAGAGAGTTTGACCTTTGGGTACACTGGATTTTTCCAAATCTCTAAGTGGAGAGGTTGGACAGTTATAGGTAAGGTGGTTCTTCAAAGCAGTAGTGCCATGTCTCCAGTGACACCCTAACATCTTATGGCAATGATTGCATGCTGCCTTAGGCTTTTCCTTGTCAATTGGTGTCACTTTTGTAAAGTGCAACCATACTTTTGATCGATTCATAGCTTGTGATTTGTTTTTGGAGGGATCCAATTCAGTTTGCAAGGAAGGCAAAGGGGTTTCAACATTTGTAGTTGGAGGCTTGTCATGTGAATCATTGTCACTGACATTTTCCATAATAGGCCTAGTTGGAGCATAAAAAGTAAAAACAGTATTACATTTAATAGTACTAACCAAACAATTAAGAGCCATAATAATATAAAACAACTTTGTGATATTGTGTACACATAAAGATTCAGAAAACTTCAGAAAAATTCAGAAAACACATAAAGATTCAGCCTTGTAATTATGTGAAAAATTCAGAAAACTTCCTTCTCTTGTATATCGAATATACTAAGTATCTTCCAATATTTGTTCTCACAAAGAACATGGCCAGAACATCATATGTATTCATCAGAAAAACAAACACAAAAAGAAGCACAAGATTGTTATTCCATAAAGCACAACAAAAGATTATCATCACCAAGCCAATGGAATAGATATTTAGCTATAATCTAGATAGATCAACCTTGTTAAGGAACTAAATTTTCTCTTGAAGCCATTGTTAAGAAATTACAAAACAATCCTTTGTAAACACAACGCAAAGGTCCTGAACTCATCTTAACATTAAAAATCTCCTTAAATATGTTTGTGTAATTACATTTTGTCAAAACATAATCATAATCAAATAATAAAAAAAGACTTGGCAACTTTTGCACAGACAAAGAAATTCATGTCACGGCAAGTCCAAACAAATCTCAGTGAGGCAGGAAGGTTCATTGGTTTATTGGAGATGACAATTTGGACAACATTTCAAGTAGCTTTAGGGCCAAAGGATGTTCAAAAGTGAGCTATCAACTACAGATTGAATCTACATTTAGTGACAGGGGGCTTAACTCTAAAACCAATAAATCTGATGCCAAAGAAATTAATTGCTCAAAAACAATTCAGTGAATTCACGCTTATCCAACCGAAAGATAGCATTTTTTTTTTCATAAAGAATAAGAAGCAAACAAGGGGGTACCATACCTTGAGGTACTTGAGCTTGAGGCTACCGTAAAAGAGAAGTAATAGTCAATAGAAAATGTCGAAGCTGCAAAGTGCAAAGCACCGAGCACGAGCCACCTATTAAGCCAAACCTCAGAAAGTCAGAAACTCAAATAGACAAATAGTTAATAAAAGTTTCAAAGATTCAAGATTCTGGGCTGAAGTGCTGAACCGTCGTCGGTTGAACGTCTTGAAGCCGTGAAGAAGACGATTTCTGCAGGAGCTTCAATGGGCAGAAAGTCGTCGGCTGAACGTCGTGAAGCCGTGAACTGTGAAGGAGATGATTTCTGCAGGAGCTTCAATGGGCTGAACGTCGTGAACGAGGCAATGAGTGGGAGGCACAGGGAGCAACTCAGCAGCGGCAGACGGGCCAGACGGCAGTGCGGGCGTGCGGCACAATCTGGAATTTGGAGTTTGGGACTTTGGGTAACAGGGTAAGGCCGTAAGGACTAAGGAGTTAGGGACTTAGGGCAAGTGGAAGTGGGCAGGGCAGCAGGTAACAGGTACTAAAAAGACTAAAAAAACCCTTCATAAGCAATAAGTTTTTCTTTTAAGCCGTGTGTAATTTTAGAGTAAAGGGGTAGGGGGATAATTTTTTTTTTTTAATTAACTAAGGTACCCGGAGCCGGGTACCCGGATATACCCGGGATTTCATACCATCAATACCCGGCTCCGGCTCCGGGTACCCGGGTACCCGGATCCGGGTACCCGGGTACCAACCGGGTTTCCCGGTTTCCCGGAGCCGGTTAATTCCCGGTTCCGGTTTCCCGACCGGTTATACCCGGTCCGGATTTACACCCCTACTAAATAATTTTGGGCGGAAGCTGTTGATTGTGCTGTATATTTATCAAACCGTTGTCCTACAAAAAGCGTATGGAACAAGACACCACAAGAAGCATGGAGCGGAAGAAAGCCAAGTGTCTCTCATTTGCGAGTTTTGGGAAGCATTGGCTATACACACGTACCGGATCAAGAGCGGTCCAAGCTTGATGATAAAAGTAAGAGGTATATTTTCATTGGCTATGACTCAAGTTCTAAAGGCTACAAGCTTTACAATCCAAATTCTGGCAAAATTGTGCTTAGTAGAGATGTGGAGTTTGATGAAGAAGATTTTTGGGATTAGGGCACTCAAGAGGAAGAAAAATATGATTTCTTTCCTTTTCTTGAAGATGAAGAAGAGTCAAGAAACGAAGAGGTTACTACACCTTCTCCATCACCAACAAATTCTAGTACACCGTCGTCATTATCTTCGAGAGGAAGTTCTCGTGAAATGCCACCACACATGAGAAGTTTCCAAGAACTCTATGAGGTAACAAAGAATTTAAATGATGATCTAACTCTTTATTGTCATTTTGCGGATTGTGAACCAATAGGTTTTGAAGAAGCAATGACAGATGAAAAATGGAGAAATGCTATGGATGAAGAAATCAAAGCAATTGAAAAGAACAACACATGGGAGTTGACGACTATTCCAAAAGAACAAAAACCCATTGGAGTGAAGTGGGTGTTCAAGGCAAAGAAGAATGCTAAAAGGGGAAAATTGTTGAAAGAGCTATACATGCCACAAGAGGATGCTATGGAAATTTTTGTTGACAACAAGTCGGCAATAGCATTGGCGAAAAATTCGGTATTCCATGATCGGAGCAAACACATCGACACGAGGTATCATTTTATTAGAGAGTGCATTGTCAAGAAGGAGGTACAACTCAAGTTTGTGAAGACTCATGATCAAGTTGCGGATATTTTTACAAAGCCCCTAAAGAATGAGATTTTTAGCAAGCTACGAGCATTACTTGGAGTCACTGGAAATTAAGTTTAAAAGGGGATGTTGAATACTAAACTTAATTTTTAATAACATTTATTTGAGTCTTTTCTTATTCTTGTAAGTTACTAATTAAGTGACTTGAAGAGGTTGTGTCTTTTGAGTTTTCAAGAGTTATTTTACATAGGAGTTACATGGGAGTTATTTGAGATGTAAATGAATGGAGTTAATGTGAAGAAGTTAGAAGGGTCATTTGTATCCTATAAATACCCATGTAAGCAAGTTATTTTTAATTAAGTTGAATAAAAGTATACAAAGTCCTCTATCAATTTATTGTCTCTCTTCCTTTTCATTCTCTCTCTTAGTATATGTGTGGTTTCCAATTTCCAACATGCCATCCCACTACGCAGCAAGCTCTCCCTAGCTCGCCTCCATCATACTCGCAAGTGTGTTTTTCTTCCCTCTCGATCACCCATCCTCCACCTTGTTTTCATGTTTTATCTTTGAGTGATGTTGTAGGATTTCGATTTAGGTTTCAATTTGTTGAAGGAATTCCTAATTTGTTAAAAATAATCATTCGGTGTGTTTTTATATTTTCACTCTTCCTGGTCCATGGATTCATGTTTTTTATCTTGTAGTGAATGTAGTCGATTTCAATTTATGGTTTGAATTTGTTGAGTGAATGTGGTGGATTTCGATTAGTTTAAATATTTGTTGGAGGCTCATTTGTGAAAAACCCTAAATTTTTCGTTTGGATTGGGTTCGTTTGTTCTGGTTAATTTTTCATTGTACATAGAAGATCCATAAACATTAGAACAAAAACTATTGGAAAAAGCGAGGGAGCCGTAATTGGGTGTTTGCTCTGTATATATGTGGGTGTGATTGGGAAGTTCAATAAAATCTTGCCCATCACACGTTTGATGATTAGCCCACATTGGTTGCTAAATGCTCACAAAAGGGTATCTCAAATATATATGCTCATTCCGTTTTTCTGTTTTTGTTTTACTAGTGTTGGGATTTTACGTGGCATGGCCTTTGGGTTGTAATCAAAATTTAGTGAAAAATTCAAAATAGCTCACTCTAAAAACCACTTTTCTCTATTATGGTGAGTTACTTTTTTAAAATTTTCCTAGAAGCCTCATAAATTTAACTATTCAATATCACCATTTCATTTAAATAATATTTTTTCAAATTTTTTTATTCTTTTTCTATTTGATCTTTTTATACAACAAGCTACCATACACCTTCATCTTGAGATTAGATCGTTGTTAAGAAATTCACAGAAGTTTTCATTTTCTTTTCAACCAAATTCAATAAGTAAAGAAAGAAAATATAAATGAAAGAACTAGAAAGTTTATGTCAAGGACAAAGAAACATTCATGTCAATAAAATAAGGATATCATAGTATGTGAGAGATGGGAGATGGAAGAAAAAAAAATAAAAGGAAAAAAATGTGCTGATCATGTGAGAGAGAAAGGAGAAACAAAATTGGTGAGTGAAAACTTTTTTGTTAAAGTGATGAGGTTGCTGGGAGTGATTTTTTAGTGTTTTTATCAAATTAGCTCACCAAAATAGCTAAAATAGCTATTTGGTTAGGCTACTAGAAATGCTGTAACAAATTCTCTATAATTTCTTTATTTTGGCTTTTCAAAAAATTTCACCTCAAATTTAACTCACAAATTTTATGAACTATTTAATATTTTATTATTTTTCATTTGTTTCCCGCCTCTTCACTTTTCCTCTTCCCTTCTTCACTCCACACCCGCTTGGCCGAGCCCGTTTTCGCAAGAACCAGAAACCACTGCATAGAGACGCTTCAAAACACTAAACCAGAGGTACAAACCCAAAGGAAACAAAAAGCCCTAACACGTCTCAAATTATCAGTGAGAGAATACATAAGAACGAAAATAAGAACGTTATTTTGTTCTTTTCATTTCCCGAAAATGAAAGTTGTATTCAGCTCAATTGAGTAGATTTTTTTTTTTTTTTTCAATTATTTTTTCGTTTGGTAATAAAGATTTAAGGGTTAACTTCAAGGTATTGAACTATCGACGTTTTGACAGAATGGTACCGATCTTTCATTTCTTTCAAACTGGGATATTAAATTATCAAAAACCCTCAAATAAAAGTATTCCGTCAGCTTTATGCGTAAAATCATGCCAAAATTTTAAAAATACCCGTGTTTATTTTTTTAAAAAAATTTATAAAATTTTTCAAAGATTCAGACATAGGTATTTTTGCAAATTCCATTAAATTCTTACTAACACTTAAATCCTAACATTTTTTTCTTTTTGTTCTAAAAAAAGAATAGGGGTATTTTGAGTGTTCCATCAGGATTTAACACTCAAAGTTAACGGAATACCCTTATTTGAGGGGTTTTGATAATTTAATACTCCGATTCGAGAGAAATAATAGTTCAGTAACCTTCCGTCAAAACGTCGAATAATTTGATACCCTTATGTAAAGTTAACCCAAGATTTAATGACAAAGAGAGACCCTTTCCTTTCCTTTTCCATACGTTATTCTATCATTTTCCTGAATTTTTTGGGAAGCCAAACGTAAAATGAAGAGAGTGAGAGAGGTCGAAATTAGAGAGAAGCCGATCTTTCCAACCGCTTGGTTGAGCCCGTTTTCTTCTAGTGTCGCCGATCAGGCCGTGGACAAACTTTTTTACATTGCTGGGTCTGGTTTTGCTTCCGCTGTTGTGAGGAACTTGGTCATGGCGTTTTGTTCAAACAGTTTTCCAAAGCCATGAACAGAGGTGGAGGCTCTCCACTTTGTTGAGTTACCCATTTGAGAAATTTGGGAAAGAAATTATAAGCAGTGATTGAGAGTTTATTTTACTCATTTTGAAGCAATATTTTATGGTAGTTAAAGTGCTTACTCTCAAAATCAACAAAAAAAAAAGTTTAAAATAAAGAAATATTTAGAGAATTTGATGTAGGAAGCTTTTTAAAAGTGAAAGATAAAATAAAAAAAAGTAGATTCTTAAGCTAAAATTTAAAGAAATTTAGAGAGCTCGCCAGGAATGCACTAAAGGGTGCATAAAAATGAATGGATAATCTATTTTTTAAGCGTTGCCTGAGTAGGAGAATTTGGAGGGTGGTGTTGCGAAAATATTATATAGCACAATTGGGAAGAGGCCTAACGGAGTGGGGAATACTGTATTCAAAGACAACAGTTTAAAATTAACATTAACTTTAGGGGTGTTAGTATATACATCACATTTGGAAGCAAATGAATGATATAAGGCATGATATATAATGTGTTAGAAAACAGAAGAACAGATATTCTCAAGATGATTAATTGAGAAATTAAGAAGTTCAAGAAGGCAGAAGTTAATAAGGTGGGGGATTCATGAAAGTATAATTATATATATGTAAATAAAGATGTTAGTCAGTTATGGTTTTTTATAGTAATTAATAATCTGTAATGTCCATGTAATTGTTGTAAAAAAATAAAATAGATTTTGGATCAATCCTTGTAAAAAAAAAAAAATTAAGGACTAATTTTCACCCACATTCTCTTGGATGACAATTGAAAAGGATCTCCCACATCAATCATAAGTGTAATTGTTGCTTGCCAACAAAGTAATTAATAAAGTCTTGTGCAAAATGAAAACATCGTAAAAACGAAACATTAAAAGCCGGGTATCCTACGTATGGGCATCACAGTACTTTATTACATCCAATCCTTACATTTCTCTTTATACAATCCTTACATTTCTCTTTAATGGTCAACAATATATACAATAATTGTAAAAACCATCCATAGTACTGTAATGCCCATAACATTCCTTTAAGTTTTGAGTTGCTTTTTTCATTTACATGATTCAATCTTTTTGAGCTGATTAGTTTCATTTTGGAATATTTATCTTATGCTCCGTTTGTTTCGGTCTAAAATAGTTTTCGTCGTAAAATATTTTTAGGGAAGTCATTTTTTCAGAAAAATATTTTCCGTCGAAATCATTTTCTAGTGTTTGGAGCGTACGGAAAATTACAAATATTTTTTTTAACCATCTTAATTTATAAAAATTAAATTTTATTCACAATATAAAAAATATTAATGTAAAATAATATAAAAATGGCCGGATTCCAGCGAATATCCGGCACAAATCGGCCGGATCCCGGCCAGTTGGGCGAAAGCCGGCCGTCTTGGCTGGGATCCTGCCGTTCTGGGAGGATCCCGGCCAAACTAGCCGAGGATCCAGCAGGATTCGTCCAAGATCCCAGCTAGATGGCCGGGGATCCGGCCAGAATGGTCGGATCAGGCAGATCTGGCCAGATTCCGGCATACTTTTTTAGATTTCGACACTGACCAGTGCTGGAATCTGACGATAGCCAACTACTTGAACATAAAGATCGACTGCATCATTTAAAAGAGGGTCAACTGCGTCTGCCATTTACGGAAAATGATTTACGCTTCTAAAAATCGTAAATCATTTTTCAAAATTTACTAAGTATTTTTGGTTGAACGGAAATCATTTTCCTGTTGACTATTATTTTCGCTCCTACGAAACACCAAAAAATGTCGAAATCATTTTCCATAAACTATTTTACACCGAAACAAACGGAGCATTAGAAGGTGCACATTTTCTACTCTTTATTTTTTTTTGAAACCTCAAAACTCAAAAGTACAAAGAAACAATAAAAATAGATAAGAAAAATTAAACTCCGGCCTCTAAAGTCTAGGGGACTTTTCTTCCCTCTTTTTGACCACTCAACAGGGCAGTTGGAAATTATATTCTTATTAAGCCTTTGATTAACCAAAGAAGGAAATCAAAACTTAAATTAGCCTGCATGGGTAATTTTGCTGACCACTTTTAGGCTACCCTGCAATATCATAATATTTAATATTGACATAAACGTTCTCCATTTACTAATATGAGGAAAATTTGTGAATAATTAAACTGGATAGACGCCGTGGGAATAGGATCCTCTCTATTTTACTTGAGCCTGTCTTTGTAGGTTTTGTTGTTGTCTGCAGTTGATCTGGTTAGTAAGAGCTAGTTTCGACGTAAAAGGCTGCTGGTGTTTTGTTTGTCAAGCAGTTCAACTTGTAAGCTAGCTTGGTTTCTTTTCCTGTAGGTGTTTGTTAATGATTTGCTGTGTTGTTAGGCAGCTAATTAGTTCCAGTTAAGTTTGGAGTGTATATATGCTTGTACGTAGTCGATCTTTTCGTTTGTTTTAATAAATTTTGCAAGCAATATATCTAATTTCTGAATGAGATGGCTACTTAAAGAGCGGATAGTAAAATAACAGACATGATAATAAATATAAAAGCGAATGTAATGGCCTCCTAGTTCTGAAATAATCACTTCCTTCTTGCAAATTTGCTTTAAACCAGTGACAAATACGATGATAAAAGTATTAATATTAAGAACAACAGCAATTACACACTAAAACAATTATCAGAAAAGCATTGATAATAGAACAAGAAGTAAAAAAATAAATAAATTTAACAATATAATATAAGAAAAAAAAAACAAAATAATAGTTGCCGCTTGTTCACGTGAGAAAATAAATTTATATATACATTTGCTTCATTCAGTTGTTTTTGTTAATTAATTATATCCACTATAACTGTTTGTTGGAATGATAGTACTGTATGTAGAGAAAGTTCGAGTTTGAGATGGACCTTCCACTAGACATTGTAAAACAACACGTATACTCGGAATTGTTAGAAAGAAGGAGGGAGTATAAATATGAACTTAAGAATTCATTGAACATCCACCTAGGTGAGTTTGTAGAACATGTAATTGCCACGACTAATCCGCAATACATTAGCAACCCTGTGGGTTTCGAAGCAGGAGTTCAATATTGATGTGATCCCAAAGTGCATGTAACAATATATCTTTATTATCATCCCAACATTTTTTATGCTTATTTATCTCCCTATTTTATTGAAAATATGTAGAGGAAGGCCCTTAAAAATAAGAAACGTCAAGCCATGCAAACCATACTACACACATCTGGGTTGAAGAGCTTAATTAGCTCGGGTTTATTTTGAGGATGTACACATTGAAAGAGATATTTAGTGGGTCATGCATTAAATGGCTTTTAACATAATTTGTTTTGTATGTATGTTTTTAAATTCATAATATGTAGGTGTCAAGATCAGGGAAAGGCCCTGACAGAAGCTCTTTATTTATCGAAACTCATACACACAAGGATGGCACTACTGTGACAACAAAGGCGGGGGAGAAAATTGTATGTGTGTTTGATTTATTTTGTTAGTATAATTGCTCTTTTCTTTTCTTTTTTTCTTTTTTAAATGGTGTTATAGATGGAGGTTACAAGACAAACCGGTGATTTGCTAATCCGTTTATCTTGTTACAGGCACTAATCAAGGAGATTATTTCACAATCGCTCCATCGACACGAATGCCCACACGGGGTTGCATTTTTTGGGATCCAAATGGCACATATGGACAAGTATTTGGCAAAGAACGGCCTGGACGCATACGTGGAGTAGGCGTTAGGTGTGCATCTAGCTCGATGGCCACATCTTCTTCCGCACCACAAGTCCCATATAACTTTTCACAACATGTTGACATCACCAAGTTTGTCAAGGACTTTGAGGCTTTTAAAGCTGCGTTTTAGGATTTGCACCCATCGGTAAATACATAACATTGTGTTTAGTATATATAATGAATACCTTTTTTCATATTATGATCAAAATATTTGGTGTATGCAGATGGTCAATTAGCTGAACTTTTACTCTGATTATAGACCTATTCTTCCCGAATTTGTCACCAATGCATATCGTGATAATGATAATCGTGAATATTGAAGAAGAAGATGATCGATTAGGTATAAACTTTAAAGGGAAAAATATATATTAGCCCCTAAACTACCAATGCTTAGATTCTGGCCCCCCAAACTACCACTTTCTGATTTTTTGGCCCCATCCGTCCATTTATGCCGTCAATTCTAAACATAATTCCAAAAATACCCCTCCTACACTTTGAAATTCTCAGGGTTAAGGGAGGGGTATTTTCGAGTTTTTGGTTAATTTCTGTTAGAATTAATGGTATAAATAGACGGATGGGGCCAAAAAATCAGAAAGTGGTAGTTTGGGGGGGCGGAGTGCAAGTGTTAGTAGTTCGGGGTGCCATCCGGAGAAAGGGTGGTAGTTTGGGGGACTAATATATATTTTTCCCAACTTTAAATCTCCAATGTTTGACACGAATCAGTAGGGGCATATGAAGAAAAGTTTCTTGTTTTCATTGTTAACTTATTGATAGCTTAGCTTGTTGTTGACTGAAAGCTAGCTGATTTTGTCACATGTTCTTCTCTTTTTTTTTTGTCCTAATTAAAGCGCCAAGAAGATTTAAATGGAAATGAAATAAGTAGACATATTGGTTATCCAAGACACATCCATTTGTTGTACAGACCACGTCTGAAACTGTTTTAACTTTAGACATTCCTTCATTAAGATAATCTGGATTGAAGCTTTAGCAGTAGTATTTTTCATACAATATATATTAAATATTGGGTTAAATATATAAAAGCCCCCCAAACTACCACCATTTCTCCGGATGGCCCCCCAAACTACCAACACTAACACTCCAACCCCCCAAACTACTAAACTCTCGTTTTTTGGCCCCCTCCGTCAGTTTAAGTCGTCAAATTGGATGAAAAATGCCCACCTGCCGTGCACGTGAGTTTTTAAGCCCCAAAAGCCCGAAATTGCCCCTCTGTACAAGTTCGGATTTACGAAAATGCCCTACTTGCCTTTAGTGCCCGTATGAGGTGAAAAGTGGCAAAATATTACAATGTTGCCACCTTTCACCATATTGAACGAACAGACTTAACTTAATGGGAAAAAAAAAAAACAGAGTTGTCTTATTTTAGGGTTAGTCGAAGTTGGTCTAGTTTCTACAGGTTTGCAATCGAAGGCTTGGAGGAAGAAGTAGTCGACCGATCAGCCGGGCTTCGGTTTTGGGGTAGGGCCGAAATCAAAGGCTTGGATCTAAAGCTCGCGGGCGTCCGGGGTTCACGGGAGTTGCGTTGCTCGGACCTTGGCACTGTGTCGCCGGACGTGGGTTGCTGGAGGTGCGTCGCCAGAGGTCGGTTGCCAGAGGTGCGTTGCCTTGCCAGAGTTGTGCTGATCTGCGTGTTGTCCTGCATTTTGGAATTGGGTTTTTCGGACACCCAGAGGTAATATAGACAGTGTAGCTTTTATTGTGATTCTTGTTTTGGGTGTTGTTATATAGGGTACTGAATCTTGATTGTGAATTTTCCAGGATTACAGTAATTGGGTGATATGCCAAGTGTATGAGCGTGCCGAAGACGACGACGACAGAACAGAGCTCTCATGCTTGGACGAAGTTTTCTTATCATTGGATGATCTTGATGAGATTAGTTTGCCAAATTAAAAAGTTCCAATAACCGCATGTGATCAAAGCTAGTGGTCCGTTATCCAAATGTACATCTTCATTAATTATTGCAAATTAGTTAAATGAGATGTCTATCACAAAAATCTCAACAAAGACAAACCTCATCAAACACCCACCCATTTAGGCATTTCATCAAACACTCACTGTGCATCACAAAAATCTCAACAAAGACAAACCCCATCAAACACCCATTCGTCCACAAAATAAAACTCAAACTCAAATAGAACACCCTAAGAATTGTTCCAAATTAATCAAATAAAACCCTAAAATTGAAACAAAATAAAACCTAAAACCGACCTTGTTTCGGGATGTCAAGGGTGGCAAGCTCGTCGGCCTCTATCAACAGAGACGAAAACGGCGGCGACCTTTTGGGGCTACCGGAATGCGTCGACCTTCGGGGGCTGCCGGACTGCGTCGATCGGTGTCCTCCTCCGAGCTGCTGCTTTGGAATGTGTCGCTGGCGTGTGGAGAGGTGACCTTCGGGGGCTGTCGGAATGCGTCGACCGGTGTCCTCCTCCGAGCTGCTGCTTTGGAAAGAGTCGTCGGCGTGTGGAGAGGCGACTTTCGGGGGCTGGTTCCACCTAAAGACGTGATCGAGTCATTAGAAGAACCATTAGAACCATCATACTTGTACAGAGGGGCAATTTCAGGCTTTTGGGGCTTAAAAACTCATGTGCACGGCAAGTGGGCATTTTCCATCCAATTTGAACTGACGGAGGGGGCCAAAAAACGAAAGTTTGGTAGTTTGGGGGGTCGGAGTGTCAGTGTTGGTAGTTTGGCGGGCCATCCGGAGAAAGGGTGGTAGTTTGGGGGGATTTTATATATTTAACCCTTAAATATTTGAGTCTGTCAAAGCTTTAGTAGTTGCTTTCAAGGTTTGACTTCCCCACCCAAACTTCTTTTATTTTACATGATTGTGATTGCTTCCCAGTTATTGTCAATTTTTTGGTCCTTATGTTTTTCATGCAATACAAAGAATTAAAATTCACGTGGATGACTGTTTCTATGCAGGCAAACAGTAGTGTTGATGTTATTTTGGGGATATTGTTCAGCAGTGAAGGGCAGAAACTAAAGGAAGAATTTTGTGGGAACAACAAAAGTTTTAGTTTATCAAGGATCTATGATGTTTAATTTATTTATCACTAATGGTTATTGTGAATGAACTTTAGTTTCTTCATTTGTTTATCAGGATCTGCTTAAGAATTTAATTTATTAGGAAATGTTATTGTTGTGAGTTTAAAAGAGTACTCGCAAGTGCACGAATCGTTTGCAATATAGCGTTTTGCAAATGCGAGGTCGATCCCACATGGAATTGTGTTGCGAAAATTAATCTCTATTCAAATTAATCATATTTTAACATAGTTCCAAATTTAGGGTTTTTAAACAAATTAAACCTCAAACTTAACAAATCAAAAGATAGGGTTCTAAGGTTTTGGAATTCAAACCCACCAAATCATAACTACATATTCGCATGCTTATCAACATATATTCACATACAAATCTTATGTATGCTCTACTTTGCTTCAAAAAATCGTTTAAGTCATCCAATGAATCTGATCTTCACACAAATCACAAAAGATACCGGGTTTTTCCCAAATCATCCATTGTACCCATTCAAAGAACAAATCACAATAGATACCCGGTTTTTCACCAATTCATCTAATGTACCCGTTGAATGAAACACAATGAATACCCAACGTTTTGATAAATAAAACACCCAAGCAATCAATTAAATAAGACAACCTCAAATCATCACTTGTATTCGGAAATCACAAGAGATACCCAAAAATCATTCCAAAAATTGAATAGAAGTAGAACAATTAGAAATCAAAAGCCCATAAACTCAAATAGCATAAATAAGCATGAAAATATAGTTTCTCTTCAATGGTGAGGCTTCATCCTCAACCCTAGATGAGAGTTTAGCTATCCATGACTAAGGAAAGCATAAATAAACAACAATAATCCATTAAAAATCAAAGGAACTTACAAAATATGGAAATTCTAGATGAAAATCACCCAAGAACCCTAAAAAATAGAGAAAACAGCGCCTAGGGCGCTCTCCAAGCGGCCTATACCGAAAGAAATGAGAAAGAGAGGTATTTATAGAGCTAGCTAGGGTTTCTGCATATCCAGGTCAGCATAAGTGCACTCGATCGCACTTTAGGTGTGCTCGAGAGCACTGGAGCATTCTGTCAGGCCGCTAATGGCTGTTGTGGGCACGTGTGCTTGAACTCAACAGGGATGTGCTTGAGCCCATTTCCAGAAAATTCAAATTTTCAGCCTTTTTGCCTCAAAATCTCAATTTCTCTCTCAACCTGCAAAACACCAAAACTAGCCAAAAACATCAGAAAATAACAAAACTAAAGGTTTAACAAATGCAAATTAAGGGATTCAAATATACAATATTTGTGACTCATAAGTTATGGTGGATGATATTTAGTTTGTTTATAATAACATTTTTAGTTATTGCGGAAGATGTTTAGTTTGTTTATGAATTTGTTTATTAGGATTTTGGTATTTTTGAAACCGATTTTATAGAGTTTAAAATTTTTGGTTCTAAGGGATTAATACAAATTAATTAAATATAATTACTGGCTTTTTGATAGGAGTTTTTCTCCAATCCTAGTACTTGGATTAATTCAAGTTGATCTCTATCTCATTTATCTTTATCTATATATTATCTTTATCTTTCCAGTTAGGCTATCTTATTATCTTTATCTTTCTAGTTGGTTTATCTTAAGAGTTGTTAAATTGGTAGAAGTGTTATTGCTTATGTTTATCGTAGTTAATTATCAATAGTATTTGTATTTACATTTAAAGACCATTTAGTTGTTAATGAAGGAAAAAAAAAATTAGAGAAATTGTGGTTTATTCCTACTCTAAGTGGAGTATTGTGGTGTTCTTCTACCCTAAGTGAAGAATTGGGGTCTATCCTACCTGAAAGGAGCTGTCAAATCCTATAATCTTTCCATTCCATTTCTGCACGTCATCCCTGTTTTTCATACATCCATCACAAATCACGCATCAATTTTAGGCTTATGGCTCTTCTCGGCGCATGTTCATGCGCTAGGAAGATCAACCTCTTTCTGGAGCATGCCTATGTGGCAGGATGATTCACAATGCGCCAAGAAGTAATTCCTGGAGCAACATGCTTCATCCTTGGCGCAAATTATTGCGCCAAGATAATCTAGCATATGTGGTATATGCCAGTAAGCACAACTTTTCAAACACTGCATTAGTGGCAATTAAAATTATCACTAGTCAAATGTCAAGAACATGTTTTCTGACATTTATTGATACATTCCGAGCATTTAAAAATGCTAAGAATTGGCTTTTTTTTTTCTTTTTTTTTGTAGTGACTGATCTCTCACAATTACCTATCCGAATTCTCTCAAATAATTTGAGAGAATCCTAATCCAGGAAAAGTAAAAGTGAAAGTAAAATGTATCGCTGACATTTTTAATTGCCTCTACTGGAGCAAATTTATGCGTCAAATCTGCTGGTTGTTTGTGCTTTTATCACAAGCAAAGCCCAAGTAAGTTGCACTTTATTACGAATTCGGATTCTCTCTAATTTTATTTGAATTGGAGAGTAGCCGGTTCATGGTTTGCATCTCTCTCATTCTTTTATTTATTATTATTATTACCATTTGTCTTGTCTTTTTTTTTTTTGGCAAAACCTATGATAAATCTATGAGTAAAAGAACGATTTGAAAATGGTCCCTAATTTTTTAATTTTGGATTTTAAACGCCTGATTGTTCACGAATTTCAAATCGGTCCCTTCGTCTCATTCTCCGTCTCCTTTCTGTCCAAGTCTGTTGTTACTTTGTTAATCAAAGCCACGCAATCGCCACATGGACATCAGAACACTTGCCCAAAATGATGTCGTTCCGCAACCTTTTTAAACCACATCATCTTAAAATATTATTTTTTAAAAAAAATGAAAATAGGGTTTTGGAGGGTGGCTGCCAACAGGGGGTGGCTCGCGGCCACCCGCTAGGGCCAAGAGTGGCGTGCGGCCACCCCTAGATCCATTTCGGGGTGGCCGCGTGGCTAACCCCTGGCCCCTAGGTGGCTTTCAAGCCATCCATAGATTCATTTCGTGGTGATTTTGCGGCAACCCCTAGCCCCTTGGGGTGGCCGTGCTCCACCCCTTGACCCCTTGAGGTAGCCACGCGCCAACCCGCTGCCCCTGGGGGTGGCCACGCGCTACCCCAAAGGTGGCGTTGGCCACCTCTGAAGGTGGCTCGCAGGCCAACCCCCAAACCACCATCTTCATTTATCTTTTTTAAAAAAAAATAATAGTAAAATTTTAAGTTTTTAAATAATATAATAAAAATAATAATATTTTAAGATGATGTGGTTTAAAAAGGTTGTGGAACGGCGTCGTTTTGGGCCGGTGTTCTGACGCCCATGTGGCGGTTGCGTGGCTTTGACTAACAGAGTAACAGCAGACTTGGACAGAAATGAGACGGAGGGACCAATTTGAATTCACGAACACTTGGGCGTTTAAAATCCAAAATTAAAAAGTTAGAGACTATTTTCAAATCGGCTTTTACCCAAAAATTTATCATAGATTTTTCCTAGTTTTTTCTTTACTCCAGTATTTAATTTTCTAGAGATGAAGCCCGCCTACTTGAGTACATAAAGAATGGACATATACGTGGTTTGATTGTAATTACCAAATTATCGATAAATTTTTTAAGCTAGGGAGGGTAAGTCCAAGTCACTTATAATTGTCATTTATAAAAACAAGAAAAGATAATTTCATCTTTTCTTACCTATTTATTTTTTGTTATCATGTTGCAGTGTAAAAATGCAATCTATCAAGGCTTGAACACTTAGGCTTCGTTTAGTTAGCGGAATGAGTTTTCTATTGGAAAAGGAAATAGTTATTCTCATGAATAAAAGATAGTGGAATGGAATGATTATTCATAATCTTTAATTTGGTAACAACACATAAACTTTAATTGGAATACAATTAAAATTACTAAAAAAACTCTCATATTATATTTTAATATATATATATATATATATTTTTTTTTTTTTTTGAAAAATGATGGGTGGCTGCAACTACCCCCGGAGTTGTCTCCAGGGGTGTCCTGTGCCACCCCCAATTGCTTCGGGGGTGGTGCGATCACCCTCGGCGCCCTATGTGGCTGGCCGACCACTCATTGGGTTGGGTTTCGTTTTTTTCTTTTCTTTTTTGAAAATAAATTGCAAGGAAATAAAAAATAAGAGTGATGGTTTTTTATTTTATTTTTAGAAATTGTAGTCCATTCTCATATGAATAGCTATTCTTCTAATTTTTTAGAGGAATCGGTATTCCTCTTCGTAAATGAATAGTTATTTCAATGGAAATAACTATCCCAAGGAATAAACTCATACCAAACAAAAGAATAAATATTCCATAAGAATAATCATTCCATTCTAGAAGTCTATTCCGTGAACCAAACGAAGCCTTATAGAAAACGAAAAAACATAAGAATAAAGAATAATATTCACGCAATTATGAATTATAATCATAGCTATGGTAAAGTTGCCATGCCTTCCATTCTTAAAGTTGCTATGTATTCGGGTTTTACACTTTTACTTCCATTTCAACTTAGGCCAATATATTAGGTCAAAAAGGTAGAATTTTTTTTTTGAAATGGCTAAAAAAAGTCTAAATTAAGCCCAAAAGATCAAATTTTTAAAAAATTTAGTTACCAGTCCAAATAACCGAGTGTCATCCGATAACTGACGGTTATTAAAAAACCGGTTAACTGGTTATGGTTTTAGTCAATAACCAATAACCGTAACCAAATTTTCAACCCTAATTTTGGGAGTCGCCGAAACAAAATAGCCATGTTTGAACTTTGAAGTACAAATTTTGAATGAGTGGTGTTTTCTTTAATTAAATATTTTAACTTTTTTACACAACTTTAGCTGTAATTAAATTATTGAAACGTATGTCTTTTTCTATTTATATTCTAATCAAAATTTATTTCGTCATTTGACTGGATGCATGTTTTTAAGGCCTATTGCAATAAGATTTAGAACATTTTTTTTTTAATGACCATCCAAATCTATAGTACGTGTTTGGGTGTTTGATTTTTTTGTATTGTATTTTATTATTCTTTACTATATTTAAAATTGTGAATATCGAAAAAAAAATTATTTTTTTACATTAATGTTTGGATGGTTTAGAAAATCTAAGACAAAATAGAAAAAAAAATTGAATAATAGAATTGAAATTTAGCAGAACAACACAAACATGTATTTAAAAAGAAAAAGAAAAAAAAGTGTTATCTAAACATGCTCTTAGAAGTTCTCTATGCTCAGCTGATAGCGGATGTACACACCATGCTGAACGAGTTTCCGTTTCATAAAGTCCAATATCTAAGCAGAGATGCTAGTAAGGTTGTACACGGGTTGGCCAAGCAAATCGTTAATCGGTCTTGTGATTTTATGTGGATTGATGAATTTAATGTCCTTCACCAGTCTAACACCATGTAAGTGCCAATTATGGCTCTTCTGATTGATGAATGAAACTCTACTTTCCTTTCAAAAAAAAAAAAAAAAGAAAGAGAAGATTTGAGTTCTCTAAGACCGGTCAAAGTAGTTTTACTGTAACTTATTTATTTCTTAAATATTAGGAAAATCTAAAAAAAAAAAAGTCAAATGCAGCAGTTTTACCGTTGCAACAACATGTTAGCTTCATTATATTTTTCTTATTTATTATTTTTATTTCTTCTTTTTTCTCTCGTTTTTTTGGCATTTTATCCAAAATTGTGTTTGAAATTTTTTCAAAAATGTGAGGATAGGTGAAAACTTTATTTTGTAAGGAATATAAATATTTTATTGGTATAAGAAAAAATAATAAAAGCTATTATAGATCGATAGGTAAACAATAGTTTTGATAGTAATTTGTTTGGAAACAGTAAAGAATCAATATTCTTTTCGGGTTTTTTTTTTCAAAACCTGGTCACCCGGGTTCAACCCGATTCCAACCTGGAAAACACATGAATTCAAGCAAAATTCAAGAGAAAAACGGCTTTACAAAAGAACAAAAAAATGCGTGAGTTCCACCCAGATAATAATTATTAAAATTAAATAAAAAATTTTCATATTTTTTTATAATAAATAATTTTTTTTTTACATGTCCACACAAGAGGGGGGAGGGAGATTCAAGCTAGTGACATCCGCTTCATGAGGCGTGGTTCCTAGCCGATTGAGCTACCCCTTAGGGACATTATAATAAATTATTATTATTTCAATTATTATCGCACACTACTTTTCATAACACCAATCACTATACACAACTTTTTATACATCCAATCATTTCCTACTATTAAAAAACATTACTTTTCAATCTCAAAAATCCAACCATTAAACACAATTTCAAAAAAAAAAAATTCTATTCATTACCAAAACACATATTCTTGCCTCGAAATTCACAAAGAGAATAAGAATTCAATTATAATTTCAAAAATTCAACACCAAAACGGACCACAAATTATTTTTTTATGATGGTAGAACTATCACTATGATAGCGCTATTCAAGTGTCAAACAGAGACACCACTTAAATGGATAAAAAAAATAATAATAACAAAAAAAAAAAAAAAAGAACGGAGAGAGAGTAAAAAGGTATAGAAGAATGCTAGACATCTAAAAAAATTTTTCTTCCAAAAGTTGGGTCTCAAATGATGTGTAACAATCTCATGTGATCTATCATTTTGAGAAATGTGTCACAATCTCATGAAATTGTAACACATCATTTGAAAAACAACTTTTAAAAAAAAAAATTAAATGTGTAGCATTTTTCAAAAGTACAAGTATCATATCACTAACATTTCTTCTTCTATTCGAGCAAAAGGTGCATCTCATCTACTTTCTTGTTTAGTAACTTTTATTGTTTTACATCATCTTTTTATTATTTGCATCTGCATAGTTATTGTTGTTATTAAATGAGGTTATTATTTGCTATCTGCATATTAGATAATGACATTTTTTTTTTGGTCTTCCTTAGATTTCTATTACGGTCTATTTTAAAAGAATTTGAAAATAAATTTAGGCTGATTTTTAGAATTTTAGTCTTGTATTTTTTTAAGCCATATTAATATTTTGAAAATATATTAATTTTCATATTACTTTTGTTTTTTTTACTAAGTGTTACACTAGAAAACAATTCAACCAATCAAACTAATATAAACACAGCATATACTTAATCCAAAATAATAAGAATTTTTTAAATATAATATATGCACGCATATATACAGCCCTAGCAACACTTATATCACATCTTATTATCAAACAATTTTGTATACTCTTCTTCAAAGAAAAATTGAAATCTTACATCACATTAATCTCAGGAAAATGCATATCATCATTATGGACAGATGATACTTGTGCAAGAGAGATGGAGAATTTGTAGACCACCTTCTTTTTAACTGTAATGTGGCTTCCACTTTGTGAAATAACATTTTCACTTGTTTTGGTATGTCTTGGGTTATGCCTAATAAAGTTATCAGCTTGTTTGCCTGTTGGAGGACGTTTGGAACAAAAACCCAACATAAATCGACCAAAAATAATTCAATATCAACCAATTTAACCAATGTAGATGCCAAAAAGTATTGTATACATCTAAGTTGCACACAAATTGTTTTGCCAACCCTCAGATCCGGGTGAAATTTAGAACAAATGTGTATATAACTTGTATCATCATTCCGACAATTATCTGAGTACTCAAAAAAAATTCAAACTCTATAAATAATTAAAAATTGAAAATTACTTACAAATGGTTAATTGCGGCAGTGGGTGGAGGAGAGACCTCCGATTTGAACCGTTGTTCGGTGGAGAAAGCCCCATTTACTTAGGAATTGAGATACATTTACACTTCTCTTATTAACACTTTTGGGGACAAATGAGCAGATCATGTTTCATTAATGTCAACAGACTTTTAAATAGACTTAATTAGGATAGTTACAAATAACCCACTATTGTAATAATTAATTCTAAGAGACCTGTTAATTTTTCATCTTTTATAAATTTTTTCTTTTTTAAAAAATAATATTAAATTATTTAAGACCCACATACAAAATTAATTGTGATTTTTTTTTTTTTTTTTTTTAAAAAAAAAAGGTATATATGAAGATAAATGCAGGATGACAGAAAAGAAGAAATGGACGGAATGGCAACCTAGTAATAAGACCCAATACCCAAAATTACAAATTACAAACCCACTGCATGTGAATACTAAAGTGAGAAAGACATCTTTCTCCGCAATGGATTCGGCTTCAGTGTTGTACAAAGAAAGTACAGCACATTTGCTGTTAAAAAATGGACAGTTAAGATTAAAGGACAAATTTTTTAAACAAACGACGTCGTCTACTTAAAGGAACTAACAGATTTATTTAAACGGTAGTTAACGTCCTACCTTCTTATTCTGTCACCTCGTCACCTCCTACCGCTCAAAAAGTGGTTCAGAGATTAGGCACTATAGTTCTACTTCCAGCTCCAGCCTCCAGGCATGGCCACATAATCTCCAAGGTTGCCAAGAGCTTGGCAAGTTCATCCTTCACCCATTACGGTCACAAGTTCTCCATCACCATCCTCTTCACCACATGCTCCAATCTGGACAGCCCAAGCATCTCCCCTCCTACATCCACCATTCGTGTCCTTATCATCGACCTTTTTCTGCACCTATGCTCTTCCTATGGCCAAAGATCTCAACCTTCCTGATTATTATTTCCACTTTTGGCGCTTATTCTCTCGCTGCCTTTTTTAAACATCCCCAAGATCCACGGGCAAACCACCAGGATCTTCAAGGACCAACTCACCACCATTGAGCTTATACTGTAGGAACCAAAGAGAGAGAGAGAGAGAGAGAGAGAGAGAGAGAGAGTGAGTGATGCATACGTTGTACGGGGGTCACTGAACAACAGAACATCAACTAAATGGCAAAACAAGGGAAAACAGAGCAACAAACAACTAGATTGTTGGGGTGAATGCCAGTAACAAAATGCACAGCGAAAATTATCTACCCCTCTTTGTGCAAATTAAATAGTCAATCTAGCTAGCATCATAATATCAACTCATCCAAAAACAATGCAGAAAAATAAATCCAGCAACCACCACAAGCAAGACACCAAAATTTTTACGTGGAAAACCCTCCGGTGTGAAGGAAAAAACCACGGGACCTAGTCCAGTTAAAACTTTCACTATCAACAATAATGGGCTTACAAATTGTCTTCTCTAGAACAATATCTAGAGGTTATCACCACATCAAGAATACACACATTCTTGGATTAAAACATAAATTCATCACTATAAAAGTGGATTCTAACAACAACAAAGAAAGGTCTCACCAAGTGGGGATGAACAACCGAGCAACTAGAGAGGAAGTCCAACGATCGACACCAGTCAATACGTAGTCCTCGTCGTCAGGAACAACATATTGAAATTTCATCAAGATCGGACCATAAATGACCCTCTAATCTCTGACGGAAATGGGTATGTGTAAAACACTATTTTTCTTCTCCTCCCTCACTGTTTGCTCGAGCTTCTGTTTCAAAAACAAAGCTTCCCTCTCTGTCTAAAGCTTCAAAGAACTGCAAGCCTTCCTTTTTATTTTTTTTCTTTTTCTTCTTCATTTGGGCGCAAGTCACGCACTGTGCGTGACTTGCCCTCTGCCAACAGAAACAGAGGCGACAACCTCTGTTTCTTTGGCTTATGGGTTGGTCCCCCACGTAGGAGGGACCACCCAACAAATCTCCCCCTCCCGACTACGTGGGGGGCTCTACCAAGCCCGCTTTCCTTCTGCAAGTTTCGAGCTTTTGCATAGGCAAAGTTTTTGCCATCATATCTGAACCATTATCATCAGTATGGATTTTCTCAATGTGCAACAATTTCTCATCCAACGCATCACGAATCCAATGATACCTAACATTAATATGTTTGGATCTTGAGTGAAACGTTGAATTCTTACTGAGGTGTATGGCACTCTGACTGTTACAGTAAAGCAAATACCTCTCTTGCTGTAGACCCAATTCTTGTAAGAACTTCTTAATCCATAACAGTTCTTTAGCAGCTTCTGTGATAGCAATGTACTCAGCCTCTATAGTAGACAAAACAACACATTTCTGCAATCTGGATTGCCATGACACTGCTCCCCCTGAATAAGTAATCAGGTACCCTGAAGTAGACTTTCTGGAGTCAATATCACCGGCCATATCTGCATCTGTAAACCCATCAAGCACCTGTTTACCGTTACCGAAGCACAAGCATACTCTCAAAGTACCTCTGAGATACCTGAGAATCCATTTCACAGCTGCCTAATGTTCTTTGCTGGGATTAGAAAGGAACCGACTGACAACTCCAACAACATGAGCAATATCAGGCCTCGTGCACACCATGGCATACATCAAGCTACCTACGGCTGAAGCATAAGGCACTTTCTTCATTTCTTCATTTTCTTCCTCACTTGTAGGACTTTACTTTGAACTTAGCTTCAAATGACCTGCAAGTGGAGAGCTCACTGGTTTTGCCTTGCTCATGTTGAACCTGTCCAATACCTTCTCAATATAACTCTCTTGTGATAGCCACAATCTTCCATTTTTCCTGTCACGAGAGATCTTCATACTAAGAATCTGTCTTGCGGGTCCCAAGTCCTTCATAGCAAAGGACTTGCTCAACTCCTCCTTCAATCTGTCAATTTTGCTAGTGTCACGACCAACTATCAACATGTCGTCCACGTATAGCAAGAGAATAATAAATTCTCCATTTGAGAACTTCTTCACAAATACACAGTGATCAGAAGTAGTTTTGTCATACCCGTGCTCAACCATGAAGGAATCAAATTTCTTGTACCACTACCTCGGTGCCTGCTTGAGTCCGTACAAGCTCTTTTTCAACTGACACACTAGATGTTCCTTTCCTCTAGTTGTAAACCCCTCTGGTTGCTCCATATAAATTTCCTCCTCCAAGTCACCATGAAGGAAAGCAGTCTTCACATCAAGCTATTCAATCTCCAAATTCATATTGGCAGCCAAACCTAGAACAACTCTAATAGAAGACATCTTCACCACGGGTGAAAAAATTTCTTCAAAGTCAATACCCTTCTTCTGACTAAACCCCTTCACAACCAGCCTTGCCTTGTACCTTGGTTATGATCTATTTGGTTCAATCTTGCATCTGAACACCCATTTATTCATGAATGCTCTTTTTCCCTTAGGCAGTTCCACCAAATCATATGTGTGGTTCTCATGCAAGGATTTCATCTCTTCTTGCATGGCTTTTTGCCACTCATTTTTCTGGTCATGTAACATAGCCTCCTGATAACTTTCTGGCTCTCCCCCATCAGAAAGTAACACATACTCATCAACTGAATATCTTCTGGAAGGTTGACACTCTCTGGTAGATCTCCTCAACTGAATCTCAGTAGATGGCTCTGAGGAAGCATGCTCTAGGTGCTCTTCTGACTTCACATTATCAACTGCGGATTCACCATCTCTACCAACTGTGTCAACATGTTCTTCTTGTACATCTCTCATGTGTTCATCATGTGTCACACAAGGAGGAACAACTGGACCCAAATCAACACATTCTTCACAGAGAGACTCTGGCTTTTTAGTCTGTTCCATGTCTTCAATGGTTTGATCTTCAAAGAAAACAACATCTCTGCTCCGTATGATTTTCTTAGAAATTGGATCCCAAAGTTTGTAACCAAACTCCTCATGTCCATAACCCAGGAAGATACACTGTTTAGCCTTGCTATCAAGCTTGGGCCTCTCATCTCTAGGAACATGAACAAACACCCTGCAGCCAAACACTCTCAAGTGCTCAAAATAAACATCTTTCCCTGTCCACACCCTTTGAGGAAAGTCACAATTCAAAGGAACTGATGGAGAAAGATTGATCAAGTCAACTGCGGTCTTCATTGCCTCACCCCAAAAGGATTTGGGCAATTTTGCATGAGAGAGCATACATCTGATTCTTTCATAGATAGTTCTGTTCATTCTCTCTGCTACGCCATTATGCTGCGGAGTCTTGGGCACAGTTTTCTCAAGCCTGATGCCATGGCTTCTGCAGTACTCTTCAAACGGACCTCTATATTCACCACCATTATTTGCTCGAACACATTTCAGCTGCTTCCCAGTTTCTCTTTCAATCTTCATGTGAAAGGCTTTGAACACATCCAGCACCTGATCTTTAGTTTTTAAAGCAAAAACGCACACTTTTCTAGAGTGATCATCAATAAATGTCACATAATAAAGTGCACCACCAAGAGTTTTAGTGTTCATAGTTCAGACATCAATGTGAACTAAATCAAGAATATTAGTTTTTCTTGATTGTGGGAATTTATGAAATGAAACTCTTCTTTGTTTTCCAACAAGGCAATGAGTACAGGGCATTAGTGACATACCTTTGATATTAGTTAGGAGCTGCTTCTTGGCAAGAACTTGAAGTCCCTTCTCACTCATGTGACCAAGCCTCTTGTGCCATAGCTCAATGGAGGTTTCATTCTCAACAACATTCACATCTCCCTTGACTAATTTTGCTTCAATCTTGTATAGAGTGTTAATCTTCTTCCCCCTGGCTAAAATAAGAGAACCCTTGCAAAGTTTCCATTGTCCACCTCCAAGGTAATTATGGTAGCCTTCATCATCAAGCTTCCCAATGGAAATCAAGCTGAAGCACATCTCAGGAACATATCTGACATTTTTGAGAAGCAATTTGCATCCAATGCTGGTTTTTAACTGTATATCTCCCATGCCCACAATTTCACATTTTGCTTCATTTCTCATCCTGACCTAACCAAAGTTGCCACTGGTGTAGGAAGAGAAGAAATCTCTATGTGGTGTAATATGAAAGGAAGCTGCCGTATCAACTACCCACATAGACTGATGACATGCGAGATTAACATAAGCATCTTCACAAACAACTAAATCATCACCATCAGATGCAACTGCTGCAGTGTCTTTTTCTTCTTTCGGTTCTTCACCTTTTTCTTTCAACTGTTCCTTTTTAAATTTTCTGCACTGTCTCTTCATATGCCCAAGCTTGCCACAGTGAAAACATTTTATCTCTTTTCTTATCTTGGATATTCCCCTTGACTTGTCACGACTGTCATCACCACGAGGTTTTCTGCTTTTACTTCTCCCCCGCTTTTCTGTAACAAGTGCCTCTGTATGAGAAGAAATACCATGCTCTTTTCTTCTTGCCTCTTCATTGAACATGCTGTCTTTTACCATACCCATAGTCATTACACCGTTGGGAGCCGAATTGCTGAGTGACACTACCAAGGTTTCCCAACTGTCCGGCAAAGAACTCAACATAAGTAATGCTTGCACCTCATCATCTAGCACAAGTTTCATGGTAGACAACCATTCAATAATCCTTGAAAATTACTCAAATGCTCCGTAACACTTTTCCCATCTTTGTATTTCAAATTCACAAGCCTTCTTATCATAAAGGCTTTGTTCTGAGCATTCTTTCGCTCATAAAGACTCTCTAACTTCAACCAAAGTAAGTAAGCATCAACTTCTTTGGCTACATGATGGAAGACACTTTGATCAACCCATTGTCTAATATGTCCAACGGCTTTCCTATTTAATTTCTTCCATTCATCATCGGTTTTGGCATCCGGTTTAATCTCATTTAACTCAATAGGCTCAAACAATTCTTTACAGTACAAAATATCTTCCATCCTAGTCTTCCAAATTGAATAATTGGAAGCCGTGAGTTTAACCATGCTATTAGATGACTCCTCCATTTAATTTACACAGCAATTTCACAACCAAAATTGTTTGAGCCTATTGAGTTAAATGGGATTAAACCGGATGCCAAAACCGATGATGAATGGAAGAAATTAAATAGGAAAGCCTTCGGACATATTAGGCAATGGGTTGATCAAAGTGTCTTCCATCATGTAGCCAAAGAAGTTGATGCTTACTTACTTTGGTTGAAGTTAGAGAGTCTTTATGAGCGAAAGACGGCTCAGAACAAAGCCTTTATGATAAGAAGGCTTGTGAATTTGAAGTACAAAGATGGGCAAAGTGTTACAGAGCATTTGAGTAATTTTCAATGATTATTGAATGAGTTGTCTTCCATGAAACTTGTGCTAGATGATGAGGTGCAAGCATTACTTATGTTGAGTTCTTTGCCGGACAGTTGGGAAACCTTGGTAGTGTCACTCAGCAATTCGGCTCCCAACGGTGTAATGACTATGGTTATGGTAAAAGAAAGCATGTTCAATGAAGAGACAAGAAGAAAAGAGCATGGTATTTCTTCTCATACAGAGGCACTTGTTACAGAAAAGCGGGGGAGAAGTAAAAGCAGAAAACCTCGTGGTGATGACAGTCGTGACAAGTCAAGGGGAATATCCAAGACAAGAAAAGAGATAAAATGTTTTCACTGTGGCAAGCTTTGGCATATGAAGAGACAGTGCAGAAAATTTAAAAAGGAACAGTTGAAAGAAAAAGGTGAAAAACCGAAAGAAGAAAAAGACACTGCAGCAGTTGCATCTGATGGTGATGATTTAGTTGTTTGTGAAGATGCTTATGTTAATCTCGCATGTCATCAGTCTATGTGGGTAGTTGATACGGCAACTTCCTTTCATATTACACCACATAGAGATTTCTTCTCTTCCTACACCAGTGGTAACTTTGGTTGGATCAGGATGGAAAATGAAGCAAAATGTGAAATTGTGGGCATGAGAGATATACAGTTAGAAACCAGCATTGGATGCAAATTGCTTCTCTAGAACAATATCTAGAGGTTATCACCACATCAAGAATACACACATTCTTGGATTAAAACATAAATTCATCACTATAAAAGTGGATTCCAACAACAACAAAGAAATGTCTCACCAAGTGGGGATGAACAACCGAGCAACTGGAGAGGAAGTCCAACGATCGACACCAGTCAATGCGTAGCCCTCGTTGTCAGGAACAACATATTGAAATTTCATCAAGATCAGACCATAAATGACCCTCTAATCTCTGACGGAAATGGGTATATGTAAAACACTATTTTCCTTCTCCTCCCTCACTGTTTGCTCGAGCTTATGTTTCAAAAACAAAGCTTCCCTCTCTGTCTAAAGCTTCAAAGAACTGCAAGCCTTCCTTTCTATTTTTTTTCTTTTTCTTCTTCATTTGGGCGCAAGTCACGCACTGTGCGTGACTTGCCCTCTGCCAACAGAAACAAAGGCGAGCCTCTGTTTCTTTGGCTTATGGGTTGGTCCCCACGTAGGAGGGACCACCTAACATAGATATATACCGTGGCCCAGCTAGAGACTTATCATCTTCATAAAGATTTGCATGAGCAAGTTTAATTAGCCAATAAGATTTGCATTCATTGTTGCTTTAGTCGGTTGAATTTATCATTTGCTTTCAGTCCCTTTCTTAGTTTCTTTCTTGTTATAGTGTTGCGTCAGAAAGAGAGAGAGAGTAGGAGAATTTAATTCATGGATAAAGTCAGAAAAATAAAAATAAAACTGCCAGAGCTCTGCTATAAAACCTGCAACACTACAGCTTATCTCTCTCTCACACACACACAACTTTCTCTTTCTGCATTCTTCCTTTCCTTCTCTCTTTATTACTGTATGCTATGCAATTGTGAATAATGGATGGCTTTCTCTTCGGTTTTACAGTTAGTGTATGCCAGTATGGAGGGAGGGCTGGTTAATGCAAGGTAAGATAATCCTTTTGGCTCTCTTTCTCTCTCTGGGATGGAATAAATGTTCGTGTTATAATTTTCGGTTGCTGTTTCTATTTTTACACTCTAGCCTCTCATTATTTGGTAGAAAAATAGGTTTTGAACAACTAAATGTTGAGCTAGAGGAAGCAAGGGTGCAGAGAGACGCCAAACTTTCGGTGAGAAGCCACAACAGAGACGAAGCATGGAAGAAGACGAACTTCACAAGGAAGGTGAAGGGTCTTTTGTTGTTTCACGCGGTGCATCTTGTATTTTGGCTTCATAGGTCTGTCTTTAGAATCAGACGTTAACTACCGTTTAAATCAATCTGTTAGTTCATTTAAGTAGACGACGTCGTCTGTTTAAAAAATTATATCATTTAATCTTGACCGTCCATTTTTTAACAGTAGATGTGCTGTACTTTCCTCTTACAGCACTGAAGCCGAATCCCTCTGCAATATGTACAGCATTCACAATCACGCCATTTGAATGATAAGGACCTTGATGCATGCGCACAGCGTCACTTCTCTGGGACCTGCCAAGGCTACCATCAATGCCCAGCTGTACGTTACACTCGTGACTTCTCTTCAGATTCGTTTTATTTCACTCGACTGTTTATGCGGTGAATATCAATAGTTTGTAGTTGTTATCTTTAATTATAAGATTAAATACTTTGTTGCTACGTGAGTTCTATGTTTTTTTTAAATTTAGTAGTTGAGTGTTCATTTATACCATAAATGATATTTGAATTAGGAATAAAAATTTATACAGTACTCTTGTTAGATTTTTTGTCCAAATTTTAAACGTTCATCACGTGTTAACTGCTAAGGTTGACATTTGACACTATATAAAAAAATAAAAAAAAAATTTTAAAAAAAAAAAGAATAAAAAAGAAGGGGTCTGGGGGGCCGAGCCACCCCATGGAAAAATAAATAAATAAATAAAATAAATTATGGGTTTTGACCCTTGGGGCCAGCTTGGGGGTGGCCGAACCACCCTCGTGGCCCAAGGGTGGGTGGGCCACGAGGGTGGTACGGCCACCCCCAAGGGCCAAAACCCATCAATTTGTTTTTTTTTTTTTTTTTTTTTTTATCCTTGCCATGGGGTGGCCGAGGCCAAGGGGGTGGCTTTTTTAAAATTTTATTTTTTTATTATTTTTTAAAGATTTTTATTTTATTTTTTATATAGTGCCACGTGTCAACCTCAGCAGGTTGACAGTGGCAAACCGTTAAAATTTAGACGAAAAATTTAACAGAAGTACCAAATGAATTTTTACCTCTAACTTAGATACAACCTTTGATACAAATGAAAATCCATATACTAAATTTAAAATGATAGCTAAAATAGTATGATATTCACCCTCTCGTAGTCTCTCTCCCACTTTTCATTGCATTTTGAAACTTTTTTGTATTGTTGTTTTTCGTTTCTTTTTATTTTTTTTAAATGATAAATTGCTTTATTTTTGGTTGCTTTGCTTTCAAAAAATTTGTAATTTTGTTTGAATATTGATGGGTGCAACACTCTTACGTGTATCTCAAAGAATGTGTGGAAATTCAATATTTTTTCTATCATTGAGTATTGGCAAAAATATAATGGAAAAAGAATGAAACATAATATTTAAATGTAAGTAAAAAGTAGAATAAAAATCAGTTGAAAAGAATATAGAAAAAACAGTAGTTGTTAGGGAATATTCGTCCCCTATCCAAGTTGGGGCCACAAAGTGAGGCCAAATTTGCCCTCTAATGGAATCCTAGACTCCGGACTCCGGTTTGGTCTCCGGACCTTGAGACTCGGTCATAGCCTTCAGTATTTATTGGGCAAGTCAAATCAGGTCAGAGAAGATATAAAACGTCTACATGGAGCCTTGTGCTTAACAGGGGTAAAAAGGACATATAGCACATAGGGGTATAAAAAAGGAGTATGAAAATTATTAAAGGGTAATTCATTATTCTCTGAGATCTCTCTCTCTCTCTCTCTCCTCCTCATTCAAACACTTGACTGATTTGATCCTCGGAGGAGGCTCCGCCGGCCAACCCCCGGCGGGTCTTTCCTGTTTTGCAGGCCAGCACAGGTAAGAAAGGACGTCTCTGATCATGCCACGTCACCGGGTAAAAATCAGCATCAACAATTGGCGCCGTCTGTGGGAACCGACGTAGTCGTTCATACATAAACAAAAATCCAGAACTGTGACTGGCGATCAGAAACACCCTTGTTAAAGAAGAGAGAGCGGATAAAGAAGATTTGAGGTTTTTTGGGGTGGCGGATCTGAACTTAAGAGAAGCGCATCTGTACTCAATATTCAGACTTTATGAAGATAGTTCAGGCTTTCTGAGCATTGTTGCGCCGAAGGGAAAAGCTTGCCTTCACCAGATTTGCAGACACGGATTCACAAGGGAAGCCTGTTGAAAGAGATGAAAACTTTCTTGACTCGTCTGGACAGTTTGCTAAGTGCAGACTGGTACTTGGTTTTCGACGCGTATTTAGCCCCCTCCCTTTGGACTAGAAGGTCCTTTGCGGTAAGGGTCAAATTGAGAATTTGAAAACTTGGATTCATTAGCATCAGCTGACGGACCACATATGATGGGAGATGAGTCTTCTGCTGTTTATTATGGTTTGGATGTAGAAATTTGAATTTGCATTTTCAGTAACTTGTATAGAAAGAAACAATTTCCTGAGAGGCTCTTTGCATTTTATTCGTTTGTCTTGAAAGTGACTCTATTGGGAAACATGAGGATGAGAGATGGCCACTGTTGATACAGTTTTCAGCATGGTGACGTGTCGGATGAAGATTCGCCTTGTTCTTTATGATCTGCAAAATAATAAACACTGCGTCGGGGGGGTGCCGACGATCCCCCTCCGATGCTTAAGTAAGATGATAGATTGAATATGAGCAGAGTAATTTTTAGAAGCATAGAATAGCATGTACCTTCATATTTAGAAGAGATTCTGGTATTTATAGAGATTGAGGAGCAGTTTAGGATTGTTCCCGGTTTGTGCAAGGATCGGCGGTTGAGGAAGACGTGGCCTCGGGCGCACGGACACTTCGGGCTCCACGACCGCGTATCTCGGGCGCACGATCCCTTATGGGTGACATGTTTTTTTTGGAGAGACTTCGGGCGCACGATCTAGTTATGTATAGTGTGTCGTGTCCCTTAAATTCCGGGTAATTTCGAGATATGCGCGGACTCGGGTGTTACGAGGTACCCGGGTCGGCTACCCGGGTCGGGTGGTCGGACTCGGGTGAACCGGTTAGGCCCAAATGATTTGTATGGGCTTTGGTAAACTAATATTTTCCCTAACAGTTACCCCCCAATTCTTTTATGCAAATTTTGTGCATAAGGGAATTTAGGAATAATCAAGCGGCCTTAACTTATCACGGATTCGGAAGTTGAGTCGGGTGTATGTTACCGGGGAGGTTTTCATTTTTCAGTCGTTGCTTCACCCGAAGAGTGTCAGTCCAGAGGCCTTTGGAAGTCATCTTTGGAAAAATCCAGCACTTTTTCAAATTCTAAATTTCAAATTTGCTCACCTTCAAAATCTCGGGTTTCGGGATCGGCTGACGTATGCAATAAGGTGCATTTAATGCGATTCGACGTCGGTTCAGCTTTTGAGTCCCGGGTGTGCGAATCAGTGGTAACATTAGATCGAGTTTTGAATGACTTAACTGCGGCTAATGGAGATAAAGCCCAGCTACCGCCGAGCTTGATGCCTCTCAAACTGAGGAAGGAAGCTGTTTGGTTTTCTGAGCTACCCCAACCGGGGAGGATAACTGCCAAGTAGGAAGAATCTCCGTCCCGTGAATACAAGCGACAATATTGGGATAGAGATCCTTGTATATCTTGCCCATGTCTGCTTTTGGGACCAACTAGATGCTGGATCTGCGTATGCTCTTCTTGTATTTCCTGGAGCAGAGCTTCCTGAGATGAAGTATGTTCTAGACCTAGGGGTCGGGATACTCATAAGATTCTGACGACCGGTCGGGTTCTCTGGTTTCATTCGTCCCAATTGAGCTTCCGGTTCGGCCACAGGCCTGCACAATCTCAGGTGCATGCCGACACCAGGTGACTTGATGGGTGTTGACTGAACTGATTGATTCCCAGAAAGACAAAGAGCATCTTTTACGGAGCTTAATGTATCTCAGGCTTGGAAGATAGTGTTGGTTGCATAACTGTATGCCGCTAAGGCTAAGAAGGAACAAACTGTGACCGGGAAGCAAGCTATAATCAAGCTGCAATAGAGTGCTGAAGGAGGATGTCCAGGCTGGGGATCAAGAATTGAGTGTTCCGGATTGATTGAGAGACTTGGGATCGGGAGCTCGAGGTTAGCTGAAAACAACGAGAAGAATTGCAAGGCCGGCATTTGATTGAGTTGTCTGAGTTATTCTTGAGGATGCTCATTATTTGATTTGACCAAGTTACTTTCCAATCCCGAGAAGGTGGCTCGTGCATGTGTCCGGCCTTTCAAACCGGTTGTATGTGAATTATTACCGAAGGGGATAATCGGAGTGACTTGATTGTATTTCAAATCGAGGGAGACAACACTTTGAGTTGATCTGGTTTGAGTTGAACTGGGTCAACCCCTGTGCTACCGAGGGACATGACCGGGTGTGTGTTCCGAGCCGGTTGTGTTTCAAACCGAGGGAGACAACACTTTGAGTTGATCTGGTTTGAGTTGAGTTGATCTGGTCTGAGTTGAACCGGGTCACCCCCCGTGCTACCGAGGGACATGACCGGGTGTGTGTTCCGCGCCGGTTGTGTTTCAAACCGAGGGAGACAACACTTTGAGTTGATCTGGTTTGAGTTGAGTTGATCTGGTCTGAGTTGAACTGGGTCAACCCCTGTGCTACCGAGGGACATGACCGAGTGTGTGTTCCGAGCCGGTTGTGTTTCAAACCGAGGGAGACAACACTTTGAGTTGATCTGGTTTGAGTTGAGTTGATCTGGTCTGAGTTGAATCGGGTCACCCCCCGTGCTACCGAGGGACATGACCGGGTGTGTGTTCCGCGCCGGTTGTGTTTCAAACCGAGGGAGACAACACTTTGAGTTGATCTGGTTTGAGTTGAGTTGATCTGGTCTGAGTTGAACCGGGTCACCCCCCGTCCTACCGAGGGACATGACCGGGTGTGTGTTCCGCGCCGGTTGTGATTCAAACCGAGGGAGACAACACTTTGAGTTGATCTGGTTTGAGTTGAATTGATCTGGTCTGAGTTGAACCGGGTCACCCCCCGTGCTACCGAGGTACATGACCGGGTGTGTGTTCCGCTCCGGTTGTGTTTCAAACCGAGGGAGACAACACTTTGAGTTGATCTGGTTTGAGTTGAGTTGATCTGGTCTGAGTTGAACCGGGTCACCCCCCGTGCTACCGAGGGACATGACCGGGTGTGTGTTCCGCGCCGGTTGTGTTTCAAACCAAGGGAGACAACACTTTGAGTTGATCTGGTTTGGTTCGAGGCTTATAGCGGCTCTGGGCCTATGGTGGCCCGAGGCTTACAGTGGCTCGGCTTCATGCTCGGACGTACCGAGGCTTTTGCTTGGGATTGCCAAGGCTTTTGTGCTCGATGCATGCCGAGTCAACTCGAGGCATGACGAGACTTTTGCTTTTTTCTCCTCTTGAGCTTTTCAATGGATCCCTGTATTAACACGGCACAAGGAGACGAATAGATCAAAAACATGAGTTTTAAAGAGATGCTTTGAGTGACCATCGATTCTTGTGAGGCTTCTATTTGTCACCGAGAGAGGCGGCGTTAAAGCTCCTTTTCATGTCGCGCAAGCTGAGGGTAGCGTGGCTTTTTTTTTTTTTTTTAATTTTCTGATAAAAATTTCTGGCTTGAAATATTATCCTTGCCTGTGTCTAAGCGGCACATATGGATGCATATATGTAGCAGAGTTAGTAGCAGAGTTTAGCAACTAATAATTTATTAATGCAAAGTATGCAAAATAGCACTGAGATTCAATCATGCGACTTGATATAGTCTTCTGTTTGACTTTTCTATTTCATCGGGTAGGCACCCCCCAACTTTTATACGTGGCTGATTTTTAGCTAAGTTTGAAAGTTTAGGATATTTTTTGTGTACTACCGGAGGAAAAGTTTGTGGGTACCACCACTTTTTAGACTTGATAGGTAATCATTTTTGCGGTTGGAAGCTAATTTTAAATTTCACTGATCAATGCATGAGATATATATTTGACTTTCTAAAAAATTATAAGTAGGCTAGCATGAACAAAAATGCAAAGAGCGAACTTATCTCAATATTTTGATGAGGTTGTGCACTTGGGCTCCTCGGAAGAGACCCTTGAAATGAGTCCTCGGATTGGACCCTCAGCCCGGGATGATCCTCGGCTCGGAATGGATCATCGGCTCGGGATGATCGATGGCTTGGATGTAATCCTCGACTCGGGGAGAGTCTTTGGCTCAGATGCACTCTCAAGACCGGGATGATCCGCGGCTCGGATGACATCCTCGGCTCGGGATGATCGATGGCTCAGAATGGATCATTGACTCGGGATGGTCGATGGCTTGGATGGCATCCTAGACTCGGATGAAATCCTTGGCTCGGATGCACCCTCGGACCGGGATGATCCGCGGTTCGGATGGGATCCTCGAAATGAGTCCTCGGATTTGACCCTCAGCTCGGGATGATCCGCGGCTCGGATGGTTACCTTAGCTCGAATTGCACTTTTGACTTCGGAATGCATCCTTTGCTCGGATGGTTTCCTTGGCTCGGATGCACACTCGGACCGAGATGATCGATGACTTGGATGACATCCTAAACTCGGATGAAATCCTTGGCTCGGATGCGCCCTCGAACCGGGATGATCCGCGGTTCAAATGGCATCCTAGACTCGGATGGAGTCTTTTGGCTCGGATGCACCCTTGGACCGGGATGATCCACGGCTCGGATGACATCCTCAAGTGTCACGATTGGCAGGACTAAATGGTTGATAGTGATGAGCTATGCTGGCTGCGCCTAGAATACAGGAATTGACGGTACTTGAACTGTGCGAGGACGACATGTAATGGCCTTCACAGTGAACAAAATTTCCCAGGAAACACGGACATGCTCCTTGACTGAAAGCAATTGCCAACGAGTGCTTCATACCATTGTGGGCCCATACTTTATTCTTGTTGTTCGCTGTCCACATACGTGTAAGTCTGTATTTTAGTTGAGCTGAAAAGCTTCATTTGGAAGCTAGCTTCATCGAGAAGCTTCAAGAAAGGTTCTTGCAAAGCTGAAGAGAGCTTCACCCGGTCCTCTTTGCGTGGTGTTGGTGCAGCCAACAGAGTTCTCTCACATCCGCGAATGTGGCGAAGGCTGGGAGTTGTTCACGTCTGTGATTCCATTTTGGGCGACCCAGGTTGGGCCGACCCGCTGGTCTGGTTGGGATCGATCCGAAGGCTGACTGGAGGAGGTGATATTTCGGGCGTTGGGCTTCAGATTGACCCATCGAGGCGACTTTGGGCGCTGGGCCGTCCCACCGAGGCGACTTTTGGGTTGATCCACCGAGACGCCTTTGGGTCGCTGAGGCCGGGTTCAGTCTCGGTCTTTGACTTGCAAAGCTCATGGATGAAGACCGCAGTGTATGTTGCGTCGTCTCGGTGGTCGGAGAAGCGGCTCGGGATGCACCCTTGGCTTCGGAATGCGTCCTTTGGTCGGATGGTATCTTCAGCTCATATGTGATCTGTTGAAACTTTGGCTATTCACTGCCGAGTTAGTGTAAGCTCGGAACATGAGTACAGAGTGTGAGCTTGGAATTGAGCTGCTCATACTCCTCGGACTGGTCCAAGACGGACAAAAGCTTGTACTCGGTGGGTCGATACTAAGCCAGCTTGGTCGGGTGTAAGGAAATGAGCTTATTGGGGCGAGTTGGGGCCTCTCTCTCTTCCAAGTCCTCGGACTAGATCCCAGTGTGATCTCTCTACGTACTCGAAGCGAGTCTCGGTGTAGTGGAACTGGTACGAGCTACTGAAGTTGCTCGAGCTATGATTAGTATCGTTGTTGCTGTTATTGCGGTGACCTGTTTGAGAGAGAAAATTGGGCCTTTTGGTGCGGGGTTTATGGCTTTCTGATGAAGGCAGAAGGGGGACGCTTTGACTGTGTCATTCCCGGAGTCTCGGGAATCGTCGGGATGTGACAGAAAGAATGGCTCCACCTGGTCACTGGCAATGACGCTGGAGACGACAGACCCCCTCGGCAGAAACCCATCCAAAGATCAAGTACCGAAAATGCATGACACCACCATTTTCTTTTGCTTGGAGACTCCGGACCCTGGAGTAGAAATCCAGATTCCAGACGACCTTCTGGGAGAAAACGGCTGGGTAATCGGGCCTCAGGGATGACGGCCGGTGACAGGGCCGTGGCTACTTGGTCGCCGGCAACGACGTCGGAGTAGAGAGACCCAATCACCAGAAACGGCCGGTGGATTGCCATTGATATGGGTCGTCAACCTGTGCTCACCGGCAACCGAGGGAGAAGGTCCACGCTACTGCGATCTCGCTCGGTTGGATGCAGATTGGAAATGTGCCTCTGTGGATCTCTGCGAAAGAAGGGACGGTTCACCAAAATCTTCAAGCCCATCATGACCCACGACGAGCAGGAGCCCTTCATAGCCAGCCTCTTTTTCATAGGCCTTCCGTCCACCACCAGCAACGCCGTTCTCCACTGGAAGTCAGAGCCTTCTACTCGATCTTGGGGAACACGTTTTGGAGGAAGCCATCCACTCGGTCAGATCCCACGGAGGGGGATCGAGCACCATGTGGAGCAAGAAAATGAGGCAGGGGGCTATCGGGGTTGTTCTAGGTTTACCCGGTGGACGTGATATGTCCGTGCATTAGTCTCCAATCCGCGCAGAGGGCTTTGGTAGCCTGGGCGAGGGTGACCGGGTGTGTCGGTCTTGTCTGAATCTGAGGGCCGCATCAAGGCTACCGGCGTCGTCAGCCCGGGGAGGGAGCCGACATGCAGAAGAGGTGCGCTGAGTATTCTTTTAAGGGGAACCACGAAACGGGCTGGGTTCTTTTTTGTTGGATCGAACTTGTTCAGGTCAAGAAGCCCTACCCGAGACCACTTTCGACTCTACATCTCTTTCCTTCCTGCATGACGCACCGCCGCCACCCATCTCCTAAATGTTCACCCGGCACTGCCATCTCCAGCCACTGGCCCACTACCTTTTGTCATGAGTGTTTGAATTGGTTGTATGATCGCACCCACATGGATCTGTGTTTGAAACTGCAGAGATAAGACCAGCTCTGGCTCAAATAAGTTGGATGCCCTTTCGGGTTATTCGGCCTTGTCTATCTAACCGAGCTATGAAAGCAGCTATGTTAATTCATATTTGCTGCATGCAAGTCACCATTCTGAATTTTTTTTTTGCAAGAAACGATTTGTCGTTCCCACAGACGGCGCCAAACTGTTGATACAGTTTTCAGCATGGTGACGTGTCGGATGAAGATTCGCCTTGTTCTTTATGATCTGCAAAATAATAAACACTGCGTCGGGGGGGTGCCGACGATCCCCCTCCGATGCTTAAGTAAGATGATAGATTGAATATGAGCAGAGTAATTTTTAGAAGCATAGAATAGCATGTACCTTCATATTTAGAAGAGATTCTGGTATTTATAGAGATTGAGGAGCAGTTTAGGATTGTTCCCGGTTTGTGCAGGGATCGGCGGTTGAGGAAGACGTGGCCTCGGGCGCACGGACACTTCGGGCTCCACGACCGCGTATCTCGGGCGCACGATCTAGTTATGTATAGTGTGTCGTGTCCCTTAAATCCCGGGTAATTTCGAGATATGCGCGGACTCGGGTGTTACGAGGTACCCGGGTCGGCTACCCGGGTCGGGTGGTCGGAGTCGGCTACCCGGGTCGGGTGGTCGGAGTCGGGTGGTCGGACTCGGCTACCTGGGTCGGGTGGTCGGACTCGGGTGAACCGGTTAGGCCCAAATGATTTTGTATGGGCTTTGGTAAACTAATATTTTCCCTAACAGCCACGTTTCAGGTTGAAAAAGGAAAAATAAAAGGTTCAGAGTGGCCTTGCTTTATCAGTTTTTATGGGAAATGATATTTTTCTGATAGCATCATTTATTACGAATGAAAGGAGATGGGTTATGAAGCAACGTTTGACTCCGGGCATGGTTCAGTAGCCAGTTCTTAACAGATGAAGGTTTGAGTTTTCCTCCTTTTCGTAAAAATAATATAGATCAAATGAAACTGTGTTCGTCAACCTCCCCGCATGGGAGCCTTGTGCCCGGACATCTGCTGGGTCCCACCAGCAGGTGGTTATATCTTGTCATTGCATGATATATTCATAGGAAGAGACTCGCTTAGTCGATGGTCGGCCAAACTAAGATGCTGAATTGAAGGAAGAGGATTGGCGGGACCGATCCAAGAAATTTATTTGAGGAGATGTCCAACTACGAGGAGCCCAGTTCAGGTTTGGCCAAGGAAGGGGATCAGAAAGAAGAGGACAAGAAAGAGTCGTCATGCAGAGGCTGAGGCTGATTAGCCACGCCATTGAACTCGCAGTGGCCCAGATCTTGATAAGGGATTGGGATTAGCCGGCCACCTCCAAAATGAACACGTTGCATGAACATGCAGAGGACAGGGCAATACATCGTTCATGAAAGAAAAGCGAAACTGTCCGAGATCGTGTCTGGGGTCCTGTCCGAAAGCACTTCCGAGAACACGAGACACCCCAAAAGAAGACGGGAAAGCCCGGATGTGCTGGCTTAGCAAGAACATGGACATGTCTCCACCGTCAAAACAGCAGAGTCTGGAATGGTAGATTTCATGGCACATATCTGGTTACTCGGAACCTCGGACACACTGCGGAACTTTGGATCTCCTCCACACACGCCCTGTTTCGAGGTCGATCTCCGGGAACTCGGTGAAGAGGTTTCTAATTATTAGGTGTCCCCTTTGCAAATGAAAGTGGCCATTAGGCCACGTGGCATCTCGCGCGTGTCCTGTGGACCAATAGAGCGATAGGTCACCGACTTGTAAAGGTTTGAGTGATAAAGCTCAGATACGGGTTACATGCACGAGAGAAAAAGAGTAAACTTCCGATGAAAGAAAGGTGCAGTTGCGAACTGTCTGAATGGTTTTAGGACTTGTCAGTCTCCAGTGGTTCTCTCTCTCTGGTGTCCGGCATTCTCAGGAGACCTCTCTGAAAGGCTTTTGGAGCATCTCAGGCTATGATTGCCTAATAGCACATTGGACCGGCGGCAATCTCGACCTCGGTTTCAAAATAAGCTTTTTCTGCAGCATGTTAGCTGCACTTCGTGAGCAATAAAAGGGGGAATGGAGCTTGAGTTGGGCACGGTGAAGAGATGTTGTTGATCCCAGGCGGTAAACTATCTAAGGACCTAAGGGAGGAGTTTGAGAGCGAGGACTACGTTTATGTGTGGCACGCGCTGTGTAGTTATTGGGGTGGTCTCCGGCCTAATATGTCAAGATTGCCTGAATCAGTGGTTGTGAGGCCGGAGCTCTCATCAGGGTTGGAGATGATCACAGAGGATTTGGCGGTGGATAAAATCGTCAAAGCTGGGATCAGGTTGGCCCCACTGGAGCTCGTTGATCAGATGTACGAGGGGCTTCACTCACAGTTGGAGGCCGTTGGGATTAATGGAGTCAAGGTGGACACAATCCACAGTGGAGGTCCGAAACAGCCGGACGAAGCTTAGACCGCGCAGAGACGGGTGGTGTTTAGTCCAGACATGAGCAGGGTTGCTTAGGAGCCTCGACATGAGAGATTTCATTTTTTCCTGAACTTTGAGGGTCCTCGGAATTCAAAGGAGTTTGGCGTTTCGACGAATATGAATGACGGCCTCTCCTGTGGTCGAACAGAGGATTTTCTGTTTAGGGGTGTGTTTGTCGAGATATCTTCAGCGGTAGATTAAGTCCTCTGGACTGTGGCTCGTCGGGGAAATTTCAAGTACAATCTATTGCTTGGCTGGTTTCCATGTCACTGTAATGTGAGGAAAATTTGTGGCTGGGTCCAAGGAGTAGCGAGAGTCATAAGGATCGCCCAGACCACGGATTTTCACGTCAAGAATCAAGACTGATGCCCGATCTAGTCACCTCTCCACCGAGGGCCCAGATTAAGATGCATAGCAACAGAGTTCAAGAAGGTATGTCGTCCGAGGACAGTTCCGGGCATGCAAGTAGAAAGAGAATTCTAGATGGTCCGAGATCTTGTCCGAGGACAGTTCCGGGGACGTTTCTGAAGACCTGTCCGAGACGTGTACAATTATTATGAGCATCTCCTCAACAGTCTATGTAAGGGACAATAATTATGGGTATGGGAGCTTCCAGAAGGCTTAAAAAAGAAAGAAGAAAGAAGGGTCAAGGAGTCGCATTTCATTACCCGAAATTATTGAGGAAAGTCCCCGGAAGTTCTAGTTACAGTGCGCTTCCTCTGAGAACGAGGATGATTATGGGGCCATAGGTCACCTCGGACACATTCTGTAGCAGGGTGGTGACCTATCAAAGTTCGGGCTTAAAGATCCAAATGGAAGGGGGGCTATGTACGCTCTCCAGAGACCGAAAGAGCTGAGATGAGTCCATTTCTCTCTTTTTATTCCATTTTATTAAATTCTGGATATTAAATATTGATGGCAGGAATACATCAATATATATATAAATTTCGGAGTGTCAGACCTGGGAAGGTCTCTCCGGCGGAAGACAAAGACTAATAATCAATTAACTATTGTGCCCCTAGGACGCATAATTTATGAGATCTTTGATAATCAGATGATTTTAAGAGTAAATGATAGACATACACGTTTGTACTTGCTGACTCTTAACAAATATTGGAGCTCATAATACAGAGACAGGAATTGATCCTATCTTGATAGTCTCCCATTGGATTTATTGATCTTTTTCCGTAGCATTTTTGCAGGAACTTTGTTTTTATTGCACAAACAAATAAAGCGAAAAGGAAAGCTCTCGAAGTTACATTCCGAGAGCACTGTTTGGGAGTGAGAACTGGATTAATTTCCGATGATATTTCTGAATTAGTTAACAGGAGAGGAGTAATAACCTCGTTAAAAAATCAGGAACCCGCCCTTAACGGGGGATAACCGGGGGAATCGAGGAGGTGACCTCATTAAAAAACAAGGGATTCGAGGAGGTGACCTCGTTAAAAAACAAGGAATTTGAGGAGGTGACCTCGTTAAGAAACAAGGGATTTGAGGAGGTGACCTCGTTAAAAAACAAGGAATTCGAGGAGGTGACCTCGTTAAAAAAAAAAAACAAGGAATAAGAGGAGTGAGAACCTCGTTAAAAAATCAGGAACCCGCCCTTAACAGGGGATAACCGGGGGAATCGAGGAGGTGACCTCGTTAAAAAACAAGGAATTTGAGGAGGTGACCTCGTTAAAAAAAAAAAGGAATAAGAGGAGTGAGAACCTCGTTAAAAAATCAAGAACCCACCCTTAATAGGGGACTAAAGGGAGAATGTCCGACCTCGGACTTGGCCCCCTCCTGGTTTTGGACAGGGGGTGGAAAGGAGCCCGCCCTTAATAGGGGACTAACGGGAGAATGTCCGACCTCGGACTTGGCCCCCTCCTGGTTTTGGACAGGGGGGTGGAAAGGAGCCCGCCCTTAATAGGGGACTAACGGGAGAATGTCCGACCTCGGACTTGGCCCCCTCCTGGTTTTGGACAGGGGGTGGAAAGGAGCCCACCCTTAATAGGGCACTAACGGGAGAATGTCCGACCTCGGACTTGGCCCCCTCCTGGTTTTGGACAGGGGGTGGAAATGAGCCCACCCTTAATATGGGACTAACGGGAGAATGTCCGACCTCGGACTTGGCCCCCTCCTAGTTTTGGACAGGGGGTGGAAATGAGCCCGCCCTTAATAAGGGACTAACGGGAGAAAGTCCGACCTCGGACTTGGCCCCCTCCTGGTTTTGGACAGGAGGGTGACGTGGAGATCGCCCTTAAGAAAGGATTCATGGGAGAATCTCTGACCCCGGTGCATCCTTGAGGCCTTACCAACATTGGCATTTGGTTTTTCGGCGTTGATTCAATTTCACAGGCTTTGTGTTCCCAGGACAAATCACTCCGACTAGCTCTCCTCAGACCGAAGTGCTTTGGGGGGGTAAGAGCTTGGGAGATAGGTTATCGAATATTTAATACATAAAATTCCGTTGACATTTCGGATAACTTTCGGATTAGTTTAAAGGAAGAGGAGTAATAATCGGGAGAGGAGTAATAACCTCATTAAAAAACAAGGAGAAAAGTCCAATCTCGGACAAAAGACCACCCCTCTTGGTAGAGGACAGGGGGGTGAGGAGAAATGTCTGATCTCGGACAATGGACCGCCCCTCCTGGTAGAGGACAGAGGGGTGATGAGGAAAGTCCGATCTCGGACAAAAGACCACCACTCTTGGTAGAGGACAGGGGGTGAGGAGAAATGTCCGATCTCAGACAATGGACAGCCCCTCCTGGTAGAGGACAGGGGGGTGATGAGGAAAGTCCGATCTCGGACAAAAGACCACCCCTCTTGGTAGAGGACAGGGGGGTGATGAGAAATGTCCAATTTTGGACAAAAGACCACCCCTCCTGGTAGAGGACAGGGGGGTGATGACGAACCAGATATTTTCGGGGTGGACCGTCGTCCCCCGTCCATGCAGAACTAAGAAAGAAATTGTGACCGATGACAACCTGCGTTGCCAGGTCTGTGTTCATATATGCATAAAAGGAGGAATGCCTCCCGTGGACCAACTTCTTTAAATTGGGTGAGAATGCACGTAGAGTTCTTTCTAGAATAGAAGACTCTTCTTTTGGATAAGGAGACGAGAAAAATGTTGACGTTTGGCATAAAGAGGTAGTGTCGGGTCGGGATAGTGAATCTCTCGTGCATAAAGAGGTAATCCCGGACACTACCTCCCTGCCTAACAATGTGAATCCCATCCGTGAACTATGAGGAAACCTTTTATTGGTTAAGGCCGAAATGCCTACATTCTGACCTTCGGATAACTCTAACGAATCCAAGAACTCAAACAAAAGCAAGTCCGTCCACGGATAACATTGAAATGATTGCTAAGAACGCCAGAGAAGCTGATCTACCGAGTGCTGTAGATTAGCAATAACGGGTTCGACTTGGGAAATTACAATTCCCCATCTTCAATATCATTTGTTGCTCGGGAACCCTTGAGAACGGGGGGAGTGAACCCTTTTAACAAATCCGACATGGGCAAAGCTGGGGCTTGAGATATTTTCCACTCGGCCTTAAAAAGGCCGGCTTGGGATGCCGATGATGGAAATAAGCCCCAAGGGGTAGGGGTTGTCTTGACATCCCGTCGTGATTCAAACGTTGTCACCTCGAACAATAAAGAGTCTCCTTAGTTCGTTATAAAAAAAAAAAAAAAGGTGAGACCGGATACAAGTCAAAATCATTTCATTGGTCAACGAGGAAAAGATACCCTCTAACGTGAGGATGTTCAAGAAATTACAATAAGCGAAGACCTTGTGGAGGAAAGCAAACATGACATGTTTGCACACTGCATTTTGAGAAAAAGGCAATTGGTAAACGACCTTAATAATTTGTGTGTTGAGCACCTGAATGAGAAGAAAGCTTGTTCGGTAGGGGTGCGTCGTCGGAGGAAACGACTCCAGCGCCCGACTATGACGGCTTGTCCGGCATCATGCTGAAATCAATTTCTCAGAAGTATAATGCTAGTGCTTGGCATGATGTTGTGCTAGCATAATTTTATGATTTATGAGACATCCATTTCGGTGGTAATCCGAAGAGGTTATTAAAGATTGATTTGGGATGCACGTCATAAGGACATGACTTTTGTCAAAGAAGAAGATTTCATTAGGTTTGCTCAGTGTACACACGTACATGAAAACGAAGACAACAGACAACCCTGAAAGAATATTATGCGGGGTAGTCATTTGATTACAAGTAATCCTAACACAGCGAAGAGGAATTGCCCGAGAATCTTGAAGGGATCATCTGCGCGAATTCCAGGCGCGGCTTGAACAGTTGGGCTCCCACGAGCTGTTGGGGAAAATTTTGGGTGCTGCACAGTTCCTGTAGGCTGGACAGGAACAGGTTGGCGTAAAGCCAAGGGTCACACACCCTTGTCTGTCTAAAGCCGGAGATCACACATTCAATAGAACTACCGTGAAGAGCGAATGCTCCAGGGCCATCTTTGATGGATTTGTGAATATGCTCGGTCGTGAAGACCGCACCGGGGATGAAGAACATTGTGAGAAAATTTGAAGAGTTCAAATAGGATGAAAGGAAGGGATCTGATCTCTAGAACAGGAATGAGAAGAGAGGAAAATCTATTCAAATGAGCAATCTGGAGACCAATGACCTTCTAGCAAAAGAAGTGGCGAATAAGTAGGAGAATAATGACAATCGATGCACGCTTGATTTACGGGGTGTTAGGTGAGCCTAACTAAAGGCGAATTTATGATGGAAATAAATTCTTGATTGCTTGTCATAAATGGCTTGGAGCGGCAATCAAAGAAACGCTCAAGTTTTCATGGGATCAAATGAGGGCATTAAGCAAGTTGGATGAGGAATGGTCGATGAGTCAGTCAACAATTGACAGAGATTCCATTAGGTAAATTCTCCATACCTTTATACTAAAGATAGGAGAATTGGAGGGTAATTGTTAGGGAATATACGTCCCCTATCCAAGGTGGGGCCACAAAGTGAGGCCAGATTTGCCCTCTAATGGAATCCTAGACTCCAAACTCCGGTTTGGTCTCCGGACCTTGAGACTCGGTCATGAGCAGCCTTCAGTATTTATTGGGCAAGTCAAATCAGGTTAGAGAAGATATAAAACGTCTATATGGAGCCTTGTGCTTGACAGGGGTAAAAAGGACATATAGCACATAGGGGTATAAAAAGGGAGTATGAAAATTATTAAAGGGTAATTCATTAGTCTCTGAGATCTCTCTCTCTCTCTCCTCCTCATTTAAACACTTGACTGATTTGATCGTCAGAGGAGGCTCCGCCGGCCAACCCCCGGCGGGTCTTTCCTGTTTTGCAGGCCAGCACGGGTAAGAAAGGACGTCTCTGATCATGCCACGTCACTGGGTAAAAATCAGCATCAACAGTAGTTAAAGTAGAAAATTATATTTTTTTAATAGTTACTTTGGTTATTATTACTAGAGATACTCTTACTATTTATACTAAAAAGAAACATTCTATTTTGCCTGTTTTGTTGAAAAAAAAAAAATGTGAAGCCATTTGACTATTATGTTGGTGAAGCTCTAAAAAAGTGATTAGAAAAACCCTTAAAAAAGCCATTTGCCTATTTTTATATGAATTACATGGCAAGTAAACTTGTGCTTTATTGAGAAATGATTTTTCTACATCACATTGGCCCCGTTTGGAATTTCACTTCCCCTCCCCTTCCATTATTTTCAATTCTCCCAAAAAAACTTCAACTTCAAAACATTCTTAACTTTTTCATTTTTTATATCATATCAACACTTTCTTATTATTCTTTAAATAAAAAACTCGCTACAATACAATTTTATTTTATTTTTCACTTTTCCATATAAATTATTTCAACTTCATATCACATCAATCATATTTTTCAATTATTCAAAACAAAATTCCAAGGGGAGGGGAGGGGAGGGGGATTTTCAAACGGGGTCAATCCTACATCAACTCTACACCAAGACATATAGGGTGTGAGAATCATGCATATGGGTCTCATATATATGGATCACATATACATAGGTTTTACACCCAATATGTCTTAGTGTAGATGTAAGATAATGTGACGTAGAAATAACACATCTCGCGCTTTATTACGCTCGACACCTACCTACTCGTCCCCAAACCCGCATTTCCCTTTGCCACACTTCTTTGCATTTGATGCTCCTCAATTTTGAACCTCCAATATCTAAAAAACATGAACCCAAAACAACACAACGCCTTCTCTCTTGCTCATCTTCACATGAACTCGAGGAAGATCCTATAATTTCCATCTCAAGAATGAGAGATTTTGGAAAAAAAAATTCATAGGTATATATATTCTTTTTCTAGAATTTTGACTTATTTTCTTTTCAACCATTTCATTTAGATCGTTGGCTTCAGTTCTTTCCTTTCATCTGTCTAAATTTAGATCAGTGGCTTCAATCCTTTTCATGTTTGTTTTGCATTCCATTTATATTTTGTTTGGCATCCATGGCAATATCGGAAAATGAAATCAAGTCAAAGTTTTGTATAGAAAATTTAAACCCCTATGTAACTATGGAATAAGTAAAGCCAAAAAAAAGAAAAAAAGAAGAAGAAGTCATTTTTCATCGGATCTGCCTGTGTTTACCAAATTCACTATGTCAATTTTTTATTATTATTATTTCAGCCTTTTATTTTTTTTTGTCTATTTTTTTGTTCCCGATTAAATACGCATGTTAAGAAATATCTCATAATACAATATTATTACTATTATATATATAAGAGAAATGTTAGAACTCATTTTAGTGTCTTTTGGGAGTGTTTTAATACTAACATGACACCCTGTTTATTTTAATAAAAATAGGAGAGAGAAATAAGTTGTATTTTATTATTATTATTAAAAATAAAGTGTCATGTCAGCATAAAAGAACCTAATAAAAAACTAAAAGGAATTTTAGCATTTCTCTATATATAATGGAGAGGAACCATTTGTCATTAGAGCTCTAAATGTGCTGTGTAATTAACCTAATACGGCAGGTTTCCATTTATCAAAAAAAAAAAAAAAACCTAAAACATAAAATAATAGAGCTGTGATCACTGTCATGATTAAATTACAATTTGCATAATTCAATCATAGTTTTTCATTTTATCCTAAGAAAAAATCCGGTAGTATCTCCCGTGTCATACATGCAACTCGGGTATGCATGAGACCAAACTGTCAATATGATATTGGTGACATTAATGAATTAATGTTTCTTGACATTCATATCAATAATTTGTTATGTTTGGTGTTTGACACATAAACAAGTGAGTTGTAATTGTATATGTATAGGTTCACAAACACGGTCTTGTTGTCTAGATTAATTCTTACACATGCGTGCACAACAAAATAACTGAGATGGGTTGTTATTATCTGGAGTACTGTGCTTTGGGTTTTATTATCCAAATCATAGTCAATCTGGGAACAAATTATTTTCTAAAAGAAAAAATGAGAGAAATAAATAAATAGACAAATAACATTGAGGATTATATTGAAATCTTTGAATAAAAGAATTATTATATGAGATCATATGAAGGAGAAGGATTGGTGGGTGCCGTTAGCTTAAAAAAAAAAAAAAGATAAAGTAGGACAAATACACAAGCTCTTTCGATCAGTTCGTAAGTGGATGCATCGCATTTTATACTTCTGATTAATTATACCAAAACAAATAGTTACCTTAATAAAATTAATTTATGCCATATATATATAACACCCATTCTGGCCGCAGCGATGGAATTTCTTTTGACCTGTAGAAATATTTTTTTATAATTTTTGAATTACACGTTACCCTCGTGGAATCATAATTGGGTATCCTTATTTTGAAAAAAACAAGAAAGATAAACAAATTTGATCAGGATCCTTGAATCACACGGAATTACACTTTGTTTGTGGATATTCCTGTGAATGTTGTTTCCTTTGTTTAACCATGGTGGCTGATAGTGTTATCATTTGTTATTGATTATTATTTCTAGAGAAATAATCCCTATACTCATTTCTCACAACAGCCCCACAACAAGCTGATGTGGCTGGTAATATTTTATTATTTTTTTACAAAAAGAAAAGAAAACAAAACAAAAAAAATAATAAAATATTACCAGTCACGTCAGCTTGTTGTGGGGCTGTTGTGAAAAATGAGTGTAGGAATCATTTCTCTATTTCTAAACATTATTGCTGGCGGTTTAAATTTTTATGCATTACTTGCAGAAGAGATATTTCATTATTATTATTGACTAAAGTATATTTACATGTTATTTAGATTTTTTGCTTAGAGTCGGTATTGTATGTTGGAAGAGGAATGAATGAAAGCGAATGTTGCTTGTTGAATTATGTATACGATACTGCAGTGTACTTGATTTTGTATATTTTGTGTCATTGAGTTGGAAAAAGTTTTTTATTCTACTATCTATTTTAATTAAATGATTTATTTAGAGGGTTTTTTTTTTAAAAAAAAAATTATTTTATCGAAGTAGTGGACTACAATAAATAACCAGAACTAACTATTTTTTATTTTTTTTTAATGAAATAAAACCTTTATAAAGCCCAACACAACACGCGCGAATCGATGGGTCAACCTTAAGATGCAAAATATTTTTTGATCAGGGGATTTAAAAAGGATGTGAAGAGCTTGAGAAATACTAGAACATCTCATGGTGTTCTCCTAGTGTTCTCCTGTAATGGCATAGATGTAATTAAAAAATTATATCTATATCATTTTGGATGACATAGATATAATTTTTTAATCAAAAAAATTACATTTATGTCATTCCAATAGAACATCATGAGAACACAAGGAAATGCTCCACTTCATGACGCATGGTCTCCAGCTGGTTAAGCTACTCATTGAGGACAATTAGAAAAAAATATTAATGTAATATAAAAGTTAAAAAACAAATTATAATATTTTAAAGTTGATTACTTTTAGAATAATAAAAATAAAGAATGAAAAGGATACGTTGGTTACCAAACGTTATTGTTGTGATTGACGACTCATTTTTTATCGAAATGTCTTATTCTTAATCACTTTACCATATATCAATTTTACATTGAGTAATGATTTACTACTACCTAAATATACAACTTTTCATCACCTTGTCTATGTGGCAAGGTGGTCCCTCACCTTAATTTATTTTTTAAAAAAAAAAAAAAAAAACTCAAAAAGTAGTGGGGGACCACCTTGCCACATAGGCAAGGTGGTGAAAAGTTGTATATTTGGGTGGCATTAAATCATTTTTCTTTTACATTAAGATACATTGGGTGTGGAATTTATGTATATGGAACCCACATATATGAGACTCATATACATGAGTCTCACACCTATATGTTTTGTTGTTTAGAGCATTCACAGCAGGCTCAGCAGCTTCTCTATAAGGGTTCTATTTCCTAAATTTTAGAGAAAATGTCAAGAAAGTCACAAATAGCCACCTACAACAGCTTCCCTATATTTTTCTATTCCCTGGGAATGCTATAGTGCTTCCCAATACATAGGGAAACACTGTAGCATTCTCATTTATTTGTTTATTCACAAAATATATTATCTTTCTCCTACTTTATCTTCTCTTTCTTACTTTTAATTAAAGTAAAAGTAAAAAAAAAAAAATAATATTTTAATGATATAAGGAAAAATGAAGGAAAGCTGCTATGAAGTTTTTTTTTTTTTGAAAAAAAAGTGGTTTTGTTCTCTACGTATAGGAAAAATGGTTGGGAAGCTTTCACAGCAGCTTCCCTAAACGGGGTCTGTTCTTTAAATTTTATGAAAAATTTCAAAAAAGTTACAAAAATCCCTCTACAGCAATTTCTCTAAAATTTCCGTTTCCCTAAGAAGTTGATAGTGCTTCCCAATCACTTCCTATTCAATTGTTTATTCACAAAATATATTATCTTTCTCTTACTTTATTTCTTTTTCATACTTTTAATTAAAGTAAAGGTAAAAAATATATTATCTCTCTCTTACTTTATCTTTTTTTTTAACTTTTAATTAAAGGAAAAAAAAAAAATTTAATAATATAAGAAAAAATGAAGGAAAACTACTGTATAATGTTTTTTTTAAAGGAAAAAAAAGAGTAGTTTTATTTTTTACGTATAAAAAAATGATTGAGAACTATTATGAATACTCTAAAATTGATATATTGTATTGTAATGTACGAAAATCATTTCAATTTTTATTTATCCCATTTTTTCGGTCAACTTGATCTTTTATTGTCCTTCAATATACGGTTTTGTGAGAAGACAAATTAAGCATTCAAAGACACGAGAGTTGCGTTTTTCAAAGATCACAGGTATGGCGTGCAGAGATTTTTCAAAGATATGCACACCGCATATTATTTATGCATGGTCACGTCGTGTACGTCACATCCGGCCAATAGACACCCTAATAAGCATTACTAGCAGCTTTCATATAAGGGATCTGTTCCCTAAATTTTAGGGAAAACTTTAAGAAAGTCAAAAAAAACATCCCACATCAGTTTTCCTACAATTATCTGTTCCCTAGGAAGAAGTGAACAGTACTTCCCAATACATTGGAAATCACTATTCACATTTCATTCAATTGTTTATTCTAAAAATATAATCTCTCTCTTACTTTATCTCTTTCTTTTCTTACTTTTAATTAAAGTAAAAGTAATAAAATAATATTTTAATGATATAGGAAAAATTGAAGGGAAGCTGCTGTGGGGTGTTTTTTGATAGGGAAGCAAAAAGTAATTTTATTCCCTACATTTAGGAAAAATGAAGAGAAAGAAAAGAGAAGCTGCTATGAATGCTCTTTAATTTGCGCTTTATTTATACCCAACTGCTATCATCTCTTCTTCCTACCTGCATTTTCCTTCCCCACTTTCGTAACTTTTACAACACTTCTTTGCATTTGATGCTCCCTGAGTCCCTAGTCGCATACTTTTCCCACACTTTCAGTTTTCCAATACCTGAAAAACATGAACCCAAAACCACTCGACTTCTTCCCTCTTTCTCACCTCCACATGAAATTCAAGAAAATGTTATAATTTCCATCTCAAGAATGGGAGATTTTGGGAAAAAAAATTCACAGGTATATATTTTTCTTTTCAGAAGTATAAATTATTTTCTTTTCATCTGTTTAATTTTAGATACTTTTCCTTTCTAGTTTTTTTTTTTTTTCACATGTTTATGCTTTTAGGTCAAGGAAATTTTCGGTGGATTAATTGAGCTTTCTATCTTACTTTGTTTCTCTTTGTTTGGTTGTGTGATGAGCATGGTGTTTGCTCACCAGATTGTCAATTTTGGTTAAGATTACTTCTATTTGAATTTTGAGAGGGGAATAAAAAGTTTTTTTTTAAAAAAAAAAAAATCTCAAGATTTTGGCTAAACATGGGTTTTTTAGTGAGCTTGTTGAGATTTGCTTGAATAGTGACGCTCTAAAATGGAGAGGAGAATAGAAAGGTTAATGTATGAGGTATTTTTTGTAAATTTTCTCAATATTTTTGTTAAACATGAATTTAAGAGAGTTTGTTGAGAATACTATGAGTGTGGTGATATTTGACACCACTTAAAAAGAGAGAAAATTAATGGGAAGACTTTTCTAAAAAAAAAAGTAAAGGAAAAAACGAAAGTAAAATTTATCACTGACATTTTTTATTGCCTTGACCGGAGCAAGTATATTTGGAATAATTGAAGCAAAAGTCATATTTTCCATCAGATCTGGTAAAACTGAGCTGTTCTTTTGTTTCTTCAGTAGAGATATGAACGATCTCTCGTTTGAGGAATTATTAGACTGTTGTTTTAATTTGGATAGAGTTTATAAGCATTATTATGATGCAGCTATGTGGCATATTTATGATAAAGGAATTCGAGACAAAAAATCATATTCTGACACGGGCCGAAAAGGAAAATACAAACCGAAAACTGCAAAAGAGGTTATAAGAAACAATTATTTATTATTTATATTTGTTTTAATTTTTTGTCCTTATATGCAGTGTTTTCGGATTACGTTGAGATCGTAAATCATTGGGACGAATGAATGCGTACGCGGTCATCCTTTATGTGTTATAATGGAAGTTACCACGAATCTTTCAACACTAACCGAAGTAAGTGTAATTCCTTTTCATGGTCATTAAAAAAAATATTATTTTTTTACTTTTTATATTTTTTTGTTTTCATGTGACCGGATCAGATATACAAAAGCCAGGATAAAAAATTGACAGCTCTTTGACGTTGTCATCATGCAATCATGGGAGTTAGCTTTGGTATGGAAAAGGATAATCAAAATTATTAGTCAATTAGGTATTCTTGGGGCAAAGGATAAAAAGAGGGATGATTATGGGAAGGTGACTTAGATAGTCTAACAACGATGAAACATCCATTGATGTTTGAGAATTGTTATCAATTTCATATGATCAGTATTTCACTCAAAGGATCTTTCAGAGCTCTATTAGGAATTTTTTTAGTATGTTTTTGTTATTTTTGTCTTCACATGATCATTGTGCACTTAATATGCTTTTAAGTAAATCAAGTTCCCGAGGATTAATGTTACTTAGTTTGTCTTTGTTTGTTTTGTTGTGTCAATTTTGGTTAAGATTAGTGGATCGCCCTAAAAATAATAAAGGGCTGAGATTTGATCAAACATTTTTTAAACAAAACGCTGCTGTCTCATTCAAGGACAACGTTTAAAGCAAACGTTTGTCATCAATGCTGTTTAAGGGCAAAACGGGAAAGAAAAAAAATCAGTTTTGCTTTGGGAGTGGCCGAACCACTCCCTATAGGCCACGAGGGTGGCAAACCACCCCCAAGGACAAAACAGGAAAGAAAAAAATGATTTTTGCCTTGGGCCACAGAGTGGTCCGGCCACCCTTAGACCAGCCGGTTTGAGGGTGGCACTGACGTGAATTTCCGTTAGTTTTAAAATGAAAAATAGACACGTACCATTTTCATCTTTTTTCATACTACATGTACCACGTATGATTAAAATTAAAAACTCAATGGACAAAAAATAAAGTTTGCAAACCACTTAAGGCAAGTGGGTATTTAACCCAAAGAAAAATTCTATCTTGCCTATTCTACTTAAAAAAAAAAATGAAGCCATTTGACAATTATATTGGCAAAGCTCTAAAAAAAAATTAGCTAAAGAAAAATGCTAAAATTACAATAAGTGTATAACTAGTACACAACCTCAAGACACATTAAGGTGAGACTTACATGCACTTGTAGTGCATGTATATATATAGCCATAAACCCTAAATGTATGTACTATATAAGGGACTAAACTATAAGTATTTAATTCATTATGTAGCGCGGAACCCTTAAAATAATTGCATTTACTATATATAGCCATAAATAGCAATGTTACTGTATATAGTTTCTAAACTGTTTACATGCATGCATATCTATATATAGTATTAATTATAGGAAATTTTTTTAAATTTTGTTATGTTTTAAATTTTTTTTTTTTGTTTCTAAACGTAGATGGTGTACAAAACTAAACCCTAATTTAAACTATTTGGTTTAATTATATATATAGCACCAAATTTGTTTAATTATGCATATAGTACAATATGTAAATTAGGTTAGGGTTTACGTACTTATTAGTATAATATATATATATATATAAATAAGGAACCTAAAAAGCATAAATTTCAAGTATAGAATTTACATATAGCATATAGCTTTCAAACCTAATTTTATGTGTATAAGCTATGTACACCGTATTTTCACAAATTTGTATGGTTAATAAGATAAGGAGTTTTTTTTTTTTTTTTTCAAAAAATTAATACAACACAATTTTTTATTTTTTTTTAATATATATTTGGAAAAAAAATAACAGTTTGACATGTGTAATAATACGCGTGTCCAATTGGACACGTGTATTAAATACACGTGTCCATTTGGACGCGTGTAAAAAGGCTAATGCTTAGGAGAAGCATTTCTTCCGGATTTCATCCGGAAAAAATGTTTTTTCATGGCATTATTGTAATTAAAAGTAGCATTACTGTAATATTTTAATTACAATAATGCCATGGAGAACCATTTTTCCCGGATGCAATCCTGAAAAAATGCTTCTCCTAAGCATTGCTCGTGTAAAAATACACGCGTCCAATTGTGAAGATGGTACAATTAGACACGTGTACGTCTCATAAGACACGTGTCAAATTGGACGCGTGTCTACAGTAACCGGTACTGTAGACACGCGTCCAATTGTGTGATTTTTTGTAGTGGTATCACAGCCCATAGCTAAAACCCTTAAAAGTTGATTTCATATATCTCTGCTATATCTCTTCTTATGTGTCATAATTTTTTGGGATAATTACATTTTTCCCCCATGAACTACCGACCTATATCATTTTGCCCCCACGAACTACCACTTCTACCAAAAGAGAGCATCAAACTACCATTTTTACACACTTTGCCCCCTTCCGTCAGGAATCCAGTTAACTTGGATGGAATATGACATTTTTTATTGTTAATTTTGATTTAAAGACCAAAATACCCTTTGCAGTAATTAATAAAAAATATTAAAATTAATATATTTATTTTTTTAAAAAAAAAAAAAAAAAAAAAAAAAGCCACCCCTGAGGTGGCCGGGTGGCTCACGGCCCACCCCGGCCTAAGGGGTGGCCACCCAGCATCCGGGGTGGCCGCGAGCCACCCCAGAGGTGGTCGGAGCTACCTTTAGGGGTGGCTCGCAGGCCACCCACGGCCACCCTAGAAAAGACCTAGGGTGACCGTGCGGCCACCCCAGGTTCTGGGGAGGCCATGCGGCCACCCCCTTTTCTTTCATTTTTTTTTTAAGATGAAGGTATTTATGTCATTTTTGAAATTGAATTAGGACATTTAAGTTTTTGCATGAATTAGACTGACGGAAGGGGGCAAAGTGTGTAAAAATGGTAGTTTGATGCTCTCTTTTGGTCGAAGTGGTAGTTCGTGGGGGCAAAATGACACAGGCCGATAGTTCATGGGGAAAAAAGTAATTACCCCTAATTTTTTTCATTTTATAAGAAAATATTTCTCAATTTTTGCTCTGCATTGAGTGGTCATATGATGAATTATGCAGTAAGCAAGCAAGCATCCTGGTGTCTTGGTAGGAAATTTCAGTGAACAGTTACCAGGCGTAACAAAAAATAATTTATTTATTTAAAATGAAACCCAAATACAAGTGTACTTAATTTTATTTTAATAAATATGTGAGAAGCATTTGTGTGAGTAAGAGCATTCCTAATAGTCTCACCAAATTTTACTCACCAAAATAGTTAAAAATTATTTTTTTCTATTTTGGTGAGCCACTTTATTAAAATTCTCCCAACAGCCTCACCATTTTAATTAGTCAAAATTTACTATTCCATTTAAATAATAATTTTTCAGATTTTTTTTTTATTTCTCTATTTAATATTTTTACAAAGAATCATTCGTATCCATGAAATAAAGAATTATCGTGTGAGAGAGATAGGAGATGGGAGAAGAAAATGAGAGAAAAAAGAAAAAAAAAATGTGCTGATCATGTGAGAGAGAAATGTGAAACAAAATTTGGTGAGTGAGTTGGTGAGTGAATATTACTCATCAAAATTGATGAGTAATTTCACTCATCAAAACTTTTTGGTTAAAATGGTAAAGTTGCTGGGAGTGATTTTTTAGTATTTTCAGTAAATTAGGTCACCAAAATAACTAAAAAGTTATTTTTGATAAAAATACTATGAATGCTCTCATAAACCACCATGGCTAATAAAGCAGGTTGTCAGCTAGCCTTTTTAGGCTATCATTCAAAGGGTACGAAGGAAGGAAGAAGATGAAGAAAGTTGTAAAGGAATCGAAGGGAAGATGGAAAGCGACGAAAATAGGTCCGATCCAGCTTCTCTTTTGTCTTGCAATGTCCCATCAATGCCTAGCTGTGCATTTTTCATTGCAATTAATTTTTGAAGTTTTATTTATTTATTTATTTTTTATATGAATTACCCTGGCAAGTAAATTTGAGCTTTATTACACTCAACGCGTACTTGCTTGTCTAGTTGTCTCCAAACCCGCATTTCCCTTTCCCACTTTTTCGCTTGTTTGCATTTGATGCTACCTGACAACAAGCCATCCTTGGTCGGCACATTCTCAATTTTGAACCTCCAATATCGATCTGCGAAAAATGAACCCAAATTGCTCATCTTCACATGAAGTCGGGCAAGATGCTATAATTTCCATCTCAGGAATGGGTGATTTTGGGAAAAAAAAACTCAGAGGTATATATATTCTTTTTCTAGAATTTTGACTTATTTTCTTTTCAACCCTTTAATATATATCGTTGGCTTCAGTTCTTTTCTTTCAACTGTTTAAGTTTAGATCAGTGGCTTCAATCCTTTTCATGAAATCAGTACTCTAAAAACTGCACCTAGTTCTGTGAGTACAACAGCCAAAGTAGAAGGGTTAAAACAATTGTACTATTTTTCAAAGAAATGGCCACCTTGATACATGCGATCAACCACTACTATCCACCACTACTGGACGAAAATACAGAGAATATTTTTGATTTTATTGTTTTAAAAAGAAAGTAAAAAATATAGGTCGTGTTTGGCAAACATTTATGATCGTGAATTTTTTTAAATAAAAGTTTGAATAGTAATAAAATGCGATTGAAGTAATATAAAGTATATAAAAGTTTGAAATTATTTTATAAGAAGGTAAAAAAAAAATTTGTTTCGTAGTGAAATTTTTATTTGAATAATAATAAAAAATTATTAATGTAATATAAAAAATAAAATAAAAAAAGAATGTTTTGAATTTATTTTTTTTTTTGAAAGAAATAAAAAAATTAAGAGAGTTAAAAATGTTTATCAAACACCCCTATAAAAAGAAGAAGCGAGAGTTATTTGCCTAGCAAACTCACAATCATCCAGCGTCACTTCTGTTAGGACGTGCCATCAATGCCCAGCTGTTACACTTTTCTTTTCTTTTTTTTCTTTTTTTGTTAGTACATTGTAGACAGAATGAAAAGAAGGAAAAATCTAACTTACGTAACAAAGAAGGTGGAGGGGTATCTTTTCTAAATCATTGAGGAAAATATGAGGATAATGGGAAAATGAAGAGAATGCATCTAAAATAAATTTTAGTTGCGGCTCAATTTGCCATATGGTGGGCACAGAAGTTTGCACTTCGGTTAACATGACTAGCTTGTCAGCTAGCAGTTGGAGAGAGGATGGAGAGAATGTTAGAAATGATGGAAGCAATTCGCCAATCTGTAGTAGATGTTGGATGCTGAAGCGCCAAAGTAACATTAAGAAAATCACCTTCTAAGATAAAATAAGATAACCCTAAAGAAGTTGTCAATCAAGAAGTCAGAAGAGCAGCAAGAGCCTCACCATAAAGATGAGAGCATGGAGAGCTAATCAGGGAGATACACTTGATTATAGAATCAATAGAGTCTCTGCAGACTGTAGCTTGAGCAGAGAAGGTGGCTCTGATAGCAGTATCATAGTTTATCTTCAAATAGGGAGGAGACGGGCTTTTTCAGACTGTAGGAGTTTTATAATATTTGGTTGTCCACGTATAATAATGTTCCAGAGCAATCCTGTTGATAGTAGTAGATATGCTAAGAGCATTCAGGATAATGCTATCATGATAAGCTTTGTTCCTGGTAAACCAAAGGTAGTCACAGGCAACAGCAGCAAAAATTTGGAACTTATGAGTCTCTGCTAGAGGGACGCCAAACATACGATGTGGATGGAGAATGATAAAGAGCCAATCTGTCATGTTAGTAACATTTAAAGCAATAGTATCCAAAGGCAAAAAAGATTGGCACCAAACCACACGTGCAATAGGGCAAGTGAAAAAGAGATGGGGACGAGAGTCTATGGGATAAGAACATAGGGAGCAACTGGTGTCTGATATGGAAGAAGGGATGGTTTGAGAAATTCGAAATTTGGTAGGAATAATATTTCATACCATTTTCCAAAGAAAAAGTTTTAGGCAATGGTTCAGCTGAAGCTTCTAAAAAGCCTTCCAACTAGATTTTGAGAGAGGTAAAGGAGTGGAAGTAGATAAGGAGCTAATGAGGTGATGGGCGGATTTAGTGGAGAAAACACCGGTAGAAGAAGGGGTCCAGAGAAAGGAATCAGAGTGTGGACGAATATTGATTTTTAAAATTTCAGATATGGTGGTGGGATCAAACAAAAAATGCAAGACATTTTGCCTCCAGGACATGGTAGGAGAGTGAATAAGATCATAAATGGCCAGGAGTGGTAGGAGGAGATGGACGGCAATCTACGGATAGGTGTGAAGGATGGGACAGTAAGAATCCATGGTGAAGACCATATAGGAAGGCTTGAGTTATTATAAGGAATAAAACAAGCTCCAGAAGAGATGATGGGTAAGGTTGCCTTGATGCCATTCCAAATCCGAGATCCAATTTTAAGAGACGAGGATAAGAGATTACCATACCTGATATACTTTTGTTGGAATAGAGAGAGCCATAAGCTGTTGTGATTGGAGAACAGTTTCCATCCGAGTTTGGATATCAGAGACAAGTTCACATCCTTCATAAGTCTGAAACCAAGACCACCCTGATCTTTTGGCAAACACATAGAATTCCAAGATTTTAGAGATAAGTTGCGGGTTTTGTCCTTTAGGAAACCCCAATAGAAATTTTTAAAAGCCCAATCCAATTTTTTTACAAAGAGCATCTGGAAACAGAAAAGAACTCATGGCATAAGATGGTAGAGTAGATGCCATTGTTTTAATTAGAGTTGATTTACCTGCCTGAGACAAGGTTTTAGATCTCCAACCTTCAATTTTCCCATTAACCTTGTTTAAGATGTCAGAGAAGGTTGTTGTTCTTGATTTGCCAAACAGGATAGGAAGGCCAAGGTGTTTTGCAGTAGCTGGGGTGAGCTAGTAGGGGAGAAAGTTCCTGATAGCTGAGATGGTAGAAGCATTTGTGTTTTTGCTAAACAAAATATTTGATTTATTGGTATTGACAATTTGTCCTGACCAAGAGCTATATTTATTAAGACAATCCCTTATAATAATAGCTTCACTAGAGATTGCAGTGGTGAAGATGACTAGATCATCAGCAAATAAAAGATGGTTTAAGGAAGAAATCGGGAGATAACTTCAGTGCCAATAATAAAGAGAAAATGGGAAAGTGGATCACCCTGACGAAGACCCCTAGAAAGGGAGAATAACCCGTATGGGCTGCCATTTAGAAGCACTGAGAATGAGGAGGTGGAAATGCAGAGTCTGATCCAGTTGATCCACTTTGGATGAAAACCCAAGTTTTGTAAGAATTGCAAGCAAAAAAGACTATTCCATTTTGTCAAAAGCCTTCTCCATATCAATGTTAACAGCCATTAGGCCTCCTCTACCCCGCTTAGATTTAAGAGTATGAAGCATCTCATGAGCCAATATAGAATTGTCCTGAATATGACGGTTAGGAACAAAGCTATCTGATATGGAGATATAATATTGTTGAGTAGGGGCTTCAGCCTAGTAGCTAGTAGCTTGGATATGATCTTATAAATAATGTTGCAGAGGCTAATGGGGCAGAAATGATGCACGGAGGAGGCACCCAGCTTCTTTGGAATTAAAGCTATAAAAGTGTGATTCTGTTCCTTGATCATGTGGTTATTCCTGAAAAAATTTCAGACAGCTTGTAGAACAGTCAATTTAATACTATACCAATATTTCAATTAAAAAAAGAGCGGTAAATCCATCAGTTTAATAAATTATTACGTGTCAATAAAATAAATAAAAAGTACATATTTTTATTAATTTTATTAAAAAATATGTGAAAATACTATTTTTTGTATTGTACACTAATTACAACTCATTTTGCCAGCATTTTTATTGCAATTCACACCATCTAAAGAAATCGATGCATGCACTCCCCTACTGCACGGAAATACTCATCAAGCTCCATTTCTCATCCGACGTCCCATCAATGTCAAAGCTGGCATTTTAGTATTTCAGAGTGCGAGTATTTTTTTTTTTTATGCTCCGTTTGTTTCGTCGTAAAATAATTTATGGAAAATGATTTCGGTATTTTTCGGTGTTTGGTGATGGCGAAAATAATAGTCAACCGGAAAATAATTTCTGTTTGACCAAAAATGCTTAGTAAATTTCGGAAAATGATTTACGCTTTTTAAAAGCGTAAATCGTTTTCCGAAGACGCCAGACGCGGTCGATCTATTTTAAACGAAACAATCGACCTTCACTTTCAAGCAGCCGACCACCATCAAAATATTGTCTGTATCGGAATCCGACAACATCTGGTTAATGTCGCCGGAATCCGGTCGGTCAAGATTCCGACGACCAATCTGGCCAGATGGTCGGAATAGACAGCCAGATTCCGGCCGGCTGGCCGGACGGATCTGGCCAGATCCGGCTATCCCAGATTCCAACGAAACTGTCCGGATTCCGGCCTTTATCTCGAATTCTGGCTATATTAGCCGGAATCAGGTAAAAATGGTCAGAATCTTGTCAGTCAGTGACCGAATCTCGTCATCGATGATTTTTATATTATTTTATATTAATATTTATATGTTTTGAATAAAAATTAATTTTTATAGGTTAAAATGATTGAATGAAAATATGAAAAATATTTTGTGATTTTCTGTACGCGCCAAACACCGAAAAATGCTTTCGGCGAAAAATATTTTTCAGAAAAATGACTTCTCTTAAACTATTTTACGACGAAAATCATTTTACGCCGAAACAAACGGTGCATTAATATATATATATATATATATATATATATATATATATATACATGAATTACCTGGCAACTTGCCGTGTAAACTCAACGACTACCTGCTCTTCTCCAAAGCCGCATTTAACTTTCCTATAGCAGGCCATCCTTAGTGGCATATACTTCAACCGCATCAATTTTGAATCCCCAAAATCCTAAAATCATGAAGCCAAAACCATTCAACTCCTCTCTTCCTCTCCATCACGAACTTGGGAAAGATGCTATAATTTCCATCTCAAGAATGAGAGATTTTGGGAAAAAGTTTACAGGTATATATATATTTATTAAAAAAAAAAATTGATTTATTTCTTTTCAACCCTTTAACTTAGATCGTTGGCAGTGGCGGACCTAGGTTTATTAAAATGGAGGGGCTAAATTGAAAAGAAAAAAAATAGAGGGGGCAAAACTAAAAAAATTAAAAAATTAAAGGGTAAAATTTTAAATTTTTTTTTTTTTTTTTGAGAAATTTTTTTTTTTAGGGGAAAATTTTAGGGCTTGGGGGGGCCAGGGCCCCCCCTAGCCTCCATGTAGGACCGCCCCTGATCGTTGGCTTCAGTTGTTTTTCTGCTGTTTGTCTGCATATTCATTTGTATTATGTTTGGTATACCCTTACACAATATATGTTGATTGTGTCCGTCGACCGTTGCAGCCTGTTGGCCACACTCCTTTGTACGTCAGCCTGTGCATTCCTTAAGCAAAATGCTGCTATTTTTTTATGGGAGAAACAGTAATACTCAAACTCACTCTTTGTGTGAATTTACAAGGAAATTACAACATAGAGGAATATATATTCAAACACCACAAGCACAAGACACACAATTTTGAAGTGAAAAACCTTGTCGGTGTGAGTCTTCTCTAGCAGAATAGACGAGTCTTCTCTATCAATAATTACGGAAATACATGAGTATTCTGTAGTCTTAACTAGAGGCATACAATCAGCAACTATCTTCAAGAAATACAATTTATTTGCTCAAATCAACTTCTACAAAAATAAGAGAAAAATCTCACCAAAAAGAGGTTACTGTTCATGGGATGAAAAACGACCACCAGTTGCTCAGAATCCAATCTCCACCGTTCACAATGAAGATTCACGTGTCATGAACATGCACCCAAAATTTTAACCACAAACGCTCGTTGATCGGAGCGGTTATTCTGATACCTAATGTATTTATTCTAAATATTTTCTTCTATTTAGTAAATTAACTAATGTTTTGGTTCTTGCTGTTTTTGTTGTTCCATGTGTTTTAAGTGTAATTTTGTCTCAATAGCTTACCCGGGTACCGATCTCAACGCCCTTGTACTGTGTTCTTAAACCATCTCCAACGGCTGATGTAAACTCAACTTTTGGTTAAAGTTGATGACAAAAACAATAAAACCCTCCTCTTACGAATTATACAACCCAACGCCAGAAAAGATTTCTTCTACATTTGTGCACGGTATCACGCCACGTGGTGATATTGTGCACAAATAGATACTTATTTTATTATTTTTTCTTTCTAGCCTTTTACTTGAAACGTCTAGCTTCCTTGATGCTTTATTGCCGCATCATCTTTGCAGGGTTTAGAGTTGTTTCTCTCACTTTCTTTGCTCTTTTATTTTTAGATGAATTTTTTCCTCTTTCTCTCGTCACGTACCGGAAATCGTCCTCCATGTTCATGATCTCATGATTGCAGTTCATGGTGATCTCGGTCCCGCCGGTCCTTGCCACTTAAGTGAAGTACAGGATCTTGAGCTCGTCGCCGCCGCTGTCGAGCATTTCGCCAATCTGGACCATGGTGGCCGGCCCGCCGATCCATTTGAATAACACCCCCCAAAAAAAAAAAAAAAACCTAATAATTAGATATTTTAAGAATATTATAATTTTTTATTTATTTGGTGTAATTAAAAGAGATTAAACTTTTGTTCAAAAAAAAAATTTTCACTACCAAAAAAAAGGCATTTCTTGGCATTTATTATGTGTCAAGAAATAGGTATTAAATGTCAAGAAACAATTCTTGACTTTTAATTCCTCACATATCTCTAATGTCCCAGCTTTGTAGTCAAGAAAGTTTATTTCTTGGCACATAACTTATGTGTCAAGAAAATTTCCTGACATATAAATTATGTGTCAGTAAAATTGATTTTCTGACACATGATATATGTGCAGGGAATTAATTTTGCTGGCACATAGAAGAAACTCAATTTTCTGGCACATATATATGTGCCACGAAACATAATTTTTGCACATAAATATATGTTAGTAAACTGTGTTTCATGGCACATATATAGGTGCCATAAAATCGTGTTTCATTGCACATGATTTATGTGCCACTAAACCTTAGTTTCCATTGGTTTACTGGCACATATATCATGTGCCAGGAAAGTTGATTTTCAATTTAAAAAATTTGATTATACTGGAATTATTCCAGTATAATCAATTTTTTTAAAACCTTATAAAATATATAATCAAAATTGACAAATAACCAAGGGAAAACATATTATATATTTAATTAATATAACAAAATAGCATCAAACAATCTCAACTATTAATTAAGAAACATCCAAGTACTATACTAGCTGTTACAAAAAATTAATATGATCAATCCCATAGTCATCAACAAGCTACAAAAATATTTAGTTAGATTTTTAATCAATCCGGACTATGTCTCCCCATTCCTGAAGGTGTATATCCCAAGTCCTTGCATTTTGTCTGCAAAATATTCCCCAACATGTATTCTCATTCCTGCATTTTCATATGAAGCACATTAGTCTAAGACAGTAGAAAGTAGCAAATAAAATGAATGTCAATTATAAAGTAGTTCAACATACACATATATATTGAACAAATTGTCCTATACACCCATGACCCATCAATCTAACATGTGCAAATCAGACTCTCTCTCTCTCTCTCTCTCTCTATATATATATATATATATATATGTAAATTAAAAAAAAAAAAACCTAGCTGTATATAGATATTTAACAATAAATAGATAAATATTTTAACTATATATTTATACATAGTTAAGACATAAATCTCTTACAAGCTGAGTTGTACGAAAATTCCTCCGTACGTATGGCATAACGCGATAGAAAATATATATAGTTTGAAGGATCTTCCTCCAATATATTAAATTTTAATCCAGCAAATCTTTAACCGTTAAATTTTATCCGCAAAGGAGAAACATGATAAAAAGGGAAAAGTTCATTAATTCACAGCACATCATTTACCGTTAGCAAATATCAAAACGCTTTCAGGAATTTTTTATCGTTCCCACTTCTCATTTTAATGATGATTTCTAATGCTCCTTAATTCCGCAATGCATGATTAATATTCATAGATCTAGATGCATAATAATTAAATTTGATTAATATTCAATGATTAATTGCTAGCAAAACACATTGAAATGTGGGTCAGTGGGAAAGTAAGGAAACTTCCACCTACCCAGATTCTTTTTAAAAAGCTACAATTATACAAGAGATAAGAGAACAACCACCATTATACCCCCCATTTTAGTTGTTTTTCTTTGCACTACATAAATTACTTTGCATATAGGATTCTTTTACTTAAGATAAAGAAGCAATCTAACCCCTTTAGAACACAAACACACAGTCTAACCTGAGAAACTACTTCAATTCCAATCAACTAGTCATGAATAACCTAAAGTACAGCTATTTACCAAAGAAAAAAAAAAAAAAAAAAAAAAAAAAAAAAAAAAAAACCTCCTTGATAAAACTTTTTTGTGTCTATCACGAGTCCTCCACTTCTTCCTCTTAAAATCATCAAAACAGAACATATTTTAATTTACTCTAAAAATCCTAAAACAAAAACCCTATCTAAATCTGACCTCACAGAATAAGAAAACTCTAAATAAAAATCATCAGTAGTTTATCATTCTCTGAAAGATGACTTGTATGGAAGATATCGAGAGAGAGAGAGAGAGGGGTAACATACCGATGGAGTTCGAGGGAGGAGATCGAGTCGATGAGGGCAGCGCTGCATCCGGAGAGAGAGAGAGAGAGAGAGAGAGAGAGAGAGAGAGATCAGTACTGAGATGGAGAGATATGAGGGGAAAAAAAGATTGAAAAAAAAAAACAAATAATGCTACTTACAGGAGATGAGGGAGAGATATGAGGGGAAAAAATTGAAAAAAAAAAAAAAACAAATAATGCTACTTACGGGAGATGAGGGAGAGATATGAGGAGAAAATGAGAGATATGAGGGGAAAAAGAGCAAAAAGATAGGAAAAAATTATATTAATGCGTACGTGCATCAGTTAGTAAAGGAAAACTGATTGAATCGTGAAAACATAATTAGAATTAGGCGGGCTTTTAATTTTGCCAAAAATCTTCATGGCATATGTCTAAATGTCAGGAATTTAAAATTATATGACATTAAATTATAATATTCTGGCACATATTTAAAAGCCACAATTTTTTTTTCAATTTTTTTGACCAATAAAATTATGTGTCAAGAAAGTTTAACATTCTTGGCACATTGTGAAATGTCAGGAATTTTTTTCTTTTTTCCTGACATTTTTTGACAATGTGCCACAATAAAAAATATTATCCTGACATTTATATAAATGTCAAGATTAAAACGTCAAGAAATGCATTTTTTTTTTGTAGTGTTTGCAGAAAAAGAGGGACGTGTGGAATTTTTTGCCAAGTGGGTTGGCTTTAGTTTTTTTTTTTTTTTTTTTTTCTTTTTATTATTTTTGGATGTTCTTAATTTGTGTGGCCTGCAAGTTAATAGTCTTCCTCTTCAAGCCACGTCCACCGTTGTCTTTAGTTAAATACACTATGGCCCCTCTTCTTCCTCACCTTTCTACCCAACATTCCAGAAGATAGTATACCTTTCTTCTGAACTAAGAAGCTTACGAATCAAAAGAAACCAACAAACATGTATTCTTTGAGCTTCTTTTTTTTTTAGAACATTCTTCTTTAGCTTTAAATATATAATTTCTTTTTTCTGTCTATCTATCACCTGAATCACTCCCTCGAGGGTTACATACCCCTTTTTTTTTTTTTTTTTCTTTTTCTTCTCTTCTTTTCCTTTCTTCCTTTTCTTCTTCCTTCTCTGTTTTGTTTTCTCTCCTTCCCATATCAACCGAACCAGAGAGAGCTAGACAAGAGAGATGAGGAAGAGGCCGAGTGAGTGGGGGAGGGAGAAGACCCAACCGGTGGGTTGGCATTGGACTGAGCGGATGAGGCCGCTGGGCCGGCATGCCACGGCCCCGGGTCGGCGACGTCATTGGAGAGCGTTTTTCGGCAACGTCACTGGAGAGCGTTTTTCGGCAACGGCGAAGAAGGGGTTTTTCCAGCGATTTGTCTGGTACCAATACAGTAGGAAGCTTATTTTCTTTATGGGTAAGTGAAAATCTTAGTTCTTTCCATTTGGGTTGATTTTCTAAGAAGTTTTGGGGGCGATTTCTTTGGGTAGACTATATGAGTTGAGAGGAAAATTTCTGGTTTTGGGATTGGTGATTTTGAGTTCTTGATTTTTCTGTTTGATGCATTTTGGGTAATCTCTGTGACAAAAATTCAATGGGTATTTTGTTAGGAATTTTGTCCTTGGTTTTTGGTATAGACCGAATGGGTTTTGGCAGAAATTGTTTTGTTTAGACAATTGGGTTCTTGAGAAATTAGGATTATGAAGAGAACACTCTAAAGTATACGAATTATTTTACCTAAGAGATTTGTTGGGTGTTTGGAAGGTTAATTGGATGTTTTTCCTATTTTATGTATGTGTGTGTGAACTCTTGATTGACTGATTGTAGTGATATTTTCTTTCAAGCCGAATATTTTTTGTAGTTGTTTTCATGATGACTCGTTAGTATTGGTGTTAGGTAACCAGTGACAAAATTCTTCAGAAGTCCCAAAGCTTCATATATATGATTCTTTTAGGATTATTCATTATTGATGACAAGATTTTCAGGTGCTATATAAGGAATTATTTATATATTTAAGTACTTTAGTATAAACTTTAATTTGGATAGGGAATTTTATACATGCAAAAATTTACTAAATTCTAAGATTTATAGTTATTTGCTATAAATGATATATTACATATGGGATACTTTTATTTAAACCTTTATCTAAAATTCAAAACACCCCTCTAAATTTATCCTTGTGATTTGTATAGGTAGAAGGACACCGAAAAACCCACAACAAGATTTTATTACAAATCTTTTGAGAAAGTGTTGGGGAATTTAACGAAGCATTTACTTACCTGATTTTAATTATTTTAATGTCAAGCTTTTATTACTCATATGTTATTATTCAAGAATTTTGTGTATAAATTACAGTTATGATTAAGAGCATTTTAAAGTTATGATTTATGCATAATTATAGTTATGATCAAGAGCACTTCAAGTTATGGACTATGCATACTTACAGAGCATTTCAAAGTTATGATTAGAGAGCATTCCAAAGTTTATGATTTATACATGAATACGGTTTTAAGTGAAAAGAACATCTAAAGTTTAAAATCTGCACTTGACTATAGTTATAAAAACGGCTTTTATAGTTTTAAAGTAAAATGTACAGTTATAGCAGAGCCTACAGTATTACAGAAAGCGTTCATGTGCAGTAATTGTTTAACCCTGAGGCACTATTACAGTTATGATCAGTGCCATATAGGGTAGCATGGCAAGCACACCGAAGGACGGTTACGCAAAGGTGTGTGCTACAGGCAGGGTTGGCCTTCACCTAGAGAAGTTTCCCAACTCGGCGACTCTCCCCTGTGATGACAGGCTGAGTCTATAGGTCCTTTGGACAAAGTCCAGGTGCTCTGCTCACGGGTAATAGCGGTGTAGTCTATAAAGGAGTAAACTACAGTTATAGGTTTTAAGAGAAATTAAATGAAAAAGAATTTACTTGATTATTTATAAATTTCTTATGCTATTATTCAAGTTTCTTGTTCATTTACTTTTTTATTTTATGTTTTAACTGTGAGTTATATTATAACATGTTTTATTTCCTTCGTGTTGTGATTTCCTTACTGAGTTGTTGAACTCACCCCATTTTTCTTATAACATTTTTCAGATGAAGGTTTATATCATTGTCATGAGAGGGGGAGTTCCAGTGGGACTCCTCGTCACTAGTGATCCATATATATTGTCGTATCAGTGGGAAACTTGGACCCATTGCTCAGTTGATTAGCAGAAGATGTAGCCATCTGTAAATAGTAGCAATTTAGTTTCTGAGGACTTCACTGTTGATATGGACTGTAGAGCTAAAAGATTAAAGTAGTACAGTTTTATTTAGTTATGGTAACTGTACACATTACCGTCCTTTAGGTAGTTAAGAGGTTATCTAGCAATTATGATTGTTAGCATTTTGTAATTACCTCCTTACTTTTGAGTTGTAATAAACTATTAACCCAAGTGTAATATTTTTTTATACTACTAATGAAGATAGTATAATTAGTTTTATTACTCGTGTCTTGGGACTCTTTGTCTTTATTTTTACATAGACTCACTTAGTTCACGTTTTCCCTTATATCCCAAAATGGGGGGCGTGACAATTCGTCTGATGGGTATGGGATTTGGTCGGAGGAAAGGTGGGTGGCTCTTCTTCCTGGACCACTAGGTGGCCTCGCTTGAGGAGGCCGGCCGGGTCTCCGACGCCCACGTTAACACCGCCGATCAGAGGATCCAGTTCGCCTCAGAACAACAACAGCAGCTAGATAGTTGGCCCTGTCTTAAAAAATGATTATTTTAATAGAGGAAATTTTAGATAAGCTATAGATGGGGTTTTGAAAACTGGTTACCTAAGATTGGCAAAAATAAGTTTTGATTACCTATTTTGGCTCAGAATTCCCATAAGTCGCTGGGACTGCTCTTAGGGCACTAGCACTCTTTTTGTATGTAAAGCTGTAGTTTATGTCTTTTTATTTTTAAGAGAAATAATTGCACTAAGGTTAAAATCTGAATTGAAGCGGTTAATAATTTCATTTTTAATATTAACAGCTAACTTATTTGTTAAAAGTTTAAAACTAAAGCGTTAATGCATGGCCGGTTCTTTCGATCTTTTATTATTATTATTATTATTTTATTTTTTATTTTTTTTATTTAAAGCTATTATTTACGGTCCCAGTAAAATAAGCCCTCAGATAGTAGCCATACAATCAATGTCTTTTCTATATTAAGAAAAAATAATAATTGTCTAAGCCCTCATATAGTTGTTATACATATAAGGTCTTTTTTATATTAAAAAATAATCAAATGCTCCAACTATAGTAAAAAGATTAGTCTAATTAAGACCTTAGTTATGATCAAAAAGTTCTTACCAATTGAAATATGGAAAGAATTCAATAAGTAAAAATGAACAATAACAGAACGTCAAATATACAAAAATGCTTTAATTAATGGATAAGGATTTTCTACAAATATTTGTTTGAATTTGAAAAAATTTGAGCAAACGATTATAAGATCATTTATGAGACTAATCTGACCAAGGATTCGGCTTCAATGCTTTAAAAGAAAAGAACAACAAATTTGCTGTTAAAAAACACAACCAACGGTGAAGATTAAATGACAGAACTTTTAAGGCGCACGACGTCGTCTTATAAGGAACTCACGAGCTTGGTAGAAAAAGGAAAAATAGAACTCACGGACTGTTTTAAACGGTAGTTACGGCACTAACATTTTTTTTTTTATTTAAAGAATTCCAAACTCGTCAAGTATATCCTTTCTTTCATTCTCTTCCTCTCTAATTCAAGAAAATCATTAGTCATTCTTTGGCACAGTCTAGCTCTAAGCGCAGAAACTTCTTCTTTCTTTTGGGCTTCTTTGTGTGCTTCATTTAGCTCTTTCTATTTGAGTTTGTTCTCCCCTGGTGCTTAAAGATAAGGAACAAGAGCTCCTGCACACAGAGGCGGGGTCGAGAGGGGTTAAATGCCGCCATTTATTTCTCAAAAAAAATTCTACTCTTGAAATTTTATATTCCAAAGTCCTAGTTCCCTCCCCTCGAAAAAATTAGGCTTGGCAATTTTTGACACAACCCGCGAACCCCGGTACGGACACGACACGAAAATACAGGATTTGGGTTTGGCATTATCGGGTTTGGCGTGTCGACCCTCGAACATGATTATGAACCAGTTCCATTAAAAAAAGAAGAAGAAGAAAGTGATGAATTAGTGAAGAGAGACCAAACCCGTATAACCCGCGAACACGGCTATGAACCACACGCCTTTTGAGTTTTGGCTTTTTCATCACTTTCAGATTTCAATCTTTCAGTTTTTCTCGAACCTTCAACTGCATCAGCGAGACCATAATCCACCATGAAAGCTTAAGCAAAGAACAAGCACCGAAATTAGAGAGCGAGTCTATGTTTGCCCCAAACCTTTCGTCGAACCCACCAATGATCGGCTCCTGTTTGGTCTCCTTATCTCTTGGGTCTGCTCGGCTCATACGGGTTTGGTCTCTCTTCATCGGCGATCTTTGGCTCTGAAGGCGTCGTTCCACAAGAATTCGGGTCCCCAACCGCCGACGTTGTTTCTGACTCCACCGTCCAACGAACCAGCCCAACGATCGGACTCACTCTCTCAACTGATCTCTCTCACACGATATCACAGTGTTTCTCTCCTGATTTCCCCCCTCTCTTAGCTACACTCAGAAGCTTTTTCAGTTCTTCTTCAGAGTTCAGAGAATCAAAGGAAGTAAATGGGTTACCCGGGTCGTGTTCGGGTAACTCAGTTGGCAATAGGGTCGTGTTCGAGTTTAAGGATTCAACTCGATTAATAATCTGGTCAATCGGGTTGACACAAACCCGACCCGTTGACCCGAATTGCCAGGGGCGGAGCCAGCTTTTAGGCTTTGGGGGGGGCCAAAACTACAAATTTTTTAAAGAATAAGGGTAAAAATTATATTTTTTCTTTTTTTTTTTTAAGATTTTTTTTTTTTTTTTTTGGGGGTGCCCTTTGGCTTGGGGGGCCCAAGCCCCCCCAAGCCATAGTGTGGCTCCGCCCCTGCGAATTGCTAAGCCTAGAAAAAACTCATCAAATGGAAAATATTTTTAAAGAGAATCAAGCTTTATGAGTCACATTACGTTTTGCCATTTTGCACTGGTTTTTTAACTTAAAACCAGTCAGCAGCCAACCAAAGATTGAAGAAGAGGAGGTTGAAGTAGGGGTGTAATTTCGGACCCGTTATAACCAGCCAGGGAAACCGGCTCCGATAACCAGAAAACCGAGAAACCGATTTGATACCCGATTATAAATAACTAGGTAACCGGGTATCCGGAGCCGGAGGATGCCCCATATCCAAATTCCAAGAGTGAGACTTGGCAGCGAGGGACTGGAGGTAAACTTCGTCTTCTCTTCAACCCATTTGGATTATCAATGGTAGATGGGTCTATACTCAATTTTGCTTTAACCAGTATTAAGAATTAGACTACCTGCAAAAGTAATAGACACTGCAAAATGATTAATACCCATTCTTAACAGACCACTCCCTTGATCACCATAGCCATCGATAAAGATTTCTAGGTTCGTCCATGACTGTCTCTTTTATTTTTATTTTCTTTAATCAGTTACTGCATGTGCATACTTGGTTCAACTGCAGCTCATTTTTTTTTCTTTGATAAACTACTATGTCCTTGATCTTTGCATTTTCAACAAAAAAGTTCAAAAACTGAAAGAGTCTCAGTGTTTACCTATTGGGTGTCTTTGATCAGTGTCATCTATATGATCTTCAATTTCTTGCAAACCATTGTTTATAAGAATTGCTTTTGAGTTTTGAGCTTGCGGCGTTAGGATATATACCCCTGAAAAGTAGGATATGTGAACCATCTGCAATTGTAGATTTGTAGTACTGCTTCCGTTTTAAAATTCCAATTCCTTGAGGTCTGCTACAGAAATCCAAATTTTGGCCCTTAGGACTAATTTTAAACATTGGAAATCATGTCTTCTTTCTCCATCCTGTTGTCTTTCCTGACCTTCTTAAATCAAGTACATCCTTAATTGGTTTTCCAAAAGCTATATAAAATGCTATACATATCAAGAATAATCGGGATCCCTAGTTTCGAAACCGGTTTCCGGTTATTACCCAATAACCAAGAACCGGATCCAGGTTTACACCTCTAGGTCGAAGATGACATACTTTTTCTTTTGATAAAAACTCACCGTTTTCTTTAAAAGACTTGTCACAATGTTGAAATATTCAAAAAAAGAACATTGTGACTCACTGCAGACTACTTTTCCTCCTTCAAAAGTATTGATTAAAAAATTGTTTAAAAAATCCTTCTTCAAACTTGTTTCAAAAATTACCAGATCAATAAATCAAAAATGTAAGTAACAATTTTTTTTGGGAGGTGGTGTGAAAAGAAAATGTGAAAAGTTTACATTTTTTTAATGATTTCTCTTCCTTGAATTTTTTTTTTTTAATGTATAGTCAGATTTTTATACTGGTTTATTTTTAAATAAAAAAGTGTTCTTGTAAGTTTTTATATTTACATTACAATAATATTTTAATTATATTAAATATATAATTATAGTTACTTGAAGAGAGCAACAATTATTTCTTTAAGTTTCAACCAAATTTTCAATAAGCTCTTTGTTACGGTAAATTTTAACAAATATAAAAACTCGTAAAAAAAATTGAATAAATAAAACAAATTGCAAATTACACTTATGCATGCTGCAGCTTGCAGATAAGGAAACTGAAATAATCAAGACTACATGTGCAGCTGCAGTAATGAAAGCATGTACGTATGGAATAGGTGCAGATCATACGATCAAAGATCCTGGATTAATGACATATGGTGTTGTCCATATTAGAACTTGTGAAGCTAAGTCAGGAAAGGGAGACCATATAAGGCATGAATCAAGCACATTAGCTAGGAAAGGAGCAGATTGTGGAGAATCCTACCTTTAGTGCAGATCACAAAGTCTGTATGTTTCTGTTAATAATGCCTGAGTATTCTGTATGTAAACCATCTTGAGAATTAAGAAATATACATTCTTTGTCCAAAATCGTAAACTTTTCACTCTATTAATTAGGATCCAAAACAGTCGTTGGGTTCATCTGCTTCCTTCCATGTGAATGAGCTCTTGTTGAGTTTGGAATTCTCAAGAAAAGAAGAAAATAAAAAGAAACGTTAAAACGGCAGACTTCATGCGGTTTTTTTTTTTTTTAAGTATATATACATGAACAAAATTACAAGAGGAAAGAATATACACAACAAGGGTCGGACAACCCAAATTTAAACTAAGAATGAAAGCTCGTGGAGGCAATGTTTTCGGAAATGCAAGCCCAATAGTTTAAAGTACAGATGCCACAAAATCGGAGTCACCAATTAGGGTGATATTAAGTCCCAAAAACCCAAACACCAAAACAGGAAAAAATAAAGAGAAGATGCAACAGAAAAGCTCAAAAACAAACACATAAATAAAAGATAAAAAAGCAGAAAATAAACCAAAAAAACACCATCAATGATGGCCAAACCACCGTTGGAGATCGACAAAAGAGGAGGAGGTCCGTGGAGACCAGCAAAAGCAGCAGCAAAGTGATTATTGTTGGTGCGTAAAGAGCACGCTCCGACGAAGGAAGGTCCAATGATGAAGCCGCTACTTGTGAATTGAAGCTGGAGAATCAAGAAACTTAGTGGAGTGGAGGTTTGGATGTAAATTCCTCCTGAAGTTAGTATATCTGAGCTGAAAAAACTCAGAATTAAAAACTTCAAGATAATATTTAAAGCATTTGACTAATAAATAGTAAAATAGAGAATTTGTTAGAGTGAACTAAAATAAAAATTAATACATTTTCGGTAGTTCTTTTGATTATTCTTTCTTAAGATTCTCAAAATGTTTATCTATTTTAAAAATACTATTTTTTAATCGTTCACAATAACCGTTACGAACACCTAAATAAACAACGTTGATGCATTTCATTGACCAACCACACAGCAATACATACCAACATTCCATGAATGAAATTCTGATTTTTGGTTTCTACTCCCGCTGCTGCCCAAAAATTGTGGCAGTATACTTTATGTTTTATGTGTATTTGGTATGGCAGTTGGGGGGCTATAGAATTGTGAGAGTTTCTCATATGAAAGGCATATTATTAAAGAATTATAATATTTTTTTTCTTTAAATTAGAATATAGAATGTTGTAATTTATCTCTATATATTGAAGATCATTAGTGCTAAATAGTATTCAAAATACCAACTGTGAAAAACTGTGAGCCTTTCACAAAGTGAGAACTGAGGCAAAGTGGAAACTTATTAAAGAGGTCCACCAACTCATATTCTTTCATAGAGCTGACTATACAATTGTTTATAAATTTTAATTAGGGATACGTAGATAAGTTGTGTTTTTAAGAATAATGACGTGAATCTTTTGTGAAGTTTTTGGATGAAGGAAGATTGAAGTACTTTTAAACAAGGTATTATTTACAAAACAAAATAAAAAATAAATTTGTTAAACCACTTGACAATCAAAGGTATTTAATCCTTGTACTTCTTTTTTTTTTGATCCATTTCAGAGTATTTTGTCCATCTTGGAACATTATTCTTAAAATGGTGGATTTTATGTTCACCATTAGTTAAAATAGTTCCAGTGATTGGTGCCAGCAGGGAGTTCCAAACAAGTGTTTGAGTCGCAGTAAAAAATGCTACCAAATTTAGCGGGGACGTATGTGGACGCAAAATGCGGCAGAACTTTCATTCAAAGCAAATGTACTTCAAGTCGATGAAGGACAAGTGATTCAAGGGGCGTAAAAATACATTTGAGTAATTATATTTGGAGATTTACAATTTTATTTTCTCTTAAATTTGATGTCTTTTAAAATTATGATTACATTTGAAATTATTATTATTAAATTATAATTTAATAATAAAAAAAGCTGAGACATCTTGATAGTTTAATGCATCGCACAATTATAACTTCATGAGACTACTTAAAAAGTACTTCATGAAATTTTTATATTTTTCATGCAGCAGTTTAACGAATAGTTGATAGAATATAATTGAAATAATCCTCGTTGGGTAATAATTCCATCTCCACCCTTTTTTTTTCACTTTTAAAAAAAAATATCAATTTCAAAATGTTTAAATTTTTTTCATTTTCTATATCACACCAATAATTTTTCTTTTATTTAAATAAAAAAAACTCTCTACAACATAAATTCTTCGTACTCTTTCACAATATTTTTTTTTTTACTTTATATCACTTCAATATTTTTAATTAGTACTAAAAGAAATTCATCTCAAATATCAATATTTTTTATTATTGCTAAATACTATGAAATACACTATAACTCTCAAATGGATTAAAAATGCTACAGACTTCTCTCTGATTTTTGAAGCCCAACCATAAACAATGGTATGAATCAAAAACAATACAAGGGTTAAATAGACCTTTGATTCTCAAGTGGTTTAACAATACTTCATTTAAAGATACTACATTTAAAGGTACATTCGTCTTCTTTCATCCAAAAACTTCATGTCACCATTCTTAAGAAACAGACGTGTATTTATGCTTAATTAATAACTAAAAACAATCATAGAGTCAGCTATATGCAAGAATATGAGTAGGTGAACCTCTCTAAAGAGTTTTCAATTTGCCTCGGTTCTCATTTTGCAAAAGGCCGACAGTTTTTTCTGTGAGTGCACTCAATGAATTTTTTTATTTAATTTTTCTGTATCTTTTTAACAAAATAATATTATACCTGGCATTGGTCAGATTTTTTCCTGATTTAAAAACCAAAAAAGAATATGATAAATCTTTAATAATGTCATTAATATAAGAAATTCACATCTCTGTCAGCCCCCAACTGCCAATACCGAATACACATAAAACAAAAAATATACTAGCACAATTTATGGGAAGCAACCGGAGTGCCATCCAACTAGTAAGAAGATAAGTGCAAGATGAAGAAAAAGAAATGGAAGGAATGACAACCTGTATTTCTTTTTGCAGCATCTTTCCCTGCAACATGTAAATTCACGCCATTGGAATTACGGTGTTGTTGGGCAAGCTCCGGAGCAGACCAGAATAGTGGCAGGTCATTATTCATATTTTTTTATTTTATTTTTACATTTTTTTAATAACAATCAACATCAAAATATTTTTCCTTTAATGTCACATTAATAAAATTTTATTATTATTCAAATAAAAAAATTCACTACAATACAAAATATTTTTACATTTCTATACAAATTCTTTTTACTAATTCCAGCACTTTTTATTAATTCTAAAATTAACAAGGCACTGGTTTGTTGATCACATTTTACTAATTTCCAAAATTAACAACGCACTGGATTCTTGTTATTTATATGCATCTGCCAACCAAGCCCTATAAGTCATGACCTTGATGCATGCGCCACGTCACTTCTCTGGGACTTGCCATCAATGCCCCCAAACCAAGTTGTAAACAAGATCCAAACAAGAGTAGTGCTCCGTTTTCTTCGACAAATTATTTTAGAAAATAATTTTTTCGACATTTGGCCCTAAAAAAAAATTACGAAAAGTTGGACCATTATTTTTATGTCCTTACCGAACACCGTAAAATATATATGAATTATTTTTTAAAAATCATTTTACTCCGAAGAAAACGGAGCATAGAGGGAAAAGGAAAAAGGAAAAAAGAATAAAAAAATCAAACTTCAAGAGTTAGTCAGGGAAATACGTATAAAAAGTATGCAAGTTAGCGAGAAGATTGATGCAAAGAGAAGGAAACAAGATAGAGCATGATAAACTAAAAGAAATAGAACAAAAATTTATACCTCCTCCTGGTAACAAATCAAGGCAGGGGAAGAGAACCTAGATGGGGTAAAATCTGTCGAGATGGAAGCGAAACGGAGGAACAACCGGATATCATAGGAGCGAGAGATTTTGGGAAAAAATTTAATGTTGTATATAAAGAATTTTATTTCACATTCGTTCTTCCCAAAATATCCCTCTCCTACAACTCCCGATAGCTCCGATCTCCCTTTTCCTCTTCTCAGTTTCGAATTTTATCGTCGCCTCCTCCTTATGACCACAACCCGGTTTCTCTTTGGTAGAAGACAACTTACATCTCGGCCATTTTATAGACAAGGGACCTCATGCACTTACCCATAAAGCAAATTAGTTGCAGAATGATCCTTTTATTTTGGGCTATTTGTAAGTGTACAGTGTTTTCTATCATGTTTTGAATTTTACCTTTTTAAAAAAATAATAAAAAATAAAAAGGAAAATGAAAGTATTGCCAAACAAACTGTTAGGCCTTGTTTGGCAAATGTTTGTACAGAATGGTGTAAATGCAGTGGATTATTAATTTTTAAAATATGATATAAAGTAAAAATAATTTATATAAAAAAGTGAAAAAATTTTGTATTGTAATAAATTTTTTTTATTTGAATTGATGTAATATAAAAAATAAGAATATTTTAATGTTAATTATTATTAAAAAATAAAAAAAATAAAAAAGAAGAAAATAATAGGTAAATAATACTTGAGCACTACTCTGTTTATGGCATGCCTTTGCCAAACAAGGCCTTAATCCCTAGCCAGCATTGCATTGGGCCCGTTTGAAAAATCCTTCTCCCACTTTCCTCCGGTAGGGCACTGTGTAGTATCCTTGTGCATAGTGCGCTGCTCAGCCTTGCACGCGAGATGGGACGGGAGAGTAGATAGGTCTGCTCAGCCTTGGCCACAGCCCACAGGAGGTCTGCAGATATTGATGGTACACGTCGTGGAACTGACATTCTTATGCTTTTGTGAAGTCGTCAGGAAGCTTGTGGGGTCTGCAGATATTTTGTGCAGAGGAAGAATCCGGTTGCAGGGAGAGAGAGAGTATGTGGAATGGGGCATAAGTGTCCAAAATATATGTGTAATGCTTTTGTGAAGTCGTCAGGAAGCTTGTGGGGTCTGCAGATATTTTGTGCAGAGAAAGAATCCGGTTGCAGGAGAGAGAGTGTGGAATGGGGCATAAGAGCATTCTTAGTAGCTTCCCTTCTTTTTTCAGTTATTTTTCCTACATGTATGGAACAAAAATGTTTTTTACTTCCCAATCAAAAAATTTCCCACAACAGCTTTATTTTACTTTTCCCTATGTCATTAAAATAATATATATATATATTTTTATTTTACTTTACTTTATTCCATAAACTTTTTTTTTTCTCTTTTATTTCACTATCTTTGTCTTCTTCCTCTCTTGCCCGCACTCTCGCCTCTCTCGTCTCTTTCTCTCATCTCCGTCACTCTCGCCTCTCTCGTCGTGGGCTACTGGTGGACGCCGGAAGGTGAACGCGCGGTGGCGCGTTTGAGATGCCAGGTGAAGGCGCGTTTGGATTGATTGGGGATTTTTTTTTTTTAATGTGTATTTTGGTGGTGGTTTCCGGTAGGATAGGGTGTTGTGTTTGGATTAGGTTTTTGTTTGTTGTTGATGGTTGATTGGTGGTGATGCGGTGGGTTCCGACATGGAGGAGGTTGGAGTCGATGGGTTGTTTGATTTTGAAGGGTTGAGACCCGTGGAGAGTGTGTCCGGCCGCTGGATGTTGGAGAGGAGGATCATCGGCGAGATTATGGGCCGGTTGTGGAGGTGAGAGCACCGATCTCCGTGGCGGCACGCGCTGATGATCCGGTGGCTTGGGCTCGGCGGTAGGCTCGGCGGTAGCTGTTGCACACAGAGAGAGAGAGAGTGTTGAGCGTGTTGCAGAGAGAGAGAGAGCATTTTTTATTATTAAACAATAGAGTGGGAAGTGAACAGTTATTCCCAATGCATTGGGAATAACTGTTCACTTCTCAGGGAATGGAAAAGGGAAAGGAAGCTGCTGTGGTGTGGTTTTTATGACTTTTTTAAAATTTTTCCTAAAATGTAGGGAAGCTGCTAGTAATGCCCTAAGTGTCCAAAATATCTGTTACACATACCCCATTTCTTTGCATTCATTTATTTACATTTTAGGTGACTTTTTAAAATAGTCCTTAAATTTGATATGAATTTTTATTGAATTTAATTTTATTATTGTTTTAAAAGCAAAGTAAGGATGTGAAAAAAAAAAAAATGTAAAAAAGTAAGAGCGCATATAGAATTACTATTTTTTAAAAAAAGAAAAAAGAAATATATATATATATATATATATATATATATATATATATATATATATATATATATATATATATGAAGAATAATGCAAGATGACTTTAAATAAGTGAACTGAATACATAAAACCGTTTGGCAACTAGTAAAATTTATTTAACTATCTTGCCATTTAGGCTACGGTTTTTTTTTTTTTTTTTTGATATGTCTACATAATAAGGAGGGAGGGGAGATTCGAACTAATAACCTCCATTTCATAAGACGTGATCTCCAACCGATTGAACTACCTCTTAAAAATATTTAGACTACTTTTAACTGTTTGAATTAAACGCGTTTATTTTTTGAGTATTCAATAAGTTGTCTTCTCCATTGCTCAAACCTTGTCGGACAGTATTCATCTCCTAATATACTTCAAACGTTTTTAAATCTCTTGCCAGCATTTATCACTACAGCCTATAGAGAGGGCCATTGATGTATACTTTAAACGTTTTTTTTTTTTTTTTTTTTGTCCGAATGTCATTGTTGATACACGTCGTGGAACCATTGACGCTTTTGTGAAGTGATACACGTCGTGATTCGTGAACCGTTTTTCATTTAAAAAAAAAAATTGCTTTACAAACTTAATAATAAAAAATTTATTAAAACTTACAAATTATAAAAAAAAATTATAATTTAAAAGGCAAAAAATATTAAAAACTAAAAAAAAAACAATTTTTTTAAAAAAAAGGACAAAATGTGTGGCAGCCACCCCAACTAAAGCCACCCTAACCACCTCCCAAAATCATTTGGGGGTGGTCAAAACCACCCACAAAGACTTTGGGGGTGGCTCGGCCACGGCCTCCATATCAGCCAAGAGTGTGGTCGAAACCATCCCAAGTCCTTGGGGGTGGTTCGGCCATATCCAAAACTCAAACCCTCTTTTTTTTTTTTTAATCTTTTGGGGGTGGCTGCAGTGGCGAATCTAAGATTTTTATTCAGAAGGGTCAGGATTATAATATAAAGTTGAACAAAAATTATTTGAAGATATTAAAGATTATATCTAATGAAATAAATAAACAAATAAACAAAATTTAATTATTGCTTAAAGTTTAAACAAGAATGTGCTTATAGATTTGCCAAGTTATCTATACATGTGTAACCAACTGATATTGAGGCTTCAGATTTATTTGAAGTTGAACTTGGGTCTAGGATGCTACTTAACACTGATAATGGCTCTCTTATGCCTTAGGTCAACATAATAACGTTATCATTTCTTGTGTAGCATATCGACCACTATATAGTCTGTGTTTTTATGTCCTTGTATTAATTCAGTTTATATTTATTAATAAGGTGGGAAGTACTTCACCAATACCTGCTTTATAATTTTATTTTTTATTTTTTATTTTTTGAACTAATAGCATGTGCTATTATTGATTCTAAAAGTCCAAAGACTTGCATCTTGAGAAATGAGGGACAGATTCCTCACACTTTAAACCAGAAGATTCTGACTTAAAAAACAAGTTGCCTAAGCAGAATCCCAATTTTTACTAGAATCACAATTAAGCCCCCATTACAATGAAAATTCCAATAAAATTTGAGCAATATATAAGCAAACTGTGCATAGAAACTAAGGAATACACAAACACATCTAACAAAAAAATCAACCCAAGTCGGCAGAAGGTGCATTGTCATCGCTGGAGTCCGGCGCGTATACGGCACGCGCCTCCCCGGGAGTTACCAAACAACAAATCGGCCTCCTTGTGTCCAGGCTCTACCTTTGCACAGTGAAAAGAGGCGGAGCGTGACCGTCACGCGCTGCTAAAAGAGAAGACCTCCCTGGCGCTTGACAACCACACGCCGGTCACCAGTAACCCACACGGCCGATGCAATCTACGATAGGACCAGAAAATACTGGTGGACCCATCTAAGGGGCGTGTGTCTCTCAGAAGCCGATGGACAAGCGTAAATCTAGCGTAAAAAATAGCTAAAACAAACGAAGTCCGGCCAAAATGCTCCACCAGCGACACGAACGATAACAACATCTCTCCATTGGACGCCTCAAGATGAACCTCCTGTCAGAGAAAACGAGAAGAAGAAAAACCAACACAAACTCTAGAGCCCAGTAAAGACTCGGAGAAGGACAGCCATCCCCGGATCTATTGGAGGAACAAAAGCTTCACAGCCTCAATGGCCGTGAGAAATCTACTTCTACTGGTACACACCATGGAGGAACAAAAATACTCCATAGCCCTAGAAGGCTAGGAGGCAATACCTGCTTTATAATTGAACCATCATAATTGGAAGCCTTGATATGCAATGCCATTAATCCTTATTTTCTCCGCTACTCTATTCTCACTTAAAGTAACTCTATGCTGGGAACTCGGAAGCCAAGAGTTTAGCATGCCAAGTTAGCAAGCATTTGTAAATCATGTGTACAAATTAAAAATTTAACCCCTTGGGCATAAAGGGATATTGTGGCTAGATGCTTAATTAGGCCGTTTGAAATTTCTTCTCCTCTTCTCTCCCTTCTTCTTAAGAAATTTTTTTGAAAGATTAAAAAATATGATTGATATGATATAAAGTTAAAATGATTTATATGAAAAAGTGAAAAAAAAAATTGTATTATATTGAATTTTTTATTTAAAAATAAAAAAATATTAATGTAATATAAAATATTAAAAATATTTTGAAATTAATATTTTTTATTTTATTTTATTTTGCGAAGAGAAGTAAAAATAAATGAAAGACAAAGGAAAAAAAATTTCAAACAGGCGGCTGAAATCCTAGTGTACCTAATTTTATTTTAATAAAAATGTCGAATGCATTTGTGGGTAATTACCCATCATGACTAAAGCAGGCTGTCAGCTAGCCTTTTTATAGTTCGTTTGGGTGTTGAATCTGAATATTATTTAAATTTATTGTGCGAATTACGAGGTTTGACTTTGTGAGATAAACTTTGAAATTTTTTGAAAAAGTTGAATAAAATATAATTTGTTTTTGAAAAAAGTTGAATATTATTCTGAATATTATTCAAAACAAACACACCACTGTATGCCTCCCTGCTTGTCTCCAAACCCAGTTTTTCCTTTCCTTTGGAAAAAGCTTGGTGCTCAATTTGTGTACGACCACTCACATGAGTAGGAACCGTCTGAGTGAGTGGGTCCTACTCATGTGAGTAGGTTGTGCACAACATGTTGTGCAATGATCAAATCCCTTTTTCTTTTTCACTTTTTTCACTTACACACTTGTTTGCATTTGATGCTCCCAATATCGATCTTAAAAAAATGAACTCAAAACCACTCGACCCCGTCTCTCTTGCTCGTCTTCGCATGAACTCGAAGAAGTTGTTATGGGTGTGTCCGGCAAGTAATTGTATTGTGAAATATTTGTTTAAATGATAGTAAGAAGTAATTAATGTGATATAAAATTTGATAATATTTTATAGAAAAGTGAAGAAAAAAAAATTGTTTTGTAGTGAATTTTTTACTTGAATAGTAACAAAAAATTATTGATGTGATATAAAAAGTGTAAAAAGTTAAAATGTTTTTTATTTGATGTTTTTGGGATAAGTGAAAAGAAAAAGAGAAAAAATATGAATGGTTTGTCAAACAAGCCCATATTTTCATCTCAAGAATGAGAGATTTTGGAAAAAAAAATTCACTGATATATATATATATATATATATATATTCTAAATTTTTTACTTATTTTCATTTCAACAGTTCAACCCTTCAATCCTTTTCATGTTTGTTTGCATTCCATTTATATTTTGTTTGGTATTCATGGCACATACTACATTACCAATGCTCTTTTGAAGCTTAACTATAGTTGAAGCGGTCTCAGAAGATGAAATACAATTGCTTACACTAGGCCTTAACTTCATCTCTTTTACAAATTTTGGAAAATATATCGATTCTCTATCACAAGTTGGTAAAGAGTTACAAATTTAAATTTAAAATCTCTTCTCCATAGAATTTTATTTATTAATAAAAGTGTAACATTTAATGTTCTAGATGTAATGGTTGTTCCAATAGATGCACAGCCACCTTGAGAACTTCAGACGAAGAAAGGCGTATCCAACATCTAAGAACTCACTCTTGTTGACCAAGAGTAACATCTACCAATCAATTTATCTTTCCATATTCGATCTTCTATGTTAAATTGCATTTTCAAGTTGTTTTTCTTAAATAAATTCCTTAAATTTAAAGAAAATAACAGCACAAATTCTGATTTTAAATATTTATTCTCTACAATATAGAAGGCTGACAAAGCAATCTTTTGTACGTACTAACTAATGTAACTCTATTTTTATGCTACAGCCTCAAACCGATATTTTGACAATGTGGGACCATTTTGTGGATAATTAATCTGCTATGATTTCAAATCTTATTAAGAGCAGACCTATTATTGTAGAAGACTGATTGAAAGTTGTTTCGCATAATGGTATGATATTTGATGAAATAATAAGCACTTCCACTTGATGAAGCTATCTAATAAAATTAAATATCTATATTTATAATAGGTATGTCTCTTTCGACAAGATCATCTAGCTCATTTATCATCAACCCCAACAACTCTCAAGTAGTTGCACTAAATAATTGGTCAAATATTCTCTTTCATGATTTCACCTCTTCTAACTTTTCAACTTTGCTCGTTCAAATATGTAACCTCTTTATAACGAATTAATCAATTTTCTCCTTCACATAGAGCCATTGCAAATCAAACAGTGTTGGACGAAATGATTCAAAACAAATCCTACCTGAAAGCTTTATCAAGTTCATCCGCAGCATTCAAGAAAACGATTATACAGATTGCTGCGATAATAGACTTAGCTAAATTGGTAACACATATTTTACTGCGTGACTTAATAATACCATAATACACAGAATGTTAGAGATTCATTCTCACAAATTCATGTATAATGAAGTTCGTATATTTACATTCTTACAAAAGACAATTGCATCAAGATTATAAACTCAAACAAAAAATCAATGCAGTAATTCAGCAAAAGTACAAGCGTGGAAGTTGATGAAACATTTGCTTGTTTACATTACACAACCACAATATACACGATCTTCTTGCAGATATCTTTTCTTTAACTTAGAAATTTGAAATAATCAAATTTATTACTTTTAACATCGTTCTCCCTAAATTTTTTTCTTCTATGTTTCATCATTTAATTTTAGATGTCGAGTGGAAGTATAATTACTATATGAAAGTGGTTCATTTGTTGTATCTTTGTTTGGGGAAAATGCAGAAAAGTTATTGGAATGCTTTGCAACAAAATTAATGTTATACGGCACCTAGGTATGAAAAAAAAAATAGCATAGCTCAAAATATTTTTGTTAATCAATTCTATATAAAATATAGGTATATTTCTAACAAAATTAATATAATAGTATAACAAGACTCATTCTAGGTTCTATGTTTCTACACTATTTTCGCTTTCCAATGTTAATATAGATATTTTTTGCTTCTATCATTTATCAAACCTCATACTTTTGTTCTCCTAAAAAATAGGAGGTCATTACTAATATACAAAGCCTTGCAATGCTTTTTTTGGAGCAAGACTTCTTTATTCGGCTAAAGGTTACAATGGTTGACGGACTTAGAGGAGTACGTCAAAATTCAACATTGTAACTGTTCAAGAGCTGCTAGACGAATATTAATCAATTTCTACATTCAAATAATTCGCAACTTCATCTACTTCTTTCATCAACAACTAAATTGCAAAGTGATGTATTTTGAAACAGATTTTAGTATTAAGCAATCATGCAGAATGAAGAATGCATTTTTTAAAAAGAATGAAACATAATATTTAAATGCAAGTAGAGAGTAAAATAAAAAATCAATTGAAAAAAAAAAAAAAGTCATTTGACTATTATGCTGACTAAACTCTTAAAAAGTGTTTAACTAAAGTTTTTTTTCATATAGGGACATGATTCTTACACAACACATATTACAAAACTTTTACACAACACACTCATAAGAGGTGGGGCTCATATGGTGGGTTTCACTCATATGGGTCATACCCCTAATGAATGTGTTGTGTAAAAATTATGTAGTGTGTGTTATGTAAATATATTTTCCTTTTGGGAAAAATACAATTTAGCCCCTCAAACTACCACTATATCTCTGGATGGCTCCTCAAAGTATCAAAACTTGCACTCTGGCCACCCAAATTACTAAAATCTTTGAAAAAGACCAATTTTGGCGAAATATTCTCATAATACCCCTACCACGTGTCATTTTTCAATTAAAAAAAATATAATAAAATTTAAAAATTATTTTTTTAAAAAAAAAAAAAAAATTACGATCGACCGGAGGATGTACTGCTTCTTTCCAGCATCGTCGTTGGGCACGATGCACGCTTGTCACTCGGCGAACTTGTCCCTGCCTATCCGAACGTGGACACGGCTAATTTTTTATCCTTCGATGTCTATGATATTGATCTTTCGCAGTTAAGAAATAATGCCATCCCAAATAAAAAAAAAATAAGAAATAAAATTTTAGTTTATATATCTAATTTTTAATTTTTAATTTTTAATTAAAAAATGATACATGATATGAGTATTATGAGAATATTTTGCCAAAATGAGCATTTTTCATAGGTTTTGATAATTTGGACACCAAAATACAAGCCTTATTTTTTTTATGAGAGAATACAAACCTTAATAATTTGAAGAGTTTTTTTTTTTAAAAAAAAAAAGATAATTTGAAGGGTTAAATTGTATTTTTCTATTTTTCTTTCATATATCTCTTCTGCAACTCCATCTTATGGCTTGTTTGGCAAGGGTAATAAAATTTTCTCTTTCCCTCTCCACCTATCCAAAAAATAATCAACTTCAAAACATTTTAACTTTATATCACATCAATAATTTTTTTTTATTATTTAAATAAAAAAAATTCACTACAAAATAAATTTTTTTCACTTTTTTTAAACAAATTCTTTTTACTTTATATTACATTTATCACTTTCAACTCTCACTACTAATTTCTCTTCCCTTACCAAACAAGGCATGTATGTCGTCATTTTTATCATTTTAAATCTACGCCACTGATATCAAGTTAAAGATGAAAGAAAAATGATACTTATACTCTTTCTTCACAACAACGACACAACAGGCTGACGTGGAAAGTAATTTTAATTTTTTTTTTCATTTTCTTTTCTTTTCTTTTGGGATTGAAAACCGGTTGGAGGGGATTGAAATTTTCATTTCCCCTCCAGCGCAGCTCTCTCTCTCTCTCTCTCTCTCTCTCTCTCTCTCTTCTCCTGCCGGCAGTCCGTCCTTCTCCACTGGCCCACATCTCTCTCTCCACTCGTTTGTTCTTCACCGACGGTAAGATCTGGTTATAACTCTCTCTCTCTCTCTCTCCGGCCGTCCTTCACCGGCAAGTGAGATGCAACCAAGGATAGGTTTTTCTGAAGTTTTTTTGTTATGTTCTGGGTTCGATTTGGTTTTTCAACATTCAATGATCTGTTTTTTTTTTTCTTTGTTCTGGGTTCTCTTTGAATGGACTAGGATTTCAAGACAGCCAAAATTGGAGCAGGCTTGGGCTGGAAAACCTTCAATCTAAAACTATGGGGTCGGCATCTCCAACGGTAGGCTCATTTTCCACACAGGTTTTCCATGTTTCTTTTATACTGTACAAGTTTGTGAGATATGCATTTTATAGTCACTTTACTTGAATGTCTAATAATGCAATAATTTTGTGAAGGAGCAACTTTGTGGTTAGTAGTTTCCTGTATATTTAATTAGTGATTCATGTGCAAAGCCCTTCTTACCATTTACTAAATTGTTCTTGAGGTTTTTTATTACTTGAAACAAATACAAATATACAATGTCTTTACTCAAAGTTTAGATGGTTGGAGTGTACTCCAATTTTCCTTTCTTTTGATTTGAGATGGTCGTTTGAAAGGTTTGAGAAATATAAATTTTTAGATGAATGAGTTATTTTTGGATCTGTCCTAAGGGCACATGTTGGCAGGGCCCTAATTGTGTTCAATATGAGCATGAAAATTATGAAAGTCTTATTAGATACTCTGCATTATGCTGTTGTTGTTCAAGCTTGAATATATTTTTGCTTCACTTTATGAAAATTTTTAGCTTGGGACCTTTGATTTTTTTTGTTTATAGATGAGCTAAGGACTAAGAGGTAAAGTTTATTGGAGATGTAGCTCTTGATCAAGTATGCAAGGCAAGATGTTCTTTTACCAATCTTGATATGTTTTTTGAGATAGTTCTTCACTTTGTTTGTGTGTGTGCGTGTGTTTTTTTTTTTTTTTTTTTTTACTTTATAAAAGATTCTGTGTACCAATCTGGTTTATTATGCATTAGCTGGAGGTGATGCTGTGTTTAATTGCATATCTGTGTCATTAAATTTTTCATTGTCTGCAATTTTCTTATGTAAAAGAGTTGTTATGCAGAGGAACTAATTGCTTAATTTTATTACAATGTTGGTCACATACATATATACTGATTTACATGTGTAGACTAATGGAAAGTTTTAAATTCAAATACAATCAAGTGTCACTTAAGGAAAACCGGCTTCTCTAGTCTTTCCTTAGATGATCTGTAATCCCAGATTCTGCAGCTAAATATCAGTGCTAGCTTGATGAGCACGGCACGGCTGCTGCTTCTCATTGTCAAGTCTTGATGAGCATGTCCAGTGTTTGGTTGCTGCATAAGGCAATACTTGCCTTGTTGACTTGTCTTTGATGCCATGTATACTTGATGAGTATCTTGGGTAGAATTGGACAATGTTTGCCTTGTAAGGAATATTTGTCTCGTTGGGTTTCCTCTAACAGAATTGATTTGTGCTGGCTTTGAGTGATTTGCTGCATGTGAGAGGCTTGAGTGATTTTCTCTAGCTGTGATATTCGGACTGGTTGTCATACCAGCTGTGTTGTATGGTGTGGCACTCGTGTCAGCTTTAGGAACATCACTACCATGCATGCCATGTATGGTAGCAGCCGCGTCACTTCTAGATGTAGCAGCTTTGACACTAGGCTTAACATTATGGATTTTGCATGATATTTGTGGAGTCTTTATTTAAAAAGTTTTTGTTTTGGTTCTTTTGGGTTTGGAACGCAAATGCGTTAATTGGTTATTTTGTAGTAGTTTTCTATTCCTTGATTGTTGAACAATATTTTGTTATTTTTTGTCCAAAGTTATTTCAATTGTTAGATTGTTCATGAAGATGAAGACTTTTGATAATTGTTCTGTTTATATTACTTCTTCGTATGTATATTTTACATAAAAAGAATAGATATCTATTTTTTTATTGTTTGCTGTTCTTTGTTGCTTGGCCAGGTTGTTATGGCATGAATTCTTTATTTTTGGAAAAATTGAATTCACAAAATTCTTTGGTCTCATGCTTTACATTTGGGTTTGCTTGCTTTAAAATAAATATGAGGATCTTGGCATTGAAAAAAGGGCAAGAAATGTGAAATTATGTAGAAAACCTTGTGAAAATTTGTTGGGCATTTGTCATTTAAATATTTTGAAGGATTATTCATGGCTTTTATCTTGTGTTTCCTTTAGAGATGCAAAGGGAAGATGATTTAATTGGGGACTCTTTAGCATTAGTGATTGCTGTTTGAGAAATGCTAGAAATGTACCCCTCATCCCCCATTTGTCTTTCCTTTTTCCTTAGAAAAATTGACATCAAAGACAACTTTTTTCTTAAAATTAATTTTTTTATTATAAATAAAGGACGAAGAAACGAGGTTTGCATGTGTAGCATGGCTGTTGTTGTTTTGATCGTAGTGAAAATGTTACTACTGTTATGGACTTATAGGCCAAAGGAAGGTGGATATGCTGTAGATTATCGTTCAATGATGTCATACTAGTTTCTGTTTTTTTTTTTTGAATTTTTAGTTATTTGTAAGATTCTTCTGAGTAGTACGAAACACACGTAAGTTTTGCTTTTGCTTTGAGTGGTCACATCGTGGGTTAATGGTTATGCAGCAAAAAGCAAGCTGATGTAACGTCTTGGTTGGAAATTTTGAACAGACGTAACAAAAAATAATTTATTTATTTAAAATGAAGCTAAAAAACAAGTGTAATTAATTTTATTTTAATAAAATATGTCGAATGCATTTGTAGGTTATCCTATCGTGACCATAAGAAATCGAAGGGAAGATCGAAGAGGAGTCAAAGGACCTTGATGCATACGCTCCATTGCTGGTTACTTGTCTTGCGATGTCCCATCAATGCCCAGCTGAGCATTTTTCATTGCAAGTTATTTATTACACTCAACGCCTGCCTGCCTGCCTGCTTGTGTCCAAACCCGCGTATCCCTTTCCCACTTTTTCGTTTACACACTCATTTGCATTTGATTCTCCCTGACAACAAGCCATTCTTGCTTGGTCGCAGAACCTCCAATATTTGAAAAACATGAACCCAAAACCACTAAACCCCTCCTTTCTTGCTCATCTTGACATGAACTCGGGAAAGATGCTATAATTTTCATCTGGGAGATTTTGAGAAAAAAATTCACAGGTATATATGTTCTTTTTCTAGACTTTTGACTTATATTTTATTTTCAACACTTTCATTTAGATCGTTGGCTTCAGTTCTTTCCCTTGATCTGTTTAAGTTTACATCTGTGGCTTCAATCCTTTTCATGTTTGTTTGCTTTCCATTTATATTTTGTTTGGTATCCATGGCAATATCGGAAAATGAAATCAAGTCAAAGTTTTGTATAGAAAATTCCAACCCCTATTTAACTATAGAATAAGCAAAGCAAAAAAAGAAGAAGAAGAAAAAGGTCACCTTTCCTTCTTTGGTCTTGTCAGGTCAATAACTTTCTTTGTGCTTATTGCATTCTTTTGAAACGAATCTTATAATCCAGGTGCTTCTGATTCATGTGTATTCTCATGCCAACAAGCAACACAAGCCAAATACTAACTCAATCTTCTAAGAAAGCCCCAAAACGAAGAATAGTTAAATTGAGAAAAAGGGTTTTAAGCTACTGGCTAGTAAAAGTTGACGAAGCTATTAAGAATACTCTAAAAGCTTAAAAATTTATTTATACTTTACATCACATTAATTATTTTTTGTTACTATCTTTTTTTTTTTTTTTTAAAAAAACATTTTTAAAACCTTTGAAATTTTTTTCCCTACTTTATATCATATCAATCCCTTATTATTATTATTATTGCAAAAAACCCATCTCAAAAACCTTGGACGCGGAAGAAAATTAAAAGAAGAAACAAGTTTGTAAACGTTTTGAGTTTGGATTATAATAGATTTAATTCATCCAAAAAGAAAAAGAAAAAGAAGAGGATCAACGAGACGTTTATTATGACAGACACTACGGACATCTCGACCGCTTTTTGCATGCATGTGATATATATGTTCTTTTTTTAGTTGAGAAATGCTAGAAAATGATTTTATCTTGTTTGTTTTCTGTCAAATATTAATAATTATGTTAGGTTTAATCGTTATTTTAGTTTTTTATACAAAAAATTACGTTTTATTTTTAAAAAATTATTTATTTATTTTTTGGGATTTTTTGTTTTATTGAAAAATTTTATAAGGTTATTTTTGTTGGGTAGGTTGAGATAACATTGTCTCAGACAATTGTGTTATCACACTCCTCCCGCAAGTAAAGTTTGCGCTTGATTTATTACACCCAACTGCCAACTTCTCTTCTTCTTCCCCACTTTCTTTACTTTTTCCCTCTTCTTTGCATTTGATGCTCCCTGACACGAGCCATCCCATGAACCCAAAACAACTCCGTCTCTCTTGCTCACCTCCACACGAAATTCAGAATAATGCTATAATTTCAGTCTCAGGAATGAGAGATTTTGGAAAAATATTCACACATTTTTTTCTACAGAATTATGACTTATCTTTTCATGTGTTTAATTTTAGATCAGTAGCCTAAATCCTGTTCATGTTGTTTGTTTGAATATCTTTTGTTGGGTATGCAACACAATATGGGAAAAATGAAATGAAGCCAAAGTTTTGTATGAGCTTTGTATTTTTTGTTAACTACGAAAACTTAAAACCCAATGTAAGTATGGAATAAGTACATAGCATTCTTAGTTGCCTCACCAAAATAGCTTAAAATAACTTGGTGAGCCAATTTGATGAAAACACTAAAAAATCACTCTCAGCAGCTACACCACTTTAACCAAAAAGTTTTGGTGAATGAAAATACTGACCAATTTATATGAGTAATATTTACTCACCAGTTTTGTTTGTCTTTTTTTTCTTACATGATCACAACACTTTTTTTTTTCTTTCTTCTCCCATTTTCTTATCTCATTTTCCATCTCCCACACGATTATGTCCTTATTTCATGGACACGAAGGTTTCTTCGCCCCTGACAAATTTTGTGGTTCTTTCATTTATCTTTTCTTTATTTATTGAATTTGGTTGAAAAACAAAAGAAAACTTCTATGAATTTCTTAGTAATAATCTAATCTCAAGATGAAGATAAGAAATCCGAAAAAGTATTATTTAAATAAAATAGTGATAGTGAATAGTTCAAATGATGAGGCCGCTGATGAAATTTTAAAAAAGTGGCTCACTAGAATAAAGAAAAGTAGTTTTTATAGTCTGTTTGGATACGGAAAAGAATTATGACTATTTTTCGGGTTTTTCTTTTTTCATAACCCGGCAACCTGAATGAAAATGGAATTCAAGAATTATTCCATGATTCAACTTGAATACTGTTGCCCGTTATTGTCTCAACAAAATCGGACGCAACTTTCAAACATAGTGGACCCAAGCATACATGCCTAATATTGAGGGGGTTCGTCTTCAGTGGAATTGAAAAACATTGTCCTTGTAAATATGCCCCATTAATAGCCATTGGATGAAATGCCTTGTTGATTAGATTTCATCCGTACCGTCAACTTGCTATGTACCCTTGCACATGCGCCCACACCCAATCGCTCCACTTCGTCTCTTGAAACAAGGTTTGTCTTATTAATTTGAAGATGTTAGACGCGTGAAGGATACACAATTGGATTGGGTGTAAAACATTTATTATGTTTATGTTAGTTTATATGTTTTTTAAATATATAAAATTAAGGGTAACTTTGTCGTTAAGGGAGATATTTTTGGATAGTTTAAAGGGAGAGATTGACACAATTGATAATTTGTGAAGTATAGAAAATGAGGTGTTAGTTTAAGGTAGTTATATAAAAATATGTCAAACTTTTTTGTTGGTTTTGGTTGAACATTTTTCTGTACATCATTACTCTACTTCTATAATAGCTTTACTTTTCCTTACCATACTAAAGAAAACGAGACACAAAGCCAGACGGAAAGGGAGCTGACTGAACAAAAGAAATTAAACCTTTTGGTCCAACTTCTTGTCGAGTGTGTGCAAATCGGTACCATTATCGGAGGGATCGAGAACCCTGAATTATGGGTGGGGCTAACTAATATAATGAATGTGTGGATGAGTAGAGTGTGGACTCTTGGCTAACCAAGTACGAAAGATTTCGAAAAGACCACAAGTACTTTTTTGGTCTGTAAAATCATGAATCCTGCTTTGGCTCGGAACCAATATTAAACACAGTTAGTGGGACCTTGACGCAATGGGAGTGTGTCAAGATGGTATGCTTTATTCCAAACTAGTTTGGTATGATCACTCTTATATATTATTTGGGGAAAAAAATCTTAATAATTTTAAATACTTTTTTTGGGTTTTCGTAGGTAGATTCGAAAATTATACGCTTCAGAGCAAAAGGATGTCATAGCTATGAGCAACATGGGATCATATTCGATCGGTCCATTGCAATTGGCATTCTTCGTTGGTCCTCAATATGCAGACAAAAAGCATACACGTGTACGATGGTGGGGTATGTCGTAGAGGTCGACCTGAAGGTTATCCGTCACCTACATTTTTCGACCTTGGCAGTTCGCATGATGATGAGATTGGTGGACCTTTATTTGTAGCGGGAAAGAGCCGATGGGGGAGGATACAAGGGATAGGAGAAATTACCTAGCACGTGATATCAAATTGGGCGTGAGTATGGAATCTACAATGGAAGGATCCTCAAGGGAAACAAAAAGCACGAGAAAAGCTTCGAAGCAGGCTATGTACGATGAGATGAGGGAGATGGTGAAGGCTAGAAGAGAATCCTTACGGCTGCGGAGTCAGTAGGACTTGAGTTCAACACAACAATTCAGCACTAGCAAATCCACACCTATGATAAATTAGGTAATCGCCTTGCTGGATGAGTTGCATGATGAGATTAGTAATGAGATTTACGTAGCTACATCAATTGCCCTAATAGATGAACAACTTCAAGGGCAATTTAGAGTTGATTGTAATATGTTATTTTATTTTCATTAAACTTTAAGGGCAATTTATATTAGTTTAATGTATTTTAGGTGTTAGCTATGAGACAAGTTTAATTGGTGTAATGTGTTATTTTATTTTCACTGAACTTTGAGGACAATTTATGTTGGTATAATGTATTTTAGGTATTAGCTATGTAGGTATTAGTTATGAGACAAGTTTAAGTGGTGCAATGTATTTTACTACGTGCGTATGTGACAGTAATTGCGTGTTGAATGTTTGTTTGCTGGTATTATTCACTAAATTATTTTAAGTTGTATTGAACTCATAAGTCGCTGTTGGTAGGATGGATGGATCTAACCCCCCTTTCGTACCTGCGAATGAAGATAGCGACGATGAATTTGATGACGAGATTTTCCTTATAGTGGCTGCGATTGACTCGGATCTAGCTATGTACAATGAGATAAGGGAGATGGTGAAGGCTAGAAGAGAATCCTTACAGCGGCAGAGTCAGCAGAACTTGAGTTTGACACAACACTTCAGTACTGGCAATTCCACACCTCTAATAAACCGGGCAATCGCCTTGCTAGATGAGTTGCAAGATGAAATTACTGACGAGATTTACATGGCTGCATCAATTGCCCTAACAGATGAACAACTTCAAAACGCGTTTGTCTTTTGGAACAAACAACGCAGATTACTTTGGCTATCAAAGCTGAAGCCGCTGGACTGACAATTAGAGTTAATTGTAATGTGTTATTTTATTTTCACTGAACTTTAAGGGCAACTTATGTAAGTTTAATGTATTCTAGGTATTAGCCATGAGACATGTTTAATTGGTGTAATGTGTTATTTTATTTTTACGGAACTTCGAGAAATTTATGTTGGTTTAATGTATTTTAGGTATTAGCTATAAGACAAGTTTAATTTGTGCAATGTGTTTTACTACATGTGTATGTGATAATAATTAAGTGTTGAATGTGTGTTTGCTAGTATTATTCACCAGTTTATTTTAAGCTGTATTGAACTCATAAGTCTCCATTGGTAGAAAGGATGGATCTAACCTTCCTTTCGTACCTGTATATAAAGATAGTGACGAAGAATTTGATGACGAGATTTTTCTTCTAATGATTACGATTGACCCATTGGTTGACTCATCAGACGATGATGAAAATACCAATATGCCGCAATGCAACTTGCCATTATGAGGGGCCATGTACAAACATATATGTTGAACGGTCACCTAATGCCGTGTTTCGAAATGTTTTGAATTGTACATGTAGTGCTGGACCATGAGACTCCTCATTTCAAGACCAGAAAGAAACTATATGAGACGCTTTTACAAGTGTTTCTTAGGCAATGTATGAACTCATAAACAATCATAAGCCTCAAATTGAAGCCTCATTTTTATGTCTTTTGATTTTGACGCATTTGTTGTATTTAACAATGGCAATCTCATCCCGTTTTAATGTGTTATTGTAGAATCATCTCGGAGGTTTTTATTGGGAAGATGAGTTGATGTAAAATTTGCCTGAATCGGTACATGATGACGATGTTGTGGGTTTACGTGTTTAGGGCAGCTCGTTGGGCATGCCGTGGACCATTTGGTGCATTATGCGATGTTGTGGTATTACAAGTATTTGTGTCCTGTGTTTCTTAGGATTACTGTTTTTGTTGGTTCTCATGTTTGCTTGAAGTGGTTTGGTTTGTACTGCGGGCGGGATGTGAAATCACTATTTATTATGCATTTCTTTTGCTTCCACCGGACTTAGTTTATTGTATAATTTATGTCGGATATTTTTAAGGATCGCTACTTGAACAGTTTTATTTTCAGTACCATTCATGAACTGTAATGGAGTTGCTATGCATTTGACTGACTGCCAAGCTTTGTTCAGAATTGACCTATCTAGTTTATTTTCTTTCCATAGATTTATGTATGTTTTTCCTTTCTTTATTTTACATTATTATATGTTTGCATTTGTCTTGGTTTTCTCTGACCAAATTTAATTTAAGTTAAATGTCATTAATTTCAGTTTTTAATTTAGACTTTAAGAAGATATTTAATTTAATTTATAGTAAACGAGAAAAAAAAAAGAAAAAAAAAAGAGAGGTATTCTTCTTGGATTTTAAAAGGCAAATTAATTTATATTAAACAGAAAAATGCGGTATTTTTCTTGGATTGAAAAAAGCAAATTAATTAAAATTAAACGCAAAAATAAAAGCAATAATCGTATTTCTCTTAGATCTATAAAAGCAAAATAATTTACAATCAGTTTTCCAAAAAAAATGGTATCTTAGATTTCAAAAAGCAACATAATTTAAATTAAACACAAATAAAAAAAAATCACATTATCTTAGATTTAAAAAAGAAAATAATTAAGTATGAAATTTTAATTTTAATAGTCGTTTTTTAATTATTATACTTATTTCAATCATAATTCCAATCATTATATACTACTTTTCAATCTCAAAAATCTAACACCCAAACACAATTTCAAAAAGAATTTAAATTCTACTCATCAGTCAAACACATTATCTTTGCCTCAAAATTCGCAAACAGAATAAGAATTCGATTCTGATTTCAAAAATTCAACTCCCAAACGGACAATTAGCTTCTTTGGTACGTAAAATTTAAGAGGAATGCTACATATCATCCCCTTGTCCTCTTTTTGTCCTCCTAAAATTGATGTGGCTCTTAAAATCACTATTAAATTTATGATAGATCATTGTTGGATTTTGATCCAATGATGATTTTAAGAGCCACATCAATTTTAGGAGGACAAAAGGAAGACAATGGGATGATATGTAGCATTCCTCAAAATGAGGCTATTAAGGATGCTATAAAGCAAAAGTCATATTTGTCAATCAGATTTGGTAAAACTCCCGGTTGCTCTAATGCTATTCTTTTTCCTTTTCTTTATTTCTTTTTTTTTTTTTTTTTTTTTGTTTGAACCTTTACCTTTTTGTTATTTTGTTTTCACATCTTCATTGTACACTTAATACACTTTTTTAGGTAAAGGAATTTTTTGGTTTTGTATATTGATTTTGCAGGTTCATGTCACATGCCAACGTTCTTTCAACTGTAGAAGTAGGAGAGATATTTCGAGAGCAAGAAGGAAAAACTAAAAAACAGGCAGAATTGAATGTTGCTAAGGTTCCTTACTTTTTTCTTAAACATGGTAAGTCTTTGTTTCTTTTGTAATGGTATCTATCTATCCATGCCCGTGATTTTAATGTTCTTATCGCATGAAGAACAATTAGAAATAGGGTTAATTTGTACTCTTCTTGGCATGGATTTGATTCTAATTTATAGATATAATTCATGAGCTATATATAACATTTTATCAAATCGCTTTTTAAAAAGTTTAAAAGTTATCAATTTACTTCTTAAGATTAGAACCGTTATTAAATACCTGTTTTCTTTAAATTTTTAACTGTCACAATATGCTCATTCAAAAGCCGACTCGTGTCCCGTTTATTAAAAAATGAAATAAAATAAAAATAAAAATTAGCATTTTTTTTTTCAATTTTTTTTTTTTTTTTTTTATATATTTTTTTTATTAAACGGGACATAGGTTGTACACTTATTGGGTATGACCATCTGAAGGTAAGGCATCGAACAGTACGTGAACAATCCAAGACCCTCTCTTCGTAGCATCGAAAATCAAATCCTTTTTTTTTCTTTTTTTTTTTTTCTGCTGTATCATTCAACCTTTAAAATGTTAATATTGATGTTTTTGCTTCTATCATTTATCAAACCTTATACTTTTATTCTCCTGCAAATAGGAGGCAATATTACCAATATATAAAGCCTTGCAAGGCTTTTTTTAGAGCAAGAATTTTTTATTTGGCTAAAGGCTACAATGATTGACGGACATGAAGGAGTACGTAAAAAATTCAACATTGCAACTGTTTAAGAGCTCTTAGACGAAAATTAATCAATTTTTTTAACCCAAGAATTTGCAACTTCATGTCTAAATAAGTCATGTATTTTGAAATAGATTTTAGTATTAAGCAATCAAACAAAATGAAGAGACAAATGTATTTTTCAAAATTCAAACCGATGATAAAAATCTTCTGTTAATTGTAGTTGCTAATAGTTTGGTTTGTTCAAGTTAGTTGCATGCTTGGATGGTGCATGGCACACATTTTGTAGTGTTTATGTATATGTTATTAGGACTATTAAAACAGAATTTTTTTTACATTGTTACTGTGATAATTAATATTGCATGCTTGTAAAGTTCTTACTTTTCATGATAACGTGCATGATTTATTTGCCTTCCTTCATCCAAAAACTTCACAAAAGGTTCATGTCACTAGTCTTAAAAAAACTGACGTATATATGTAGTTTTTTATGTGAGAATACGAGTATGTGGACCTTTTTAATGAGTTTTCAATTTGCTTCCCTTCTCACTTTGTGAAAGGCTGTCAGTGTTTTCTTTGAGTGCATCCCCAAAGAATTTTTATATTAAATTTTGCGGTATGTTTCTAACAAAAAAATAATAATAAACCTAGCATTGGTCAGATTTTTTCTTCTGATTTAAAGAATATAAAAACAATATTATAATTCTTTAATAATATGTCTTTCATATGAGAAACTCCCATCTTTGTCGCCCCCAACTGCCATACCAAAATTTATGAGCAGTGCAGAGGCAGAAACAAAAAATGGAAAACTCATTAATGATGGTATGTATTGCCGTGTGGTTGGTCATTGACAATTATTGGTTGTTTATTTTAGGTATTCATGGTGTTGTTGTGAATGATTAAAAAATAATATTTATTTAAAGTGGAGAAATATTTCAAGAATCTCAAGAAAAAATAGTCAAAATAATTATTGAAAAAGTGCTAATTTCTATTTTAACTATATTTATTATACATTCAAACAAATTCTCTATTCTACTATTTATTTTCTTTAAATATTGTTTTGTATGGGAAAGAGTTTGAAAGAAAAAGGGAGAGAAAGATAAAAAATGAGAGAGAAAATAGTGAAAAATTATTTGTAGTGTGAATAGTGAATAGACTCTTTTTCTATTTAGAGCATTTCTAACAATCTAGTCAAATGCTTCAAAATAGTTAAATTTAACTACTATAAAGTTTTTTTTCAATTCAAAAGATAACGCAAATTAACTATTTTCGTTATAGAAAGAATCGTGAAAAGAGTCTATTCACTGTTTATTATATAACTAATAAAATATTGAGATAAATAATAACTAAAACAATATGATATTCACCCATATCCCAGTCTCTCTCCCACTTTTCATTGCATTCTAAAAGCTCTTTGCAGTGTTTTTTTTTTTAATTGATAAGTTATTTTATTTTTGGTTGCTTCATATATTTTGAAATTTTGCTAGAATATTAAACTGGTGCAACACTCTTAAGGTGTATATCAAAGAATGTGTGGAAATTCAATATTTTCTTCGTCACGACAAAAATATAATAGAAAATGAATGAAACATAATGTCCTTATTTGGTAAGAGAAGAGGAATTGGTAGTGAAAGTTGGAAGTGATAGATGTGATATAAAATAAAAAAAAAATTATATAAAAAGATGTAAAAAAATTTTGTATTATAGTAAATTTTTTTTATATAAATAATAATTTTTTGTGTCAATAGCTTTCCCGTGTACCGAGCGCAACGCCCTTGTGCTCGAGCTCTTAGGGCTGTTGCACTCTTTTTGTATGTAAAGCTGTAGTTTACGTTTTTTTTATTTTTACGAGAAATAATAGCACTAAGTTTTAAATCTGAATTAAAGCGGTTAATAATTTCATTTTTAATATTGACAGCTAAATTATTTGTTAAAAGTTTAAAACTAGAGCGTTTATGCATGGCCGGCTCTTTCGATCTCATTTTCTTTTTTTTTCTTTTTTTTTTTTGGCTTAAGGCTATTGTTTACAGCCACAGTAAAATAAGCCCTCAGATAGTAGCTGTATAATCAATGTCTTTTTTATATTAAAAAAAAAAATTCTCTAAGCCCTCATGTAGTCGCTATATATTTAAGGTCTTTTATATATTAAAAAAAAAAATTGTCGAAAGCTGCAATTATAAAAAGATTAGTCTAATTAAGACTTTAGTTATGATAAAAAAAAAATTTACCAATTAAATATGGAAAGAATTCAATGAATAAGTAAAAATGAACAATAATGGAAAGTCAAATATACAAAAATGCTTTCATTAATTGATCAATTTTTTTATAATTAATTGTTCGAATCGGAAAGAATTTAAATGATTGTCAAAGATTATTTATGAGTTTAAACTGGTCAAGAATTCGGCATTACTCGTAAAAGAAAAGAAAAGTACATCTGCTATTAAAAAGTCAACGGTGAGATTAAATGATAGAACTATTAAAAAGTCAATGGTGAGGATTAAATAATAGAACTTTTAAGGCACACGACGTCGTCTTATTAGGAACTCTCAGACTTGGTAGGAAAAAGAAAAAAAGAACTCAGACTGTTTTAAACGGCAGTTACGGCAATACCCTTTTTTTCTTTTTTTTTGAGAATTCCAAACTCTTCAAGTATATCCTTTCTTTCATTCTCTTCCTCTCTAATTCAAGAAACTCATTATCATTCTCTTGCACAGTCTAGCTATAAGTGCAGAAACTTCTTTCTTCAGGGCTCCTTTGTGTGCTTCATTTCACTCTCTCTTTGAGTTTGTTCTCCCTTTGTGCCTAAAGATAAGTAACAAGAGCTCATGCACATGTAAGAAAGCAGATGAACCCAGGGATAATATTTGCAATAACCAGATCCCGCTTCTTGCCAAGAAAGCCTATGGACTTACTTTTACACTTCGCCAAAAGGGGAAAAAGTAAACAATGATCCAAGAAGTGAAAAGACAAATGAAAATTTACAAAAATGCAAGAAAAGAAAACAAAGAAGCATACCTGACTTAGTCGCAAACAAAAATACATAACATCTTCGTCTAGATTTAGGTTACAATAATAGAGAGGTACAAAGAATTTATCGTAAGCGTGTTAATAGAGCAAGAACCAAACGATAATAAAGGATTGGCACTGTCATGCTCTGTTTTTTGAACATGAAACAGAGGACATGGAGAATTTTTTTTATGTCAAGGTAAGTTTTCCTACAGCAGCAGATTCATCCAGAGCTACTGCACTTGAGGAAGCTGTCATTGGTCCTAGCATTGCTCCTCAAGCTGCAGCTTGCATATAAGGAAACTGAAATAATCAAAGCTACACATGCAGCTGCAGCAATGAAAGCTTGTACAAATGGAATAGGCGCAGATCATACAATCAAAGATCCTGGATTAATGACATATGGTGTTCTCCATATCAGAACTTGTGTAGCTAAGTCTGGAAAGGGAGACAATACAAGGCATTGAGTCAAGCACATTAGGAAAGGAGCAGATTGTGGAGAATCCTACCTTAGTGCAGGTCACAAAGTATGTATATTCCTGTTAATAATGCCTAGAGTATTCTGTATGTAAACCATCTTGAGAATTAAGAAATATACATCCTTTGTCTAAAAATCGTTCATTCTAAACTTCGTCCTTCTTTTCACTCTATTAATTAGGACCCAAAACAATAGTTGGGTTCATCTGCTTCCTTACATGTGCATGAGCTCTTGTTGAGTTTGGAATTCTCAAGAAAAGAAGAAAAAAAAAATACACGTTAAAACAACAGACTTCGTGGTGTTCTTTTCTATGACGTTAAACATTTTTTTTTTTGTTGAGAAAATGGCGTTAAACATTTAAGACTTCATGTTGTTCTTAAAGAAACGTTAAACGTTAAAAACCGTTAGTGCCGTTTAAAACAGTCCGTGAGTTACTTAAAAGGAAGACGTCATATGCCTTAAAAATTCTGTCATTCAATCCTTATCGTTGGTTTTTTAACGGCAGATGTGCTGTTTTTTTCTTTTACAACGTTGAATTACATCCGTCCCATAAGTGATGTTTTATAATTACTTACTTAAATTTTTTCAAATTCAAACAAATAATTGTAAAAGATCTTGATCCTCAATTATAGTAAAAAATTTAGTCAACGCTCTCTAATTAAGGCTTCATTATGAATCTATGATGAAAAAAATTTACTACGTTAAAAGATGAAAAATATTCAATACACAGTATATTGCAACTTTAAAGAGAAAGAGAGGAGAGGAAAAATCACAAAGATGGAGTAAGATCTCGATTATAATAAAAATGTTAGTCAATGCTATTTAATTAATAACCCAATTATGAATTTATGATAAAATGATTTAGTTTCAAAAAAGTAAAATCATTAGACGACTACGAGATATGATACATTACCACCTCTAAACATAATTACTGACCACGCACACGTGGTAACTTGTATTTTTTTTATTTTTTATTTTTTTAAAAAAAACCTAAAGCTAGCTGGGGAAAAGTTGTTGTATGGACAAAATGGTCATGAGTTGTGTATTGAGATGACAAAAAACCATATCTCTAATTACCCTAATCTTGAAAGTTTTCTCAAATATGATATTTAGTTGATGGTTGGATTTATTTTCATAACCAAAAGTTTTGCAATAAGTTTTGCAAATTAAAGAAAGTACTCAAATTGTATACTAAATTATATAAACAGGATAGATTATTTTTCAAATGCATATATCATTTACAGAATTTTATTGGAAACACTTATTACAATTGTTTCTACGTAAATAAGTTTTTCAGAATTAAAATTGATAGAATTTGAACTAAGATCAACCATATCAAAGAAAAAATTTAGCCATATTGGTAATTGAAAGTAGGATGTTAAAAAATTTTGAATATAAAAATTTAATCAATAATTTTTTATCCTAAAAGATTTGAGGAATGATTATGAAATAAAATAAAATATAAAATAAATATTATTTAAAATGTAATAAAAAATTGACTTATACTTAGTACGTTAAGCCTCAAAATTTATCGACCTCCATGTATGGCCATAATGCGCAACTGCGCGCTCATGGTGTTTAATAAGGAAGTACAAAATTTGTGTGTAATTATATATTATTTAATAAATCTAAATGATTTATTTACTTTCCAAAATTCATTTTCTGTTCTTATTATTTTCTTCATCAAAATATTGAGATTCATAAAATATAAAAATAAATAAAAATTATTTATTTCTTACTCATTAATCTTCCAATCCGGAATGAATTTTTTTTATTAGCTGTACTAAAAAATTATCCTAACATCACTGTTATGGTCATAGAAAATTATTGAGGATCTGTGATCGATACTTTGGGACAATGAATACATAACATAAAACGGTGTAATATAAACGCACCAGTTTGAGCATTCACAGCAACTTTTTTTAAATGAGGGCTGCTATTATGTAGATCCGGTTACGTTGAGAAATACTATTTACTTTTCATTTAATTGTTTATTCATAAAATATATTATCTCTCTTATTTTATTTATTATTTTTTTACTTTTAATTAAAATAAAAGTAAAAAAATAATATTTTAATGAATATTAGAAGTAAAAAGTAGTTTTGATTTTTATATTTAGAAAAAATGGTTGAGAAGCTATTGTGAATGCTCTTACGCTCCGGTGTTCATCCCATATCTAGCAACAATTATCCTATATTGATTTCCTTCCCAATATTTAGTAAAAATTTCATGAAAAACATCATAAACCTCACACAACATATGTTTAATATTTAGATGAGGGGGTTGAGAATGCATAGTAATTCCTTAAGTATACATGTCTACAATTCATTCTTTATGTATTATTTTAATATAAAAAAGTATATTTAATTGATATAGGAAAGACATAAAAAGTAGAAAAGAAAGAAAAAGAATAAAATGAGAGTAAAAAAAATAATATTTATTTGATATAGAGAAAAGTAAATAAATCTATTATGGAGTATTTTTTTATTAAAAAAAAAACAAAAAGTAATTTTATCCTCTAAATATAAAAATTTAAAATAAAAAAATAAAAAAAAAATTGAGAATCTGGTACTAAGAGTACTAGCAGCAGATTTGATCTAACCGTTTTTTTTTTTATATATTTAGGAAACAAAACTACTTTTTGCTTACCTATAAAAAAAATACTCTACAATAAATTCTCCTTACTTTTCCCTATATCAATTAAATATTATTTTTTTTACTCTTATTTTATTCTTTTTCTCTCTTTCTTATATCAATTAAATATATATATTTTTATGTTAAAATAATACGTAGGGAATGAATGTAGACATGTATATATAGAGAATTACTATTTATTTAAATATATATATTTTTATGTTAAAATAATACGAAGGGAATGAATGTAGATATGTATATATAGAGAATTACTATTTATTCTCCAATTCCTTCCTCTAAATATAATTTATATAAATATGTATATATAAGAAAGAAAATCAATATAGAATAATTGTTGCTGTTGGTGCTCTAATACTCATAAAAAAGTATGTAATAGGTAATTGATTTCTTTAATATTTTCCTAAAATGTCCTTCATGGTACTATTTGAAGAGGCGTGATTTACAGCTGTCTCCCACCCGTATCTTTTCATTAAAAAAAATAACTTTTTTATAATAAAGTAACTTTTTTATAAAAAGTAACATTTATATCACATCAAAAGTTAATTTTTATTAAAAAATTATTTTTTAATTAAAAATGTCGGAAAAACGTCTCCACAAATCATTTTCACTATTTAAATCTTTACTTTGACACTTTGAGGAATAATAGAGGAGAGATTTTTAACTGGTCCTTTTCCTTTACAATAAAAAAATATAAATATTTTCGAACTTTTTTCTTTTTAATATAATTAAATTTTTTATTATAAAGAGGGTGGGGCCGGTCAAAGTTGCCCAGTATCATTTCTCCTTTACTGTTGATAGTGGATCGGAAAGTGGAGGGGTGCTACACATGCACCCCTCATCCCTCTCATCCTCCCTTTTTATTAAATACATCATAGACTATTTTTTCATTAAAATTAATTAGTTTAATGAAAAGGAGGACATGAAGGGAGATGAAGGGATGCTTTTTAACATTTTTCCGGAAAGTGTGGTTGTTAGCATCTTTTGTGAAAAGAAGAGAACTGGGAAAACTGTACTCTCACGGATATTACAGTGCTAGCTATAAGCCTACAAGCCCATCCTCAATTATCACAACCATAGCTTGGCTCCCTACCTAGATGCATGCACTCCACTACCGGACGAAAATACTGATCCAGCGTCACTTGTCATTGGACGTGACATCAATGCCCAGCTGTTGCACTTGCGTACGTACCCATTATTATCGTCGGTTTAAGTGTTAAATTTTTTAAAATCAAAATTCAATTCTAATTTTATTGTACAAATTTTGAGATTTAATTTTATAAAGTAAAATTTAAAAACATTTAAATAAAATATATATATTTTTTTAAAAAAAATAGAGAAAATAGAAATTTAACTCAATTTTCAAACGAACCATTATAGTATTAAAATTATAAGACGACTATTAGATATAAACTAGTCTAATAAATTATTATGTGTCCGTAAAGTATATAAGAAGCTTATATTTTTTATTTTAATAAAAAATATATGAAAACTACATTATATTAAAAAGATATGTAATTTTTATATGTTTTAAAAACACATAGTAATTTTTTAAATCAGTCTAATAAATTATTATATTGTAAATAATTACTACAAATTAATTTGCAACTAATTTATGTTCCGCAATTAAATTGTATTGTCACTCTCAACGTGCAAGAAAGTTTCGCTTTTATTACATCCGCTTGTTTATGAGTTGAATATCGACTGTTTGCATTTGTTAGAGCATTATTGGTGAACTCTATTTTAAAATTTTTATTGAAATTTGTTGAAAGGCTTAAAAAAAGTATACTTTAACAAATTCTCTAAAAATTTTATATTTTATTCATCAACTATTCGTTAACAGCATCTGCATGAAAAATATAAATAAGCTCTATGAAATAACTGTAACAATCATACTAAAGTGATATATCAAACTATGTTAGTTTGTTTCTCTCAAATATTATGTGACCTTAAATTTATTGTTGTGCCTCATTTTCCCACAACATACTTCCGCTAATTTTGGCAGACCATCTTTTAGCAATTAGGCCATTTGAAGACCTCGATGCATGCGCTCCGCTACTAGACAAAACTATAGAGAAATTATATTTATACAATAAATTTATATAATTTTTAAACAATATATTTATATGAGATGTGATTTATGTGAGTGCAATCCCATATAAATATGCATGGTGTAAAAATTGTTGTGTAAAAATTACAATCCCAAAATTATATATGAATTACCTGGCGAGTACGCTCAACGCCTATATGCTCTTCTCCATACCCGCATATACCTTTTTCATTTTTTCACTCATTACACACTTGTTTATATTGAGTAATGATTCTTTACCATTAAAATAAATATTTTTTTTTATTATTATTTTGTAAGGTGGTTCTTTATTATTTTAAAAAAAAATTTAAAAAAAAATTAAGATGAAGAATTATCTTATCACATAGATAAAGTAATGAAAATTTGAATTTAGATGATGAGTGATTACTCGATTGCATTTGATGCTCCCAGACAGCAGGCCGTCTCTGGTCGAATGCTTTACGCCCCCCCCCCCCCCCCCCCTCCAACAATTTCAAAAGATGCTATAATTTCCATCTCAAGAATAGGAGGTTTTGGTAAAAAATTCACTCGGTAAAAAATACACACACACCCAATATATATATATATATATATAATCTCGACTCTTTTTTGAGGGTAGAATAGTCTTTACTACTTATGAGAATTGATAACTAGACGGGAATAATAAACACCTGATTTTACATATGAATTTTTATTTCTTAATATTAAATAACCATTCCTATATTTTATTAAAACACCTGCTTTTAAATTTTTTTAAAAAAAAGTTATATCAATTTAAGTACCACCTTTATATTATATATTTATATTAAAATATGAGGATCAAATTTTATATTTTTATTCAATTTTATTATCATTAAAAATACCTGTTTTAATAAATAAAACTCTAACCACCAAAGAGTAAAACCCTACTCATATAAATAATTTAGCAGACCCCTTATTTCTCTTCCTCACTGTTTTCTAGCCGCACCCTTTTACACTTGCGCAGCATTTTAACCCTTAGACAAGGTACCGTCTTGTCTCTTACATTTTTCTTACATGCTAAGTGATTTAGTTTATTTTGTCCTATTGTCCTTCATCTAATTGCTTTACATTTTTTTTTTATGAGTTTTATTATATTTCATGTCAAAAAAACAATGAAGTAGAACTTTGACCTTTCTTTTTGAATATGAAAATGTATAGCCATTATCTTTCTAACTATTTGTTTTATCTCCTCTCTTCTATTTCTTTGTTAGGGGATATGGTGGGATCATGGCACCTTTGTCTTGTTAGAGGATCCTCTTCAACTATCAAGTAACGGCTACTAGCCGTTACTCTTCAATTGATCAAGCTCTCTCTCTGCATGTCTAAGTTCAGCAGCTCAAGCTTCCTCTGCATATCACAGTTCAGCCCATACTGCTGCAGCAGCTCCTGCACAAGCAATAGCCATACTGTACAACGATGGCCATACTGTACAACACTGCACCATACCACCAGATCACTCCAACCATTCCTCAACATACATCATGCTGCAAAGACAATACTCCTTAGATCTTCCTGCATGTCCTTCTTGATTACTTTGTATTTATTTAATCTTTCACACTTGTGTATATAATTGTGCTTTGAGGCACACAATCAATATAGCAATCATTCAAAACACTTGTCCCCCTTTTCATGGTATCAGAGCACTCTTGGCCACTGCCCTCAATACCAACTCGATCCAATGGCCTCCTCCTCTTCTGCTCTACCCACCTCCTCTGCTCTCCCTTACTCATTACCAAACTACTCACAGTTTCCTTCACTTAAACTTGATGAAGGCAACTACATGATGTGGCACTCATTGGTAGTTCCTATACTGAAAAGCCATGACTTACTCAGTATAGTAGATGGCTCAGAATCCTGTCCCCCTCAACTTATAAGAGATGATGAAGGGAAGGAAATTCCCAACCCGGCTCATGCTTTATGGATCAAGAAGGATCAGTTCCTTCTCAGCTGGATTAATATCTCCCTTAGTGAAGCCATTCTGCCAACAGTTTATGGCCTTAATACCTCACAACAAGTGTGGTCAACTCTAGCACATCAGTTTGCCTCAGAATCAAAAGCTCGAGTGTCACAGTTAAAAAGACAACTTCAGAGCTTAGCTCAAGGATCCAAATCCTGTGCTGCCTATCTTCGGTCAGCCAAGGCAATAGCCGATCAATTAGCTGCTATCCAGAAACCGGTTGATAATGAGGATCTCATATCCTACATCATTAGTGGTCTTAATCCCATGTTTAACACTTTTGTCACTGTTTTTACTGTTACTACCAGAGACAAAAATCCTTCTTTTGCAGAATTTCAAGATGAGCTGTTGAATCATGAAGTCATTCTCAATCAACAACAATCCGCATCTGATATCAGCAAGTTTGCATTCTATACCAACCATCAATCTACTCCTTCAAAACCAAGTCCTCAAAATTTCAATCGCAAAATGAAATTTCCCCAGAGACCTTTCAATAGATATGGTCCATCTAGAAACACCTCAGCACCAAGAACCTTCACTGGACCTCACCAACATATACCCGGTTCACATCAATATTCCCCAAACTTCAAACAGCACCAGAATGGACCTCCCTTTTTTCAACAATATCCCATGGCTCAATCTACTTCCACAATGCCAGCATTCCGTAGACCAAATCCACCTTTCCCCACCAACACTGGATCCTCTTTTAACCCTCGGGTCCCATGCCAAATTTGTGGCAGACTTAACCATTCTGCTCTTGATTGTTTTCACAGGATGAACTTCTCCTTTCAAGGTCGTCATCCTCCATCTCAACTGGCTGCCATGACTGCCCACACACATCAGGAGATTGATGATCAACAATGGTTTGCCGATAGTGGAGCCAATGCCCATGTCACAAGTACATTGGAGAATCTGTCCATTGATCAGCAACCTTTCAAGGGCTCCGAATCAGTTGCTGTTGGAAATGGTGCAGGATTAGCTATTGAACATACTGGTTCATCAACTCTTCACTCATCTTCTCCTTTGTCTAAATCTCTCTTTCACCTTAAACATGTGCTGCATTGTCCTTCTGCTGCTACAAACTTGCTGTCTATTCACAAATTCTGTACAGATAACCATTGCTACTTTATACTTACTGCATCTCACTTTTTTGTGAAGGATCTCAAGACACATGCACTGCTACTGGAAGGCAGGAGTGAAAATGGACTCTACCCTTTGAGGCTGAGGAATTGTTCTTCCAAAAGTGCTCCTACTTTCACTGCTTTTTTGGGTTTAAAAACATCTTTTTGTATATGGCACTCTAGGCTAGGCCATTCCTCCTTTAAAACTGTAAGCCATGTAATCAAGGCTAATTCCTTGCCAACTTCCAATGAACATCAAGCAGACTTTTGTGATTTTTGTCCTCTTGGCAAAAGCAAACAGTTACCTTTCAAGTCTTCTACTAGGATTACCACTCATGTTCTGGAATTAATCCACACTGACTTATGGACATCTCCAGTTTATTCTCATAGCGGTTGCAAATACTATATCATTTTTGTGGATGATTTCACTCGTTATACATGGCTTTATCCAATTCAACACAAATCTGATGCCTACCATTGCTTTGTCAAATTCAAAACATTGGTTGAAACTCAATTTTCCACAAAAATCCAGCAGCTCCAATCGGATGGGGGAGGAGAATACACTTCACATCTTTTCCAATCTTTTCTAACCTCAAATGGAATCCTCCATCGAAAATCCTGCCCTCACACTTCACAACAAAATGGCTTAGCAGAGAGAAAACTTCGCCACATTCTTGAAACCGGCCTCACACTTCTTGCTCAATCCGGACTGTCAAAGCACCATTGGGTGGATGCTTTCCTCACTTCAGTATTTATCATTAATAGACTTCCTACCCCAGTTTTAGATCATATCTCACCTTATGAGAAATTGTTCCATAAACTTCCAGATTATACCCTTCTTAGAGTATTTGGTTGCAAGTGCTTTCCTCTCCTAAGACCCTATACTGCTCACAAGTTAGAGTATCGTTCCAAAGTTTGCATTTTTCTTGGATACAGTAATGCAGGATATCGATGTTTGGATCCTATCACTGGTCGTGTCTATCTTTCCAGAAATGTTGTGTTTGATGAACACTCCTTCCCAGCCAAAGAGAATGACTCCAAGAGCTCCCTGCCATCCAGCACCAGTGCTGCGTCACCACTGTCCCCTACATCACCAGTAAGTTCCTCTAATACACTTCTTACTAACGAAACTTCTACTGAACCAACTGCTTCTACAGCCCATCATAATCGGTCCCATTTAGCCACTCCAGGTCTTGTTCAACCAGAAATCCTCCAATCATCATCTCGTCACTCTCACACTGACACTACAGCCAACTCTCCTATCACAGAATCTTCTGACCATGTAGCAACACCTTTTGACTCTCAGCTGCACCTCTCCACTCCCCTGTCACATCCTTTAAATTTTTCCAACACTACACCAACATCTACCTCCAATGCAGCCACTCATCCCATGACAACTAGGTCACACACCACAGTTCCTGCTGCAACCTCTTCAGAATCCTCTCTTCCACCAATCTTTCCATCTCACTCCATGGTCACCAGGTCCAAAACTGGTTCCCTTAAACCAAAAACCTTTTCCGACTACAAGCTTTACTCAACCATCAAACATCCACCTCCAAGGGCCCTCCTCACTGTTCTCACTGAAACTGAACCTACCAGTTTTGCCAAAGCTATTCTTGATCCACGATGGCAAACTGCAATGGCCGATGAATTTGCAGCCCTCCAAGCCAATAAAACATGGACCCTATGCCCTCGACCCTTGCACAGACATGTCATACGCAACAAGTGGGTATATAAAATCAAACAACTTGCTGATGGCTCTATTGAAAGATTCAAAGCTCGCCTTGTTGCAAAAGGATTTGAACAAAAGAATGGGCTTGACTACACTGAAACATTTAGTCCAGTTATTAAAGCCTCTACTGTCCGAATTGTGCTCACCCTTGCTGTTCAACTTGATTGGCCCATTAAGCAACTTGACATATCCAATGCCTTCCTTCATGGAACCTTAATGGAGGAAGTCTACATGGAGCAGCCCCCAGGATTTCCAGACACTACTCACCCGGACTATGTGTGCAAATTACACAAGTCCATTTATGGACTCAAGCAGGCACCCCGGGCTTGGTTCCATTGCCTTTCCATGGCTCTATTGGACCTTGGTTTCACTTCCTCTATGGTTGATACATCTCTATTCTTATTTATCAAAGGCAGTCTTACTATTCTCCTGTTGGTCTATGTAGATGACATATTGGTTACAGGTAACAATCCAGCAGCTCTTCAGTCTCTTATCCTCATGCTGCAAGCTCAATTTCCAGTTAAAGACCTTGGAAACCTTGGCTACTTCCTTGGAATAAAGGCTACCAGGACAACTGATACTCTGCACTTGTCTCAAGCTAAGTATGTTGCTGACTTATTAAACAAAACACGCATGATGGAAGCCAAGCCTACTGCCACTCCCTGCTCCTCAGTGATTAAACTCTCTCAGTTTGACAGCCCGCCACTCACTGATCCCACTCAATATAGACAAGTTGTGGGAGCTCTTCAATATTGCACACTCACCAGACCTGATATTTCCTTCTCTGTCAATCAATTGTGCCAGCATATGCACAATCCCACCTCTGCACATTGGTCGGCTGCCAAAAGAGTGCTTCGATATTTGAAGCATACCCCAGACCATGGCTTGCTCATATCAAAGGGTCCTATGCATCTTCAAGCCTATTGTGATTCGGATTGGGCTGGAAATCCTGATGACCGCAAGTCCACGTCTGGATTCTGTATTTTTCTTGGTAATAGCTTAATTTCCTGGAGTGCCAAGAAGCAAAATGTTGTCTCCAGATCTAGTACCGAAGCTGAATATCGATCTTTAGCTGTAACAACAGCTGAACTCTTTTGGATCCGTATGCTACTCAAGGAACTATGTGTTTTTCTGCCTACTCCTCCTATTCTCTGGTGTGATAATGTCAGTGCACTAGCCTTAGCTTCCAATCCTATCTACCATGCTCGTACCAAACACATTGAAGTCGATTACCATTTCATCCGAGAGAAGGTCCTCCATGGTGATATTGTTCTCAAATTTATTTCTACCCTAGACCAAGCTGCTGATATCTTCACCAAAGGGTTGTCATCTTCCCGCTTTGCTCATCTTCGTGCCAAGCTCAGGGTCCTTTCCTCTACCCTGAGCTTGCGGGGGGATGTTAGAGGATCCTCTTCAACTATCAAGTAACGGCTACTAGCCGTTACTCTTCAATTGATCAAGCTCTCTCTCTGCATGTCTAAGTTCAGCAGCTCAAGCTTCCTCTGCATATCACAGTTCAGCCCATACTGCTGCAGCAGCTCCTGCACAAGCAATAGCCATACTGTACAACGATGGCCATACTGTACAACACTGCACCATACCACCAGATCACTCCAACCATTCCTCAACATACATCATGCTGCAAAGACAATACTCCTTAGATCTTCCTGCATGTCCTTCTTGATTACTTTGTATTTATTTAATCTTTCACACTTGTGTATATAATTGTGCTTTGAGGCACACAATCAATATAGCAATCATTCAAAACACTTGTCCCCCTTTTCATGTCTTTGTCTCTTACCTCTTTTCATTCACAAGAAATATTATTTATACACCTAACATCTTAATCTTTATTTTTAATTCTTTTTTTTTCTACTTCAATTCATTGAGAATACAGCCCCTATTTAAAACGTTCCTAACCTATCTAGTCTCTTTGCCCAACTGGTCATCAAGTCGAGTACTCAAACACAGAACGCTATTCCAGGAATATATATATTATTGATTGGTGGCTTTCTTTTCTATCTTTTTATTGTCGGTACAAGTCGTAAATTACTCCTATTATTTTTATCCCTCTACTCCTCTACCCTAATGACCCTATAATAAACCCTCATTGGCACAACTGTATTTAATTTTAGATATTCTAATTCTGCCCCACAGAAAAGTAAAATACGGTTTTTTTAATTCAAGTGTTTGAAAAGTCCTTGTTAATTGCTTTAAAAGTTATGGGGCCTTTTTAATAAATTATTTTGAATAGATGTAAAGTTTGGTGATACATGAATTTATTAAATTATATGACTATAATAGAGAATATTTCTTATGACAATTGCCTTTATTGAACTGCATTTTTTTAATATCAGTAAAAGAAAATGAATTAGTACTCATTTAATGATTTAAATATGATTCGAGTAATGTTGTGAATGTACTTAGGGAATCCATTCTCAATAGGTTAGCAAGACGAACCATAGTAGTGTCTGGATATTTTCTAGCAACGAGTATGTAGTATTAATTTGTTGGAACCTGTACTCAAGTAACTAGCTAGTTGTCAAGGAATTTGTCTTAGCTGCATTTGAAGAGGTAAGTAAATCCTCTACCCGTTCTTAAATTATTTTATATCATATTATTTTACCCATTGATTCTAATATATTTACGAATAATTGTTCTCGTTTTGTGTTTTAAATTTATATTGATGCATGAAAGATTGTTTTAAAAATAGTTTTAAGATAAAAGTTATTGGTATAAATGTTATTTTTGAAATCAACAATTTTAAGAGAAGCTTTAGTTATAAAGAATTTTCTAATTACAGTAAATTGCTTAGTGAATTCCTGAGACGGGAAGTTACTATTTTTGAAATTAATGAGAAAATGAGAGTAAAAACCCTTACATACGTTGCCTCAAGAGTTACCAAGCACAGTGAAAGGAATAAGCATAAATTATGAGGAGAAAGATTTTTATAGATGAGGCACGTATGTGAAAGAAACTAATATTTTGGCCCCAGAGATATTCACAGAGATTTACAGAGTTTAAGCTCGATACCGTTGCTTGGATGGAAGCGCAACCGCTGAAGGACTTAGAGAAAGTGGTAATCCATCCTTATGTCATGCTAAGTGCACTTCAATTAATTAGCTGACGGGGCAGGCCTGTGGCCACAATTTACCTACCTGAGGTCGTAGTAGACCGCACAACCCTAGTACACATGGCATAATAGTGTACATGAGCCTTAATATGAGAAATCAGTTTTAAGCATATATATTTAATTGCATGTTCAAAGGAAAGAATATGCTTTCACTTGGTTTTATTGAGAACTGTATTGCATTTAATTAACGATATGAGATAAAGGAGTTTAGGAAGAATTTTCAAGAAATTCATTTTTGAGAAAGGGGTTTTAAAGAAGAATGTTTATCTTGTTTAAATAGTGATGTGTTAATTGTGTCTTGAAATGCTACAAAAAAATAAATTGTTTTAAGTAAAGGGTTTTAAAGAAAATGAATTTAACCCAACCGTTTTCTGATTGGGGATTTACTTACTGAGATTTTCAGCTCATTTAGTTTTACCTTTTATTTTCAGGTCATCAAGAGTTCAGTCTAAGAGGCCGGAATGAGGGCAAGGTTAATTATTAAGTCCATTTAAGCTGCATACATTACTTTTATTATTTTTATTTGTTTATATATATAAGTGCTTTGGCACGATTTTAGGATTGTGACTTTTTAATAAAGAATGATCGTTACATTTTGGTGACAACAAAACTTTTCATGTTTTACGAAAATTAAAATTTGATGTTTTCATTTTATCATGCATCTAGTATCTCATGTAACAATTGTTTTGGTAAACCTTTGTAATCTTTGTACCTCTGAAAGAGTAAATTGACAATCTTACCATTTTTTGGGCCAGGGTCGTTACATTATATATATATATATATATATATATATATATATATATATATATATATATATATATATATATATATATATATATATATTGATTTATTTTCTTTTCAACCTTTTAATTTAGATGGTTGACTTAGTTGTTTTCCTGTTGTTTGGGTGCATACACATTTGTATTCTGTCTGGTATCCAACGCAATACGGGAAAAACGAAATCACGCCAAAGTTTTGTACATGATCTTTGTATATTTGATTAAAAGAATGTTTGAGTTTATGATTTTAAAAAGTGTGATTTAAAATAATGATTTCAAAATGAATGATTTGAAAAAAATAATTTTTAAAAATGCAGTTAAGCGTTTGATAAAGTCGCCGTTTAGCTTTTAAAATTAAAAATTAGCTTTTATAATTATGTATTTTTAAAAAAGTATCATCTTACTTGCCATTTGAAAAAATAATTTTTTTTTTTTTTTTTTTAAGTTTTTAAATTATAATTTTTAAAAATACAGTTGCTAAACGATTTATGTTTTATAATTTAGTTTAAAATCGTACTTATTATTTACAAAATCGTAATTTCAAACGCATCGTAAAGAAACTTAAACCCCATGTAACCATGGAATAAGTAAAGCTAAAGAAATATTTACCGTCAGATTTGGTAAAACTCATGGTTACTCCAACATTTGCAAGTGTTCTTCTGTTTCTTTGTGAACCTTTTGTTTTCACATCTTCATTGTGCCCTTATTATGCAAAGTGAACACCTTTTATATATATATATATATATATATTTTAAAACAGGAAATTATTCTTCACCCCATGTATTTGGCCTATAAAAAGGACAAGTCTTGAGGTGAACCGTAAGCTTTTAGACGAAATTTCTTTCAAGTCTTTCATTCTCTACCTACTTTGTTCTCATATTATCCAGCTCTTGTAATCTGTTCCACTCTTGTTCTCCTTCTCTAATTCCTGTAAGTGTATTCGACAGCCATTATAAATTAATAATACATCTGCAATTCGCCAAAATTGTTGTTCCATACTCTGCTTTCCGCTCAAATTTCGCGCTTACTCTTGAAATTTTTTCATAATGTTTAAATCTATTTCTTCCGTGAGCTCTGATGAAGATGGTAATTCTGTTAATTTTGATAAATGGAAAATCCCGAAGCTCTCCACCAAGGAGATTTATAGTACTTCTTGGTTTAAAAATGTTTTTAAAGCCGAACATGATATTAAAACTGTTGAAAAAACTTTTGCTATATCTAGTAAGAGTGAAAAATATGAATTATTTGATACAAAAATTATTAATGATGCTCTGGTTAAAGGCTATGAGTTTTTGCATATCGGAGCTGTTCAAGTTGCTTTTAAACCACTAGCTAGGCTAGATGCTAATGCTTCCGTTTCGCTTTGTCTTCGTGATCCTAGACTTGTTGATTTTCGGGCTAGTATTATTGGTATGATACAATCTTCTTTGTTTAATCGACCAATCCATTTTAATACTTTCCCCAACTATTGTCTTTCTTTGACTGATGATCATATTACTAAAGCATTGACTTTAAATGTCTTGATTTCTGGTTGTAACATGGAAGAAGGTAGAAGACCTGTTGCTATCATCTACCGCATTTATTACAAATTGCTAAAAGGCTTTCCAAATCCTCGATCTGTTATGGATAATTCTGGGTACGATTCTAAGTTAATTCAAAGTTCTACACAGGATGCTAAAATATATATTCCTAAAATGATCCAATGGAATGAAATTCACTTTCCTGATGAGTGGATTTTAGAAAATGTTTGCGTGCCTGGTATGGTAAAGGAAACCACTGGTCCTGGTTACAATATCCAACAAAATTTAGATGGATCTGTTAAAATTAGGTTTTTCTGATTTAAATCTTTCTAATAGAAGAGAAAGACCATTAACTATTAATTAGGGGTGTAAATTTGTAACCGTTGCCCTAAATCCCGATTTCTCTTCAATGTATTTCGTTCTTTTATTTTCACTTTTTCCTTTTGCGCCGCTGCCTTCTTCAAATCTTCTTGTCTTCTCTTCACGCTTGCCTTCTTCAATTCTTCTTGAATCTTCAATCCTTTCCTCTGTTTCTTTGTTTGCTTTTGCTTTCCTTCACAACACACACGGACCGTGATCGAGAGAGACCTGAGAGTTGCTGCTGCTACGGTTACTGTCAAAGAAGTGAAGAACTCAAGAGAGAGCAAGAGTTCTGGATTATGGTGGGTTTTGTTTTGGTTTCTTTTCCTTTGCTCCTTTATACTGTGTTGTTGGACGTGAAGAACAAAGGGACGGCTAGAGGAGAAATAAAGGGAGAGATTTTTTTTTTTTTTTTTTTTCTGTTGTTGAAGGGGAGGGCTAGTCGGCCTCAACAATAACTTACTGACTTTGTCTTTGTTTCTCTACAGATTTGGTGATTTCTGAAGCAGATGGAGTAAAGGAAGTAGACGGCTAGGTTAGATCTAGTTCATTTTTTAAGATATGGTTTAATTGTTTGTAGATCTGTTCTTTAAATTGGTTAGATCGGTTAGGTTAATGTTTTGGTGCTTGAGTGTGTTATTGCTTTCTGATTTGAGTGCACTTTGCTTGAGTGTAGTGTTATGTGCTCAGTGTGACAAAAGGTGCATGAGAGTAAAGTGAAAATTTGAGGTTCTATAAAATTATGTTTTATTCACACAACTAAGATTGTTTTGATCTTACTTGTAATTCAATAACATGTTTTTATAATGCATAATTTGATGTCTGTTTCGTGCTGGGATATTGAGATTTGGTATCTTGTTGTAGGCAATGATGTAGAAATTTGTTATTCGCATGAACTGGAAAGCAAACCTGATTTTTAGATTTGTTCTTTACTAATGTTTATGCATGTTGTGTTGATATGAGTGGGTTTTGTTTTGTGATTTGTTGTTGCTTGATTTTTTTCGAAGTTTGAATAATTGGTGTGTTATATTATAGGGGTGAGTCACAACTAGGCCTATTATGGAAAATGTCAATGAGTCACATGACAAGCCTGCAACACTAGCTACAAATGTTGAAATCCCGTCACCTTCCTTACAAACAAAATTGGAGAATGAGAATATTATTGAAATCTTTGATGATCATGATAAATAGTTATAAATTTATTTAAGTTTTCATTATTATTAATTCAATTTAGTTATTTATTCATTTAACTCATTTTCACCTTTTTTCTTGTATTGTAGTTATAGATGATTGGGAGCAGACCTCTAGAAAGTTAGAAATCAGACTATGTTGGGATATGTTTAATATGTTTATAAACTTTTGGTTATAAACTTTTTTAATATGTTTATGGACTTTTGGGTTTGTATTTTTTTAAAATGTTTATGAACTTTTGGGCTTTTAATATGTAATTAATGTATGGATGGGAAATTTCCTGGCATGAAATATGTATGATTAATAATTTTGATTCATACAATTACTTTCAATGTCTTGGAATGAAATTTTAGGAAATAGGAACTTGGTTAGCTATTTCTATTATTTTAGGAAATAGGATCACTACACACTAATCTTAGTTCGATAAGATTATGTTAAGTTGGGTTAAAACGTTTAAATAAGTCTCAAAAAAAAGTTTAAATGAATTGTAAAAAAGTAGGCCCAATACTTATATAGGCCCAAAAAGTAATTTTTTATTTTAAAAAAAATATATTATCCGGTCTGGATAATTGGAGTACACAGTTCTGGAGTTGGTTACTGAAATTCAATAATCATGGACTGAGTCGATTCTTAATTATGATCTAATAACCGAGAATCGGTTTCAGATTTACGCACCTACTATTAATGAAAGAAAAAATTCTTTTGCTAGTTCTACTGCAACTGAAGAATTGCAATGGAGACAAAGATCTTGAAAATTTTCTGTTTAGTTCTGATTTAAAACTAAAAGAGGTTTCCACTGATTTTCAAGTTCTGCTTTTTATTCTGCTAAACAATCTACTTCTCCATATACAGAAGAAGAAAATGATGTTTCTCTCTTGCTTCTGATTTTAATGCACCTCTTATTCACTAATGCAATGTTATCCATGCTTCTATTAAAAGATTTTTTCACAAATCGATTGGCTAGCTTTGCAAGAAGATTTTTCTTAAAAAGAAAACCAACAGCGAAGGCATGCTTATCTTGCTAATTATTCTGAAAGTAAAAAATCCTGTATTAAAATTCAATGGACTAGTAAAATGATTGAATTAGTCTTCTCCTTTTGCTTCACCTGTTACTATTGCAAATAGGTTCGATTACATTCAGTCCAAAACCTACTGTTACCTATTCCACTGCCCTTACCATTGCTTTTGATCCCTTTATTAATCCTCCTCAGAAACCCAGAATTCCTTTTGTTAAAATTGAGCAACCATTTGCTTATGCTCGCTCAGCCTATTTCCAACACCTCTTTTATGTTGAACTAAGCATTGCTTCTGTTAGAGATCCAAAACCAGTTGGAGCTCTCTTATTTCCCCCATGCTTTCATTGGGTTCCTGAGCATTGTTTGAAAGATCTCTCTTATTCCACTAACATCCTGAAAGAGGTCAAATCGGCTCATTTCAAACCAATTTTTGATAAAATGGACACTACCAAACTCCTATATCATATTGTCTATTTTGATACAATTATTTCTCTCAAAAGGATTGGGGTGATCACCCTTCCAAACCAAGAAGAGCAATTTCAAACATTCTTCTCCTGAACCTTGCTAAAGCATTCATTACCTTCAGAGATACTCATAATGTGGATGCTTATGGTACGAAGTTTCCTCCTATGTTACATTTTATTATAAAGTTCAAGATTCCCTGAATCTTGAAATGGCAATATGTTAAAGAAGGCGACATCCTGGATCGACATTGGTTCGTGCAATGCTGGGACAAATTCTACACAAGCTAATCTTATTATAGAAGTTGTTAATAAGGATTTTGCTAAGAAGACTGCATGTTCTATGGCTCCTCCAACTGTTATTGTTGCTAAACTTATTACTCAAGAGGAAAAGAATTATGCTGCTGTTACTTCTCCCTCTTCTTCAAAGACAAAACAGTCTAAAAAGAAGAAGAAATGTCCTTCAAAGAAAGAGATGGCCATGCTCACGCTACTCCTAAAGTCTTTTAGAGATGATGATGATGATGAAAATGATGATAAAGAAGAAGATGAAGAAGAAGAAGAAAATTCGGAAACATCCTCTTCCCCTAGTTATGGCTTTCTTTTTGGGCATGACCCACTTTGCTCCTAGGATCCGGTCTCGGGTATTGATGATATTCCTGAACTCAACTATTGACTCATGCAAAAGACAGCATTATTAGCTCCACAGAACTCCACCGAAAGTTCCTTTGTCTTGATGCGAGATTATTAGCTGCACTGAAAGCTTTGTTATCACATGGCTACAGTGGACAACACTTTTGACTTCTACAGTCCATTCAATTGTTGTTCTACATGTTGTTCTCCTGCTATCCTACTTGCAATCTTTCTTGTTAATTCGGTAAATATTTCAGTATTTTGAAAAAACTTGCAATTATTAAATTTTGTTTTAAATTATTTTACCATTATTTGCATTCTTGCAAGGCTGGTTTTACCGCCTGATTACCCTATCCACTGCATCATATTTACTGTAACTGTTATTCTCTACACACACTCACCTTCACATTCCCACAACAATGTCATCCTTTCCTTTAATAAGGATGGTTTCAAGAGGGGGTGGCTAGCTTGAATAACTGTTTGGTCAGTTTTGACAAAAAGGTTTTTTAACAACATTTAAAATACCAACAATGGGGTTATAGAAGTTTTGGAGAAAAAAAAAAAAAAAAAAAACAGGATGTGCTTTTATTTTCAATCATCTTTTCAACCCACTGAATTTTATTTTATCTTTTTCAAGTGTTTTGAAAAAGTATTGTTATAAGCAATTCTATGCTGATGGTTTTCTTTGGAAAGAAAATTCTTTTTTAAAGATGGCCCATCAAAATCATGAAAAGTCATTTTCTTAACAGGAAACAAGAAGTAGAAGGAGAAACATCATTTTCTTCTTCGGCCTAAGAAGGGATTGCAGATTGGTTAAGTCATCCATGTAGGATGAATCAGAATTAAAAGAATCTCTGGATTGTAAAATCCTAATGAGATCATTCCTTTCTTCTTCATCAATTTTTAATGAATTAATTTTATTTTTTAATTTACCAGGTGGGTTGGGACACTTATCAGCATAATGCCATTTTTTACCATAGTTAAAGCATTTTCCTTTAGAAGGTTTAATATTCTTTCGCCCAGGTTTTCTAAATATTTTTTCATCAGGTTTATTAAATCTTCTTTTCTTAATATGATGGGATCTTTTTCTAATAAACTTATATGGTTTTTTTCTGTCTCCTGGAAGGAGCAATGGGAGGTAAACCAATTTGTTCACAAAAATTACCCATTTTATATTTAGCTTTTTTAGCATTTTTTAATTGTTGTCTTATCATTTTTTGATCAATACACATTTTTATACCAAGTTTTTTAATAACAGAAAACAAATCACCATAGGTTAAGTTTTCATAATTAAATGGTTCCAGTAGTAGAGTCAACAAGTTCATCTTTTACTTTGTGAGTAAATAAAGAAGGTAATCTATCAATGAATTTTTCTTTCCAATAAAGCTTTAAACTATCAGTTATAAGCATAACACGAGAAAGAAAAACATCTTGATGCTATCTATAATCAGACATAGTAGGGTATCGAAGATTATTCAAATAATCAGAGATACGAGTAGTAGTATTGGAAGGAATTCCAACAAAATGTTTAATAATGGTATAGATCAGAGCATTAATACCATTAGGCAATTGTTTGCCATGATCAAGGATGTGTATACCATCATCATCCTTTTTAACAGCTTGCCTAATCTGGATTCTAGACTCTTCAGTAAGGTGTCTATCCCACCAATTTCAAAGTGTACTAGAGAATCCAGTAGTAATAAGGTTAACAATTTCTTGGTGGCTAAGACTATGATTAGTGACATAAGCATTAGCAACCATAGACATATGATTCATCTTATTAAAAATTTCTTGTTCGGATAAACTATCAATATTTCATTCACAAAATATATTATCTCTCTCATACTTATTTATTTTTTTATTTTTTTAATTAAATTAAAAGTAAAAAAATAATATTTTAATGATATGAGGAAAAATGAAGGAAACTGCTTTGCGATGTTTTTTGATAGGGAAGTAAAAAGTAGTTTTGTTTCTTATATTTAGTAAAAATGATTGGGAAGCTGCTGTGGATGCTCTTACGCTCCAGTGTCTACCCCATATCCAGCAGCAGTTATCCTATATTGGTTTAGTTCCCAATATTTAGGGAAAATTTCATGAAAAACATCATAAAACTTAGGCTTGACAATTTTTGACACGATCCGCGAACCCGGGCACGAACACGACACGAAAAAACAGGGTTTTGGTTTACTATTATCTGGTTTGGGTCATAATCGGGTCTGGCGGGTCTTCCCGCAGGTTGACCCGTCAGACACGATTATCACACGGTTATATTTTTAAAAAAAAAACTTCAACCAAGACACCAAGTAGAAACGAAGGAACCCTAGACACACCACTCACAACACTTTCCCTCTTTTTGTCTTTCACTCGTTCACCAACTTCACCCAAATCACCCGCCGTTCATAGTTCGATGCCACGAGCCCATGCCCTGTTGACCTCTCCGGCCAACTCCAACCCAATACTCCGACCCTAACTGTCGTCGCCGTGATGCTTGAAAATGAGAACCCTAGTCCCACGCCTTTCGAGTTTTGAACCTTTTCACCACTCTCAGTCTTTCGGTCTTTCCGAAAATCGTCCTTCCGCCGAACCACTGATGATCGACTCCTGTAATCCTGTTTGGTCTCCCTGCCTCTTGGGTCTACTCGGCTTTTCGGGTCATATGGGTTTGGTCTCTCTTCACCGGCGATCTCTGGCTCTGAAGGCGTCGTGCCACCATAGATCGGCCGGAATTCGGGTCCTCAACCGTGGCATCGTTTTTGACTCCACCGGCCAATGACCCAGCCCTCCGATCGGACTCATTCTCTCAACTGATCTCTCTCATAGTGTTTCTCTCTTGATTTCCCCCAACCTCTTCAATTCTTCTTCAGAGTTCAGTGAATTGAAGGAAGTAAACGGGTTACCTGGGTCGTGTTCGGGTTTAAGGTTTTGACCCAATTAATAATCGGGTAGGGTTCGTGTTAGACCCGATTGTGAAATCGGGTCGGCCGGGTCGACACGAACCCGACCCGTCGACCCGAATTGCCAACTCTAATAAAACCCCCCACAGCAGATGTCCTATATTTAGATGAAGGAGTTGGGAATGAATAGTAATTCCTTAAGTGTACATGTCTACTATTCATTCCCTATGTATTATTTTAATATAAAAAAGTATATTTAATTGATATAGGAAAGAAATAAAAAATAGAAAATAGAGAAAAAGAGTAAAAAAATAATATTTAATTGATATAGAGAAAGGTAAATGAATTTATTGTGGAGTATTTTTTTTTATAAGAAAACAAAAAAGTAATTTTATTCTCTAAATATTAAAAAAAAAATAGTTGAGAATCTGGTACTAATACTCATAGAAAAGTATGTAATCGGTAATTGATTTTTTGAACATTTTTCTAAAATGTCCCTTGCGGTACTATTTGAAGAGGCGTGATTTATAGGCCGTCTCCCACCCGCCCATTTTCATTAAAAAATAATTTCTGATGTCACATAAAAAATTACTTTTTGATTAAAAATGCATATTGGAGGACGGAAAAACTTCCACCACAAATCATTTTCGCTATTTGAATCTTTACTTTGAAAAATGATAAGGGGACCTTTAACCGGCACCTCCCTTTTATTATAAAAAATATAAATTTATTCAATTTTTTTCTTTTTCAAATATAATTGTATTTTTTATTGTAAGAGGAAGGTGCCCGTTAAAGTTCCCATTATCATTTCTCCTTTACTTTTGATAGTTCATCTTTTGTGAAAAGAAGAGAACTTGGAAAACTGTACTCTCACAACCATAGCTTGGCCACCTAGATGGGACGTGACGTCAATGCCCAGCTGTTGCACTTTTGACTTCCCTTCAGATTCGGGACACTTCTTTCCTAGGGACTTGGATGATTGGATCTCATCTGCAGAGGAGTCGGTTAGTTCTATATAAAGGCATTTTGGTAATTTTACATTATATAAAATTATCAAAATGCCCCTACTGAAAATCAACTGGGTCCAACTTAACTTGAAAGGATCCTATTTCCTTTCGTAGTGGGTAGAGGCGCGCAATTATTACTTACGTACGTGACGATTATTATCGTCAATTTAAGTGTAATAAGTGATAGATTTTTTAAAATCAAAATTCAATTTTAATTTATTGTACGAATTTTGAGATTTAACTTTATATAATAAAATTTAAATAAAATATAATTTATTTTAAAAGAAAATAAAGAAAATCGAAATTTAATTCTATTTCCAAACGGACTATTAAAGTATTAAAATTATTAGACAACTATTAGATATAAATCAGTCTAATAAATTATTATGTGTCCGTAAAGTATATAAGAAGCTTATATTTTTTATTAAAATAAAAAATATATAAAAAGTACCTGATATTAAAAAGATATATAACTCTTATATGTTTTAAAAACACATAATAAATTTTTAAATCAGTCTAATAAATTGTTATATTTTAAATAATTACTACAAATTAATTTGTAACTAATTTATGTCCCGCAATTAAATTGTATTGTCACTCTCAACGTGCAAGTAAGTTTCGGTTTATTACATCCGCGTGTTTATGCATTGAATATCAATAGATTGCATTTGTTAAAGCATCACCGGTGAGCTTTCTATTTTAAATTTTTCACTAAAGTTTGTTAAAATACTTAAAAGAAAGTACAATTTAACAAATTCTATATAATTTCTCTATTTTATTTGTCAACTATTCGTTAACAGCATCTACATGAAAAATATAAATAAGCTTTATGAACTAACTGTGACAATTATACTAAAGCGATATATCAAACTCAGGGTGTGTTAGTTTGTTTCCTCTCAAATATTATGTGACTTTAGATTTATTATTGGATTAAAATTTAATAATAATTTTAAAATATATGAAAAAATTTAGGAGAAAAAAAGAAACAAAAAGCTCCCTATAGAATTACTCAATGTATTTTTACTCTCCTTGAATCACGGGTGTCATCAACTTGAGCAAAGTGGTTCTGCAAAAGCACAATTTGCTTTGGGTGAAGGTTGTGCCTCATTTTCCCTCAACACACTTCCGCTAAATTTGGCAGAGCATTTTTTAGTAACGAGATATGTTACATGCACATCATTTGACATCATTTTTTTAAATTAATTATTGAAACTGTAAGACCTACATGTAAATCCTTGTGAGTCTTACAAATTCAATAGTTGATTTTGAAAAATGATGTACAAAAGATGTACAACTGATGTACAAGAATCATTTCTCTTTTGTAACTAGGCCATTTGAAGACCTCGATGCATCGGCTCCACTACTAGACGAAACTATAGAGAAATGATATTTATACAATAAATTTATATAATTTTGACACAATATACTTATATGAGATGTGAGTAGAATTCACCGCATATAAATGTGGTATAAAAATTGTTGTGTAATAATTACAATCCCGAAACTATATATGGATTACTTGGCAAGTACACTCAACGCTTACCTGCTCTTCTCCAAACCCGCATTTACCTTTTTCACTAATTACACACTTGTTTGTATTGAGTAATGATTCATTATCATCAAAATATACAATTTTTTATCATTTTGCGACTTCAAAAAGTGTGATTTAAAATAACGATTTTAAAATGTACAATTTGAAAAAAGTAATTTTTAAAAACGCAGTTAAGCGTTTGATAAAATCGCGGTTTATCTTTTAAAATTGAAAATTAACTTTTATAATTCTGTATTTTTAAAAAGTACTATCTTATTTGCGATTTGAAAAAGTAGATTTTCTGCGTTTTTAAATTACAATTTTTAAAAACGCAGTTGTCAAATGATTTACGTTTTACGATTTAATTTAAAATCGCACTTATTATCTACAAAATTGCAATTTCAAAAACACCATAAATAGACTTAAACCCTATGTAACCATGGAATAAGTAAAGGGAAAGAAATATTTACCGTCAGATTTGGTAAAACTCATGGTTACTCCAACATTTGCAAGTGTTCTTCTGTTTCTTTATGAACCCCATGTAACCATGCAAAGTGAACACCTTTTATATATATATATTTAAAACATGAAATTACTCTTTACTCCATGTATTTGGCCTATAAAAAAAGACCAAGTCTTGGGGTGAGGCATAAGCTTCTAGACGAAATTTCTTTCATGCCTCTCATTCACTACTCACCTTGTTCTCATATTATCCAGCTCTTGTAATCTGTTCCGCTCTTGTCCTCCTGCTCTAATTCCTGTAAGTGTATTCTACAGCCATAATAATACATCTGCAATTCGCCAAAATTGTTGTTCCATACTCTGCTTTCCGCTCCAATTTCGTGCTTACTCTTGAAATTTTGTCATAATGTTTAAATTTAAATCTTCCGAGAGCTCTAGATCTACTTTCTCTGTTGAAGATGATAATTCTGTTAATTTTGATAAATGGAAAATCCCTAAGCTCTCCATTAGGAGGATTTATATTACTTCTTGGTTTAAAAATGTTCTTAAAGCCCAACATGATATTAAAACTGTTGAAAAAACTTTTGCTATATATAGTAAGAGTGAAAAATATGAATTATTGGATAAAAAAATTATTGATGATGCTCTGGTTAAAGGCTATGATTATTTGCATATTGGAGCTGTTCAAGTTGCTTTTAAACCACTAGCTAGGCTAGATGCTAATGCTTCCGTTTCGCTTTGTCTTCGTGATCCTAGACTTCTTGATTTTCGGACTAGTATTATTGGTATGATACAATCTTCTTTGTTTAATCGACCAATCCATTTTAATACTTTCCCCAACTATTCTCTTTCTTTGACTGATGTTCATATTACTAAAGCTTTGACTTTAAATGTTTTGATTTCTGGTTGTAACATGGAAGAAGGTAGAAGACCTGTTGCTATCATCTACCGCATATATTACAAACTGCTAAAAGGCTCTCCAAATTCTCATTCTGTTATCGATAATTCTTGGGACTTTCTTAAGTTAATTGAAAGTTCTAGACAAGATCCTAAAATATATATTCCCAAAATGATCCAATGGAATGAAATTCACTTTCCTGATGAGTGGATTTTAGAAAATGTTTGCGTGCCTGGTATGGTAAAGGAAACCACTGGTCCTGGTTACAATATCCAACAAAATTTAGATGGATCTGTTAAAATTAGGTTTTTCTGATTTAAATCTTTCTAATAGAAGAGAAAGACCATTAACTATTAATTAGGGGTGTAAATTTGTAACCGTTGCCCTAAATCCCGATTTCTCTTCAATGTATTTCGTTCTTTTATTTTCACTTTTTCCTTTTGCGCCGCTGCCATCTTCAAATCTTCTTGTCTTCTCGCCATTCTTCACGCTTGCCTTCTTGAATCTTCATTCCTTTCCTCTGTTTCTTTGTTTGCTTTTGCTTTCCTTCACAACACACACGGGCCGAGATCGAGAGGGTTGCTACTGCTACGGTTACTGTCAAAGAAGTGAAGAACTCAAGAGAGAGCAAGAGTTCTGGATTAAGGTGGGTTTTGTTTTTCTTTTATTTTAGTTCTTTTCCTTTGCTCCTTTGTACTGGGTTGTTGGACGTGAAGAACAAAGGGACAGCTAGAGGAGAAATAAAGGGAGAGATTTCTTGGTGTTTTTTTTTTTTTTTTTTTTTTTTTTTTTTTTTTTTGTGTGTGAAGGGGAGGGCTAATCGGCCTCAAACTTCGTCTTTGTTTCTCTACAGATTTGGTGATTCCTGAAGCAGATGGAGCAAAGGAAGTAGACGGTTAGGTTAGATCTGGTTCATTTGTTTAGATATGGTTTAATTGTTTGTAGATCTATTCTTTAAATTGGTTAGATCGGTCAGGTTAATGTTTTGGTGCTTGAGTTTGTTATTGCTTTCTGATTTGTGTGCACTTTGCTTGAGTGTAGTGTTCTGTGCTCAGTGTGACAAAAGGTGCATGAGAGTAAAGTGAAAATTTGAGGTTCTATAAAATTATGTTTTATTCACACAACTAAGATTGTTTTGATCTTACTTGTAATTCAGTAACATGTTTTTATAATGCTTCATTTGAAGTCTGTGTCGTGCTGGGATATTGGGATTTGGTATCTTGTTGTAGGCAATGATGTAGAAATTTGTTATTTGCATGAACTGGAAAGCAAACCTGATTTTTAGATCTGTTCTTTACTAAAGTTTATACATCATATTTGTGATTTTTTGTTGCTTGATTTTTTCCAAATTTGAACAATTAGGGTGAGTCACAACTATGCCTATTATGAAAAATATCAATGAGTCACGTGACAAGCCTGCTGAAACCCCATAACCTTCCTTGCAAACAAAATTGGAGAATGAGAATATTATTGAAATCTTTGATGACCATGATCACTAGTTATAAATTTATTTTAGTTTTTATTATTATTAATTCATTTAATTTATTCTCTTTTTTTTTTTTTTGTTTCTTTTCTTGTATTCTAGTTACAGATGATTGGGAGCCAGACTTGCAGAAAGCTAGAAACCGGATCATGTTTGGATATGTTTAATGTGTTATAAACTTGGTTATGAACTTTTTCTTAATATGTTTATGGACTCTTGGGTTTGTACTTTTTTAATAGGTTTATGAACTTTTGGGTTTGTAATATGTAATTTTGTATGGATGTGGAATTTCCCTGAGGGCATGATAGTAAATATGTATGATTAATAATTTTGATTAATAGAATTACTTTCAATGTCTTGGAATGAAATTTTAGGAAGTAGGAACTTGGTTAGCTATTTTTATTATTTGGTTTCTCTTCAGACATGTTGTGGATCATTACACTAATCTTAGTTTAATAAGATTATGTTTTTAAAAGTTGGGTTAAAACGTTTAAATAAATTCTAAAAAAGTTAAAATGAATTTCAAAAACTAGGCCCAAAAAGTAATATATATATATATATATTTTAAATATCACCCGGTTCGGATAACTAAAGTTTACGGTTTCTCAATAACCGAGCATCTCGGAGTCGATTCCTGGTTATGACTCAATAACTGGGAATTGGTTTCGGGTTTACACTCCTACTATTAATGAAAGAAGAAATTTTTTTGCTAGTAATATTGGCAGAATTGCAATGGAAAGGCAAAGAAATAGAAATTTTTTTATTTATTTAGTTTTGATCTAAAACTAAAAGGAGTATCCACTTATTCCCAAGTTTGCTCTACTTTTTATTTTGCTAAACAATCTACTGCTCCATATACATAATAAGAAAATGATGTTTCTCCCTTTGCTTCTGATTTTATTGCACCTCTTATTCACTAATGCAATGTTATCCATGCTTCTATTAAAACATTTTTTCACAAATCGATTAGCCAGCCTTGCAAATAGAATTTTCTTAAAAAGAAAATCAATAGCGAAGGCATGCTTATAGTGCTAATTATTCTGAAAGTAAAAAAGCCTATATTAAAATTTAATGGACTAGTAAAATGATTGAATTAGTCTTATGCTCGCTAAGCCTATTTCCAACACCTCTTTTATGTAGAACTAAGTATTGCTTCTGTTAGTGACCCAAACCAGTTGGCGCTCTCTTATTTCCCCCATCGCTTTGAAAGATATCTCTTATTCCACTAATATATTGAAAGAGACCAAATCGGATCATTTCAAACCAATTTTTGATAAAATAGACATTACCAAACTCCTATATCATGTTGTCTATTTTGATAAAATTATTTCTCTTAAGGATTAGGGTGATCACCCTTTCAAACCAAGAAGAGCAATTCCAAACATTCTTCTCCTGAACCTTGCCAAAGCATTCATTACCTTCAGAGATACTCATAATGTGGATGCTTATGGTACGAAGTTTCCTCCTATGTTACATTTTATTATAAAGTTCAAGATTCCCTAGATCTTGAAATGGCAATATGTTAAAGAAGGCGACATCCTGGATCGACATTGGTTCGTGCAATGCTGGGACAAATTCTACACAAGCTAATCTTATTATAGAAGTTGTTAATAAGGATTTTGCTAAGAAGACTGCATGTTCTATGGCTCCTCCAACTGTTATTGTTGCTAAACTTATTACTCAAGAGGAAAAGAATTATGCTGCTGTTACTTCTCCATCTTCTTCAAAGACAAAACAGTCTAAAAAGAAGAAGAAATGTCCTTCAAAGAAAGAGATGGCCATGCTCACGCTACTCCTAAAGTCTTTTAGAAATGATGATGATGATGAAAATGATGATAAAGAAGAAGATGAAGAAGAAGAAGAAGAAGAAAATTCGGAAACATCCTCTTCCCCTAGTCATGGCTTTCTTTTTGGGCATGACCCACTTTGCTCCTAGGATCCGGTCTCGGGTATTGATGATATTCCTGAACTCAACTATTGACTCATGCAAAAGACAGCATTATTAGCTCCACAGAACTCCACTGAAAGTTCCTTTGTCTTGATGCGGGATTATTAGCTGCACTGAAAGCTTTGTTATCACATGGCTACAGTGGACAACACTATTGACTTCTACAGTCCATTTGATTGCTGTTCTACATGTTGTTCTCCTGCTATCCTACTTGCAATCTTTCTTGTTAATTCGGTAAATATTTCAGTATTTTGAAATAAACTTGCAATTATTAAATTTTGTTTTAAATTATTTTACCATTATTTGCATTCTTGCAAGGCTGGTTTTACCGCCTGATTACCCTATCCACTGCATCATATTTACTGTAACTGTTATTCTCTACACACACTCACCTTCACATTCCCACATCAGTGTCATCCTTTCCTTTAATAAGGATGGTTTCAAGAGGGGGTGGCTAGCTTGAATAACAGTTTGGTCAGTTTTGACAAAAAGGTTTTTTAACAAAATTTAAAATACCAACAATGGGGTTATAGAAGTTTTGGAGAAAATAATTTTAAAAAAAAAACAGGATGTGCTTTTATTTTCAATCATCTTTTCAACCCACTGAATTTTATTTTATCTTTTTCAAGTGTTTTGAAAAAGTATTGTTATAAGCAATTCTATGCTGATGGTTTTCTTTGGAAAGAAAATTCTTTTTTAAAGATGGCCCATCAAAATCATGAAAAGTCATTTTCTTAACAGGAAACAAGAAGTAGAAGGAGAAACATCATTTTCTTCTTCAGCCTGAGAAGGGATTGCAGATTGGTTAAGTCATCCATGTAGGATGAATCAAAATTAGAAGAATCTCTGGATTGTAAAATCCTAATGAGATCATTCCTTTCTTCTTCATCAATTTTTAATGAATTAATTTTATTTTTTAATTTACCAGGTGGGTTGGGACACTTATCAGCATAATGCCATTTTTTACCATAGTTAAAGCATTTTCCTTTAGAAGGTTTAATATTCTTTCGCCCAGGTTTTTTAAATATTTTTTCATCAGGTTTATTAAATCTTCTTTTCTTAATATGATGGGATCTTTTTCTAATAAACTTATATGGTTTTTTTCTGTCTCCTGGAAGGAGCAATGGGAGGTAAACCAATTTGTTCACAAAAATTACCCATTTTTATATTTAGCTTTTTTAGCATTTTTTAATTGTTGTCTTATCATTTTTTGATCAATACACATTTTTATACCAAGTTTTTTAATAACAGAAAACAAATCACCATAGGTTAAGTTTTCATAATTAAATGGTTCCAGTAGTAGAGTCAACAAGTTCATCTTTTACTTTGTGAGCAAATAAAGAAGGTAATCCATCAATGAATTTTTCTTTCCAGTAAAGCTTTAAACTATCAGTTATAAGCATAACACGAGAAAGAAAAACATCTTGATGCTATCTATAATCAGACATGGTAGGATATCGAAGATTATTCAAATAATCAGAGATACGAGTAGTAATATTGGAAGGAATTCCAACAAAATGTTTAATAATGGTATAGATCATAGCATTAATACCATCAGACAATTGTTTGCCATGATCAAGGATGTGTATACCATCATCATCCTTTTTAACAGCTTGCCTAATCTGGATTCTAGACTCTTCAGTAAGGTGTCTATCCCACCAATTTCAAAGTGTACTAGAGAATCCAGTAGTAATAAGGTTAACAATTTCTTGGTGGCTAAGACTATGATTAGTGACATAAGCATTAGCAACCATAGACATATGATTCATCTTATTAAAAATTTCTTGTTCGGATAAACTATCAATATTTCATTCATATAATTTATCGGCAGAAATAGAAAATTGGTTTTGAAAAAACCTTTCTTCTAATTGTAAATCTGGAGGAGTTGGTTTAGAATACCAATTCTTGATAAGGTTAACAGGTTTGGTTTTATCAAAAATTCTTTGAAGTTTTGGAGAAACATCTATTTGTCCAAAGTTTGCTTCAAGTATATATGTAAAGGATTGGTTCTGTCGTGCTCTGTTTTTTGAACATGAAACAGAGGACTCGGAGAATTTTTTTTATGTCAAGGTAAGTTTTCCTACAGCAGCAGATTCATCCAGAGCTACTGCACTTGAGGAAGCTGTCATTTGTCCTAGGATTGCTCCTCAAGCTGCAGCCTGCATATAAGGAAACTGAAATAATCAAAGCTACACGTGCAGCTGCAGCAATAAAAGCTTGTACAGATGGAATAGGCGCAGTTCATGATACAATCAAAGATCCTGGATTAATGACATATGGTGTTCTCCATATTAGAACTTGTGCAGCTAAGTCTGGAAAGGGAGACCATACAAGGCATTGAATCAAGCACATTAGGAAAGGAACAGATTGTGGAGAATCCTACCTTTAGTGCAGGTGACAAAGTATGTATGTTCCTGTTAATAGTGCCTAGAGTATTCTGTATGTAAACCATCTTGAGAATTAAGAAATATACATCCTTTGTCTAAAAATCGTTCATTTTTAACTTAGTCCTTCTTTTCACTGTATTAATTAGGACCCAAAACAATAGTTGGGTTCATCTGCTTCCTTACATGTGCATGAGCTCTTGTTTAGTTTGGAATTCCCAAGAAAAGAAGAAGAAAAAAATACACGTTAAAACAACAGACTTCGTGGTTTTTTTTTCTGTTAAGTTAAACATTTAAGACTCTGTGTTGTTCTTAAAAAACGTTAAACGTTAAAAACCGTTAGTGCCGTTTAAAACAGTCCGTGAGTTACTTAAAAGGAAGACGTCATATGCCTCAAAAATTCTGTCATTCAATCCTAATAGTTGGTTTTTTAACGGTAGATGTGTTGTTTTTTTTTTTTTTTTACAACATTGAAGTTACATCCGTCGTATAAGTGATATCTTATAATTATTTACTCAAATTTTTTTCAAATTCAAACAAATAATTATAGAAGATCTTGATACTCAATTATAGTAAAAAATTTAGTCAACGCTCTCTGATTAAGGCTTCATTATGAATCTATGATGAAAACAATTTACTATGTTAAAAGATGAAAAATATTCAATACACAGTATATTGCAACTTTAAAGAGAGAGAGAAGAGGAAAAATCACAAAGATGGAGTAAGATCTCGATTATAATAAAAATGTTAGCCAATGCTATTTAATTAATAACCCAATTATGAATTTATGATAAAATGATTTAGTTTCAAAAAAGTAAAATCATTAGACGACTACGAGATATGATACATTACCACCTCTAAACACAATTACTGACCACGCACACGTGGTAACTTGTATTTTATTTTATTTTTATTTTTATTTTTTTAAAAAAAAAAAAAAAAAAAAAAAACCTAAAGCTAGCTGGGAAAAAGTTGTTGTATGGACAAAGTGGTCAAGAGTTGTGTATTAAGATGACAAAAGACCATATCTCTAATTACCCTAATCTTGAAAGTTTTCTCAAATATAATATTTAGTTGATGGTTGGATTTATTTTCATAACCAAAAGTTTTGCAATAAGTTTTGCAAATTAAAGAAAGTACTCAAATTGTATACTAAATTATATAAACAGGATAGATTATTTTTCAAATGCATATATCATTTACAGAATTTTATTGGAAACACTTATTACAATTGTTTCTACGTAAATAAGTTTTTCAGAATTAAAATTGATAGAATTTGAGCTAAGATCAACCATATCAAAGAAAAAATTTAGCCATATTGATAATTGAAAGTAGGATGTTAAAAAATTTTGAATATAAAAATTTAATCAATAATTTTTTATCCTAAAAGATTTGAGGAATGATTATTAAATAAAATAAAATATAAAATATAAAATATATATTATTTAAAATGTAATTAAAAATTGACTTATACTTAGTACGTTAAGCCTCAAAATTTATCGACCTGCATGTATGGCCATAATGCGCAACTGCGCGCTCATGGTGTTTAATAAGGAAGTACAAAATTTGTGTGTAATTATATATTATTTAATAAATCTAAATGATTTCTTTACTTTCCAATATTCATTTTCTGTTCTAATTATTTTCTTCATCAAAATATTGAGATTCATAAAATATAAAAATAAATAAAAATTATTTATTTCTTACTCATTAATCTTCCAATCCAGAATGAATTTTTTTATTAGTGGTACTAAAAAATTCTCCTAACATCACTGTTATGGTCATAGAAAATTATTGAGGATCTGTGATCGATGCTTTGGGACAATGAATAGATAAACATAAAAGGGTGTAATATAAACACACCAGTGTGGGCATCCACAGCAGTTTTTTTAAAGGGGGTTTGTTTTTTAAATTTTAGTGAAAATTTTAAGAAAATTACAAAAACCCTTCCACGACCACTTCCCTAAAATTTTAGTTTTCCTAGAAAGTGAATAATAATTCCCAATACACCGATGCTTTGGAACAATGAATACGTAACATAAAAGGGTGTAATATAAACACATTAGTTTGAGCATTCACAACAGCTTTTTTAAAGGGGGGTATGTTCTCTAAGTTTTAAGAAAAATTTTGAAAAAGTTACAAAAACCTCTCTACAGTAGCTTTCGTAAAATTTTCGTTTCTATGGGAAGTGATTAGTGCTTCCCAATGCATTGAGAAACACTATTCACTTTTCATTTAATTGTTTATTCACAAAATATATTATTTCTCTCATAATAGAAACCCCTCTACCCCTTTTGACTTCCTCTTCCACGTTCGAGAGACCTCTTTAGATTTAGCAATAGACACTGATGTTTTACGAATAAGAGCACGTATAGGAGGTGAACCATGCACACAAACCGACTGATTAACAGTGCCCAGGAGTGAATCCAATCCTGCAGAGATGAGTAATGTGCTCCCATGAACAGCACAGTAACCCAATCCACATTTCAATGGGATCGAATGATGAGAGGCATCTGGCGAGTTGATGGATGGTACAGGAGGAGAACTCGTGTTGGAATTTCTGGTATAGTAAGGGGCATCTGGCGAGTTGATGGATGGTACAGGAGGAGAACTCGGGTTGGAATTTCTGGTATAGTAAGGGTGGAAACGTGTAGTCAAGGGTGAACGTGGTGACTTTCTACTAGTTCGGGAATAAGGATTTATGGACAATAGTGCTGGATTGGAGCTGAGCTGAAATGGTTGGGTGAGAGGATTAGGTTGAAGCTGGATGGGCCGTGTATGATGAAGATTTGATGTGGATAGCAGATGGTATGTAATGGCAGACATGCTACAAAAGGATGGGTTAAAATGATATATAGGTTGGGCTATAGAATAGTTGGGTTTATCAGGATTTAAGTAAATGGCCTCATTAGGTGGTTTAAATTGAAACGGCCTGGAAGGATGAACCATTGGAGATGGGATTTTTGCCTCGGCCAGTCGGCCCACAAGGAAAGGAAGTGGGTCGGGTGGGAAAATGGTTGGGTACCGGACAGCTCATTTCCATTTATAAGAACTGAATTCAAAAGGGAAAAGATAGGATTGTAATTACCAAAGGAGATAATATCTGGAGCAATGATCAATGGCCGATATTTTGGAGAACCTTCTGCATACGTGAAAGTCTGGAATTGCTGGCCCTTATCTTGAGCCGTTGGAAAGTGGACAAAACTGCCAGCTGGTAGAGTGATAACACCCGATTCATGCATCTCAGAAGATATGAGCGCCTGATAAGGTAAAAACTGAGGATTCACTTGAGTACATTGCAGTGAAGGGGGCGACGACACGTGGCTAACAAAATCTGATTGGCTAATTCGTGGGACGATTAGCAGGGGAGTCAACTCATCACCATGGCTGAAACTGGAGCTTTCCTCAGAACGAAAGTGATCGGGTCCCTCCGACAACAAACCTGAACGCAAATCAACCCGAGGTCCAAGAGAAAACAAACGTGGATCTAAAACTGGAATGGCTTGGAGTGGGATACTATACTGATTCTGCATGAACACCTGTGGAGGAGCCGGACAGTTGAGATTTTTATGGCCTAAAAGACCACAAGTCTTACAGTAGACTCCAAGCCTTTCGTAACGAAAACTTATCCAAAGGGGCGCTTTGCCTTGACGAGGAAAGGTGAAACCCGGGGGTAATGGCTTAGCCGTGTTGAGTTCAACTTTAACATGTAAAAATTGGCGACAAATAAGGCCAGATGTTTCTGAATTTTCTACCTCCAAAAGAGACCCGATAGCTTTACCTATCATAATCGCATTCCTCACGGTCATATTTTGGCGAGGAAGACCATGCACCTGAATCCAAAATGCACAGTGCGATAACTCCACCTCGGCTAGAGCAAGCTCGGGAGACCATTGTTGAAGAAGAAGGAGAGAACCTCGTATATTCCATGGACCACGATGGAGAATACGGTCAACATGGTCCGGATTAGAGACTCCTAGAAGAAACTTATTTGGAGCTAGAAATTCTACTGTCAAAGGTGCTGCAAAACTCCAAGCCACAGCCAGTGTTGCTCTAACGGTCTGGGTGTTTAGGGGCTTCAGAGAGAGGATTTTTCCAATAAGCGCCACCGGATTTTGATTGGAAGGAAACTCAGCTATTGAATCAAGAACAGGAAAATCGAAATCAAGAGCTTCGGTTTCATCTAATAAAGCATGGAAATTTTCCTGGGAAGTCATGGCTAAAGGAGAAAAGAAAAGAAGAGGTGGAGAGGGAAAGATGTGTGGTCGAGGGAGACAAACAGTGAAGAACAAATCCTAGGTTTTCTTTCCAGGAGGAAAGAGGGGAGAGCTCAAAAAATCTTGAGCGGCAGAGAGCTATCCTCTATTTAAGGTACTCTTTTATAGTTTTTTTTTTTTATCGTCAATTTAAGTGTAATAAGTGATAGATTTTTTTAAATCAAAATTCAATTTTAATTTATTGTACAAATTTTGAGATTTAACTTTATATAATAAATTTTTTTAAAAAATAAAATATAATTTTTTTAAAAAGAAAATAAAGAAAAATCAAAATTTAACTCTATTTCCAAACGGACTATTAAAGTATTAAAATTATTAGACAACTATTAGATATAAATTAGTCTAATAAATTATTATGTGTCCGTAAAGTATATAAGAAGCTTATATGTTTTATTAAAATAAAAAATATATGAAAAGTACCTTATATTAAAAAGATATATAACTCTTATATGTTTTAAAAACTCATAATAAATTTTTAAATCAGTATAATAAATTATTATATTGTAAATAATTACTACAAAGTAATTTGTAACTAATTTATGTCCCGCAATTAAATTGTATTGTCACTCTCAACGTACAAGTAAGTTTCCCTTTATTACATCCGCGTGTTTATGAGTTGAATATCAATGGTTTGCATTTGTTAAAGCATCATTGGTGAGCTCTCTATTTTAAATTTTTCACTTAAGTTTGTTAAAAAACTTAAAAGAAAGTACAATTTTCTCTATTTTAAATTTTTCACTTAAGTTTGTTAAAAAACTTAAAAGAAAATACAATTTAACAGACTCTATATAATTTCTCTATTTTATTCGTCAACTATTTGTTAACAGCATATACATGAAAAATATAAATAAGCTTTATGAACAAACTGCGACAATTATACTAAAGTGATATATCAAACTCAGGTGGGTTAGTTTGTTTTCTCTTAAATATTATGTGATTTTAGATTTATTATTGGATTAAAATTTAATAATAATTTTAAAATATATGAAAAAATTTAGGAGAAAAGAAAAACAAAAATCTCCCTGTAGAATTACTCAATGTATTTTTACTCTCCTTGAATCACTGGTGTCATCGACTTGAGCAAAGTGGTTCTGCAAAAGCACAATTTGCTTTGGGTGAAGGTTGTGCCTCATTTTCCCTCAACACACTTCCGCTAATTTTGGCAGAGCATCTTTTAGTAACGGAACATGACTGGCTCACAACCCCTTTGCATAACTTTCTCACAATCCCACTCACAATAGTGTGAGGCCCATACACATAGGCCCCACACTATTGTGAGTGGAGTAATGATTGAAAATCACCTCAAGATACAACTTTTCACCACCTTGCACATGTGGCAAGGTAGTCCACCACCTTAATTTATTTTTAAAAAATAAAAAAACTCAAAAAGTAGTAGGGGACCACCTTGCTACTTAGGCAAGATGGTGAAAAGTTGTATCTTTAGGTGGTAGTGAATCATTACTCTTGTGAGTGAGGGTTGTGAGGGAGTTGTGATGGAGTTGTAATTTTATCATTTTCATTTAGTAACTAGGCCATTTGAAGACCTCGACGCATGCGCTCCGCTACTAGACGAAACTATAGGGAAATGATATTTATACAATAAATTTATATAATTTTTACACAATATACTTATATGAAATGTACACTCAACGCCTACCTGCTCTTCTCCAAACCCGCATTTACCTTTTTCACTAATTACACATTTGTTTGTATCGAGTAATGATTCATTATTATCAAAATATACATTTTTTTTTATAATTTTGTGACTTCAAAAAATATGATTTAAAATAACGATTTTAAAATGTGCAATTTAAAAAAAGTAATTTTTAAAAACGCAGTTAAGCGTTTGATAAAATCAAGGTTTAACCTTTAAAATTGAAAATTAACTTTTATAATTCTGTATTTTTAAAAAGTACTATCTTACCTGTGATTTGAAAAAGCAGATTTTCTGCGTTTTTAAATTACAATTTTTAAAAACGCAGTTGTCAAATGATTTACGTTTTGCGATTTAATTTAAAATCGCACTTATTATCTACAAAATTGCAATTTCAAACGCACCCTAAAGAAACTTAAACCCCATTTAACCATGGAATAAGTAAAGCAAAAGAAATATTTACCATCAGATTTGGTAAAACTCATGGTTACTCCAGCATTTGAAAGTGTTCTGTTTCTTTATGAACCCATATAACTATGCAAAGTGAACACCTTTTATATATATATATTTAAAACATGAAATTACTCTTTACTCCATGTATTTGGCCTATAAAAAAAAGAGCAAGTCTTGGGGTGAGGCATAAGCTTTTAGACGAAATTTCTTTCATGTCTTTGATTCACTACGTACTCACCTTGTTCTCATATTATCCAGCTCTTGTAATCTGTTCCGCTCTTGTCCTCCTGCTCTAATTCCTGTAAGTGTATTCTACAGCCATAGTAATACATTTGCAATTGCCAAAATTGTCGTTCCATACTCTGCTTTGCGCTCAAATTTCGTGCTTACTCTTGAATTTTTTTCATAATGTTTAAATCTAAATCTTCCGTGAGCTCTAGATCTACTTTCTCTGTTGAAGATGATAATTCTGTTGATTTTGATAAATGGAAAATCCCTAAGCTCTCCACTAGGAGGATTTATATTACTTCTTGGTTTAAAAATGTTTTTAAAGCCGATCATGATGTTAAAACTGTTGAACAAACTTTTGCTATATCTAGTAAGAATGAAAAATATGAATTATTTGATAGAAAAGTTATTAATGACGCTCTGGCTGAAGGCTATCAATATATGCATATTGGAGCTGTTCAAGTTGCTTTTAAACCACTAGCTAGGCTAGATGCTAATGCTTCCGTTTCGCTTTGTTTTCGTGATGCTAGACTTAATGATTTCCAGACTAGTATTTTTGGTATGATACAATCTCCTTTGTTTAATCGACCAATCCATTTTAATACTTTCCCCAACTTTTCTCTTTCTTTGACTGATGTTCATATTACTAAAGCATTGACTTTAAATGTTTTAACTTCTGGTTGTAACATGGAAGAAGGTAGAAGACCTCTTGCTATCAGCTACCGCATCTATTACAAGTTGCTAAACTATCTGAATCCTCGAGCTGTTAAAAAAAAATGTGGGATCTTTGCTATGTTAATTGAAAGTTCTACACAAGATGCTAAAATGGATGAAATTGACCTCCCTAATGAGTGGCTTTTAGAAAATGTTTCCGAGCCTGCTAGAGTACTGTAAATGAAATCACTAATCTTGTTGCAATATCCAACAAAATTTAGATGGATCTGTTAAAATTAGTTTTTTCTGATTTAAATCTTTCTAATAGAAGAGAAAGACCGTTAACTATTAATTAAGGGTGTAATAACCTGGTTGGTACTCGGAGCGTAACCGGCTCAAATCTTCTTGTCTTCTCGCCATTCTTCACGATTGCCTTCTTCTTGAATCTTCCTTCTTTTCCTCTGTATTTTTGTTTGCTTTTGTTTTCCTTGACAACACACGACCGAGATCGATAGAGACCTGAGAAAGTTGCTGCTGCTACCGTTACTGTCAAAGAAGTGAAGAACTCAAGAGAGAGCAAAAGTTCTGGATTAAGGTGTCAATTGGATTGAATACCACTCTTTGTGAGGGTTCACGTCTTATATAGAAAATAAAACGATAAGTACAATGCAGAAAATCAGCAATTACATGATTCTAGGAAACTAAATAAGGCAAGAATAATAATTACAGAATATCTACAGCTGATATTACGGCTAAATATATGTGCTGAATAATCAAATATATGCTAGCTAACATCCCCCCTCAAATTGATGCTGGTCGATCAAGAAGCATCAATTTGCCCACAAGAAATTGATGGCGTTGTTGGGTCATGGCCTTTGTGAAGACATCAGCGATCTGAAGATTAGTAGAAACATGAGGAAGAGATATAACCCGAGTGTCCACTGCTTCCCAAATAGAATGACAGTCTACTTCAATATGCTTGGTACGCTCATGATAAACAGGATTAGCAGCTATTTGAATGACACTAGTATTATCAGCATGAAGAGGAGTAGAATTAGATTGAGGAAAACCAAGCTCAGCCAAAAGCCCACGAAGCCAAACAATCTCAGAACAAGCAGCAGACATCGCCCGATATTCAGATTCAGTAGAGGATGTAGAAACTCGAGCTTGTTTCTTGCTTTTCCATGATATCAAAGAATCACCAAGAAACATGCACCAACCTGTGACGGACCGCCGTGTATCAGGACATCCGGCCTAATCCGCATCACTATAAGCAACAAGATGAAGCGAAGAGCCAGCCGAAAAGAACAAACCACGACCAGGTGACCCACGAAGATATCGAATAATACGACGAACAGCATCTAAATGAAGATGGCGTGGAGTTTGCATAAATTGGCTAACCTGCTGAACAGCGAAGGAAATATCAGGGCGAGTAATAGTCAAATAGTTCAAGCTCCCTACCAACTGTCGGAACATAGTGGGATCAGCACGAAGATCACCCTCCTCACTTCGATATTTCACATTGACCTCCATAGGCGTATCCACCGAAGGCGAATCCTGAAGACCCGCTAGCCCAATCAAATCATGGGTATATTTGCGTTGATTCAAGAATATACCGGAAGAATCCGTGTGCACCTCCAAACCCAAAAAATACTTAAGAGGACCAAGATCTTTCATATGGAAAGAAGCCTGAAGATTCTGCTTGAGGTTGCCAATCAAGGTGGAATCAGTGCCAGTAATGACAATATCATCCACATATACAAGTAGGAGAACAAGACCAGTCAAAGTCTTGCACAAAAACAAAGAGGAGTCATATTGGCTTTGAACAAAGGAGAAGCGAATCAAAGTAGACTTGAATTTTTCAAACCAGGCCCGGGGAGCCTGTTTTAAACCATAGAGAGACCGCTTTAACTTACACACAGTGGAAGATGGGGAAGAAAATAAACCCGGAGGAGGACTCATGTAAATATCCTCTTTGAGATCACCGTGAAGAAAATCATTTTTGACGTCCATTTGGTGAAGTGGCCAGTCTTGGGAAGCGGCAATAGAAAGAATTGTACGCACTGTAGTCATCTTTGCCACCGGAGCAAATGTCTCCTCATAGTCCACCCCATATTCTTGCCGGTTCCTAAGTGCAACTAAACGCGCCTTATACCTGTCCAGATTCCCATCAGAACAGAGCTTAACTGAGAACACCCATTTACAACCAATAGCTTTAACAGTAGAGGGGCAAGGAACCACATCCCATGTATGATTATCCTGGAGAGCCTGGAGTTCCTCATCCACCGCCTTTCGCCAAGACTCATGTTTAACAGCCTCTAAAAAGCATGTAGGAATGGAAATAGACGACAAAGTAGCATTAAAGGAAGTGTCGTAATCACCATACCGCTCAGGAGGACGTACGACCTGAGTAGATCGTCGAGGGACAGGCTCAGGAGTCATGAAAGAACTGATTGGATCTGTCTCGGATGTCATTTCACTCTCAGGAGAAGTTGTCGGAGCAGTTTCAGATGCAGGATCGGGCTCAGGAAGGGGCAAAGTTGATCGACGTCGAGTATACACAAGTCCCGGTTTGAACCGGTCAGGAAGTGGTGGCAAATCATCAAAACAAGGTAGAATACTAATCTCAGGCAACAACTCAACAAGTGTAGGAAAGAAATATTGATTTTCAAAGAAAACAACATTACGGGATATACGAAATTTGTTAGCACAAGAATCATAGCAAATATAACCTTTGTGAGAAATACTGTAACCCATAAAGGCACATTTAACAGACTGAGCCGAGAGTTTGTTACGTTCATGAGGAGGCAAGTGAACAAAGCAAACACATCCAAAAGTATGCAGATTAATATAGCTAGGATGCTGATGGTACAAACGATAATACGGAGAATCAAAATTCAATACTTGAGAAGACAGTCTATTGATTAAATAAACTGCAGTAGATAATGCCTCAACCCAGAATTTAGAAGGGACAGATGATTGAAGCAATAAAGTGCGAACAACATCTAATAGGTGTCGGTTCTTTCGTTCCGCCACCCCATTTTGCTGAGGAGTATAAGGACAAGAACGCTGAGAGATAATTCCTTTTTGATGTAAGAAATCATGAAACTCATGGGACATGTATTCTCCACCAGAATCAGATCTCAACAATTTAATACATGTAGAAAATTGATTCTCAATATATGCAACAAAGTTCTGAAAAACCAATAGGACCTCAGATTTGGCCTGAAGAAAATAGACCCAAGTATACCGACTGAAATCATTAATGAATGTCACAAAATATTTATATCGAGCATGAGAAATTACAGGAGAAATACCCCACACATCACTATGCACAATATCAAAGCATTTAGCAGCACGACTACCATGAGAAGGAAATGAAAGGGTCTTACTCTTACCAAGTTTGCATACAGAGCAATCAAAAGACAACAGTTTAGAAATATGTTCTTTATTGCCAATCAAACCAGAATTGAACAGACGAGACAAAATAACAGAGTTAGGATGACCCAAACGTTTGTGCCATACTTCACTCGGATTATTAATGGTCATACAAGCCAAAGATAAATTACGAGGAATAGAAAAATGTAGTGGAAAAAGTCTGCCAACTTTAGGCCCCTTCGCGAGTATCTTCCCCGACACCTGATCCTGCACACGACAACCATCACGAGAAAAATGGACGTCACTGTTTTTTTTCAACTAATTGGCCAACTGAAATAAGATTATTAGACAGTCCGGGAGAGACATAAACATCTTGGAATGAAGGATTAATATCCCCTATTTCCTGAATAGCTAAATGACTCCCATTAGCTACCTGAATTTGGGAGGAACCATGATATGGACGAACATTGCACAACGCATCAGATGATTTGGTCATATGATTGGATGCAGCAGAATCAATAAGCCAAGACTGATCTGAATTATTACCTTGAAGTCCTAAGGCGGAAAATGCTGACATAATCATCTGCTGGACCATCTCAGGGGTAAGACTAGAAGATCCGGCTGTAGAAGAAGTTGAGGACATCCCTAAAGCAGAAGAAGTGTGCACTGTAGCCTGATAAGCAGTAGCATGACGTGGTGGAGGCCGAGTGGGACATTCTTTGATAAAATGACCTGGTTTCTTACAGTAGTTGCAAACTTTCTTTGCACAATTGGCGGCAATATGACCAAACCCCTTGCAACCGTAACACTGGACTTGTCGCATGTCCTTACCCTTCCCTCTCCCGTAGGCTGCGTAGGCAACTGGATTCGGGTTGCCATCTTGTTGAAACGCAGTCTGCGTGTGAAGACGCTGCTCTTCACGAAGTAATTCTCCAAAGCAAACATCCAAAGATGATGAAGGTTCCCGGTTCATTAAATTTGAGCGAGTAACCTCAAATTCAGGGCGCTATTTCATCAGAAATTGATCTCTCTTGCTCTGCTCATGAACAGCCTGAATAGCAGGAATAGAGGCAGCAGGCACCTTGGCATAAACCACATCAGAAAATTCTCCCCATAAATTCATAAAACCAGAAAAATACTCTTGAATTGAGAGATTGCCTTGAGTGAAATTAGTAATTTCATATTCCAACTGAAATCGACGTGCGGAATTATCTTGGTGATAAACCTTAAGCAAGTACTCCCACATAGTCTTTGCAGTCTTATATGCCCTTAAATTAAGCACAATAAGAGGATCAACAGATCCTAAAATCTAGGACATTACACGGGCATCCTTGACCTTCCACTTGGCCAACTCTTTGGGCTCCGTAGGTTCGGGATCACTGCCATCAATTTGACCCCATAATTCTTTTCTCGTAACAAATAAACGAAACTGGAATTCCCAAGCAGAGTAATTTTTTCCAGTAAAACGGACCCTAAAAGAATCACTAGACGACATGATGAAATCCAATCAAAGTGAATAAAAAATAAATAAATTCTGATTTACCCGTCTCTATAACACGTGTCAATAGCCTGCTCTCCAACCTCCAAGAAATATTAGTCAAATACTCTCCTGATCAGAACCAGGACCACACGAGCCCACCACACCAGAAGACTCCACGTCCAGAACCGCACCAGCCCAGAACTCACCACGTCCACACCGCACGGAAATATCAGCCCAGAACCGCACCGACCCAGAACTCTCCACGCTCCTCTCGGCAGAACCTTTGAACCACCGAGCAGCACACCCGAATCGCCCAACACGAGCACACCGGAATCGCACGAAGGCGCCGGACCGGAAACCACACCAAACAAAAGCCGAACAGAACACACCAGGATGATCTCAGAACCGCACCACGCAGCCCAGATCAAAAACTCACCAACCAGACGCAAACCACCCCACCGAACCACCGAACAGGAATCACCAGAGGATGCTGACAGCCCAGGACCACCGAACAGCACCTAATTCACACAAAGGTACGTAACCCAAAACCCTAGAGTAACCCTCCGTCGCTACCCTTGGAGAACACGAAAAAAAAAACTTTGAACCCTAATTTAGCTCTAATACCATGTCAATTGGATTGAATACCACTCTTTGTGAGGGTTCACGTCTTATATAGAAAATAGAACGATAAGTACAATGCAGAAAATCAGCAATTACATGATTCTAGGAAACTAAATAAGGCAAGAATAATAATTACAGAATATCTACAGCTGATATTACGGCTAAATTAAATGTATGTGCTGAATAATCAAATATATGCTAGCTAACATAAGGTTGGTTTTGTTTTTCTTCTTTTGTTTTAGTTTCTTTGTACTGGGTTTTTGGACGTGAAGAACAAAGGGACGGCTAGAGGAGAAATAGAGGGAAGGATTTCTGGATTTTTTTTTCTTTTTTGGAAGGGGAGGGCTGTTCGGCCTCAACAATAACTTACTGACTTCATCTTTGTTTCTCTTCAGATTTGGTGATTTCTGAAGCAGATGGAGCAAAGGAAGTAGACTGTTAGGTTAGATCTGGTTCAATTTTAGATATGGTTTAATTATTTGTAGATCTGTTCTTTAAATTGGTTAGATCGGTTAGGTTAATATTGTGGTTCTCGAGTGTGTTAATGCTTTCTGATTTGAGTGTAGTGTTCTGTGCTCAGTGTGACAAAAAGGTACATGAAAGTAAAGTGAAAATTTGAGGTTCTATAAAATTATTTTTTATTCACACAACTAAGATTGTTTTGATCTTACTTGTAATTCAGTAACAGATTTTTATAATGCTTAATTTGAAATCTGTTTCGTGCTGGGATATTGGGATTTGGTATCTTGTTGTAGGCAATGATGTAGAAATTTGTTATTTGCATGAACTGGAAAGCAATCCTGATTTTTAGATCTGTTCTTTACTAAAGTTTATGCATGTTGTGTTGAATTGAGTGGGTTTTGTTTTGTGATTTTTTGTTGCTTGATTTTTTCCGAATTTGAACAATTGGTGTGTTATATTATGGGGGTGAGTCACAACTAGGCCTATTATGAAAAATGTCAATGAGTCACATGACAAGCCTGTAACACCATCTACAAATGTTGAAACTCCATTACCTTCTTTGCAAAAAAATTGGAGAATGAGAATATTATTGAAATCTTTGACGAGTATGATAAATAGTTATAAATTCATTTTAGTTTTCGTTATTATTAATTCTTTTTAGTTATTTATTCAACTCATTTTTTTTTTCTTGTATTGTAGTTATAAATGATTGGGAGCAAGACCTGCAGAAAGTTAGAAATTGGACCATGCTTGGTTATGAACTTTTTTTAATATGTTTATGAACTTTTGGGTCTGTACTTTTTTAATATGTTTATGAACTTTTGGGTTTTTAATATGTAATTATGTATGGATGTAAAATTTCCTTGAGGGCATGATAGTTAATATGTATGATTAGTAATTTTGATTCATACAATTACTTTCAATGTCTTGGAATGAAATTTTAAGAAATAGAAACTTGGTTAGCTATTTCTATTGTTAGGTTTCTCTTCAGACATGTTGCGGATCATTACTCATCTTAGTTCGATAAGATTATGTTTTTAAAAGTTGGGTTAAAATGTTTAAATAAATCTCAAAAAAGTTTAAATGAATTCTAAAAAAGGAGGTCCAATACTTATATAGGCCCAAAGAGTAATTTTTATTTTCTTTAAAAAAATATTACCTGGTTTGGATAATCGGAGTACACAATTTCGGAGCTGGTTATTGGACGACGGAGTCAATTCCTAATTATGACCCAATAATCGAAACTGCTTTCAGTTTACATTCCTACTATTAAAGAAAGAAGAAACTCTTTTGCTAGTTCTACTACAACAGAAGAATTTCAATGGAGAGACAAAGATCTTGAAAAATTTGTCTAGTTCTGATTTAAAACTAAGAGGGGTTTCCACTAATTCATAAGTTTGCTCTGCTTTTTATTCTCCCTCTGTTTTTGATTTTAATGCTCCTCTTATTCACTAATGCAATGTTGTCCATGGTTCTATTAAAACATTTTTTCACAAATCGATTGGCCAGCCTTGCAAAATGATTTTTCTTAAAAAGAAAATCAACAGCGAAGGCATGAATATCGTGCTAATTATTCTTAAAGTAAAAAAGCCTATATTAAAATTCAATGGACTAGTAAAATGATTGAATTAGTCTTCTCCTATTGCTTCACCCGTTACTATTGCAAATAGATTCATTACATTCAGTCCAGAACCTACTGTACCCGTTGAAGCTGGGGTGAGAGTGATGGGATTAGAGGGGTCCTGGAAAATGGGTTTTGGTTGAAATGGAAGGCCGCCAACTGCAACGATTGCGAGAAAAGTGGAGGGTTTTTTGGGTTTGGGTTCGTGTTCGACGACGACAACATTAACTACTGTTCCCAGTGCTTCTGCGCCGATAGAGCTCATTATGTAGGTTGTAAAAATTGTGGTCAGTTTTCTCTCGAGATACTAATTTTTCTCTTTCTCAGTCTTAGAAAATTTTCTTTCTCAGATTCCATATTGGTTTTATCATTTTTTGTTGTTGATTCAGATGGATTCAGCGATGCGTTCGGTAGGTTCAGCCTGCCCATCTACATCTCTTTCGGCGTATGAGAATCTCAAGGTACATACAGTTTTGCTTGACAGTGCGGGAATGAGGCGAACTATTTAGCTTCAAAGAAAAACACAAGACTCTGGACGTGCTTGGAGACTATTCAACATCAATGGTATTGGAGACTTCCTGGGCGTGCTTTTCTTTTTGAATCTGCAAAATCAAGCTGATCAATACATGCTAAAATGGACCTTCTGTTTTCAGCTACAGAGGTCTTCCCAGACTCCCATGGCAGGTTAGTTTATGTTTTGTGTATTGGGTTTATCATTTTGGAATTTCTTTTTGTTTTTGAAAGCAAAATAGATTTCTTTTTGAAATGGTATTGTGTGAAAGAGACATAGATGGGCAAGCTGAAGCTACAGAAAGCAACGCCGAAGCCATCTGAATCAACAACAAAAAAGATAAGACAGATATGGGAGTCACTGAAATCGCTAAAATCAAACAGTTCAACGAAAATTGCAGGCAGATCATTTCTCAAACGGACGTTTTCTTGCCCGTCAGCCTTCAGTTGTGTTTCTTAAGTGAAACGACGATGTTTTTAAAAAAATAATCTTGGCCCTCTATTTTTCTACAACAGATGTGCTGTAGTTTTACACTACAGCACACTGAAGCGAGATCCTGTTAATAATGCCTAAAGTCTTCTTTATGTAAACCATCTTGAGAATTAAGAAATATGCATCATTTTGTCCAAAAATCGTTCATTTTAAACTTCGTCCTTTTCACTCTATTAATTAGGACCCAAAACAATCGTTGGGTTCGTCTGCTTCCTTACACGTGCATGAGCTCTTGTTGAGTTTGGAATTCTCAAGAAAAGAAGAAAAAAAAATGTTAAAACAGTAGACTTCGTGCTGTTCTTTTTCTATTACTTAATCGTTAAGACTGTGTTGTTCTTAAAAAAACATTAAATGTTAAAAACCGTTAGTGCCGTCTAAAACAGTCCGTGAATTTTTATTTTTTTTTGTTATATAGATAAACAGTCCGTGAGTTATTTGAATGGAAGACGTCATATGCTTTAAAAATTCTGTCATTCAATCCTCATAGTTGGTTTTTTAACGGCAGATGTGTTGTTATTTTTTTTTACAACATTGAGATCCGTCTCATAACTAATCTCTCACAATTATATATATATATATATATATATATATATATATATATATATTAAATTCAAACAAATAATTATAAAATATTCTGATCCCCAATTATAGTAGAAATTTTAGTCAATGCTCTCTAATTAAGGCCTCATTATGATGTAAAAAAATTTATCATGTTAAAAGATGAAAAATATACGCAGTGTATTGCGACTTTAAGGGAGAAAGAGAGAAGGAAAAATCACAAAGATGGAGGAAGACCTCGATTATAGTAACAATGTTTGTCAATGCTATTTAATTAATAACCCAATTATGAATTTATGATAAAATGATTTAATTAAACGACTATGAGATATGATACATTGCCTCCTCAAGACACAATTACTGACTACGCACTAGAGAGAAAAAGAAGAAAAAATAGAGGTGTTTGAAGATGAGAAAGGCTCCGTGCCTCCTTCCCCCCAATGGTGCTTTCCTCCTAGGGCTATGGAGGTTTTTTGTTTTTCCCTGGCTTAGATTCAGTTGAGCTTTTGTTCTCCCAGTCTTTCTAGGGCTATTGAGCTTTTCTTTTCTTTTCTTTTCTTTCTTTTTTTTTTCTTTCTTTTTTTTTTCTAGTTCTTATATGGCTATGGAGCTTTGAGTCTCATAATCATTTTAGGGCTATGGAACTTTGTGTTTTTTCTTGTTTTTTATTTTTTCAGGCAAGAAGGATAACACATGACGTCTCGTAGGGAAGCGGCCTCTCCGTCTGTGTCGTCGGTGAAAGTTTGGATGAGCTTTCTTCTTTTACATCTACTTTTGAGTTTTGAGGCCAGATCTATGTTTTTTTCGCCGGTTCTTGCAATACGCGCATAGTTTCTTTTTCAACGTCAGCTTGTGTTGGGTGCTTTTTGAAGTTTTTTTTTTCTCTATTTTTTTTAGAGTTGTTTTTGAAAGTCTGTTTGTTAAATTTGCAGATTTTACTGGACTTTTTATGGCTTGTTTGCTAGATCAGTCATCTTTTCTTTGTTACGGGTGCTTTATTGTTAAAGAGTAATTCAAACATCTGTCCTTGTAATATTTGTTTATTTGTAGGTAGCACCCAAGTCAGATTTTTCTAGCTTAGTGTGTAGGGTGTTGATGTGTCTTTATTCATTATATTTGCCTTTGGGCCTCTTCAGATTAATGCATTGTAGCTCCGATTATTTTGTTAAAAAAAAAACTGACCATGCACACGTGGCAACTTGTAAAAAAAAAAAAAACTTAGAGCTAGCTGGGGGAAAAGTTGCTATGTGGGCAAGGTTGTTAAGAGTTGTGTTTTGAAACAGCAAAATATCATATCTCTAATTACCCTATTCTTTTTGAAAGTTTTCTCAAATATGATATTTAGTTGATGGTTTGGATTTATTTTCATAACGAAAAGTTTTGAAATAAGTTTTGCAAATTAAAGAGAGAACTCGAATTGTATACTAAATTATATAGACAGGCTATATTATTTTTCGAATGCACATATCATTTACAAAATTTTATTGGAAACACTTGTTACAATTGTTTCTACATAAATAAGTTTTTCATAATTAAAATTGATAGAATTTGACCTAAGATCAACCATATCAAAGAAAAATTTTAGCCATATTATTAATTGAAAAAAGGATGTTAAAAAAATTTGAATATAAAAATTTAATCAATAATTTTTCATCCTAAAAGATTTGAGGAATGATTATTAAATAAAATATAAAATAAATATTATTTAAAATATAATAAAAAAATTCACTTATATTTAGTACGTTAAGCCTCAAAATTTATCAACCTGCATGTATGGTCATAATGCGCAACTTCGCGAATCACGCCCATGGTGTTTAATAAGTACAAAATTTGTGTGTAATTTTATATTATTTAATAAATCTAAATGATTTCTTTACTTTCCAAAATTCATTTTTATGTTCTTATTATTTTCATAATCAAAATATTGAGATTCATTAAAAAAAAAAAAAAAATTATTTATTTCTTACTCATTATTCTTTCAATTCAGAATTAATTAATTTTAAAAAATGTTAAAAAAAATCAAGTGTACACTCTCCTCTCACATGAAAATAGGACCCATATGTGATAAACCCACCCATATAAGAGAAGAAGTGTGCACTAGATTTTTTCTAACACCTCCCTAATTGTTTTTGTTAGTGTTACTAAAAAAATTCTCCTAACATCACTGTTATGGTCATATAAAATTATTGAGGATATGTGATTGATGCTTTGGAACGATGAATACATAATTGGCCTTGTTTGGCGATGGATAAAATTTTTTTTCTCAAAAACAATCTACTTCAAAATATTTTAACTTCATATTACATTAATAATTTTTATTATTAATCTTCGGGTCTTTTTTAGCAAAATATTAGATAATAAATGCTATTTTGTTCGAAATAATAATAATAATAATATATTGGAAAGTGGGGTTAGCATCTTTTGTGAAAAGAAGAGAACTTGGAAACTGTACTCTCACGGGTGGTATTACAGACTTAAAGTGCTGGAACACTCATATTAAATCGTGTATATTTTAATTTAAAATAGTTAATCAAAATTCACTTTATCTAGTTTAGTTAATGAATTTTAAAAAGTACACTTCATCCGATTATCTATTCTTAACTCTATACTCTTTTTTTATTCTTATTTTATTCCTTTTATCATTTTTCCACTTTTTGTCATTTTACTTTTTTCACTTTTTGTATGTAGAAAATAATAAAATAATAGATAGATTAGTGAATAGTACAACTCCACATATAGAGTTGCACTATTTATAAATCTACCAAAACTCTATTTTAGATTTAGGATAAATAATTCAATAGAAGAGTGTTTTTGTGAGTTTATTATCTATTATAGATTTAAATTAGGCTTGGCAATTTCGATACGATCCGCGAATCTGACACGAATATATAGGGTTTGAGTTTATGCTATAACCCGTTTATGACCCGTTAATAACACGTTTATGACCCATTTATGACTCATTGACCCGTTTATAACACATGTATAACGCGATAATTACATATTTTTTATCAAATTAATTAAATAAATTAACACACTAATCTGATAGGTTAACACATCAACCAAATAAATTGACACGACAACCTGAATCACAAGTCTAATTTAAATGAACTTTTCTAAGCCCATCCTCAATTATCACAACCATAGCTTGGCCACCTAGCCAGATGCATGCGCTCCACTACCGGACGAAAATACTGATCCAGCGTCACTTCTTATGGGACGTGCCATCAATGCCCATCTGTTACACTTTTTTTTTTTTTTATATAGATCATCTGTTACACTTTTGACTTCTCTTCAATTCTGCACTTCTTTCCAAGAGGGTAGAGGGGCGCAATTATTACTTACGTACGTCCTATTACTATGGTCCTTTTGACAATTGAATTTTAATTTATTGTGTAAATTTTAAAGTTTGACGTCATAAATTAAAATTAAAATTTTTTTTAAAAGGTTAAATAAAATATAATTTATTTTTTATTTTTTTAAAAAAAGGAAAAGTAAAAAAGAATTAGAATTAAACTCTGATATCAAACGGACCATTAGATGACTATTAGATATAAATTAGTCTTATAAATTATTGTGTGCCTGTAAAGTATATGATAAACTTATATTTTTTTATTAATATTATTAAAAAATATATGAGAAGTACTTAATATTAAAAAGATATGTAATTCTTACATATTTTAAAAATACATAATAATTTTTTTTAATAAAAAAAATACATAATAATTTTTTAAATCAGTCTAATAAATTATTATATTGTAAATAATTACTACAAATTAATATGTAACTAATTTATGTCCCATTACATCCGCATGTTTATGCGTTGAATATCAACAATTTGCATTTGTTAGAGCATCACTAAAGAGCTCCTTATTTAAAAATTTTCACTAAAGTTTAGTGAAAAGCGCAAAAAAAAAAAAAGACTATTTTTTTTTTTTTTTTTTACATATCTACATAAGAGGGGATAATAGATTCGAATTAGTGACCTCCACTTCATGAGGTGTGGTCCCTAACCGACTGAATTACTCATCGGAAACAAATACACTTTAACAAATTCTTTACAATTTCTTTATTTTATTCATCAACTATTCGTTAACAGCATCTGCATGAAAAATATAAATAAGCTTTATAAACTAATTGTATTTAAAGTCTTTGGAAGCGACAATTATACTAAAGTGATATTTCAAACTCTCAAGGTGTTAGTTTGTTTTCTCTCTAAAATATTATGTGACTTTAGATTTATTATTATATTAAAATTTAATAATAATTTTAAAATATATGAAAATTTTAAGGAGAAAAAAAAAAAAACTAAAATCTCCCTGTAGAATTACTCAATGCATTTTTTCTCTCCTTGAATCACGGGTGTCCGTGTCATCGACTTGAGCAAAGTGGTTATGCAAAAGCATATTTCCTTTGAGTGAAAGTTGTGCCTCATTTTTCCTCAAAACACGTCCGTTAATTTTGAGCTTGATTGGCATAGGTATAGCTCTATAGGCATATACAGAATAGAGTAGTGAGTTGTTAATTTTAAAATTTGTAAAATGTGATGATGTAAGATATTGATTGGGGGACCCTTGACCGGCTCCCTCCCCATTTTCAATATAAAAGGCCATTATATTCAAAAAGAAGAAATAAAATAATATAAAAAACTAAAAGTGGAATAAAATGGCATTTTATATTGAAAATGGGGGGAGGGAGCCGGTCAAGGGTCCCCCAATCAATACCCGATGATGTGATATAAAGTAAAAAGAATTTGTATAGAAAAATAAAAAAAAAAATATATTGTAGTGAAATTTTTTATTTGAATAGTAACAAAGAATTATTGATGTGCTATAAAAAGTGAAAAAAAAAATAATAATAATGTTTTGATGTTGATTGATATTGGAAAATATGAAAAAGTAAAAAAAAAAAAAAAAAAAAAAAAGTACATGAACAGTAACACAGTATTACTCTGTTATGTTCGGGTGCTTGGCAAACAAGGCCTTTAGCGGAGCATCTTTTAGTAACTAGGCCATTTGAAGACCTCGATGCATGCGCTCTACTACTGGACGAAACTATAGAGAAATGATATTTATACAATAAATTTACATAATTTTTACATAACATACTTACATGAGATAGACTGATGTGAGTGAAATCCACCACACATAAATGTGTTGTATAAAAGTTATTGTGTAATAATCACAAACCCGAAACTATATATGAATTACCTGGCAAGTACACTCAACGCTTACCTACTCTTCTCCAAACCCGCATTTACCTTTCCCACTGTTTCCCTCATTACACACTTGTTTGCATTGAGGAATGATTCACTATTATCAAAAAAGAGAATAACTTTTATTCAGTGGTGGCAAAAACCAACACATTTCTGCCCACCAATAAGAAGTTGACATATAAGCATGGAACAAAAAAAACACAAAAATAGTAAGTGTTGGCAAAACACTGGATCATCCTCCTTCCTTCACTCTTTTAGTCTTTAGAAAAAAAAAAAAAAAAACCAAAAATCCTCCTCCTAGCCATTGCCCCACGCCGGACCTCGAGATCGGCAGCAACTCCATTGCCGGATCGACAACTCCACGACGGCGGAAATCTAAGGAGAAGACGACGACGTGATGAAGCTGAACGAGGTGAGTAGTCTCTGCCACCCTGGACAGGAAGGATTGGCTCTTCTTGGACCCAAAGTTGGCCAAGGGTGGCCGCGCGGCCATCCCTGGGGTCTGGGGGTGGCCTTCGGGCCAACCCTAGATCCATCTAGGGCTGGCCTAATGGCCACCCCATGCCCTACGCGGCCACCCCCGACCACTGGGGGGTGCCCGCGCGGCTACCCTCGGTACATGGGGCAGTCACCCTTGGGGTCTGGGGTTGGCCTGAACCTGGGGATGGCCTTCGGGCCAATCCTTCTTTCCGAGCGCCACTCATAATCGGCCGGGTGGCCGTCGATCCGTAGGAGGAGCAGCGTTCGGTGGCGTGTTTCGACTCGGGAGTTGGCAGCATGTTCCGGCCTGGGCTGTGTCGGCAGCATCTAGACCCACAACATCCAGATCGACCCACTTCGGAGGAGCAACGTTCGATGCTGTTGGATTTGGTCTGGCTAGTGTTCCGACTCAGTCGGTGGCAGCGTGGTCCAGTACGGGCGTTGGCGGCGTGGTCTGGCCTGGGCGGTGCCGGCGGCGTCCAGCCTGGCTGTGGCAGAATGTCTACTTGGGCAGGGGCGGTCTCTTTCTTCTGAACTTCTTTGAGAGGAAAATGGGGCAAAAGATCTGGTGTTTCAACAACACTTGAGTTTTTTTGAGTTTTTTGGTTCTTAGATGAAAACCCTTGTTTTATGCCATGACCTTACATAAAGGGCTCTTATCAAAAAATACACGGTATGTTTGGTAAGTAATTGTGTTGTGAAATATTTGTGTGTTGTATAGTAAGAAATAATTGATATAATATAAAATTTGAGAATATTTTTATAGAAAAGTGAAAAAAATTTGTTTTTATAATATTTTTTTTTATTTGAATAGTAATAAAATATAATTGATGTGATATAAAAAATGTAAAAAAATTAAAATATTTTTGATTTGTTTTTTTTTTAAAAAAAAAAAGAGAAAAAAAGAAGAAGAGAGAATTAGAAATGGTTTGTTAAACAACTCCACAACTTTTTCATCATTTTGTCTATGTGACAAGGTGATTCTTTACTACTCTTTGAGTTTTTTTTTTTTTTTTTTTTAATTTTTTTTTTATAAAATAAATTAAGATGAGGAATTATCTAATCATATAAATAAAATAATGAAAAATTATTTCTTTAGATGGCGTTGTATCATTATTCGTTTGCATTTGATGCTCCTGGACAGCAGGTCGTCCCTGGTCGCATACTTTACCCCCATCAATTTTGAAAGATGCTATAATTTCCATCTCAAGAATAAGAGGTTTTGGTAAAAAATTCACACACGCGCATGTATGTGTGTGTATATATATATATTGATTTATTTTCTTTTCAACCCTTTAATTCAGATAGTTGACTTTAGTTCTTTTCCTGTTTTGAACGAGTAGCATGTGCTTCATCTATTGCTAAACAAAGCCATATGGCATTATAAAGACAGACATGAGGTACAAAGAGACTTCAACATCCTAAGCCAGAAACAAGTTTGACTTGAAGCAGTTGCCTAAAACAATACACAAAATTACAAAGACACTCTTTTTGAGCCACTATCTACAATTAAGCACACTCTCAACAAGAAAGATGGTTGATCTAGCTATTACAGCCAACAAATAGTCCAGTAAAAATTGTGCATTACATAGACACACTGTGAAAACAAAAATACAAGAGAATATACAAACAACCAAAAAACCATCATTGCCAGCATCAAAGAAGAAGATCACTGCCTACTGAGGTGACGCGTGCATAACACGCGCCGTCCCTAGAGGCTCCCCAAACAACACAAAACCACCGCCAACTACCAACCACCACCAGCTATGGCCTGAGAAATATGGCGTGACCCACACACGCCTAACCATAGAAAGAGTGCCCCCACACGTGCAGACCACGAGTTGGCATGAACGAGCGGCACGACCACTGGCTTCAGACGGCCGGACCAGTTGACGACAGTGAACACAGCTGGGAAGCGCGTGTCATGATAGAGCCAGTAGAAAATTACAGATCTAGCCCACAGAGAAAACAAACTGATGAAGCACGGCTAGAGATCCACCGGAGACATGCCGGAGAGAGGCCGATCCTCCAAAACCAACGCTGCGTGAAGGCCTTTTAGACAGAAAAAGAAAAAACAAGAAAAGAAAACGTAAACTCTTCAACCCATAAGGGTTAGGAGAGCAAACCTCCACCGGAACAAGTCCGAGAGGAACAAAACTCCCTGCCCGAACGGCAAGGAGAAAAACTAACCCCCAACGGAACTAGCCATGGAGGAAAACAAAACCTCCTAGAGACTAGGAGGACCAAGGACCGGGAGGAGGAAGGCATGGAGCCTCCCTCCTCCGGCAAGCAAACTGAAAAACAAAAGATTTCTCTCTCTAGAAGGTGAAAAACTAACCCCCAAACAGCACAAAAAGACTTCTTTATTCTTTTCCTGTTGTTTGTGTGCATATACATTTGTATTCTGTTTGGTATCTAATGCAATACGGGAAAAACAAAATCACGCCAAAGTTTTGTACATGAGCTTTGTATATTTGATTAAGGGTCTGGTTGGTTTTGCGATTTTAGAAAGTACGATTTAAAAAAATAATTTTTAAAAACGTCGTTAAGCATTTGGCAAAATTGCAGTTTAGCCTTTAAAATTATGCGTTTTCAAAAAAAGTACAATCTTACCTGCAATTTGAAAAAACAGATTTTCTGCGTTTTCAAATTGCAATTTTTAAAAACGCAGTTTCCAAACGATTTATGTTATGCAATTTAGTTTAAAAAATCACACTTATTATCTACGAAATCGCAATTCTAAACAGACCTTAAGAAAACTTAAACCCCACGTAACTATGGAATAAGTAAAGCGAAAGAAATAGGGGTTGTTTGGCAAGAATGGGGACAATACACAGTAGTGCGTTCTACTGTTCACGATTTTTTTTTTTTTTTTAATAAATTTTTCATATTTTTTAATACCAATCAATATCAAAATATTTCCACTTTTTTATTTTTTGTATCACATCAATAAATTTTTATTACTATTCAAATAAAAAATTACTATATATAATACAAATTTTTTTCACTTCTTTATATAAATTCTTTTAACTTTATATCACATCATTAATTTTTACTAATTTTTAAATTAACAACCCACTACTCTATTTTCTACGTGTCTTTGCCAAACAAATAAGACCGTGTTTACCGTCAGATTCGGTAAAACTCACGGTTACTCCAACATCTGCAAGTGTTCTTCTGTTTCTTTATGAACCTTTTGTTTTTTGTTATTTTGTTTTCACATCTGACATCTTTATTGTGCACTTAATATGCAAAGTAAACACCTTATATATATATATAAACAGGAAATTACTCTTTACCCCATCATGTATTTGGCCTATAAAAAAGATGAAGTTTTGGGGTAAGGCATAAGCTTTTAGACGAAATTTCTTTCAAGTCTTTTATTCCCTACTCACTTTGTTCTCATATTATCCAGCTCTTGTAATCTGTTCCACTCTTGTTCTCCTGCTCTAATTCCTGTAAGTGTATTCTACAGCCATAATAATACATTTGCAATTGCCAAAATTGTTGTTCCAAACTCTGCTTCAAGCTCAAATTTCGTGCTTACTCTTGAAATTTTTTCATAATGTTTAAATCTAAATCTTCCGTGAGCTCTAGGTCTACTTTCTCTGCTGAAGATGATAATTCTTCGAATTTTGATAAATGGAATATCCCTAAGCTCTCCACTAAGAAGATTTATACTACTTGTTGGTTAAAAAGTGTTTTTAAAGCCGAACGTGATATTAAAACTGTTGAAAAAACTTTTGCTATAACTAGTAATAATGAAAAATATGAATTATTTGATAAAAAAGTTATTAATGATGCTCTGGTTAAAGGCTATAAGTTTTTGCATATTGGAGCTGTTCAAATTGCTGTTAAACCACTAGCCAAACTAGATACTAATGCTTCCGTTATGCTTTGTCTTCGTGATGCTAGATTTATTGATTTCCAGACTAGTACTCTTGGTATGATGCAATCTTCTTTGTTTAATGGACCAATCTATTTTAATATTTTCCCTAACGAACTTCTCTCTTTGACTGATGTTCATATTACTAAAGCATTGACTTTAAATGTTTTGACTTCTGGTTGTGACATGGAAGAAGGTAGAAGACCTCTTGCTGTCATGTACCGCATTTATTACAAATTGCTAAAAGACAAGTTAAATCCTCACGCTGTTATCAAAAGTTCTGGGAACTCTGCTATGTTAATTCAAAGTTCTACACAAGATGCTAAAATATATGTTCCTAAAATGATCCAAAGGAATGAAATTGACTCTCCTAAGGAATGGATTTTAGAAAATGTTTGCGAGCCTGGAATAGTAGAGGAAACCACTTATCCTGGTTGCAATATCCAACAAAATTTAGATGGATCTGTTAAAATTAGGTTTTTCTGATTTAAATCTGTCTAATAGAAGAGAAAGACCATTAACTATTAATTAGGGGTGTAAATTTGGACATGTTATAACCGGGTTGTCTTCTCGCCATTCCTGAATCTTCACGCCATTCTTCACGCTTGCCTTCTTGAATCTTCATTCCTTTCCTCTGTTTCTTTGTTTGCTTTTGCTTTCCTTCACAACACACACGGACCGAGATCGAGAGAGACCTAAGAGTTGCTGCTGCTACGGTTACTGTCAAAGAAGTGAAGAACTCAAGAGAGAGCAAGAGTTCTGGATTAAGGTGGGTTTTGTTTTTCTTCGTTTGTTTTAGTTTCTTTTCCTTTGCTCCTTTGTACTGGGTTGTTGGACGTGAAGAACAAAGGGACGGCTAGAGGAGAAATAAAGAGAGATTTCTTGGGGTTTTTTTTTTTTTTTCTTTTGAAGGGGAGGGCTATTCGGCCTCAACAATAACTTACTGACTTCGTCTTTGTTTCTCTACAGTTTTGGTGATTTCTGAAGCAGATGGAGCAAAGGAAGTAGACTGTTAGGTTAGATCTGGTTCATTTTTAGATATGGTTTAATTATTTGTAGTTCTGTTCTTTAAATTGGTTAGATCGGTTAGGTTAATGTTGTGGTGCTGGGGTGTGTTAATGCTTTCTGATTTGAGTGCACTTTGCATGAGTGTAGTGTTCTGTGCTTAGTGTAACAAAAAGTGCATGAAAGTAAAGTGAAAATTTGAGGTTCTATAAATTTATGTTTTATTCACACAACTAAGATTGTTTTGATCTTACTTGTAATTCAGTAACAGATTTTTATAATGCTTAATTTGAAGTCTGTTTCGTGCTGGGATATTGGGATTTGGTATCTTGTTGTAGGCAATGATGTAGAAATTTGTTATTTGCATGAACTGGAAAGCAAACCTGATTTTTAGATCTGTTCTTTACTAAAGTTATGCATGTTAGGTTGATATGAGTGGGTTTTGTTTTGTGATTTTTTGTTGCTTGATTTTTTTCCGAATTTGAACAATTGGTGTGGTATATTATAAGGGTGAGTCACAACTAGGCCTACTATGAAAAATGTCAATAAGTCCGGTGACAAGCCTGCTGAAACCCCATGACCTTCCTTGCAAACAAAATTGGAGAATGAGAATATTATTGAAATCTTTGATGACCATGATAACTAGTTATAAATTCATTTTAGTTTTCATTATTATTAATTCATTTAACTTATTCTCATTTTTTTTTTTTTTCTTGTTTTATAGTTACAGATGATTGGGAGCAGACTTGCAGAAAACTAGAAACCGTACCATGCTTGGATATGTTTAATATGTTATAAACTTGGTTATGAACTTTTTTTTAATATGTCTATGGGCTCTTGGGTTTGTACTTTTTTAATAGGTTTATGAACTTTTGGGTTTGTAATATGTAATTTTGTATGGATGTGGAATTTCCTTGAGGGCATGATGGTTAATATGTATGATTAATAATTTTGATTCATACAATTACTTTCAATGTCTTGGAATGAAGTCTTGGAATGAAATTTTAGGAAGTAGGAACTTGGTTAGCTATTTTTATTATTTGGTTTCTCTTCAGACGTGTTGTGGATCATTACACTAATCTTAGTTTAGTAAGATTATGTTTTTAAAAGTTGGGTTAAAACGTTTAAATAAATTTTAAAAAAGTTAAAATGAATTCCAAAATACTAGGCCCAATACATATATAAGGCCCAAAAAGTAATTTTCTTTTAAATATCATCCGGTTCAAATAACTGGAGTACACGGTTTCGAAGCTGGTTATTGAAATTCAATAACCGAGCACCTCGGAGCCGATTCCTGGTTATGACTCAATAACTGAGAACTGGTTTCGAGTTTACGCTCCTACTATTAATGAAGGAAGAAACTCTTTTGCTAGTTCTATTACAATGGCAGAATTGCAATGGAGAGACAAAGATCTGATTTAAAACTAAAAGGGGTTTCCACTTATTCACAAGTTTGCTCTTCTTTTTATTTTGCTAAACAATCTACTGCTCCATATACAGAAGAAGAAAATGATGTTTCTCCCCTTGCTTCTGATTTTATTGCACCTCTTATTCACTAATGCAATGTTATCCATGCTTCTATTAAAACATTTTTTCACAAATCAATTGGCCAGCCTTGCAAAAAGATTTTTCTTAAAAAGAAAACCAACAGCGAAGGCATGCTTATCGTGCTAATTATTCTGGAAGTAAAAAAATCATGTATTAAAATTCAATGGACTAGTAAAATGATTGAATTAGTCTTCTCCTATTGCTTCACCTGTTACTATTACAAATAGGTTCATTACATTCAGTCCAGAACCTACTGTTACCTATTCCACTGCTTTTGATCCATTTATTAATCCTCCTCATAAACCCAGGATTCCTTTTGTTAAAATTGAGCAACCGTTTGCTTATGCTCACTCAGCCTATTTCCAACACCTCATTTATGTAGAACTAAGCATTGCTTTTGTTAGTGACCCAAACCAGTTGGCGCTCTCTTATTTCCCCCATCGCTTTCATTGGATTCCTGAACATTCTTTGAAAGATATCTCTTATTCCACTAATAAATTGAAAGAGACCAAATCGGATCATTTCAAACCAATTTTTGATAAAATGGACACTACCAAACTCCTATATCATGCTGTCTATTTTGATAAAATTATTTCTCTCAAGGATTAGGGTGATCACCCTTCCAAACCAAGAAGAGCAATTCCAAACATTCTTCTCCTAAACCTTGCCAAAGTATTCAGTACCTTTTCAGAGATACTTATAATGTCGATGCTTATGGTACGAGTTTCCTCCTATGTCACATTTTATTATAAAGTTCAAGATTCCCTGGATCTTGAAATGGCAATATGGTAAAGAAGGCGACATCTTGGATCGCCATTGGTTCGTGAAATGCTGGGACAAATTCCCACAAGCTACTCATATTATAGAAGTTGTTAATAAGGATTTTGCTAAGAAGACAGCATCTTCTATGGCTCCTCTAACTGTTATTGCTGCTAAACTTATTACTCCAGAGGAAAAGAATTATGCTGATGTTACTTCTCCCTCTTCTTCAAAGACAAAACAGTCTAAAAAGAAGAAGAAATGTCCTTCAAAGAAAGAAATGGACATGCTCACGCTACTCCTAAAGTCTTTTAGAGATGATAACGATGATAAAAATGATGATAATGAAGAAGATGAAGAAGAAGAAAATTCTGAAACATCCTCTTCCTCAAGTCATGGCTTTCTTTTTGGGCATGACCCACTTTGCTCCCAGGATCCGGTCTCGGGTATTGATGACATTCTTGAACTCGACTATTGACTCATGCAAAAGACAGCATTATTAGCTCCACAGAACTTCACCAAAAGTTCTTTTGTCTTGATGCGGGATTATTAGCTGCACTGACAGCTTTGTTATCACATGGCTACAGTGGACATCACTATTGACTTCTACAGTCCATTTGATTGTTGTTCTACATGTTGTTCTCCTGCTATCCTACTTGCAATCTTTCTTGTTAATTCTGTAAATATTTCAATATTTTGAAATAAACTTGCAATTATTAAATTTTGTTTTAAATTATTTTACCATTATTTGCATTCCTGCAAGGCTAGTTTTACCGCCTGATTACCCTATCCACTGCATCATATTTATTGTTACTGTTATTCTCTACACACACTCACCTTCACCTTCCCACAACAGTGTCATCCTTTCCTTTAATAAGGATGGTTTCAAGAGGGGGCTGGCTAGCTTGAATAACAGTTTGGTCAGTTTTGACAAAAGGTTTTTTTACAACATTTAAAATACCAACAATGGGGTTATAGAAGTTTTGGAGGAAAAAAAAAAAAAACAGGATATGCTTTTTATTTTCAATCATCTTTTCAACCCACTGAATTTTATTTGATCTTTTTCAAGTGTTATGAAAAAGTATTATTATGAGCAATTCTATGCTGTTGGTTTTCTTTGGAAAGAAAATTCTTTTGCAAAGATGGCCCATCAAAATCATGAAAAGTCATTTTCTTAACAGGAAACAAGAAGTAGAAGAAGAAACATCATTTTCTTCTTCGGCCCGAGAAGGGATTGCAGATTGGTTAAGTCATCCATGTAGGTTGAATCAGAATTAGAAGAATTTCTGGATTGTAAAATCCTGATGAGATAATTCTTTTCTTCTTCATCAATTTTTAATGATTTAATTTAATTTTTTTTTAATTTACCAGGTGGGTTGGGACACTTATCAGCATAATGCCCTTTTTTACCACAATTAACACATTTTCCTTTAGAAGGTTTAATATTCTTTCCCTTAGGTTTTCTAAATATTTTTTCATCAGGTTTATTAAATCTTCTTTTCTTAATATGATAGGATCTTTTTCTAATAAACTTATCTGTTTTTTTTCCTATGTCTCCTGGAAGGAGCAATGGGAGGTAAACCAAATTGTTCACAGAAATTACCAATTTTATATTTAGCTTTTTTAGCATTTTTTTAATTGTTGTCTTATCATTTTTTGATCAATACACATTTTTATACCAAATTTTTTAATAACAGAAAACAAATCACCATAGGTTGAGTTTTCATAATTAATGGTTCCAGTAGTTGGGTTAACAAGTTCATATTTTACTTTGTGAGCAAATAAAGAGGGTAATCCATAAATGGATTTTTCTTTTCAATAAGGCTTTAAACTATCAGTTATAAGTATAACACGAGAAAGAAAAATATCTTGATGCCATCTATAATTAGATATAGTAGGACATCTAAGATTATTCAAATAATCAGAGATATAAGTAGTAATATTGGAAGGAGTTCCAACAAAATGTTTAGTAATGGTATAGATCAGAGTATTAACACCATCAGGCAATTGTTTGTCATGATCAAGGATGTGTATACCATCATCATCTTTTTTAACAGCTTGCCTAATCTGGATTCTAGACTCTTCAATAAGGTGTCTATTCCACCAATTTCAAAGAGTACCAGAGAATCAAGTAGTAATAAGGTTAACAATTTCTTGGTGGCTAAGACTATGATTAGTGACATAAGCATTAGCAACCATAGACATATGATTCATTTTATTAAGAATTTCTTGTTAAGATAAACTATCAATATTCCATTCATATAATTTATAAACAGAAAGTTGGTTTTGAAAAAATCTTTCTGCAAATTGTAAATCAGGAGGAGTTGGTTTAGAATACCAATTCTTGGTAAGGTTAACATGTTTGGTTTTATCAAAAATTCTTTGAAGTTTTGGAGAAACATATATTTGTCCAAAGTTTTCTTCAAGTATATATATATATAAACACACACGTGTGTGTTATATTTAACACCTAATAGCAAACATTTATCATCCTATTGATCATGAGACTAGACTGACTTAGATGTGTAGGATTGACCAGAAGTGTCCAAATTTGATTATGAACAGTACTGATCAATTATTTGGAACCCCTACGGCCCTACACACACCTAGGAGCACCCCTTCCTGCATGGAACAAGATCCTCTCCATTTCAAATGGAGAGGATCCAAATTCTTCCTGCATACCGATTCAAGACCCGAGTAGGCAGGTCGAGGTCCTACGAGGTACCCACTACTCGCTCTATTCGATTGAACTACAATCACAAGAAAATTTGGTGTATAGCCTTAAAATTATTTTTTTCTCATTGGATTACATTTGAAATTTTTTGAAGTGACCTTAGTTAATTGTTTGTTAATAGTAATTTGAAAACAAAAAACAAAATTGTGATTATATTTTATTTTATTTCAATAATGTGTCCGCCATATATAACTCCCATTCTAGCCGCAACGATTGTATTTGTTTTGACATGTGGAAATATTTTTATAATTTTTGAATTATACGTTACTCTTGTGGAATCATAATCGGGTATCCTTTCAATTTTTTTTTTTTAAAAAAAAATTAGGGAATTTTTATTAGACATTTGTTCCTATAAAAAAAAATATATATTAGACGTTAGTTTAATAATTCGATTTTGGAATGCTGACTAATTTAGGATACTTGGTTTGCAGCCTTATTATCTCAGAAGCAGCAAGCATCATCTCTTGGACTTGTCTCAGCTACACAATACTCGAAAGGCATTCCTCCAAACCCATCACTTGAGAGCTTCTAAAAAAAAATGCAATATTTCGAGGTGTATTTAATATGATGAATTATTGGGTTGAAATAAGATAGTTGAACTCCATACATCATATTCTCATTACTTACGTGATACTCCTTGTTATGACCAATCTAGAGAAAACGAGAGACAATGGGAGGAGGAAATGGAGACAACTGGACCCCTCATGAGAATGACATTTTTGTCTAGCTTCTTATCCAATGTGTGAACGGTGGTTCTATTGTCTGGGGCTCTATAAACAAGGGTACTTGGTCCGAGCTTTACAATGCTATGAGAGTGATAAAGGAGAGAGACTGGACTTTGGGCCAATTGCAGTCCAAATACAATAGGCTTAGAACTGATCATAGAGAGTTTTTAGAACTCTTGACTGATGAAACCGGATTTGGGTGCGATCCCATGACTAACACTGTCGATGGGAGTGAAGGGTAATCGGAGCATTTGAAGATGGTATGCTCTAACCCAACTTAGATTAGTACAATTACACTTAGTATTAGAAACACACTAGTTACACCCCGGACATCTGTGTCCACTCTACATAAGAGAGGTTTGTAATTAGAGATGTGTTATTCCTACATCATAATATCACATTATTCTACATTAATTTTACATTAAGACGTATTGAATGTGGAACTTATGTATATGAAACTTGTATCTATAAGTTCTACACTTTATGTGTTTTAGCATAAAATTAATATAAGATAATGTAACGTAAAAATATTATTTTTTCTAATAAACCTATGTATAACTATATTTTTTTTAACATTTTTCTAACATAATTGTCCCTGGCGGTACCATTTGAATAATTGAATCTTTACTTTTGATAGTGGACGGGAAAGTGTGGGTATCATCTTTTGTGAAAAGAAGAGAACTTGGAAATTGTTCTCTCACGGGTATTACAGTGCTAGTAAGCGGGTCTGTTTCAATTTGAGATTTTGAAAAGTGTGATTTAAAAATATCAATTTTAATATATACTATTTAAAAAAATAATTTTTAAAAATGTACTTAAACGTTTGACACAATCACAACTTGACATTTAAAATTGTATTTTAACTTTTTAAAATACTATATTACTTGAATAAACACTTTTTTATGTTTTTAAATCACAAATTTTTAATAACATATTTTTTAAACGATTTATTTTTTTATAATTTAATTTAAAATCACTAAAAAAAAATTTCCTACAAAATTGCAATTTCAAAGCATGGTTAGCATATAAGCCCATCGTCAATTATCACAACAATGGCTTGGCCACCTAGATGCATGCGCCCCATTACCAGCGTCACTTCTGATTGACGTGCCTTCAATGCCCAGCTGTTGCACTTTTGACTTCTCTTCGGATTCGGCACTTTCTTTTCTAGATGGTAGAGGCTCGCAATTATTACTTAAGTACGTATCGATTATAATGGTTGGTTGTGGGGTTGAATTTTTTAAAATTAGAATTTAATTTTAATTTATTGGGCAAATTTTAAAACTTAATTTTGTAAATTAAAATATTTAAAAATTAAATAAAATATAATTTTTTTTTAAATAAAGAAAAGTAAAAAAAGAAATAGAATTTTAACTCTATTCTCAAACGAACTATTAAAGTAATAAAATTATTAAACGACTATTAGATATAAATTAGTCTAATAAATTATTATGTGTCCGTAAAATATATGAAAAAATAAATGCAAAGTGAACACCTTTTATATATATACATATATAAAACAGGAAATTACTCTTTACCCCATGTATGTAGCCTATAAAAAAGACCAAGTCTTGGGGCGAGGAATAAGCTTCTAGACGAAATTTGTTTCCTATCTCTCATTCGCTACTCACCTTGTTCTCATATTATCCAGCTCTTGTAATCTGTTCCACTCTTGTTCTCCTGCTCTAATTCCTGTAAGTGTATTCTACAGCCATAATAATACATTTGCAATTGCCAAAATTGTTGTTCCATACTCTGCTCTCCGCTCGAATTTCGTGCTTACTCTTGAAATTTTTTCATAATGTTTAAATCTAAATCTTCCGTGAGCTCTAGATCTACTTTCTCTGTTGAAGATGATAATTCTGTTGATTTTGATAAATGGAAAATCCCTAAGCTCTCCACTAAGGAGATTTATACTACTTCTTGGTTAGAAAGTGTTTTTAAAGCTGAATATGCTATGAAAACTGCTGAACAAACTTTTGCTATATCTAGTAATAATGAAAAATATGAATTATTTGATAAAAAAATTATTAACGATGCTCTGGTTAAAGGCTATAAGGTTTTGCATATTGGAGCTGTTCAAGTTGCTTTTAAACCACTAGCTAGGCTAGATAGTACTAATGCTTCCGTTTTGCTTCGTCTTCGTGATCCTAGATTTGTTGATTTCCAGACTAGTATTCTTGGTATGATACAATCTTCTTTGTTTAATGGACCAATCCATTTTGATATTTTCCCTGACTCACTTATTTATTTGGATGATGTTCGTATTACTAAAGGATTGACTTTAGATGTTTTGACTTCTGGTTGTGACATGGAAGAAGGTAGAAGACCTCTTGCTATCTTCTACCGCACTTATTACAAATTGCTAAAAGCCTTTCAAAATCCTCACGCTGTTGTCAAAAGTTCTGGGAACTCTACTATGTTAATTCAAAGTTCTACACAAGATGCTAACATATATGTTCCTAAAATGATGCGATGGAATGAAATTGACGTCCCTAATGAGTGGCTTTTAGAAAATGTTTTCGAGCCTGCTTGAGAAGTAAATGATACCTCTAATCTTGGTTACAATATCCAACAATATTCAGATGGATCTGTTAAGATTAGTTTTTTTGATTTAAGTATTTCTATTAGAAGAGAAAGACCATTAATTATTAATTAGGAGTGTAAATTCGGACCGGTTATAATCGGGCCGGATACTCCAAGCGTAACTGGCACCGAGTCTATTAATTTATTAAAAAAAATAATTTACGCCTAAATCCTAAATCCTGATTTCTCTGCAATGCATTTCGTTCTTTTATTTTCACTTTTTCCTTTTGCGCCGCTGCCTTCTTCAAATCTTCTTGTCTTCTCTTCACGCTATTCTTCACGCTTGCCTTCTTCAATTCTTCTTGAATCTTCAATCCTTTCCTCTGTTTCTTTGTTTGCTTTTGCTTTCCTTCGCAACACACACGGACCGAGATCGAGAGAGACCTGAGAGTTGCTGCTGCTACGGTTACTGTCAAAGAAGTGAAGAACTCAAGAGAGAGAAAGAGTTCTGGATTATGGTGGGTTGGTTTCTTATCCTTTGCTCCTTTATACTGTGTTGTTGGACGTGAAGAACAAAGGGACTGCTAGAGGAGTAATAAAGGGAGAGTTTTTTTTTTTTTTTTTTTGTTGAAGGGGAGGGCTAATCGGCCTCAACAATAACTTACTGACTTTGTCTTTGTTTCTCTACAGATTTGGTGATTTCTGAAGCAGATGGAGTAAAGGAAGTAGACGGTTAGGTTAGATCTGGCTCATTTTTTTAGATATGGTTTACTTGTTTGTAGATCTATTCTTTAAATTGGTTAGATCGGTTAGGTTAATGTTTTGGTGCTTGAGTGTGTTATTGCTTTCTGATTTGAGTGTACTTTGCTTGAGTGTAGTGTTATGTGCTCAGTGTGACAAAAGGTGCATGAGAGTAAAGTGAAAATTTGAGGTTCTATAAAATTATGTTTTATTCACACAACTAAGATTGTTTTGATCTTACTTGTAATTCAATAACATGTTTTTATAATGCATAATTTGATGTCTGTTTCGTGCTGGGATATTGAGATTTGGTATCTTGTTGTAGGCAATGATGTAGAAATTTGTTATTCGCATGAACTGGAAAGCAAACCTGATTTTTAGATTTGTTCTTTACTAAAGTTTATGCATGTTGTGTTGATATGAGTGGGTTTTGTTTTGTGATTTTTTGTTGCTTGATTTTTTTTTCCAAATTTCAATAATTGGTGTGTTATATTATAGGGGTGAGTCACAACTAGGTCTATTATGAAAAATGTCATTGAGTCACATGACAAGCTCGCAACACCATTTACAAATGTTGAAATCATGTCACCTTCCTTGCAAACAAAATTGGAGAATGAGAATATTATTGAAATCTTTGATGATCATGATAAATAGTTATAAATTCATTTAAGTTTTTATTATTATTAATTCATTTTAGTTATTTATTCATTTAACTCATTTTCACCTTTTTTGTTTTTTTTCTTGTATTGTAGTTATAGATGATTGGGAGCAAACATGTAGAAAGTTAGAAATCGGACTACGTTGGGATATGTTTAATATGTTAATAAACTTTTGGTTATGAACTTTTTTAATAGGTTTATGGACTTTTGGGTTTGTATTTTTTTTAATATGTTTATGAATTTTTGGGCTTTTAATATGTAATTATGTATGGATGGGAAATTTCCTGGCATGAAATATGTATGATTAATAATTTTGATTCATACAATTACTTTCAATGTCTTGGAATGAAATTTTAGGAAATAGGGAACTTGGTTAGCTATTTCTATTATTTTAGGAAATAGGATCACTACACGCTAATCTTAGTTCGATAAGATTATGTTTTTAAAAGTTGGGTTAAAACGTTTAAATAAGTCTCAAAAAAGTTTAAATGAATTGTTAAAAAGTAGGCCCAATACTTATATAGGCCCAAGAAGTAATTTTTTTTTTTAAAAAAAAATATATATATATTATCCGTTCCAAATAATCAGTGTACACAATTTTGGAGCTGGTTACTGAAATTTAATAACCATAGACTTCGGGTCGATTCTTAATTATGATCCAATAACTGGGAATCGGTTTCAGATTTACAGTCCTACTATTAATGAAAGGAGAGACTTTTTTGCTAGTTCTACAACAACAGAAGAATTGCAATGGAGAGACAAAGATCTTGAAAAATTTCTGTTTAGTTTGAAGAAAATGATGTTTCTCTCTCTGCTTTTGATTTTAATGCATCTCTTATTCACTAATGCAATGTTATCCGTGCTTCTATTAAAAGATTTTTTCACAAATCGATTGGCTAGCTTCGCAAGAAGATTTTTCTTAAAAAGAAAACCAACAGCGAAGGCATGCTTATCTTGCTAAATATTCTGAAAGTAAAAAATCCTGTATTAAAATTCAATGGATTAGTAAAATGATTGAATTAGTCTTCTCCTTTTGCTTCACCTGTTACTATTGCAAATAGGTTCGATTACATTCAGTCCAAAACCTACTGTTACCTATTCCATTGCCCTTACCATTGCTTTTGATCCCTTTATTAATCCTCCTCAGAAACCCAGAATTCATTCTGTTAAAATTGCGCAACCATTTGCTTATACTCGCTCAGCCTATTTCCAACACCTCTTTTATGTTGAACTAAGCATTGCTTCTGTTAGAGACCCAAAACCAGTTGGCGCTCACTTATTTCCCCCATGCTTTTATTGGGTTCCTGAGCATTGTTTGAAAGATTTCTCTTATTCCACTAACATCCTGAAAGAGGTCAAATCGGCTCATTTCAAACCAATTTTTGATAAAATGGACACTACCAAACTCCTATATCATATTGTCTATTTTGATACAATTATTTCTCTCAAGGATTGGGGTGATCACCCTTCCAAACCAAGAAGAGCAATTCCAGACATTCTTCTCCTGAACCTTGCAAAAGCATTCAATACCTTTAGAGATACTCATAATGTGGATGTTTATGGTATGAAGTTTCCTCCTATGTTACATTTTATTAAAAAGTTTAAGATTCCCTAGATCTTGAAATGGCAATATGTTAAAGAAGGCGGCATCTTGGAACGCCATTAGTTCATGAAATGCTGGGACAAATTCCACACAAGCTAATCTCATTATTGAAGTTGTTAATAAGGAATTTGCTAAGAAGATTGCATCTTCTATGGCTCCTCCAACTGTTATTGCTGCTAAACTTATTACTCCAGATGCCTTTTTACCTCCTCTAGCCAGAGGAAAATAATTATGCTACTGTTACTTCTCTCTTCTCTTCAAAGACAAAACAGTCCAAAAAGAAGAAGAAAGGTCCTTCAAAGAAAGAAATGGACATGCTCACGCTACTCCTAAAGTCTTTCAGAGATGATGACAATGATGAAGATGATGATAATAAAGAAGATGATGAAGAAGAAAATTCTGAAACATCCTTTTCTTCAAGTCATGGTTCCCTTTTTTGGGCATGACCCCCTTTGCTACCCCTCATGCGCAAGACAACATTATTAGCTCCACAGAACTCCACCGAAAGTTCTTTTGTCTTGATGCAGAATTATTAGCTGCACTAAAAACTTTGTTATCACATGGCTACAATGGACAACACTATTGACTTCTACAGTCCCTTTGCATGTTGTTCTACATGTTGTTCTCCTGCTATCCTACTCGTAATCTTTCTTGTTAATTCTGTAAATATTTCAGTATTTTGAAATAAACTTGCAATTATTAAATTTTGTTTTAAATTATTTTACCATTATTTGCATGCCTGCAAGGCTGGTTTTACCACCTGATTACCCTATCCCCTGCATCATATTTACTGTTATTATTATTCTCTACACACACTCACCTTCACCTTCCCACAACATTGTCACCCTTTCCTTTAATAAGGATGGTTTCAAGAGGGGGGTGGCTAGCTCGAATAACAGTTTGGTCAGTTTTGACAAAAAGGTTTTTTAACAACATTTAAAATACCAACATCTTTTCTACCTGCTGAATTTTATTTGATCTTTTTCGAGTGTTTTGAAAAAGTATTATTATAAGCAATTCTATGCTGCTGGTTTTCTTTGGAAAGAAAATTCTTTTGCAAAGATGGCCAATCAAAATCATGAGAAGTCATTTTCTTAACGGGGGCTGACAAGAAGCAGAAGGAGAAACATGTTTAGGCATAGGAGCATTAAAACAAGAAGTAGAAGGGGGAACATCATTTTCTTCTTCAGCCTGAGAAGGGGTTGCAGATTGGTTAAGTCATCTATGTATGATGAATCAGAATCAGAAGAACCTCTGGATTATAAAATCCCGAAGAGATCATTCCTTTCTTCTTCATCAATTTTTAATGAATTAATTTTATTTTTTAATTTACCAGGTGTGTTGGGAAAATCAGCATAATGCCATTTTTTTTTTACCACAATTAAAGCATTTTCCTTTAGAAGGTTTAATATTCTTCCACCTAGGTTTTTTAAATATTTTTTCATCAGATTTATTAAATCTTCTTTTCTTAATATGATGGGATCTTTTTCTAATAAACTTATTTGGTTTTTTCCAATGTCTCTTGGAAGGAGCAATGGGAGGTAAACCAAATTGTTCATAGAAATTACCCATTTTATATTTAGCATTTTTAGCATTTTTTAATTGTTGTCTTATCATTTTTTGATCAATACGCATTTTTATACCAAGTTTTTTAATAACAGAAAACAAATCACCATAGGTTAAGTTTTCATAATTAATGGTTCCAGTAGCAGAGTCAACAAGTTTATCTTTTACTTTGTGAGCAAATAAAGAAGGTAATCCATCAATGAATTTTTCTTTCCAATAAGGCTTTAAACTATCAGTTTTAAGCATAACATGAGAAAGAAAAACATTTTCATGCCTTCTATAATCAGACATAGTAGGACATCGAAGATTATTCAAATAATCAGAGATACGAGTAGTAATATTGGAACGAGTTCAAACAAAATGTTTAATAATGGTGAAAGCTGGCATGTATTTCTTTTTGTTCTTGGTCGCCATGAGTGGCTTCTTTTTCCTCTTTACGCTCAGCCCTTTCTCCCTTAGGAGAGGAGGCAACTTGCTTTTCTTCTTGATATATCAGTCCTCTGAAGTCTTGAAGATACTGTTTAATTTTGTTTGCCTGGTCTCTTTCTTTGCTTTGTTGCCCTGTTTCTTAGTAGACAGAGGTTGCAGGTTTTCAGTCGTTCTTGGCCTCGTGCACTGTTAGAGCACTAGCAGCAGATTCCCAACTATTTTCCCTACTTTAGGGAAAATTTAGGGAACCAAACTACTCTTTTTTTCCCTATAAAAAAACACCACACAATAGATTCCCTTAATTTTTCCTATATCAATTAAATCTATTTTTTACTCTTATTTTATTCTTTTTTCTCTTTCCTACTTTTATTTTTTTTATTCATTTTTTTTATTCTCTTTCTTGTTCTCTCGTATTTTAGGAAGAGAAGGGAGAGATGTTCTTTCCAAAGAGGAGAGAGGAGGGAGAAGAGAGAGATATTTTTTTTTTATTAAAATAAGTTATTGGGTAGCTACAGTGCTACCCAATGTATTGGGAAGCACTGTAGCTTCCCAAGCATGAGACCCTAAAATAGGATAACTGCTATGACCTGTTATTTTGCAACTTTTTTCAAATTTTCTCTATTTTAGGGAATAGAATTACTTATAGGGCATCTACTACTAGTGCTCTTAGCATCGATTGAAGCCAGAGCTCTCCTTGTTCCATTTTCCCACGTAGTATATGAGACAAAATTATCTAAAAATTCACAAAGCTTCCATTTTTTTTTTTTAATAACTTAATAAAAGGTAAATGTCATTTTGAGAAAATGATACTGACCTATCAAACATCTCAAACTAGTGTATCTAAATTTTCAAACGTCTCATTTAAGGTTACTCTGTTAGGATTTGCTATTAAATCCTGCTAAAATTTTTAAATTGCCCATCTTTTTACAAAAAAAGAAAAAAAAAATAGAAGATTTAGATCTTGGTCAGAATTTAACGAAATTTACAAAAATACTCATGTTCAAATCTTTGAAATTTTTTTATTTTTTATTTTTAAAATAAAATAAACACAGGGGTATTTTAAGAATTTTTGGCATGATTTAACAAAAAAATCCTAACGGAATATCCTTAACTGTGACATTTGGAAACTTGGATACACTAGTTTGAGATGTTTGATAATTCAGTATGTTTTTTTCTAAACATCGTATAGTTCGATATTATTTTGTGAAGTTTTTTTTTTTTTTTTTTTTTTAATTCACATTTCGTAGCTATAGTTTTGTTGCTTCAACTTTTGTTCTTTTTTAGTTGTTGGCTCCCACTTGGACCCATGTTTTGCTGCAGCTCATAAGTGAACAATCTCGCAAATATCCCTTCTAATCGACACATGTTCCATTATCTCTTTATTTTTCCTTGCCAATAATTCCACAAACTTCTACAAAAAGTGATTCATTGCATTAATAATTCATTTAAGCTCAAAATTAGTGATGGGACAATATTCCACAATTAAGTGTAAAATGCAAGAATTAGTTTAGAATAAAGTATGATAATGCTTTCTTTAATTAAAAAATAAATAAAAAATGTGGACATTTAAACTACTATCATAGCTTCCCTAAAACGGCAGCATCCTTTGAGTAATAGATCTCTGTGACCCGCAAATAGTGTACAGAATCGCTAAACCAAGCCCCAAACATAACTCACATGACGCAATTGGAAGGAAACGTAATCGCTTTATGTCTCTAGCCATGTATTCCTTGTCATCATCTCGTGTAGAAGCCTGCAACTACCTTCACACAACTACGTCCGACACCTAGAATGAAAGAACAGAAACACCGACATCCTGTAGAACATGACAGAAATCAACAAGTGTAATAAATTGAATGCAAAAAACGTGTGTATTAATTTGTTTAAATTGAATGCAAAAGGTTTCTTGGAATCCTCCTGTGAGCACTTGAACTTCTTAGAAATCCAAGTATTAATTTCAGTGAACAGAGACATCCAGAAAGCTTACCCACAAACCCAGAAAATAACGTTAAAGAACACCCACTCAACGCCATAGATCACAAAGCTTACCCACAAACCCAGAAAATTTATCAATCCAGATTCAGCTCTCAACAAAAAAATCAAGAGGAAATTAAAAATTACAGCCCTCTTTCCACTCATTCGGCCAACACAAGAACATCCCAAAAAAAAAAAAATCATTCCAGAAACAACCCAAGAAAACCATTCCCCCAGCAAAAGTCAAATCAGATAGACATCCAGAAGAATAAACCCAAAATTAAACCAAATTATGAAAAGATTTCAACTAAAAGTTAAAAACCCAGAACACCTAAACCTTAGCTTGTCGGGGATGTTCTAAGACATTTTTCCATTTCTCTAATTTCTAAATCTGAATGTGTAAGACATTTTTCCTTTTTAACTTCTCATTAAATAACTTTATCAAACACACACAGGAACACAATATTTTATCTGTAGTATTGCTCTTTTAAATGCAATATACAGCCTCATAAAACATTACAAAATGAGCTTGTGTGCATCAATTTCAAGCTGAACGTACAGCCCTTAGCTCGTAATGTAGTTCTGTTTCTAATTACCGAAAGGAAAAAAAATAAATTAAAAATGAATCTGTTTGTTTGTTTGCTCGCGGCTTAGGAATTAAAAAAAATGGAGTAATTTCTTTTGCTAGCCTGAAAACACGAAAGGCTCACTTGTCAACACTTTTTAGAATAATTTATTGCTTTTTGGAAGAAAAAGAAAAATATATTAACAAATAATTTCAAACACAAAATGCTTACAAAATATCAAAAATTATATTTACCTATATGTCCCATTAGAACTTAAAATAAAATAAATAAAAAATTATTCTGTGTTTATTGGTTCAAGTATGCCCTTTTTAGTGTTTCAGGCCCAAATGCCCAAGTGGGCTCAGTTTTCAGTTTTTTTTTTTTTTTTTCTCCCGGTTGTTGGCACTTTTGGCCTAAGTCGGTCCAATTTTTGGGTTTTTAAAAACGCAGTTTTTAAACGATTTATATTTTGCGATTTGGTTCAAAATCGCACTTATTATCTACGAAATCGCAATCTCAAACGCACCTTAATATGTGTTGCTTTATATATATATATATATAATTTAAATTAACCGAATATGTATGTTTATTTGAGAGTTTGATGGATGGCCCACCATTTTGCAGCTTCGGGGCTGGCCGTATGATTGTTTGAACATGTATTTGGCAAAGATTCAGAAGAATTTTGGACGCTGGTTTTACAGGTGTCCGCTTTGACATGATGTTTTTATTGATGTTTTTGGCAATTCGGTTCCAATGGGAAAACTTTACCTATTTCCCTGAATTATCACATCTCCTTTTGGATTGTCTTTCTTTAAAGTTGAAAATTTTTTAATTTAGTGTATTAAAATTTTAATTTTTTTTGAATTTCTCCTTAAACTTCACTTACCTCCCTTGAAGAAACGGATTCTATTTGCTACAATGTTCGGGTTTTTCAAAAACAAATCAGATTTTATCTCATTTTTTTTTTAATTTTATCTTAGAAAGTCAAACTATCCAAACATCTTTTTCAACTTTATTTGCTTTGAAATTCACGCACTAAATTATAATTGAATTCAAATTTCAAAAAATCAAACCTTCAAACTTGTCATTAAGTATAGCTTTGTACATCACCATCCTTACCGATAAGAAAGTCATTAGAGTGATTAAGGTGACCAATCCAACGATTTGGCTGTTTATTTTTGTGTAATGGGATTGTCCTTATATGGATACATAATTTATGTAAGCACCTAATGGACATGCCTTCTTTCTTCTTCTTTTTTATTATTATTTTTTAAGATGTATATATATATATATACATAACTTCGTTGTTGTTATATAGATAACAGACTATACCAGTGGCCCATAATCATAAATAAAATTAAAGAGTAATATTAGAAATTATATTTTTATTCCACAATATTAATGTGATAGTCCAAACTAATCCTTGAATCAATCATTGTTTAAAAAAAAAATAAATTCAATTGTTTGTTGGAAATGCCAAGTCAGTGTTTAAAAATATGGTATATAGCACTACTTTTTTGACAATTTTTGTTTGACATGTTTGATAATTAAGCTTTTTAGGAAACAAAGAATTCGTAGCCATACATTTTTCACTCAAGTTTTTTGCTTTTTATATATATATATAAACAAACAACTTAAAACACACCGAAAAACTATTTTGACTTTTGTGTCATATTAAAAATACCTTTTTTAAAAAAAAAATAAAAAAAAAAATAACAAAGGTATTTGCTAAAATTGTTTGAAAAATATTAGATTTACAACATCAACACAACAAGTGCACAACAACATCAACACAACGAGGGTGTGCTTCACACACTGGGGCCCACTCTCATGTGAGGAGTTGTTGTGCATTTGTTGTGTTGGTGTAGTGCAGTAATCAAATCCCAAATTATTTTTGCCAAATGAACTAAAAACCTTTGTCAATGGGTTCAAAATAATATTTAGTTTAGTGTTTTCATATGGTTATTTTGTGCATACGTGCATTGTGCGTACTTCGCTTTTGGGATTACTTTTATCCAGGTGGGAAAGGTTGTATTCGGCGGCACACCGAATTTGGTTCTGGATAAACTTATTCCATAAGGTGATTAAAGGAGATTTCTCAATCAAATCGTTGATATAAATCATCTGAATTTGAATCAGTCCACTGAATATAAAATTATCATCGATATAAATATAAAAAATTTCCTTGCAATTTAAGTTAATTGTCTTTTGACAAAATGTTTAGTTCTTATTTTCTCTTCTCAAACACATGTATTAACAAATAACTTAAAATGTAAAATATTTTTTAAATTTAAAAAAAGTATAAACAAGATGCATTCTAATTCCTTCTTCTGTGAATGCACCGGAAAATATGATCCGGGACGGAAAGAGAGAATTTTTTTTTTTTTTAATCCGGGCCTGGCTATAATAGTAGCGCCCATTCTTAACCAGTTTCAAAAAGCTTTGTTCATATCGGATGGAGCATCCCCACTTAACGATTGGTCTGCTAGTTAATGCAAATCCAAAGAAGTTATCACGGACGAGCCAAATGCAAGAAAACGTGCACGTTTGGTTATGGCCGGGCTTTTCAGGAATATGTCAATATATTTATTAAACAAAACATGAAAAACAAATTCAAACATATTAACAAACATATCTCGTTAACCTCACGACACAAATTAATAAATAAATAAATAAATAATAAGATAATAAAATTTTAATTTTACATTATAGAAGATTATAAAGATGCTAAGGAATATAAATTATGGAGCGATGATACAGAGGGAAGGAAAAAATATTTTTTTTAATTAAAAAATCAAATATAATTAAAAAAAAAAATATCCTTTAATGTCACATCAAAAAACACTTACCGATTATATTTAATTTTTTTATTAAAAAAAGCCTGTCAGGGACGATTTCCCGTCCGAAACCGTACCCTGAAAATCATTTTCCTTGTGGTCCATTTCCATATAATAATACATCAAAAGTCATCAACTGAGCCAAGCGGTTATCTCTCCCATGGGAACTGAGGAAGGCTTTTCCTGTTCCCCCTTCCATAAATAAAACAGTCTCTCTAACTTCCTTATCTCTTCTCTCTCTCTCTCTCTCTCTCTCTCTCTCTGCATCACAAACACAATGCCTTCTCTAGGTACTTGCAAATTCTGTACGCAGAAAAATCAAACATCATCCTTTCCTTTTTACGTATGTATGATGAAATCCAACGGCTCCCATCTCATCTCTGATTCTGTTTTTTCTGTGCAGAGGAGGCGCAGGAGCACCTACTGGTGGTGGACGTAGAAGATTCCGGTCCAGACGAAGGCCAAGCGAAATTTCGGATACGTGATCTGACAAAGGAATCGGACGCGGGGGTTCCGATACTGAACGGGATCAACGTGGACATTCCCAAGGGCGGGATCGTAGGGATCATAGGCCCCAGCGGGAGTGGCAAATCGACGCTGTTGAGGGCACTGAACCGCCTGTGGGAGCCTCCTTTGGGTACCGTCTTTTTGGACGGCCATGATATTTGCGATCTCGATGTGCTCAGCCTTCGCCGCAAGGTGGGCATGCTCTTCCAGCTTCCCGCTCTCTTCGAAGGTACGGTGTCGTTTACTATCATTTTTTTTTTCTTTTTAGATATTAACAAAGATTTTTGTGGTCAACGGTGAAGGTAGCAAAATTCTTTTTGCACCAAGTGGGTTCGAGAAATGTTACCTAATATCATTTTTTTTTCCTTTAAAATTAATGTGGCTCTTAAAATTATTATTAGATCAAAATTAAATAGTGGTCTATGATAAATTTAATAGTAATTTTAAGAGTCGTATTAATTTTAAGAAGAAAAAAACACACAAAAGTGATATGTAACCTTAGTCTTACTCTAGGTTCACATGGATGCCACTTGCCCAGTGATGGTGTATAATTAACAACAACTAGAAATTAAATTACTTTACCTAAAAAGAAAAAAAGTGAGAAATTAAAAATTACTTAACAACTTGCAGTGGGGACATGACAATTTAGTTTACTGTTAGTTTTTGGTCGTTGTATTTATAATAATAAATGCTATTTAAAATAAAATAAAATAAAAAGTCTACTCTTAAATATATATAGGACCTTCATTTAATGATAGATCTAAAAAAGAGATAAATAAATAGCATGTCTCATTTATAATTCTCATTCTAGTTTGATTTATAGGGCAATACAATTTTTATTTATAAATCTTACAAACTAATGTTCCAGGAGTAAGTCGGTCATTAAAATGTGAACTATTGTGTGATAATTTACATGACACTTGTAATGTTTATAAATTGACATGATAGTTTCGTGACACTTATCACATTAACAACTAAAGCATGAATCATCACGTGAGAATCTATGTGATACTCATTTACATGACACGTGTGAATAGTAATGTGAGATTGTAAAATATTATAGTAAAAGTAATATATGAAACCAAATACATTTATTTTTCCTGGCCTAATTCCTCTCCCCATCACCATCAAACTCCATTCCTCTTGAATTTCAATTATTCATATGCTAATGACTTTAATGTTGGCTAAAGTCTTGGGGTGGTATTTCTCTTTGTTTTCTACCATTATGGTTGGTAGAAAATCTTTTTTAACATAGCCTCCATTACTTACCTTTTTCCATATGCATATATGCATTACGGTAGAACATATCTAGCAGTAGTGGTTATTTTAGCTATTTAAAATATATAATTTTTTTTTTTAATTTTAGCTACTAGTTTTTCAATGCAAATTCCAAAAGATTATCTATCTCACTCACTACTTTTTTTAAATATTATTTTTCAATGCATTTTTAATTGTGAAAGTAGAGGGAGAGGGAGAGAGAAGTGAGAGAAAGGGGAGAAAAAAGAATAAAAAAATTAAAAATTAAAAGGTGCGATAGTGAATTTTCATATGAAAGTTTACACTAACAAAATGAATGAAGATGCTCTATTTTGAAGCACTTGCTGGCAGAATAAAGTAACTCATAATAATTATATGAAGGATCGACCGGAGATGTTCTTAACATGAATTTTTATCTTTTCAGGCACGGTGGCAGACAACATACGATATGGACCACAATTGAAAGGGAAAAAGCTAAGTGATGACGAGGTTTACAAGTTGCTAAGGCTTGCAGACCTTGATCCCTCTTTTTTCAGTAAGACTGGTGGTGAGCTCTCTGTGGGACAAGCTCAAAGGGTTGCTCTGGCTAGGACCCTTGCTAATAAACCAGAGGTAACCCCACCTCTTAACCCATGATATGTAAATATATATATATATCTTCACATGTTTTTTGTAGTGGATCTGATAATGGGGTCTCTGTTGAAGGTTCTGCTGCTGGACGAGCCAACAAGTGCCTTGGACCCAATATCGACCGAGAACATAGAGGATGTGCTTGTGAATCTGAAGAAGAAACAGGGGATGACAATTATAATCGTCTCTCACAGCATCAAACAAATCCAGAGGATTGCTGATATTGTCTGTCTCCTTGTCAAAGGTGAAATTGTTGAAGTGTTGGAACCTCATAATCTCTCAGAAGCCAAGCATCCCATGGCACAAAGATTTCTTGAGCTCAGCTGAAAGTTCCTTTCTTCTCGAAAGAAAGCGTATAAAACTTCATTGTTGGATATTTTTGTTTCTCCATCATAAATTTATATCTAAGGTTAAATGCCTTTTGACTCCTGTAGTTCGATTTCAATTCTTATTGTACATGATATTTCGCTTATGGTTAAAAATAGGACGATCTCTCCATTTTGGATGGAAGATAAACAACCGCAGTAGGTAAAAGTAAAGTCTTTAAATCGGGATGAAAGGCATTTAACCTTTGAAAACAAAATACAGGCAATCATTTTTAGTAATAAAATACAAAGTGGTGGCACCATTTGTGAAAATTTCCCTTCAATGGAGCTCTTGGCTCATGAACGACTTCACCAAAGGACTCATTTGGAGGCCTATTCTACATCATTCTGATTTTTTTCTCAAAATTTTAAAAATAAAAAACAAAAACTTTGAAAAATTGATCTATTTGCAAAACAAAATTCATCAAAACACATTTGCGAAGATTGATCTATTATGATAAAATAAAATTTATTTCGAGAATTCATGTTTAGGTGAAAATTGTTTTAATGATTTGTCTAAACGAAAATGGATTCGACTTCAGTGCCGTAAAAGAAAAGAATATCACATCTTTTATTGAAAAATGAATGGTGAAGATTGAATGACAAAATTTTTAAGACATATAACATCGTCCTTTTAAAGGAACTCACGGATTGTTTTAAACGGCACTAAAGTTGTTTTTTTTTTTTTTTTTTTTTCATGAGAATTCAAAACTCATCTAGTGTGTATATATATATATCCTTTTTTCCATTCTCTTCCTCTTTAATTCTTTTTTTCTTTATTTTTCTACTAATCTTCCTCTCGAATTCAAATGAATCATTGGTCATTCTCTCGCACTCATTCAATCTCTTTTCCAGCTCACTTTTTAGAATCTACGCCCGCTCATTCGCTTTTGTGCTTAAAGATAAGAAGCAAGAGCTCATGCACAGTTAGCATTTTTAGTAAACTAAAAAAAATAATTTTTTAATTATTTTGGTGAGTCAAATCACTAAAAATTACTAAAAACCTTCTCCAATAGCCTCACCAAAACGGTGATTTTTATTTAGAGAATATTATTTCCTCACCAAAAGAATAAAAAGGAATAAAATTTCTCTCCTTTATTTTTTTAATTTTTTTTTCACTCAAAGCAAAACGTTCATTTCTCTCTCTCTATTTTTATTTTTTTAGTTTTTATCCTATATATATAACTTTTTGTCCACATATATATTTTTTAAGGGAAAAATTAATGAAATAGGAGTAAGGATTGTAAATTTACATTAAACTGAAGTGTGATTACTCCCACCTTAAGTGGAGACTATCGACTCTATTGAATCGTTCTCTTCACTCATGGAATATGACATCCATTGTAGTGGTGGGGGTACATAACATGTGAGCACAAAAAAGGAAGAAAGTACATCATATGGTTCACTCTGATAGATGGAATATGACATCCATTGTAGTGGTGGTACATAACATGTGAGGACCAAAAAGGAAGAAAGTACATCATATAGTTAGACAACAATTTTTTCATTTTTACTTGGAAGTTTGCATTAAAGTATAGAACAATATCTGAAACATAACATGTTTGCTATAATGTGGCATATGGTAATGTTCTTATCGAAGTTCATTTTAACACTACATTTGAACTGGTCGAGGCATCTATACCCTTGGTGGTGGAGTTAGAAATTTACTGTAGTAGGACCAATTAAAAATATGAAAAACGCAATTAAAATTTTTTTTTTTTTAAAAAAAAATGAATATTCGTCAACTTTAACACTAGAAATTTCATAATTAGAATTTTAAAACCATGTTCTTCTGCTTCAACCCTTGGAGATTTAAGAGGATGTTATTTGAGATTTGAAGTTTCGTCATTAAAATCCATGTATTACTTTGTGAAATGTCAACTTCTTTTCTTTTGAATCGATAGTTTCTAATTTTGACACAATTCATGAACTTAAATTATTAAATTAAATTACAACCCCATGAGAGGTAATCAGTGTTGATAAACAACAAGTGAACAATCATAGAATAGAAACAAACATATGTATAAGAGTCTAAATGGAAATAATCATAGAATAAATCATATAACAAATTAACCATTTGATCAATCCTTATTACAACAAATATATATATATATAGACACACACACACTCAAGGGTTGGTTGAAACGGTTACATTATCATTGTGGAATAAAAATAGAGTAAGCATTACTACCCAACTTTTTTTCTTTATACTTTTATCTCCTGAAATTTTTTAGAAACTAATTTTATATTTTCTTATATTATTCTCTAAGTTGCAAATATTGCTTAATGCAACCAAAGCAATATAACTCACCATAAAAGAATGAGTAATGATAGACAGGGGATGGGTAGCCGTCCCCTATCAGGCACTTTTCACAAGGAAAATGTATTTTATTAAAAAATAAATAAAAAATGAAAGAATACACTTTTTACAAAGAAAGTGTCAGACAGGAGACGGGTAGCCATCCCTTGTCTACTGTTACTCTAAAAGAAGATGGTTCACAAGCAACATTAACTTTCTTAAAAGTTTTTGTTTACAAAAAAAAAAAAAAAAAAAAATTGGCAAATATGTGCGAGGGGCACTTCAGAATTTTCCCTTATAATTTTTTTTTAAAGGGTTTGTAGGGGCCCCAACCCTGTATGAAAAGACAATTAAGATAATAGTATGAAAGTAACTATAGGGAAAAGTTTGAATTCATTCATTTAAAATTAAGCAAGATATATATATATATATATATTCCCAAAACCGCTCATTCCATTTTCCCCATCATTCATTTGAAGATGAGCAAGAGAAATCAGGTTTTGTGGTTTTATGTTCATTTTTTTTAAGAAAAAAAATATTGGTGGTTTAAAATTAGGGTTAAATACTCCATTGGTACCTGAGTTTTACGTGTTTTTAAATTTAGTACTTCAGTTTTATTTGGTATCATAGGTGGTACCTGAATTAAGGGTAAAAACTCATTTAGTACCTCTGTTAGATTTTCCGTCCGAATTTTAACGGCTCGCCACGTGTCAACCGCTGAGGTTGACACGTGACACTACATAAAAAAAAATTAAAAATTAAAAATTAAAATCTTTAGAAAATGATTAAAAATAATAAAATTTTAAAAAAAAAAATTAAAAAAATAAAAAAGAAGAGGGGTGGCTGAGCCACCCCCCTTGGCCACCATGGGGGTGGCTGGCCACCCCCATTTTGGCCAAGGAGGTGGCCCAGCCACCCCCTTGGCCGGTCTGACCGGTCTGGGGTGGCCGAACCACCCCCTATGGGGTGGTTCGGCCACCCCACAGTTGAAAAAAAAAAAAAAAAAAAAAATATTTTGAAGGGTTTTGGCCCTAGGGGGTGGCCGAACCACCCCCTAGGGCCACGGGGGTGGTTCGGCCACCCACTAGGGCCAAAACCCATCCAAAAAGAAATTGAGGGTTTGCCCTTGGGGTGGCCGAACCACCCCCATGGGCCACCGGGGTGGTTCGGCCACCCCAGTCCGGCCGGTCTGGGGGTGGCCGAACCACCCCCGTGGCCCTAGGGGGTGGTTCGGCCACCCCCTAGGGCCAAAACCCTTCAATTTTTTTTTATTTTTTTTTTTTCAACTGTGGGGTGGCCGAACCACCCCCTATGGGGTGGTTCGGCCACCCCAGACCGGTCAGACCGGCCAAGGGGGTGGCTGGGCCACCTCCTTGGCCAAAATGGGGGTGGCCGGCCACCCCCATGGTGGCCAAAGGAGCCACCCCTCTTCTTTTTTCTTTTTTTAATTTTTTTTTTTAAATTTTATTATTTTTAATCATTTTCTAAAGATTTTAATTTTTAATTTTTAATTTTTTTTATGTAGTGCCACGTGTCAACCTCAGCGATTGACACGTGGCGAGCCGTTAAAATTCGGACGGAAAATCTAACAGAGGTACCAAATGGGTTTTTACCCTTAATTCAGGTACCACCTATGATACCAAATAAAACTGAAGTACTAAATTTAAAAACACGTAAAACTCAGGTACCAATGGGGTATTTAACCCTTAAAATTAAGATTTAGAGGTAAAAGGATAAATGATAAAAATCTCGAGGATGATGAGATGAACTTCGATTAGATGGCTTGGCCGGAGAGGTTATTACAGAGGAAAAAGAAAAGTGGAAGGGAAATAGATCTGATAGGTTTGGAGAGACAGACACATGAAAGCATGGCTGAGTGCAGATTTGTCTCGAGTTTCACCTACAGAATCGCAGGCCTCACTAGGAAAATCGCGTGGGGACAGAGCTATTTCAAATCATCACAACACGTTAAGATGCTGAATAAGTAGTCATGTGGGTCACGGGAGTCTGGAGAAGTAAGAACAGACCAAATTTCGGATACGTTGGGTTATGTTTGGAGATGGGCAAAAGGGTGTTTTTAGTGCAAGTACAAGAGAAAACGAGAGAGAGAAGAAGAAGAAGAAGAAGGCTCAGTAGGCGAGGTTAATGGAAGCGTGCAGAAGGGGAGAAAACGTACGATGCATGATGCAAGAGAAAAAATCATTTCTCATGATGCAATGCTTTACGGTGAAAGAGAAATGATTTTTTTACACTCCCACCATCCCTACAACCGATTTTCTTTTTTAAAAAACGAAAAAAGAAAGAATCAAAGGGCATGTGTAAAAGAATCACTCTTCACAATGTTGTATTATTGCAGATGATCGATAGGGATGAAAAAGTTGAAGAACCTAAGCCGTCAATGACCTTTAGTTCATTAGAAGAAGTTTGCTCATATTATAGAAAGTTTGCTAGTCAAGTTGGTTTTGGTGTGCAAAGAAGAACCACGAAAAAAAAAAGCTCGTAAACCAAGATACTTAATCCTTACGCGTAGTCGTGTAGGCTCAAAACGAACCAGGACAAGTAATGTTGCGAAGCCAACTTCAACTAATAGAACCGGGTGTCGTGCTAGAATTTGTGCGTTGTTATATGATGATGAAACGTGGTTTTTGAGTAAAGTTAAGCTTGAGTATTATCATTAACTAAGCTTGGGCAAAGCAAGATTTTTTAGATGCAATGAGATTACAAATGATACTGTGTCAAAAGAAGGTTTGAGCTAAATGATAGAGCAAGAATACGTACCAATAAGAATGTTAACTATTGGTTGTTGAAATTGGGGGTTGAAAGTCTTTCCTTTAGAGAGAGATTGCCAAAATTTTATACTAACAAGGCTAGAGAGCTTTGACTTGGTAAAGAATGTGCTCAGACACTTTGTGATTATTTCAGTAGAATGCAAAAGCAGAATTGTGGCTTCTATTATGTGATGAACATGGATGATAATTGTAGGTTGCGAAATGCTTTTTGGGTTGATACACGAAGTAGGACAGTGTATGAATTCTTCTGTGATGTTATTACGTTTGAAATGACATACTTGACCAATAGATACGACATGTCATTTTACTCATTTTGTAGGAGTAAATCACCATGGTCAGTTTATACTTTTGGGGGCATGACTAATATCAAACGAGGATACAGGCATGAAGGATTAATGTTTTTGTGTGGTTGTTTAATTCTTGGTGTATGAAGGATTGAGCCCCAAGAGCAATTATAAAAGATCAGGACAGGCTATAAAAAATGCAATCTCAATAGTTTTCCCTGAAAGTCAACATAGATATTGTTCATTACACATTATGAGAAAGCTTCCTAAAAAGTTTGGAGCACATGCTAATTTCAATAGCATTAAGCGTGCATTACGTACTTGTTTGTATGCTTCTCAAACAAGTGAAGAATTTGCTAAAAATTGAAAAATTCTAATTGAGAGTTATCATCTCTAGGATAATGCATGGCTACATGGGTTATATAGTGAGAGGACTTTTTGGATGCCGGTACAAATGAAAGATATATTTTGGGCAGGAATGAATACCGCGCAAAAAAGTGAAAATATGAATGCATTTTTTTATGGTTACGTGCACTCACAGAACTTTTGAGATGAGAATTATTACAAGACAACTTTCCCAAACTGTTCATGAACTTCTTTGAACTTTGCATTTGTATAAACATCTTGAAAAAAAAAGAAATAAGCTATTTGTTGATTAATTTGACAATGCATTGAGGAAAATGGTCGTGAATGAGACACATGGGATCATGCGATTAAAAGAATCGAAATCAGCATGTGTCTCATTCACGACCATTTTCCTCAATGCATTGTCAAATTAATCAACAAATTCTTTCAACGTAGTTTGCGAGTGCAAATAACCATAAAAAATAAAATAAAATGCATTCATACTTTCACTTAGCTGCATTGTATTCATTCTCATCCAAAATGTATCTTTCATGTATACCGACACTAGAAAGTCCTCTCACTATATAACTCATGTAGTCATGCATTATCGTGAAGATGATAACTCTCAAGTAGAATTTTTCAATTTTTCTCAAATTCTTCACATGTTTGAAAATCATACAAACAAGTATGTAAAGCACTCTTAATGCAATTGAAATTAGCATGTGCTTCAAACTTTTCAAAAAAGTTTTTTCATAATGTGTTATAAACAATATCTATGTCAAGTTTCAGGGAAAACTATTGAAATTGCATTTTTCATAGCGATGTCCTGATCTTTTATAATTGCTCTTGGGGCTCGGTCTTTCATGCACCCTAACTAAGAATTAAACAACCAAACAAATATGCTTGTATCATCGTTACTTACCATGATGACTCCAACAAAAAGAGTAAATGACATGTCGTATCTATTGGTCAAATATGTCGTTTCAAACGTAATAACATCACAAAAGAATTCATACACTGCCCTACTTCGTGTATCAGCGCAAAAAACATTTCGCAACCTATAATCATCATCCATGTCCATCACATAATAGAAGCTACAAATTCTGCTTTTGCATTCTATTGAAATAATCACAAAGTGCCAGAACACCTTCTTTACCAAGCCGAAGATCTCTTGCCTTGTTAATTAAATTTCGGCAATCTCTCTAGAGGAAAGACACTCACCCCCCTTCTCATTTCAACGACCAATGATTAAATTCTTATTAGAATGTATTCCTGCTCTATCATTTAGCTCAAACCTTTTTGCAGCATCATTTATAATCTTATTGTATCTAAAAAAATCTTGATTTGCCCGAGGTTAGTTGATGATTATGCTCAAACATAACTTTACTCAAAAATCCCGTTTCATCATCGCATAACAACGCACAAATCCTAGCATGACACCCCGTTCTATTAGTTATTGGAGTTGGCTTTGCAACATTACTTGTGCTGGTTCATTTTGAGCCTTCACAAATACATGTAAAGATTAGGTATCTAGGTTGATGAACTTTTTTTTTTTCCACAGTTCTTACCAAAAAAAAGAAGAAAACCCCAACTTGCTATAATATGAGCAAACTTCTTCTAATTAACTAACGGTCATTGATGGCTTAGGTTCTTCAACTTTTTCATCTCCATCAATCATCTTTAATAATAAAACATTGTCTTCTTTATCATTCAACTCTTTGTCCGAACTAAACGTCATTGGTTCCTTCGATTCTTCAATTGTTTCACCCACATTTATCCAAAAAATTTGAGGGCCGTCTTGGTGGGTTAAAGCATCGTCATTTGGAATATGCGTATACAAAGATTCAACTTTGCCCTCGTTATCTAAGCGTGAGCTTGAAGAGTCCATTTAAGAAAGTAATATATTCAAAAGTTATGTTATACAACAACAACAAAAAAAAGTAATGAAAGTGTTATATAAAAGGAACAAAACTACATTTTACTTTCCTATATAAATACACTCCACAATAGTTTCCCTTAATCATTCCATATTTTATTAAGGGTTAAATATAATTTAGCACTCTCAACTAACAACCATTTTTTATAAAGCACCACGAATTGACAATTGTCATGCTTTGACCCTTCAAATTTCTAATTTGTTGCAACTTGGCCCCATCCGTCAATCTTGACCATTATGTTAGATTGATAATCAAATTTCATCAACATGTTTAGAAAACACAATTATCTTGACCATTGAAAAACCAAAATTATCCTTTTTTTTCTTCTAATTAATAAATAAAAATGGTAATTTTAGTTTTTCAATGGTCAAAATAAATGTATTTTCGAAACATTTTAGTCAAATTTAATTTTTTATTCAACATAACGATCAAAACTAACTGAGGAAGCTAAATAATAACAAATTAACAGTTTGAATGGCTAAATCATAACAGTTGTCAATTTGTGGTGCTTCATTAAAAATGACTATTAGTTTAGGAGGCTAAATAATATTTAACCCTTTTATTAAAATGTTAATTTTTAATGATACTTTTTTTTTCCTCAAGCTCCATCCATCATCTTTAACAACAATTCTACTATAGACATCTGCCATCTCTGTTGGTTGCTCGTGAAACCCCTTGATGGAGGCCATCGTACGGGCTAGATCTCCAAACGGGACACCGTAGTTGACAATCTGGAAAAAAACTCATTCATTCAAGTCCATCCTAGAGAGATCGATGGTGGGGATGAGATCGGGTCTGGGTCGTGAACCGGGTTTGAGGTCAGAGAGCGTCTTGAGGAGGTGAACGAAGAAGTGGGGATGGATGCTAGAGTCGACCTTCGAAGACGAGTGGCTTCATCATTTCGCGTCCAACTCCAATCTAGAATAGAACAGAGGCCTCGAAAGAAGACATGATTTGCAACCCAAGGGTAGGATGTAAAGTAGTGGTGGGTTTAAAGAAAGTGGGGCTAAGATGGATTGTAAGTAAGTTCATAACTAAACATAATCATGAGCTTCTTACTCCTAAAAGTACAGGTTTTCTTCATGGACAAAGTGCTAGGAGTGGTAACACGTGGTCAAAAAAAATCTTATAAATACACTCAATGAGTCTGGTGTACCTCCAAGGAAGATAATGTTGGTGTTGAGCAAAGAATTTGCTGATGACCATAATGTTGGTTGTATTGCTAAAGATGTTCAAAATTATTAGGGTAATAGAAAAAGATTTATTTTTGAATAAGGAGATACACAAAAAATGTACAATTATTTCTCTAGAGACAATTCCAAAATTTGGGTTTTGTTTACGCAATCCAAGTATATGAAAATTGATGCATGGGCAATTGCTTTTGGACAGATGCTAGATCATGAACTACATACCAATATTTTGGAGATGTTACTTTTGATGCTACCTACATGGCAAATTGTTAAAAAATGCATTTTGTTCCTTTTACTAGAGTTAACCTTCATCACCAATCTGTGATGTTTTGATGTGCTTTGCTCGAAAATGAAACGGCTGAATCTTATACATGATTGTTGAAAACATGGCTTGAAGCAATGCTTGGGCGTGCTCCTTCTACAATTATCAGAGATGATGACAAGGATATGGGTAAGGCAATTGCAAAAGTACTACCAAATACCACTCAAAGATAATGTGCATTCAAGGTTTTTTCATACTGATGGACAATCTAAGGGCAAATACTACCAAATACCACTCTTAAATTGTCCATCAGTATGAAAAAAACCTTTAACGCACGTTATCTCTAAGTGGTATTTGGTAGTACTTCTGCAATTGCCTTACCCATAACCTTGTCATCATCTCTGATAATTGTAGAAGGAGCACGTCCAAGTATTGCTTCAAGCCATGTTTTCAACAATCATGTATAAGATTCAGCTGTTTCATTTTCGAGCAAAGCACATCCAAACATCAGAGATTAGTGATGATTGTTAACTCTAGTAAAATGAACAAAAGACATCTTATAATAATTTGCCATGTAGGTAACATCAAAAGTAACATCTCCAAAATATTGGTATGCAGATTGTGATCTAGCAGCTGCCCAAAAGCAATTGCACATACATCCATCTCATCTACTTAGATTGCGTAAAGAAAACTTTGATTTTGGAATTCTCTCAAGAAAATAATTTTACATTTTTTGTGCATCTCCCTCTCCAAAAAGAAATACCCTTCTATTGCTCAAATAATTTGAACATCTTTAGCAATACAACCAACATTATGGTTACCACTAGATTCTTTACTCAACACATACATTTTCTTCATTGGAGGCACCAGACTCATTGAATGTATCTATAAGATATTTTTGGGCACGTGTTACCACTCATAGAAATCTCGTCTACAAAGAAAACTTGTACTTTTAGGAGTAAGGAGTTCGTGTTTATGTTCGATTATGAACTTACTTGCAGTCCATCTTAGCCTTGCTTTCTTTAGACCCATCGCTACTTTTACATCCTACCCTTGTTTCTACAGACTCTAGATTTGTATAGATTTTCTTTTGATAACTTTTGTAACAAAATCCTTCCCTTGAAGGAACATATTTTATCCCAATTAATGACTTATCTTCCTTCGATAGTCAATAATGATTCTTTTGAATGCTAAAATCTTTTCACCTTGCACAAGCATTATAACATGCATTGGCATCTTCTAATTCATCAAATTCCTTACTAAGACATGTTTCTATAGGACCATTATATGAAGAAAAGCCGATCATTGGTTGCTTCAAATCATTTTGATCTTCTACTCAATTTAGGGATCCTGCAAGAGGTTAACAACATTCTTCAACTATAACTACTGAAAGAGAGAGTTCCCAACAATGGGATTGTTTCAACCATCGAGATATATCATCCCATGCAGATAAGAGAGGAGGCTCATATGAAATCAGTGAAGACTCTGACATGAGAGAAAGGTTAGACAATCTCACCCGCAGAGTAAAGGGCCTTGAAGGACATCTCAATTCTTCTCCCCATTCAGGATCCTAGTTCTTCCTAGCCTATTGTTGCTAATCCCCCTGTTAGAAATTTTGTTCCAAAAGCTCCATTTCCTTAGAGATTTGCAAGCCCCAAGAAAGGTGCACAATGATTAGATATTTAAGAGGTTTTTAAGCAAGTCCAGATAAACATACCATTTCTTGATGCCATCCAACAGGTGTTCGCTTATGCTAAGTTTTTGAAAGGTCTTGTTACAATGAAGAGGAAGACAAATGTTTCTAAAAAGGCATTTCTAATAGAACAAGCTAGTTCAATCATTCAGTATAGATATCATGTCAAACACAAGAACCATGGATGTCCTACAATTTCATGCAAGTCAAGGATCATCACATTGAGCGAGTTTTGTTAGATTTAAGGGCGAGTGTGAACCACTTCCATACTTTAGTATATTTGCAATTAGGTTTGGGGGAGTTGAAACCCACTCTAATGACACTTTAGTTAGCCGATAGGTATGTGAAAATCCACAAAAGTATTGTTGAGGATGTTCTGATTAAGATTGATGCATAATATTTTTTTGTAGATTACGTAGTCCTAGCTATTGAACCTGTTCAAAATGCCAATGGCCAAATTCCTGTCATTTTGGGTCGTCCTTTCTAGGTCACATCCAATGCTTTAATCAATTGTTGAAGTGGTAGTGACGAATATTTCTTTTGGAAACATGACGGTTGAACATTGTCTTTGACATAAGAAAACAAGTACCAAACAAGGAGAATGTTAGTGGGCTTTACATAGTTGAGAATCTGGTTCATGATACTTTCATACAGTTGAGTTGTGAGGCCTAGGCTTGTATAACCCTTTTTGGATGTAATTTTGATATTGAAAAATTAATTAAAGAGTCAATGCATTGTTAGATTATGTCCCTCTTTTAAGTACCAACAAGTGGCAACCAAGAATGGTTTCTCTTCCACTTTCTTAATCACCTCCACTTTCATATACTGTAGAACCAACAAGGTTGGACTTGAAACCATTGTCTGACACTCTCAAGCATGTGTTTTTAGGTTCGTCTGAAACCTTACCTTACTTATCAAAAAAAAGTATACCTTCATATTTGGATGACACTCACGAATGTCAATTGGTAAGTGTACTTCAAGAGCACAAGGAAACTATAGGGTTGGCAATTGTTGACATCAAGGGTATTAGTCCCTCTATGGTTATGCATAGAATTCATTTGGAAAAAAATGCTAATGTTTCACATGAATCATAGAGGCACCTAAACACTGTCATGCAAGAGGTGGTTATAGCTTTAGTTTTAAAGCTTTTGGATGTGGGTGTTATTTACCCAATTTGTAATAGTAATTAGGTGAGCCCGGTTCACAACGCCAAAGAAATTTGGCATAACGATGGACAAGAATGAATCTGGTGAGTTAGTTCCAACTGGCATTCAAACAGGATGGAAAGTATGCATTGACAATCGTAAGTTGAACTCCATGACAAGGATGGATCATTTTCCTCTTCCTTTTATAGATCAAATGTTGGAAGGGTTAGCCAGTCATGCTTATTATTGTTTTCTCTATGGTTATTTCGATTATAACCAAATTCCTATTACATTTGAGGATCAAGAGAAGACTACTTTCACTTGCCCTTTCGAAAAATTTCCCTACTGTTGCATGTCCTTTGATTTATGCAATGCTCCTGCTACTTTTCAGTGGTGCATGATCAATATTTTCTCTGACATAGTGGAACGTTTCTTGGAGGAATTTGTGGATGACTTTTCCATATTTGGGTCTACCTTTGAGGAATGTTTGCACCACCTATCTTTAGTAACACCTAACATTCGACCACGTGATTGGACTATACCTTTTGAGATTATGTGTGATGCCTCTAATTATGCAATTGGTGTTGGTTTGGGGCAACACATTGCTCAGATGCAACAACAACAAAAACAAGAAAATAAATAAAGATAAACTAATCGACAAGCATAATTTTTTTTTCGTTGCATTTGAGTATCATTTAAAGTTACTGAAATAGTTACTTAGGGTCTTCATCATCAACTACAACACATTTCATCTTATACTCATTAAATTGTGCTACATAGTCAGTGACAAAAATATTTTCTTGCCTTAGATTGTTTCATTGGTCCAAAAGGATACCTCGATATAACCGAAATAAGTATTTCTCTTAAAGTTTAAGCTTCATTATAACACAGTCAGTGATAGGAGGCTCATTCCTCCTACTGAGGAGTTCCTCAACACCTGTGAGGTATCCTGCCCTCACCTATGGTGTGATGGCTTCCATTGTGGGAGGTCTCGCCCTCATTGTGGCCCTCCATCCTTTGATGTGAAGCCTCTATTGATTCAGCCCTCTCCAAGAGGTTCTTTGTCTGGTCTTGAGAGACTAATTTGGTTCGTAAAGATTTTCTAATCAGTCGTGGATGGCATTCAGTTAGTTTTGCAACTATTTGCTAAAGGTGTCGAATTAGGTGAGGTCCATGACAGATTAAGATACAGAACTAGGCAATAAACAACCACTACACAAATGCATTCAACAATGGTTCTATGAATGCAACTTAGACCAACAAAAACCTTGCAAATTAAAGCCCAATACAAAATTAAAGCTAATTAGATCAAATTTAATTTGATTTATTTTTCTTTTCTTTTTTTAAAGTCGAAATCAAAATAGACAAAAATGCAAACAAATAGTGTCGAACCTCCGAGTGTAGAGCGTAACCAACAGAAAGTCACAACATTCCATGCATCCAAGCAAACTCCGCAATCAACAAAAGGCTAGCTATTGAAAAGAATTTTTTTTCTTGGTTTTTTTCTTTGGCTCATCAATAAATAATTTATGGTAAAGGACAAAGTGGATTACAGAAACAAAAATATGGGAATGTTATTCAAGACCAATAGTTTTTCTTTTCTTTTCTTTTCTTTTTTTGACAACTCACCAAGCACAAAATTAAATAAATATTGATGACAAATTTAAATAGCAAACAATTAATACCAAGAAAAAGGAGTCAGCAAACCTGAACCTTGGATTGTTGACGACGCCCACACTGACAGAACCTCAAGAGCGTTGTCTGGGATGGGCTTGTTGTTGTCACAGTTTTGGGCTCACTCACTGTCGTTTGGGCTTCAAATAAATCCACAGACAATCTGAGGCCATATTGCCAGCAAGAAACGCTGGCAAGACTGTTGTGGTGGTGCTACAGAACGTGGCGATATTGTCTGCGGCCGCTTTGCACAGAGTAAGATGCTGTCACGGTGCCGTCTGGGCGGTGGGCTGACGGCAGAGATGGCCGGAAGCTGACGACATTGGCGTTCTGTGGTCAGCGGCACGTATGGGATGTCGGGTGCTTGGGTGGCGTATGTTGTGTGATGGGTTCTCTTCCGATCGTTGGCTGAAACAAAGATGGGCCAGAGGTACAACGAAATTGTTCTGGCGTTGGAATTGTTGTTTGAAAACGGTGCTGATCGCTCGATCCCCACAATCGAACTTGGCTTTGATACCAAAATTGATACGTGACAGCAAGAATTTGAGAAGAAAAGTTGAAGAGAAAGAGAAGAAACAGAAGAAGCGCGAGAATGAAGAAAATTCGGGAGGAAGAAGACGACAATCAGTCGATCAAAATATTATTCATCAAAAACTGCTTCTTTTTTCTACGCAAGAATGCCAAGAAAGGATTCATCAAAAAGCTGCTTACCACAATACAAAATTGTGCTTAAATAGCCCAATAATAGGATTAGGACTAAACCCTAATCCAACTGACACTTGGGCCTATAGCCCAATAATATAACATAAAGCCCAACTAAATTAACATAACCCGAAGTCAAAAAAAATAAAACACACATAACAGTAAAATGTGACATAATCGAAAGTGCTAAAAAGTAAAATCTTCCGTAAAATCTTCAGCTTTCAAGGTTGGTTGACAAGGTTGCCAAAACGAGTTATCGTGTCGGGTTCAGATTAACCCGGTTGACCAGCCAATCCCTTTAGGCCAATCCGAACCTGCCACGATTAACTAAACAGGATGAGAAACGAAACCCGAACACATCACGTTTATAAGAGTCATAAATGGATTGACCTGTTTGACCCGTTTATAAATGTGTCATCAACCCATTTAGTCTAAACTCAAACCCTATAATTTCGTGTCGAATTTGCAAATCGTGTCAAAAATTGTCAACCTTAAAGGTTGTCCTCTGATATGAGAGTCCAGACACACGTGTAATCACTTGCCTGTATGTTGTGTTCCACAACCGACAATATAAAACAAAATTTTAAATTACCTACGAAATTGGACATGAATATTTATCAACTACAACTTACTAATTCAGAAATTTGCTCCAATGTTGTCACCAAACAAATTACTAGGAATAGGCTGAATAGCTATGTTATTCCCAAGATTGCTGATTCCCTGTAATTACTAATTCTCACTCCAATTCTACACTGATCCAACATACAAACTTGCTCAAGTGGAAACAGGGAAACACAATTCCAATGCCGGCAAATGGCAAGGGTCTAGAATTCAGCATAACATTACCTCACAATTCAAAACCAAAGACTCTGCAATCACTTTGTAGTCAGTGACGCCATTTTTTACCGTATTTTGTAGAAACTAGAGTCAGAAAAACTCCTAACATTGTCATGAACTTCAAAGTGCTTCTAAATAACATTAAATATGGAGGGGCAGGAAACACCAGCGCCTTATCTAACATTCTGATATAGTGAAAATTGTTTCAACATTGAAACACACTTCTGAGGTTCTTGGTAAGCTAAATCTTCATAACTTGATAACACGACAGTGAAAAGAATCCCTCAAGTGGATAGATAATCCATGCATAAAAAGGACTAAAGTAGCAACTTGAAAAACTCTTGGTGAAAAATCCTTCTTCATCAGCAAAAAATGGAGCAACGAGAAACACATCATCCTATATCAAGAATGCTTTGGGTGGATAGGTTGATGTGCGTTCCATTGTAATAGCATCCATATTATTGACGTGCCTGATCAAAGACGGAAGTTTAATTAATTGAAGATTAAGGTCATAATTTCATTAGATGTAGAATGCTCCAAATTTAAGTGCAAGACAGTAATCATTTTGGTGTCAATGAAATCTTAAAGACCAGATAATTGGGAAAAACAAGGTCATGAGCATAATAAAACAAGGCAATCATTTTTTATTTTTTTTTTGTTATTATTTTTTGGGAAAAGCGGGGTTGGGGGGGTGGCTTATGCCCTTTCCATGGGTCCAGTTTATGACCAAGCAAATCAACAAGAAAAACAAAGAAACAAAACAAAACAAAGCAGGGCCTATAAGCCAGCTGAACAAAACCCAAGCTTCACCTAGAATTGCTGCTAGGTACATGAAGTGATCATTGCATAGGGACGAAGGTTTTAAGAGAAAAAAAAAAAAGGACTATCTCCCTTGGTATATCTCATTCACTAATGGCTTTCTAGAAAAATAAAAAAGTGATCACATTGCCAGTCCAGAAACATGACAATCATATGTCAAAGTTAAGGAAAATAACCAAGCAACTTCAACCCAAATACAAAGCAAAAAGGAATAACAACATATAGACAAATGTTGCAAATTTGATCATTAACATTCATACCTGCAAAGATGCCAACAGTTGTCAGATTTGCAATCGCCATTGTCCGATATATTAGGTACTCAGTCAAGAAATGGCCAAAGGCATAGATGAATGATAAGAAGGTAGCCAAATAAAGTGGCTTATTTTCAAGGTTAAATGCACAAAGAAAGCAAAGGGTGCAAGTTAAAAGTGTCCAAACTCCAAATGTCCTTCCATGAACTTCAGTCACTACAAAGAGGGGAAAGACCATCAGAACCTTGTAGAACACATAACCACAACATGAAAAGGGAAAAATGATATGGCATAAGAGCATAGAAGAGAGAAAGAGAGGAAACTTTTGAAATATTCAAAGAGCACAGAAGAGAGCGTATTGTTAACTCATGCGTGTGTTAAATATTGAATCAAAAGAGAACGATTGCAATGTCAAGATTGCCTCAAATTGTCATCATTCAGTTTATGTCCTTCAGCAGGTAATCAAAATAGTAATTAGAACTCCTCTCTGAAGTATTCAAAAGCAGCAGAACAAAAAACAAGTAAAAATAAAGATAAAAAATAAACACAGACAAGTTAGTAGGCAGGGATATTGTCCAATTGATCTCTTATAAATGGTTGTATTTTCATAGGCAGACATCCAGGTATTGTCATATTATTAGCAGGGTTATTCCTCTTTTTCTAGTGGCCTAAATTTTATGAGAATTTATATGGACATAAGAGGGGCTAAAGAAGAAATCCAATTTTACAAAGGAAGACAAAGGTTCTATCATTAATGGTATGTAAGAGAGATAAAAGAACTTTTAAACAAATGAAGTAGAGCAGCAGCATTTGCAGCTTCTTCTGGCTGACCGTCTGGTAACTACATTACACATTTTCTCCTTATTTGAATGAAACAGATGCATTGCATTATTTACAAAAGAAAATAAACTTTAATCTGCTAATCTTCTGGAAACAAAAGGGCATAGGAGGAGAAACAACTTTTAGCAAATATAATTATCTCTCTTTTTTTCTTTTCCTTCTTTTTTGTGTTGGTTGGGGTGGGCTGGGTGGGTAGTAATTCTAGCAAATCTTCATAATTCACTGTCAAAATCCCTCAATTCTAGAGGATTATGCACATTGAATGTATGCAGTCAGAATATAAAACACTTCTATATACAGGCCAAATTGTATACAATAGTATCTTAAGGCATAAAATACATCTTGCTTATATGTTAGGAGTACAAGGGCGAAAGGTGGGGGTGATTCCCAAAAACTAAGATATCTTAATGCATGTACCCAAAAGAACCATGTTGCAGGGTCCAGGGAACAAATCTACCAGCTAAGAAAATCTATTCTTGTTATTATAGTCAAAATCCAACATTCTACATCTTTCTCAGTCAATGGAGTCAAAATCCACTGTGCTTAATTAATTCATTGCCCTTGCTATTGTTCTTAAAATACATTCACGTAGTTCTTTGAATTTTCCACTTGACTCAAAAACCACAGTTTTTCTGTTGATTAGTTATTGAAATTGCAATCCATCATTGTGTATCTTTCTTGGTTTTGGCACTAAGACTGAAGCATATATTGAAATCTCACCCACGTTGCCTTCTCCATACCAAGATAATATCAAATGGCAACTACATTCTGACTCCAAACTTAAAGCAAGACATTTTATCGGGATCAGAGTCCCTTAGCAAGTCTCAAACTAAAAAAATGAGAAAAATTAGATCAGAAGTGGGAAATCAAACCTAATGAGCTAAAAATTTGTTAAAGTAATTAGCAATGTTTGATATTATTTCTCCCTAGACAATCAAATAAATCTTGATTAACCAATTGGCAGGTAGGTAATTCTGACTAAACTTTTTAATCGTGCACTTGCAAATCAGCCACCGAGGTTCTACCATCAGACTCAGTTGACATCTCCTTATACAAAGGCTTTCCCCATGCTTAATTAGAAACAACAAGGAAATGGGTAAAACCAAAGCCTCAACGCAAATACAAAATGCACTTGTCAAAATCCTCTAAACTAAGATATAATTTGCTCAAGCGTTCAGTTTTCACAGGCTAATCTGCACAGAAAGTAACCAAAAAGTGAAGACATCATTTAGTTGGCATTTTTCATACTACTTTTCTTCGTTTCAAAAGCCAAAAAATACAGAGATTTTAGCTTTTAAACACACACACACACAACAACAACAACAACAAAAAATGGGCACTTCCAATATGCAAACCAATAACCCCAGATCCAAGACTTTGGGATCTGCCACTCTTTTTTCTTTTCTTTGAAGTTAAACGCAGATCTCTTGCTTGAGGTACACAACCCGACATGCACGCACAAATTTAGCACCTTTTCCGGCTCACCAGAACACATCAACCTTTTCCTCGACAAAAAACCGTTCTTCCTGATCTTTTGCTGGCAATCCCTTTATGGGAGTGGGTGTTCTTATTGAAAACTGTGAATCGGATTTTTAGCTCGACAAGAACAAAGTCTAGTTCTTTTTTCATTTTGGGTCAACGATGATAACATTGGTGTGTGATTCTGATCTAATGACAGGAACTAAAATTGAAAAGATACATTACAAGAAATACATTATTTAACAACAACAAAAAGAAAAAGATTTAGAGAGAGAGAGAGAGAGAGAGAGAGCTGACTGGTGGTTTTGGAGAAGACGGCGAGTCTAAGAGCCCAGATGTTGAAGAAGCCGAACCAAACGGAGGCTAAGCGAAGTGAACCCACTAGCATCAGCCACCATCCTAACGCCTTCATTTTTGGCTTTGCCTTTCCTTTCGTTTCCTGCTTAACTGCTTTCGGTCTTGTGTTTGTGTCACCCGTTGTGTTTTCCTAGCGCTTACCAGGCATAGGAGCCTTGTATTTCCATTAAAGTATTCCTCCAATTTTCCTGTTTACCATTTTATTAAATTGACATATATTCTTATAGTTTATTGAAGCAAAATTTCGCTCGCCCGGAGTGGATGATGCCATGATGGATTATTTGCAAGATAAGGAAAAAAAATGTCACCGGAAAATCGATGGCCCTAAAGAACGGAACAGCCTCCCATGCTTAAATTAAAAAAATATTAAAAAAATAAATAAATAAATAATAAGAGAATACATGTTTTTTTTTAAGGATGGCGACCCCTTTAAGGCTACATCACAAAAATCCCATCAATAAGCAAAATTTTCGGATGATTTCCAAAAATTTTGCTACTGCATAGCACTGCCCCCCGTTTAATGTGATGTTTCCTCAAGGTGGTCCTGATGGAGTGTTTGATGCATGCCACATGGCCAGTTGCATTATTGCAGTTGTCTATCAACTGTCTAGTTATTTGCCATACGGTCCATATAGGCCCTGGTTGCTAACTCCCTTCCCTCCTTTCCCCTCCACTCTCCTCATTTTTTCTTGACGCCCCACCTGTCTGTGTCCTCTCTCCCTCAAGCTTTTGACAGGCGTGGACTTTTGGCAGGCCTAATATTTTGGATCTTTCTTCTCATTTTACCCTTGCCATGAAAAACAATTGAAATGCGCTTAGTCTTCCAAGTTGTGAAAAAAAACAGGGGTAAAATAAAAAATTTTGCCAACATGAAATGTTTCTCCAACATGTGACTTCGAGTGTTGGAGATTTGTGGCAGACGGCAATTTGCTACAAGGTCATGTCCTGACAAAAAGTGAATGGGGGAGGGAGTTACTAAACAGGATAATAGTAAGTTGTTTGAGTGGGGTCATTGGTGATTTACATCTACAATTCTATACCTAACCAAGATGTTAAACCTAATTAAGTCTCAATATTCTTTAGGGTATGAGATTTAGCATTTGGAAAACCTAAATGCAGTACTTCGCAAATTATCCCTCGAGCTAAGCTTTTAGACGTCATTAACTAGGCCTAGAAGCTCCACTAGTTATTCGGCAGTTAGAACTCCACCTTTCAGACAGATACTTTAATTTCCGAACAAGTAGGATAGACTACACACTTACATAGCTGAATAGGTAGAATAGACTGTACTTACATACTCCGACACTATTGTAATAGGACATAAATATTGCACCGAATCATCTGCCATGTCGCACATGACCCATCACAAGATGGATCTCAGGCGATTTTCTCACCTCTCAATGCCAATATGACAATATTAACTTCTTTCATTCACAAACATTTCGTACGTTGTTCAGTACATACATTCATGAACTGATCTTGGACTTAATGAGTCAGATTCTGAGGCATATATAACGCTGTCATGAATTGATTATTAGATAATGAATACGCAGCTAGTCCGTGAAGTATTAATTAAATGATCAAATTTTTATTTTTATCAATTTAAATTTTTTTAAAAAATAGTAATTTAACATAATATCAGACAGATATTTTGAGTTTAAATTTTATTTTTCAATTTCAATTAAGTATTTCACGTGTTGAGTCTTACTTATTAAAAATATAAAGTTTAAACTCACACGTGATGAAAAATGTAAATTATTGATTAAATAATTAAATTTACTCTTCTTATTACATGTCCTTCCCACCCTCTCTAGCATTTCTTTTTTATTTTATTTTCATATTTTTAATATTGGAGTGTCATTATTGTATTTTACAATGAGGCCCCAACATGAGGTCTTGGAACTTTGCTTTGGATCTAATGCCCAAGGTTCTACAATTTGATGGAAACCGGAATAGATACATCCCATGTGGTTGACATAAGCAATGTTAACGATATGGACTATGGAGGCATATTAAAAGTCCGACGCATAATTTTTTATATGATTTATGAATTCGACACGTATTTAATATAAAATTAATGGATTATGATAGATTTATATAGTCTTTTATTTATGTCTCGACACGATCTGAACTCAACACACGAACACAAATTACCCCACTAATTAAGAAGAAGAAGAAAAAAAAGGACAGTTTTCTTCCAATTTAGAAATCTTTTCAATCCAATTTATTAAATTAATATCTGTCTTTAGAGCATGTGATTCACGTGCATTTTTTTTTTTTTTTTAAAAAAAAACACTATTAAAAAAAATAAGGAATGCTAAAGTTCTTTCTAGTGTTCTTCTGGTATCCATCTGGAAAGACATAAATGTAATAAAAAAAATTATATTTATGTCATTCTGGATGACGTAGATTCAATTTTTTAATTTTTTTTATTACATTTATACCTTCCAAGATAGACACCATAAGAACACTAAAAAGAACTCTAACATTCCTCATTAAAAATACATGTGAAAATTACATGCTCTAAAGACAAATACTAGTTTAATATAATTCCTCCTACGGGTTTAAAGGAAAACATGATTCATAAAAGAAAACTTAACTCCACAAATTTTTTCATTTTCTTTTTTATTTTTGTTTTGCATAAGTCTTAACTCTTTAAATTAACCTGTTAAGTAGCAAATTGATTAGTAAATGTATGCCACTCCATCCACTAATTAGATAAAAATACTGATAAAGATGACAATTATATAATACACTCATTACTTAGATAACTATTCCTTCCTTTCTTTTAAATGAAATTACTTTGTAGTAGTTGTAACCCACTACACCTTTGATTTGAATTCAAATATTTTCAATTTATTTCTCAAAACAAAAAAACAAAAAATATTCAATTTAAAAGGAAATGGACTCGCTTATTAGAAAGATCGATATATTAACGTGGTTGAGACTACAAATAATAATAATAATAATAAATCACATGTTTTATTTTATTTATCCATTTTTCTAAAGTACTTATATCCCAATCTCTATTTTAACTATCAGCTTTTATTATTCAATTTAAATCTTTTTTTCTTTCAAAGTACCTACATTTCAAAATCATTTGCATATTTTATCAGAGTAAAAAAAAAAATATTTATTTATTTATTTTTAACATTTGGTGAGCTACAGTTCTCACCAAATTTTGTGAGCACGCCAACGCAGTAGCAGATCACCAATTTTTGGACTAAAGTAACCAATCGATCATAGCTCTATTTTCACCCAAATTTATATCTAATTAGTCAAAATAACCTTTAGCTAGCCAGATATATAAACATGCTCTAAAAGGTCATTACTCATGGCATATACCCACACATACACCAGCTAAATACAACAATATACTCAAATAAAGTCAAAACCAACCCAGAAAAACAAGGAACTTCAAGATGAAAGAGCAATGATTTTGTTTGTTAATAGTTATGGAGGGTAATTTTTATTTTTTTTAAAAAAAAAAGTGTTTAGATGTAACATAAAAGTAAAAAATTATTTTTGTGTTTTTACAAATATTTTGTATTTTGAGTCATTTGATAATATTTTTATGGGAGAACTTCACTTAAAGGTACTGAACTTCAAAATGTCTCAAACTAGGGTATTCAATTTTCTAAACGACTCAATTACAGGTACTCCGTTACGATTTACTTTTAAACTCTGCCAAACTTCTCAAAATACCCCACCTTTTTTTAAGAAAAAAAAAGTTATTGTCTCAAACTAAGGTATCCAATTTTCCAAACGTCTCAATTATAGATACTCCATTAGGATTTACTTTTAAACCCTGTCAAAATTCTCAAAATACCCCACCTTTTTTTAGGAAAAAAAAAATTATTGTCTCAAACTAGGTATCCAATTTTACAAACGTCTCAATTACAGATACTCAGTTAGGATTTGCTGTTAAACCCTGCCAAAATTCTCTAAGAACCCATCTTTTGAGAATTCTCAACACCTCCGTTAGGTGTTGGTTAGAATTTAATTTACAAAAATATACATGCATGAATCTTTGAAAATTTTTATAAATTTTTTTTAAAAAAATAAACATAGAGGTATTTTGGAAATTTTGACAGGATTTAACGGCAAATCCTAATGGAATACCTGTAATTGAGACATTTTGAAAATTAGATACCCTAATTTAAGACGTTTTAAAGTTCAGTACCCTTGAGTCAAATAAGCCGATAATTCGATATCATTAAGTGAAGTTCTCTCTATTTTTATTTTAAAAAAAAAAAATTAAAGTTTTAACAAACAGGGCCCTTAATTTCTATCGAAGTGATCAATATATGAATAAAAGACTAAACTTAATTTTTAGAGTCATGTCTAATTTTTAACCTTTTATATATATATATATATATATATATATATATATATATATATGAAAATAGAGCAAAAGTAAAATTCATTGACAACCACCTCAGAATTGTAGTCCCCAAGGCAAGTCTCTTTATGGCACTTATTTTTACAACTATTCCTCAGCCCAGACTCCATTGCACCCCACTCACTAATTTGTCCCCTTCTTTCGTTTTCCCTAACTGCTACGTAATTTATTGTTCTGCCTTTTTGGGGATGGAATCGAAAGGGATTTGGTCCCCCTCTCAACCCAAATTAAATTGGACCCAACTAATCCTACCCCTACCCATTTTTTCTCATGATAATACTTTTTAAACGATTATTTTTGCTTTTTAGTTGTGGTGGAAATAATTTTAAATATTTTTTTAGTTGTTTGTTAATTATTATTATTTTTAATATAAAACAAGAAATTAGCTTTAAAAAGCAGTGTCCAACGAGCTTTGGTTTTCACTCATTCTGATATTTTTACATTATAAATAATTCATTTTGTACAATATTTTATCGGAGTCATTATGAAATTACATATTTAGTTTAAAAAAATAAATATAATGAGAGATTAGGTTGGTTGGCCACTTCCTTCAGCTGAATTTGAGAGTAGCCGACCACCTCCTATTGCCGTTATGCGCCTTCAATCTTTCTTTCTTTCTTTTTTAAATATATATATATATATAATTTCATAATGACCTTGACAAAAATTAATAAAATTTGTACAAAAAGAATTATTTATCACATTAGGCATCAAAGAAAGTGATTTGTCACCTTTTAAACCCTAAAAAAACTATTTGTAACTAATTTAAAAAAATTTACTTTTCCCACAAATGAAACTTTAAATAAACAATGTTAATCTTAAAACTAATGAGTAATAGCAAGCCAACAAACCACACCATGATTCTGCGCCATGTCATCCGCAAGCTGGCGAAAAAGTGCGCAAATATCTAAGCCACGTTCATAAAAGCGAATTACAGCTACCACCCACTCTTCTCTCACCATCACCAATGAGAAGTACTACTACTAAAACTCAAAATTTAATATTCACATTCCACTCACGCATAACGTGCACGCATCATCGCAAGCTTTGAGGCGGGGTTTGAGTTTGCGTTAAATTAAATAAAAATCTTTTATAACTCTTTTATAAACATTTTTGAAGAGTTTTCTTTAATTTCCATCTATTAATAACATGTGATTTCTCACTCTCTCTTTTTTTAATTACAAATGCATGTAAAATTTAAAAATGCATATATTTTAATAGACTAAATTTAAACAAAACAAAAAGTTGCTTCCAGTATGTTCTCTCCTGATAATTAAAAAAAGCTAATATTAAGGGTATTGAAATTGCATCATGAACGAGATGAAATCAACAATGGACATAACATAAGATTCCAGCTCAGTAATCATCATGAGAAGACTAAAAAATTATCTGAAAAACAACTCCCTGTTGTTGTTTCACCCAAATTACAAAGAAAAAGGAAAATACATGAACAAGCCACACAAGTAAAAACAAAGCGTGCCCTGTCTACACCCTCTCCCACTGTACAGTCTGTAGATTGTCTGTTAGTAAAAAAGCCTAAAAGGCTCCCACTCCCATCGATGGAATCCAAAATCCATCGGAAAACCCCACTCACAATAAACCAAAAAAATTAAAAAAATTAAAAAAAAGTGAAAACTAAAAACTAAAATTAAAAATCAGATAAAAAAAACGGCTACACAATCGAATCATGTGGCTGGCACAGCTCTTTCCTGAGGCGCTGAGAGAAGGGCCTGCAAGCGTCCAAGCTGAGATCAACGGCTGCGGCTAAAGCCACGAAAACGGCCGCGTCCTCCGTGCAGGTCACGTGCTGCACGCTCACCTCCACGCTGGGCTTACTTTGGGACTTGCCCTCGCCCTCCACGCGCGCCGACATCACAAACCCTCTGTACGCGCAGTACGGCCACAAGCCGAAGCCGTAGTCTCCGCTGCTCCTCGGGCTGCAACCCGGCGAGCCGGTGGTTCCCGGCGTGGCTCGACCGTTTGAGCCGGAGCCCAAGTCGATGAGGAACTTCCCGCCCTTGTGCGTGCTCAGCGTCGACTCGGCTAACACGATGCCGGCCGCGCCCGTGTCCGGGACGACCAGCTCGAAGCGGTAGCCGAGGCCGTCGGAGCCGCCCCGCTCACGCCACGCCTCGAGCCGGCCCCAGGGCTTCCAGGTACCCTCTCCCGGGCGGAGTATGAGCCACGAGCCGGGGTTGGACCGGCTGACCCTGTCCGAACCGGGGGAGGCCACGAAGGGTGTGACCATTGACGCGGCGGCGACCGGTGAACCGGAGAGATCGTGGACCGTGATTGACCATCCCTTTCGTTCCTTTCCCGGTCGCTCTCGCTCGCTCCCGAACGAGCTCAGCCAGCCCCGAGCACTGCCAGTCTCCGATTGCATCGATCTGACCAACGTAACAAGTAAAGAATAAACATTAAAGCTTGAAATTGATAACAAAAACTTTCTCAGAGCTCGTAAACAAGAAGGAAGGATAATTAAAGTTGGTAATCAAACTTTAATGTGGATTAGAGTCTTTGTGAAGTATTAAGTAAAGATGATAGGGTTTCAAATACGATCATACATTATAATCTTCAGCTTTAGCTTTCGGAATTTTTTATTTAAAGAGTAAAGTCATATACTTGAACGAAAAGTGAAATTCATAGTAGGCAAAATCGTACATTTGAGCAAGCTTTAATGCCTTTACCAAAAACGCAAGAGAAAAGATTCAGTTGCGGTCATTTTCAAAATTCGTACTTAGAACAAAAGAAGAAACACGAATCGAGCATGAGGAATCATCTGAAACCTAAAACCCTAGCTAAAAGCAACCGCAAAATAAAATAAAAAAACGTCAAAAAATGAAAAACCCTAACCAACCTGGATCTCTGAGTCCGGTCACCGGTGTTCCTGAAGCTGAACTTGCAAGTGAAAACCGGTTGCCGAATGTTGCCTTGGATCTGAAACACTTGTGGACTACACTCAGGCTCGCCGTCGAACTGAAACACGAACCTCGGGTCAGGCTCTGCCTTCACATTCAAGTGGAACTGTGTGGACGAGCTCTTGGCTTCTTTCCCGACGGAAATCCAGCCGTTGTGGAACACGGTGCAAGCCCTAGACTCCGTTCCCGCCAGATCCAACGGCACCGACACCTTTCCGAGCAGCTTCCCGGAGCTTACCCCGCAGGTGGTGCCTCTCCGGCCGGTGTAGATGGAGATCTTCACGGATAGTTTCCCACCGAAGATGTACTTCCCGGAGAGCCTCTCGATATCGGACTTGCTCAAGTGAAACGTGGCCGCTATTGTCTGGACGTGGCCGTCCGGGAACTGGTTCTCCGGCGGAATGAACGGAACGACGGCGGTTTGGAGCGGAAAGTTCTTAAGCTTGACTTTGCAGAAACACGGCGACGACGACGGGTGCACGACGGAGCGAGCGGGCTTTGACGCGACAGGGATCTTGAGGGCCAGATTCCCGACGGTGAGGCGCACGAAAGGGCAGGGATCCATAGCTCCTTTGTGAGTATAAAAATTGGTAGCTTCCTTCAGTCTAAGCACATTGCGCACTGCCAGCAGAGCACCAAACCCTGCCTTTCTTCTATTTATCGCCCTTTTTGTTATCCAAGTGGTGAAACAGGAACGAAGAGCTCAAAGGATATTAGACTTTGACGTCAGGGGGTTTGAATAAGGAAGAGAATTAGTTGCGAACAGCCTGGGTTTTTTTGGGAGGGGTTGGAAGACAGCTGGTTACAGCCTGGCAGCTTACTGCCAGTGGGATCGAAGTTGACGCTATCTGAGGTCCCGCCTCACCCAGCTTACCAACTAACTGGATTTCTATCTACTTATAAAAATATATATATATAAAAAAAATAAATTGGATTTCTATCTCGATTTTTTTAGAATATTCTTTCAAATAATTTTTTTTTTTCAATTTTTTTTTTCATTAGAATCCGAATTGCCTACAATAATTAGCATATTGCTTGTGGAAAAATAATTTTAATTCGATCGTTCAATTTAATTGAACTGCCAAGAGTGTGGCAGTACATAGAAAAGATCCTCACCATTTCAAAAATGAAATGGGAAACATTTTTATTACATGATTTATATTAGGTTTTGTAGATACGATAGTATAGGTTATCCCTTAACGAAGGTAACAAAATAAAATGTAGACCAATCTCTGGTCAAAAAATGATGGCTTGTAAGCTACAGTGATGGTCAACTCACACTTTGAACCATTATGGTGGTCCGATCACCCCAACGTAATAATTTAGAATAATCAACTTATTTCAATAATTAAAAGGGTTGATTACGACTTGGAACATCCTTGTGACTTGCACGCGACGCAAGCCATCTCTTCCTTCTCTTTTGTCTATTGTTATATTTTAAGTAATTTACTTAAATTGAACCGTCTAAATTAAAGTTGTTGCATTTTGTATTACATGTGATCTTAATCCAATTAGTTAGTAGTTTCAAAATATAAATATATATATATATATATATATATATATATATATATATATATATATATATATATATATATAGTAATTACAGTATAACAAAACAATTATTATTATTATTATTATTTTTTGAGAAAATCTATTTGATAGAATGACTCTAATAACTCTATAAGAAATCTTTTGTACAAATTGCATGAGTTTTACTTAGGTGGTTACACCGCCTTCTATTTCAATTTTTTATTATTATTTTGTAGTTAATGACCGAACTACCCTTATTCTTTTATTGGCTGCAATGGTAAACCACGGTAACCACCTATACAGAAAATCGGGCTCTCTGTCGCTGCATGTTTGATACACTGTATCGTCGGCACGTGGCTCGTTTGCAGAAGATGAAAACCCCGGGATCCGTGGGTCCTACTCCATTCACACCAGTGTCGTTACTCGCTAGGCGTGTTTATGATGGCCGTGCGATGCGTGCATTCGCCCCGCAGATAATCGGAGGGTGTAGAATCTTTTGAGGTGACGATGCTGGATAACCCTCGTGGGGTACCCGCACTTTTTGACACGTGGCGGAGTGGAGTTGTTTTGGCGCCCGTGATCCAGGCTTTCGTAGTTTGACAGCCCTCTCTCGTGTCATACTGATGTCATGCAAATGCAATGCTTGAAGGCTCGGAAAACAACAATAAAAAAATGCAATGCTTGAAGAAAAATAAAAGTTGGCCAAATCAGGAGAAGAGCTAATGGTTTTTCGAATTTTGATAAATATTGGAGATTTTTTCTGTTTTTTCTTTTTCTTTTTTTGGTGTCACAAAAATTTATAATATATTTTATTATTTTTTAAAAACATGTATGGGTTGTTTTCTATAATTCAAATTCTACTTAATTTTTTTTTTTTTTTTAATTTTGTCTTAAATTTTTTAAATCATCCAAATATGTTTTTTAAACTAGTTTTTCCTCGGTATTCACAAAGGAGAATATAATAAAATATAGATTTGAAAAAATCGAACACCCAAGCATTCGTGATGTACACATTTTGACTTTTTTTTTTTGTTTTTTTTTTTTTAAAGTTATAAATGCCATATCTTATGTATTTAGCATGATGTAACACACTTGTTATTGATATAGTATTTTCTGGGTTGATTGTATGGGTTAAGAATTAATGATAGAATGAATTGCAATGATAAAGATGTTATGAAATTATTAAAGTATTAATTAAATGATTAAATTTATAATTTTTTATTGGTTTAATTCTTTAGAAATAGTAGTGATTTAACATGGTATCAGAGCATAGGTCCTGAGTCCGAATACTGTCTCCGTCGGATCGTCACTTTACCCTGTTATTAATTAAATATTTTACATGTTGGACATTCTATATTCAAGAGATAGTTTAAGTCCACACATAAAGAAGAGTGCTAACATATTAATTAAATTATTAAATTTACATTTTCTTACCGGCTTAAACATTTTTAAAAAGTGGTGATTTAATATAAATGAAACCGAATTGATAATATTAAAATCTGGAATGGAAAGAGTACAAGAACTGGGCCAATTTTGAGATTGGCTATCCTCCAACTATCAACTAATTGGATTACAATTGTGTGATATCTTATTCGAGAATTAGGCCCTCCTTTATGCAGTCCAGCCCAACTAATGCTCCGTTTGTTTCGACATAAAATAGTTTCAAGGAAGTCATTTTTCAGAAAAATATTTTTCGCCGAAAACATTTTTCGATGTTTGGCGCGTATAAAAAATCACAAATATTTTTTTATATTTTCATTAAATCATATTATCTAATAGAAATCAATTTGTATTCACAACATATAAATATTAATGTAAAATAATATAAAAATCACCGATGACAAGATTCTGTTACTGACCGGCAAGATTCTGGCCACTTTCACCGGAATCTGACTACTATTGCCGGAATTCGGATCCCCCAGAACGGCTGGAATCCGGTCGTTCATGTCAGATCCAAACAGATGACAGGAATTCGACCATTCTGGTGGTAGGAATCTGGGCTGGCCAAATTTTGGCGAAGGTGAGCAGAATTCAACTAAGGTGGTTAAACGTTGTCGGATTCCTGTGGTGGTCGACTGCTTGAACGTGAAGATCAACTGTATCATTCAAAATATCGTTGAATGCGTCTACCGTCTGGAAAAAATAATTTATGTTTTTAAAATACGTAAATTATTTTTCGAAATTTGATAAACATTGTTGGTCAAACAAAAATTATTTTCTAGTTGACTATTATTTTTGAGTGATGATTCACTACCATCTAAATATACAACTTTTCATCACCTTGTCTATGTGGCAAGGTGGTCCCTCACCTTAATTTGTTTTTAAAAAATTAAAAAACTCAAAAAGTAGTAAAGGACCACCTTACCACATTGACAAGGTGATGAAAAATTATATATTTAAGTGGCATTAAATTATTACTCATTATTTTTACCCTCACTAAACATCAAAAATTATCAAAATCATTTTACGGAGCATTTTATCAAACTGCCCCCTTAACTACTAACTGCTCAGCCCAAACCGTTTTCTTTTCAGTTTTCTCACGCTAACTCACTGCCCGTTATCTAGAATCTTCCGTTATCTTCGTGCGTGACCTTGCCAGCTAATGACTTAACTTTTTATTTTCCCAAGCTTCTGCGATTTGTCTTCCTCAAGTCGTCTTAGACTGTCACGCTTACTTTCAAAGCACTATTCTTTTCTCTTAAATCTCTTTATAACAATTCTTGCCGCAACACTTCTGCAACCCCAATTTTTTTATTAATTTTTAGAAAAAAAAAAAAAAAAAAACTTCTAAATTTAATAGTCAATTTTAGAATAGCTCTCTGAATTATTAAGTGCACTAATGAAATCCATTAAACTGTTAAAGTATACAAAAAAGGCTACTTTTATCAAAATATTTCTATAATACCCTTATTATTTTAAAAACTAAAAAGAAAAATGGAAAAAAAAAACTTTGTTTAAAAAAAATTAAATAAATTCAAAAAAAAAACTATTAGTATAAAACTAAAAAATTTAAAGAAATTAAAAACTTAAAAAATTATTATTTTTTAATTAAAAATTAATTAATTAATTTTTTTAGTAAGAAAGACACATGATATAATTTTATTGGTATTATCGTTGACAATAACACAATCCGTCAAGTATTTTGACGGAATTTGACTACAATGACTAAATTGTTATTTTCTGCTTACCAGGAAGACTTTCAAATTATTTTTTATTCCAAAATGAACGATTTGTAATTTAGGCCAACCACGTTGATTGATTTTGCATTTGTCATTTTTTTTATGTATTTTTTTTTAAAAAAAAAATAGTTTAGTTTAGTTTTTTTTTTTTTTTTTTTAAAAAAAAAAGAGTTTTTAATTGAATAGGGGTATTATTAGAACATTTCAACAAAAATTACATTTTTGGCACGCATTGGTAGTTTGATGGATCACATTAGTACATTTAAAAATTCATGGGGATATTCTAAAATTGGCTATTGGTTCAGGAAGCTTTTTTATATTTTTTTTCCTAACTATTCTCTTCTCAAATCAGACCCATGACACATGAGCAATATTATATACCATATTTTTATTTTATAATTATCTCACAATACTGATGTGTCAATTCTAACCAATGTTTAAATTTATTTTTATAAGGACTAGTCAAAGAATTTGATAGAACTATCACATCAACATTATGAGTTAATTACGCAATAAAAATAATTTATAGCATTACTCATTTAGTATAAATGTTTGCATAAAGAGAAGAATGATTTTTTATTTGATGACTAAAGTATGAATTATGAGTAATAGTGGTCAAGCCTAATTTTTAAATTTAAAAATAAACACATATATAATATTTAACTTAATAACATAAATTTACGAGAAAAATTGGGAAGTAAGGGGGTATAGCTAGGGTTAACAATTTTTGACAAGACCCGCAAATCCAACGCGAATACAACATGAAGTTATAAGGTTTGGGTTTAGAATAAACAGGTTGACCCGTTTATGACACATTTATAAATGAGTCAAACTGCGGATTTATGACACGTCAACTCATTTATAACTCGTTAATCCGTTTATGACCAATTATAAACATAAACATGTGTGTTCGGGTTTCGTGTCTTAACCCGTTTAGCTAATAGTGTCGAGTTCGAGTTGACGGGTTAACTGGGTCGACTCGAACACGACACGGTAACTTATTTTGCCAAACCTAGGCATAACCCCCTTTGGCCTGCATATAGTTCTACCCATGCATGTTTGGTCTTCGCAATGGGTTAAGAGCATTAAAAAATAATAATAATAAAGTATATATATAAAAAATGGATAATTGCACCATTAGTCCCTCAGGTATACTATAATTGCAAAATATTTCCTATGATTTAAGAAGTTTATGGGAGGTCTTTGTGGTAAATTATAATTATAAATAGATCACTGGAGTCAAATTCCGTTAAATTTTTTGACAGATTCTGTTAAATGTCACGTCAACAGCACGTCAAATCAATAAGATGGCGACACGTATCCATATGAATAAAAATAAATAAATAAACTTTTTTTAAAAAAAAAAAAAAAAACAAAACAAAACGAGGAGGGGTGGCCACCGAGGGTGGCCTTCGGGCCACCCCAGCCTTTGGAGAGGCTGCGACCACTTGGGGTGGCTAGGCCACCCCTCCTCATTTTTGTTTTTTTTTTTTTTTTTTTTTTTAAGTTTATTTATTTATTTTTTAATAAATTTATTTATTTTTATTCAGATGGACACGTGTCGCCATCTTACTGATTTGACGTGGTGTTGACGTGGCATTTAACAGAATCTGTCAAAAATTTTAACGGAATTTGACTCCAGTAATCTATTTGTAATTATAGTTTACCACAAAGACCTCCCATGAACTTTTTAAATCATATGGAGTATTTTGTAATTATGGCATACCCGAGGGACCAATGGTACAATTATCCCTATAAAAAAGGACAATGGGTTAAGATCTTTTAAATTTTCATCTCAAAATATAAAAAAAGATATGTAAAACTTACTAACTATTCTTCTATATAGATGCTATTAAATATTGGTTATTGTTTTTAAATTAAATTATTAGAAATTTTGTCATACTTGTTATTTGAAAAATGATATACTTCAGGGGCGGACCTATTCAGGGGCCAGGGGGCCCTGGCCCTCCAAACCCCATATTTTTCCCAAAAAAAATAATTAAAATTAAAATTTGACCTCTAATTTTTTATTTTTTTATTTTTAGTTTTGCCCCCCTAATTATTTTTTTTCCAATTTGGCCCCCCAATTTGTCAATGCTGGGTTTGCTGTTGATATTTACATCTCATATATATCTTTTGTACACCTCTATACAACCAAGAATTTACGGACCCCATAAATTCAAAGGTAGATTTAAAAATGAGATGTACAAGAAATATATAAGAGATGTAAAAATATCATTTCTCATTTTCATTTATCGCTTCAATATTTATTATATTTGAAAATAAAAAAATATGGATATGATAGAAATATTTTATGTTTTAAGTAGGATGAAATTGTTCTCTACTAAAATAAAATTCAAACTAGTAGAGTATATATTCATTTTAAGATTGTTTATCCCCATTCCCGTACCGGTTGGATTTGTCTTATCTATATATGCGTACCAACCCATATAATATAGATAAATATTGTTGTACAACTTTTAAAAAAGAGAATAATGAGAGATGAACAAACCAGAATGTTGAATAGCATTCCTCATTAAAATAACATACATTTTTCATTAAATTTGGACTGTCATATCAGTTTATAAGCATTATAAATTTCATGTAGACTAACAGTCTACACTTTAGTGCTTAACACATTAAATTTTAAGAAAAAAAACATATATTTTCCTCAACCTATCACTAAATTGTCAATATTAGGTCCTCTTAAACTAAAAAAAAGGGTTAAATACAAAAAAGCCTCACAAACTACCACCCGTTCTCTAGTTGGCCCCCTAAACTACCAATGCTTGCAATCCGGCCCCCCGAACTACCATTTGCTTAGTTTTTGACCCCATCCGTTACTTTGTGCCGTGTAAATGGATGGAAACCAATCTATGTGCCGTGCATGTGCCCCTTGTAGCTAAGAAGCCCGGAAATACCCCTCTCCCTAACGTTGAAATTCCCATTGTGCCCTTCGAAACAGTGAGTGTAAATTTCAAGGCATTTTTTACAATAATGCCATTCGGTAAATTTCAATGCCATGCAATTTGATTTGGGCATTTTTTACTTTGTCTTCTTTTCTAGGGTTTACGATTGTGGAGAGATTCAGAGGGGGCCGACTGGGCGGACGGTGCCGAAGGAGGGTGTCAACCGTTTTTATTGCAGTGGACTGAGTGAAGATGAGAGTTGAAGGCGAGAGGGTGCCGTGTTGAAGAGGCGAGAAGGTGCCATGTTGAAGACGAGGGTTGAAAAGGGGACCGTGTTTTCTTGCCCATTACTGAGTGAGTGAAGTTGAAGACGAGAGTTGAAGAGGAGAGGGTGCCGAAAACTCTAGGTGTCGACCGTGTTTTCTTGCCCATTACTAAGTGAAGTTGAAGACAAGAGGGTGCCAAATTTCTGGGTGCTGCCGAATTGAAGACCCACACTGGCTGAGTGATTTCCAAGCTCCGCCTTAACAAACCCACGAGCCTTGTGAGTTTTTTAGAATGCCCAAACCCAAGTATAGCCTCAACTTTTATAATGCTTTATGTTGTTGGTTTGTTGGTTGAAACCGACTTTGTTTATTGGGCGTATGACATTTTTCTGTTAGTTTATTGCGGTGGGGTTTTGTTGTCTGGTTGTGAAAATCAATTGGCTTGGGTTGCTTTCGTTGGTCCCCCAATTGAAGTTAAAATGCCAACTATATGGATGCTTTAGTGGTCCCCTTATGCTATGGGCATATTTTAATAATGCCGACTGTATGGAAGCTTTAGTGGTCCCCCAATTGAAATTGTTACAGTACATGAATGTTCTTTTGAAAAACAAAAAACAAAAGAAAAGTCTATGGTGTTCATAGTCTGTTGCTTGTGGGGGTAGAAAATTTTGATCATTATAATTCTAATTAATATCTTTCCTAGCAAACATGGAGTCTAAGGGGCTAGCTCCTATTAATGGGGCTATTGTTTTTTTATGTAAAGTTGACATGATTACTTTTCAACATGCTTTAGTTTAGTTTAGGATTTTTTTATTTTTTTTTATTTTTTTTTCTATCTAGTTAAGTCAGTTAGACCTACATATACAATATACTTATTGCTTTATTTTATTATCTTTTATTGTGAAGATGGTTAGATGAGAATTTGTTTTTGAGGTGCACTATGAAGGTCACTTTGATAGGCGTTTCATGAATACATATGTTGGGGGAGATATTGATGTGTACAAAGAGACCATTGAGCATGATCGATTGTTATTTCCTGTTGTTGAGGGTATTGCAAAAAGTTATGGGTACAAATCAGGGGACTTAATTTACTACTTACTGCCGAGTAGTACTCTTCGAAATGGCTTGAAATTAATTATATCAAACTTTGATGTACATGAAATGGTTCAAGCCCACTCAGGTCTACCAATTATTGAGTTGTACATCATTTCATTTAGTGAGTCCATACCTGACATTGGTGAGGAGAACATTGATGATGATAACGGTGATGATGAGGGGGGGTATTCTAGGATCGAGCAAGACGATCCATATTGGGATGAGGTGGATGAACCAGATCTGTTCGTTGAGAATAATGATATTCCTGGGCCATCTATGAGGAGGGACAATAGAGATGTTAGGGTCAATAGAGATGATGGGGACAATAGAAATGTTGGAGGCATCGGTGGGGAGGGTAGGGAAGATAGTGATGGTGGTGAGGGTGAAGAGAGTGGCGAGGATGAAGAGTCCGAAGAGGGTGGTGATGACAGTGGTAGGTCAACAGTTGATGATGATGATGCCAACTCAGACATGGCACGTAGTGACATTCTTACATCTCCTCCAAAGAGTGATGAGGAGTACGAGGTAGACTCCCAGAGAAAACATATCACAAAGTGGTCTGAGTTTCATTTGACTGATATGGGTAATAATGATTTTGTGGTGGGTCAGAAATTCTCATCGATCCAGGTGTTCAGAGATGCAGTTAGGGAGTCTAATGTAAATATGGAGAAGGATGTAAAGTTTAAGAAAAATTACCTCGCTAAGTGTGTAGTAGTATGCAAGGATACAAGCTGTAAGTATAGGATTTATGGGCACCAGTGCAAGTATGAGGAATCCTTCGAAGTTAGATCATTTCAGCCCGTACACAGCTGCAGAAGGAAACATAAAAATTCAATTTTGAAATCAAAGTGGATTGTGGACAAGTTTAGGGCACAACCCAACATGCCTGTAAAGGCAATTGTAGAGGAGGTTAAAGATAGGTGGGGTGTTGATGTGAAAGAGCATAGGTTGTATCGGGCTAGAAGACTAGCAAAAGATATGATCCGTGGCAAAATGGATGAATAGTACAACAAACTGTGGGACTATATGGAGGCACTTAGAAGAACGAATGTTGGTAGTTGTGTAATGATGAAGGTAGATAGACCTTTACCTGACATTCCAACAAAATTTCAGCGGCTGTATTTGTCCTTAGCCGCCATGAAGAGAGGCTTTCTTGCTGGTTGCCGTCCAATCATTGGCTTAGATGCATGCTTCTTAAAAGGCCCGCATAAGGGCCAACTATTGGCCGCAATTTCGAGGGATGCAAACAACCAAATGTACTCATTGGCATTTGCAGTTGTGGAAGCAGAAATCAAAGAGAGCTGGACATAGTTTTTAGAAGCATTGCTTTTGGACCTTGGCACTCCTCCCACGGAGGGATGGACATTCATTTCTGATCGTCAGAAGGTAAAGATGTTTATTATGATACAAATCAATTTAGTTATGACATTTTAATTGGTTGACATTTTTATTTTACTCTGTGCAGGGTCTTGTATCGAGTTTGGAATTGGCGGCTCTCGATGCTGAGCACCGGATTTGTTTTAGACATTTGTATGCAAACTACCGAGATGTAGGTCACAAAGGATTGGCGTTGAAGGATAAGCTATGGATCGCAGCTGCAGGCGAGGCTAAATGGACTAGAGAAATGAAGGAGTTAAAGAGTATAAGCCCGGATGCGTACGAGTACTTGTCCAAGATTGACCTGAGTACATGGTCGAGGGCTTGGTTCAATACCTTCCCCAAATGCGATTTAATTATGAACAACCTCTCAGAGTGTTTCAATTCGTGGATTTTGAAACAACATGACTTGCCAATAATATCGCTATTGGAAATGTTGAGAAAAAAATTGTTGAAAAGATACCAAAGGAAGCTAGAAGGCATCATGAACATGGATGGTAGGATTTGTCCCAAAATTCTGGCGCGGTTAGATGAACTCGCAGTTGATGTTGGTCATTGTTATGGCGTGTATGCTGGGGATGGGTTCTATGAAATCATAGAGAAGCAAAAACAATATGTGGTGAACCTAGTGACAAGAACCTGCGGATGTAGATAATGGGATATGACAAGTATCCCATATGCACATGCAATGTATGCAATATGGCTTGATGGTGTTGAACCTGTGGATTATGTTTCTCATTGGTATACTGTGGATATGCTTAAAAAGGCATAGGAACCGATCATGTATCCCATGCCTGGAGAAAAACAATGGACAAAGACAAACTGCGAGCATATAGACCCACCAGTGGTTAGAATACAATCTGGGAGGCCGAGAGTAGTGAAGACTAGAGGACCAGATGAGCCTAGGAATCAATACAGGATGAGGAAGGGTGGGGTTACTATGAGATGTTCCAGATGCAGGAGGATTGGACATAATGCAAGAACATGTCCCCATGCAAGAATAGAAGCAGTGAATTATAGAGGACAAAGCAAGAGTGATGTAAATTCTTTAGACATTTATTTATTTTCTTTTCTCTTATTATTATTATTATTATTATTTTGTATTCGGTGTGATACTTAATTTTATGTTTCAATGTGTTACGTACAATCTACAGTTGATACTGAACCGAATTCCCAATCTACAGTTCATTCTGCATCGGTAATTTTCAAGACTCTTATAACTTTTCCATCATTTATATTGAATTTTCAAAACTCTCATATCTTTTCCATCGTTTACATTGCAGCCCTCAATTTCCCAACATACCCCACAAACCAATGTTGCATAGTCTAGAGGTACCGTTAGGGTAGGGGTAGGGGTAGGGGTAGGGGTAGGGGTCAACCAGCTTCAAGGGACTCAGCTACAAGTAGAGGTCAGCCTCAGCCTCGGACCAATGCTTGGGCGAGTACTCAAAAAACCCATATTTTATGTGTTGTTTATCTATTTTGTTGGCTCAACTGGTTAATGTGTCTTGACAATCTCGAGGTACTGCCAACACAGTAAGGTGGTATGGACCGCAAGCCGTGGGTCATTATCAGTCACTACCTTGGACCCAGACCAATGTTATTGTGAGCACTCATTTATATTTCCTCTATTATATTTCATGTTTCATTATGTTATACACTAATTAGTGTGTCTTTATAGTCTCAATGTACTGTCAACACTGTGAGATTGTATGGACCCTCGACAGTAGGCCAGGCCAGGCTCAGTCTCAGTCTCAGCCTTAGACAAATGCTTTCGTAAGCACTCAATCCACTATTCTTTTATATCTATTGGTTTATGTAAATTTTTGTGTGCCCTAATTAATAATATTTTATAGACCCATGGTAATATCAACACAGTTAGACTATATGGACCTACTCGTACAATTAGTCAGTCACAGCCTCAGCCACATACTAATGCTTTTGTGAGAAATCAAAACACTCATTTATGTGTAGAATTTTATTTAAATTGTTGACTCACAACATTGCTTTAATTTCAAATTATAGTTTTAAGGGACTGTCAATACAGTGAGATTGTATGGACCTCCTCAACCATCAGGATCTACTCAGCCGACAAGGTCTTCTCAAGTAGAAGGGTATACTCATCCAACAAGGCCATCTCAGCCTTCATAGACAAGAGGGTCTTCATCAAGGCCTGTCACTAGATCTCGGAATATCGTTCCGACAGTGAATAAGGCAATAGAAGTACTTGAGGCTAATCAAAGAAAGAAGAAGAAGCCGGAATGACAAAAATATTAGGCAATTTGATGTATTGTTGTGTTATTACTATTTTGTTGGATTGTTGTGTCGTTGTTATGTAATTTGAGGACAATCAAAGTGGACAATGCTTAGGTGATGGATATGATGTGTTATTTTATTTCATACTGAAGTAATGGTTATGGATATGGTATGTTATTTGATACTTAAGTGATGGATTTGATATTTGATGCTTAGGTGATGGATATGATGTATTATTTTATTTCATACTAAAGTGATGGATATGGATATGGATATGGTATGTTATTTGATACTTAGGTGATGAATATGGTATGCTATTTGATACTTAAGTGATGGATTTGATATTTGATGCATAATGTGAAATATGTAAATCCAAGGTGGCTCAAATCAATAGCTTGATTGTATTGGAACTGTAATGTGGTTCATCCCAAATCACCTTGACTTACATTTTGGTAGTATTTATACATTTTGATAGTAACTTACATAAATATTATGCAATGTCAATAATTTACCAAAGCTTTTGAGTTGTCAAGTCTTCAATGAGATGCTCCATTTGGTAAATATACATACATAACATTCAAGACAGACAAGTTCGAAATCACAAAAAAGTATTACAACTAAACTGTTTCCACAATTTCATTCTAACATCAACTTAGAACCTCTAGATCCACCACTACAACCACTAAATAATAGACCAACAACAACATGATTACTAATGCCATAGCTCGAAACATCTTCCTACTATATTGACTCAACCCTAACTCTCATCGTAGATTATCACAATGTTCCTTGCATTTTCAGTCAATTGATTCATCAACTCTGAAATTAGCAGCATGCATTCTCAACTCCATTTGTTGTAGATATTTCATTAATCTCTTCTCGTAAGCGCTCATTTCCTTATCAGCCCACTCAAAAAAATCACAATAACTGGGTTTCTACATGATAAAAAATACGCAAAAGTGTCATAAATTATTAACGATGAAATATAAAATAAAGCTAAGCTCAAAAATTATATTGTAGTTAACACATCCATACCACTTCCTATCAGGATTGGTCTGGGTCCAAGAGTTCCTTACACATGCAGGAACTCCACATCGACAGGGGACCACTTGAGCAGTCACTAGTTGTAGACATTTTACTCGTGCCTACATTGAAAAGCACATGTCATGAGAATCTTATAACATTTATAATTGAATTCTATACCATATCAACAAATGACTTGCATAATCTAATTAGTAGTAATGTATCACCTATCAACAGAATAATGGTATAGAAATCTGTACATTTTTTTGATGTTGTTGGATTAAAGTGCATTTAACCAAGCAAATAATCCAGCATTTACTCCTAGAGCATACTCTATATTCAAATGAATCCAACATTTATTAACAAGATTGGAAAATTCCATGAGTTAACCATTATACATCATTTCTCAGCATCAATCTTAGAATTGGATTATCACCAAATACAGAGTCATCACTAACAGCTGTAGCAACAAACTCTTCCAATAAAATTGAATTATCATCAAATTATGTACTACACATTGATAACCATACAACTATACCTCAAAACACAATCAAAACAACAACGACACAACCAAGCCGCTACAAACCAGCTGCCAACAAAATGCAACCAAACAGAACAAAAACTCTTGAGAAACAAAACATACAAGAACCATAAGCATTTCTGCAGCTACAACCCAACTAGCAACAACCAACCTAGTCCCTTATACTTTTCTAATACTTCCCTTATACTTTTTCTTAAATTTGTTTTTCTATCAACATTCCATTTGGTTTAATCATATATGACCTCTAATCGAATAGCTCAATTTTGAGAATTATGTCTACTAACCCAATCAACCAACCCGAAACCCTAAATTTCAAGGTAGTAGCTCTCAAGATTTCGGTGCACATAAAGTTCTAGAAATTTTTATAGTCTTTTAACACCTTTTGTAGAACATATGAACATTGGTCCAATTGTGTTAATACTTAAAGATAATTTCTACACTTAATAAAAATTCCCCTGAGTTGTAAATCGGTAACTATTTAAAAACAATTTTCATGTAATTATGCAGGGTGTTACAATAACAATATAATGTATTTATTCACATGTTAATGTTTGGAAAGTTTTGAAAAGTATAGAAGTTTCTCTATCTCTCCAATTTGCCATATTTTGTAAAAGGGATTTTTTTTCCTTGCATTAACAAGAAAGATGAAAAAAAAGAAAAAAAAAAAAAGGTTCAAGTATACATAGCATAGTTGATTGCATTTACTTACTAAACATAGAAGTTCCACTTGTAAATTGTTAAAATTTACAGTTGTAGAGGACAAAGGCTCAGAAGAGCTTGAGAGCTTGGATTTCTATCCTTAAACCTATACGAAGCTTTGACAAAAGATTATTAGGTTTGGGTTGTAATAAGTATCTTTTGAGTATGTAAATTGTTTTAGAAAGTATGAACAAAGGTGTACAGATATGTGAATAAATATAAATGAGGATTTCAATTAGTGCTATGGTATTGTTCTTACTGCTACAATTCCGCTGCTATTTTTGAAGTTAAGTCATAGTAATAATGCTTCATGAAAAAAAAAATCGAATAGCTCAATTTTGAGAATTATGTCTACTAACCCAATCAACCAACCTAAAACCCTAAAACCTCTCCAAGAGTAAATTGCTACGAATCAGTATCAATAGGAAAGAAATATACCCTAAAAACTAAACGTATGAGAGATTTAGTACCTTTATTTCGGTTTTCCAGTGGTGGGATTGCTCGGGCTTGGTCGACGGAGAACTTCACACTCACACTCGAGATTTCTCGCCGATGGGCTGTCGGAAGACGAGATCGCACTGGGTGGAGCGCCGAACTGCTGTGCCGGTTTGGTTGATGGAGTCGCCGAGTTGTATTGAGCTCCGGGCGTGTGACTAGTGACGGGTTGTATGGAGCTCCGGTCGTGAAGAATGAAAAGTAAAAGGGAAAATCAAGTTTTATCTCAAATAAACGGGTGAGAATTTCAACGTTAGGGAGAGGGGTATTTTCGGGCTTCTTGGCAACAAGGGACACGTGCACGACATGTAGATCGGTTTCCATCCATTTACACGGCACAAAGTAACGGATGGGGTCAAAAACCAAGTAAATGGTAGTTTGGGGAGTCGGACTTCAAGCATTGGTAGTTCAGGGGGCCAACTAGGGAACATTGGTAGTTTGAGATGCTTTTTTGTATTTATCCCCCAAAAAAAGTCAATTTATAAAAAGAATTATAATAAAAACTATATATGCGGATTGAGCTGAAAAACTAGGCCCAAAGAGTTGGATCCAGTGGCCCGAGTGACCTATGTGGCAGGCCCAACAAGATCCAAGGCTACTTTGGGAATCACACACGTGTGCAAAGATAATGTATGTCATCCCAATCGAAAGGTCCACAGCCACGCATTTCATCCGTTATCAGAGACCGAGTCTCATAGTTTGTCACAGAGAAAAACATGTCAATTTCCAGTATGTTCGGCTCAAGCGTCTTGGTGGTGCCGAGTACCAGTGGTCCGACGCTGTTGAAGACTTGTGGGACCAAGACAGCCCCGTGGAGTGGCGGTGGCGGCGGCGGCGGGGGGTTGGTGATAGAGTGCTCGTCGAGGCCACAGAAAAAGGCGACGGCGCACCACAGGAAGACGAGGCCGCGCAAGACACAGGCATGGGACATAAAGCGGAAACCGACAGTGTACCCTCCATTGCCACCGTTGCCTCCTGACTGGACTCTGGAGGCCTCTTCTGGGTCCGGCGATGGTTCGACGGTAGCTGTTGACGATCCTCCTCCTCCTCCCTCTCCGCCCGCAGCTGAGTAGTACTCTGCTGTTGTTCTGAGTTGAAGTGTTTATGGTGGCTTCTTTTTGTTTTGAAGGTTTGTCTTGGGTTTTATGATATTATTAACTTATTGCTTCTGGGTTTGATTAATTTAATGAAATGCTTTTTGCTTGACGGTCTTTTGTTGCGTGCGTTTGTGAGGAAGAGAGAGAGTTGGCTTGGAACGCGATTAGTGTATGCCATCTGTTTGTTGTTAATCTTCGTAGAGATTCAAATGTTTCGATGGAAAGTGCAACCACTTCTTTAAAACATGTTGGTGGCTGACCTCACCTACTTCTCTAGCATTGCTCCTTCCATTCTCCATCAATTAGATTGAATTGACAATATGTGCATCGAATGGTGCATGCCACAAGTAGATAAGATGCCACAATTAGATTGAATTGACAATATGTGCATCGAATGGTGCATGCCACAAGTAGATAAGATGCCACAATTAGATTGAATTGACAATATGTGCATCGAATGGTGCATGCTACAAGTAGATAAGATGATCAATTAGATTGAATTGACAATATGTGCATCGAATGGTGCATGCCACAAGTAGATAAGATGATTAGATCTGGTGCAATAGTGCAGTTCATGTGAGAATTTGTTCGGACTTTACCTGTTGAGACATGTATCCAAATAAATTCAGGCTTCATGTACTTGGATAGGCATCCGAACACTTTCTTTGGTGGCTTTTAAAACCACCGTTAAGCTTGAAAGGGATTTTTATTGAATCCTAATTCAATGATAAAATAATTTGAAAAGATCCTGATCTGTAAAAATAAGTGTGTAGCATTATTCTTTTAAACTTACCCGTCCGTGGGAAAACTGAAATGAAAACGAGAAATAAAAAAACCCTTAAAATTATTGAGCACCCAAAAATAAAAATAAAAAAGCACTCCAAAAACCTATCAAACAAGGGTGAGCACTCACTATAGAATGGCAAAAAATCTTATTCAGCATCTGAGCTTCTTTCACCTTTCTATTTGATAGAAAGCTGTGAAAAGCTAGGGAATCTTACATTGTGCGTTTTCGCCAACTGCTTACATCACCAAATTACAAGCACGAAATATTTGGAAGACACAAAAAAGAATGAAGAACAAAAGCTTAGTTAGATTCATGAGAACTGCCTAAAAGATGGATTCTTGAACTTTGTTCAAGTTGGGTGCTTAAAACGGAAAGTTGGAAACATATCCTGCCAGACAGTAGGAAATTACACACGTTAAAGGTCTGGACCATTTCCACTTGGTTATGTTCCCTCCTCCAGCCGCTGCCAAGAATCACACAACACCCTATACATGGTAGCGGGTTAAGCAGAAAACCTTGAACTTCGGGTGAGAGAGTGCCACTTTCTTCTGCAGATACTTATTGAGGCGAGAGGATATTTCTTCTCCCTTTTGAGTGGCGCTACTTGGTTCCATCCACAAAGGCTATTTAACAGTTTCTAGCATGATCATTTTTTGTACTTTCCTTGCACCAGGCTCAAAAGAAAATCTGTGAATATGTGCTCATATTCTGGCATCTTTCCATACCCTGCGCACGTTATAAATGTTTAAAAACATTTCATCAATTATAGAAAAAAAGAAAAAAGAAAACGGAGTGGTTAACATCTATGCCGAGAAATGAAGATTTGCTTACCAGGGAAATAATTAATGTCAATGACATAGAAATGATCTCTGCTACCATGATCTCGGATAATATCCAAGTTGAACAGTCGGAGTCCCTACAAAGAAATAACAATCGCAAAGTACGTACGTATAAGTAATAGATAGATATGTGTGCCGCTATGGAATCAAGACAGAAAATGAGTGAAGCTACCAGTCGACGGCGAAGTTCCTTTGCAAGTCTCTCGAGCAAAGGTCGTGGGGGAAGCTCTGCAGGGGAAACAATGGTCAAATATATTAGCGAGGTTCTGCCAAAGTCCTCATAGCAATAGCCTAGAACTGAACTTTCAAGACCTGAACACAGTTCACTGTCACTGTTGATGCCTTGAGCACAACCCCTTTTACATCACCAAGAATGCACTAAAGACAACCTGATATGGAGGGCAGAGTGGCTCCAAGGCTCAACCAATCCAATCATCCTCACCAGCCACTAACCGGAAACTTCTTTGTGCATAAGTTTAACAATGCAAACCAAACCCATAATGAAACACAAGATATTTGAAAAAAACAAAAAAGAATATTCGGACAAATGTAAGAAAGAACAGTTTTCTAGACAGGCCAGCTCACCAGCAACACCAGGGTCCAGATCCGCATCATCTGCTGAAGCTGCAGCACAAGAAACCCTTGGAAAACGATGAACACCAGCACTTTTGGAGAGCTCCCTTTTACTGACATCAGGTAGAGAGAAACGTCTGACCACTTTTATGGATTCACCAACTATATATACCTTAAAGAGAACACCTCCTACAGGCATGGAAGGAAAGACAATTTTGAAATTGTAACACATTTGTGGCAACTGTAAAGGTACTAAGACACATATATTGCAATCTCGTACCATGGTTAACGAACTCCTGAAGAACAAGTGGAGGTTCAAGTTTTTGAAGGGAGTTTTGATCATAAGCAAGTGATAATTCATGTGACTTTGCACTTCCATCGGCAACCAAAGGCTTTGCAACTGAAACAGATATGAGAGTGCAAAATCATCACCAGAACATTACAAATGCATTACCAAAAATTTCCTACAAGTAACCAGGAAGTAACTTCTCCCAAAAGTTCAGCCAAAATACAAGAATAACAGAATTAGGATAGGCTAGTCTCAGGATTTATTATTTATTATTATTATAAAAAAGACTTGTTTTTGACATACAATACTATTAATGTCAATCACAACTTAATTCTATGATAAGTTGCTACCATCTGTAGATGCATAGCCTACAGTCCACCTACAGAGTGATGCACACACATAACAAACTGCACATGTGCAACACATACATACCGAATGGTAATCTTAGCCCAGCTTTGGCAACTGCATCAGGGATGGATGATGCATCTCTCTTGATAACCAATTGCCTGGGAACACCAACTTTGCCTGTGTGATAGTTAATCATCAGCATCACATAGCAAAAGGCTCAGTTGAAATACATACCATTTAAGCTTAACATTACGAGATAAAATCTGCCAGTTGAAGGTCAAGCGACAAAAATTATTCCTAGGAATTGAGATATATAAGAAAATGAACACAAAAATTACCATAGGAGTCGGACAAGTTCAGATCAGCAACAGCCTGGAGCATGAATTGGCGATTGTGTAAATGCTGTATGGCATCTGGAGGATCAAGAACTGTTACTTCTGGATGAGTTTGCCGGTAGTCCTACAAACATAGATGGATAAAGGTAAGAAGGGAGAACCACCAGTATTGTGCTTACATTTCAAAAATAACATTAAATAAACCATGTTGATCAAACTCATCCAATAAAAATGACAAACCAAAAGTTGTTTGTGAAAGCATCTACAATTCTTGTCCAAATGGGGGGAAAATGGACATGACGTCTGTTGTCTTTATACATTACACACAAACAAAGAAACAAGGCTGATTATCAGAAGCAACATATACCCAAATTGTTAATCACAGAAAACATGTTTGACTTTTACAACTTTCTAGAACTGCAAAACACAAGAGCCACAGAAGAAACTTCAGTTCTGAAAGCAAAATTGAAGTTGACATCAGAACAAAATATTTACAGCTATTGAAAAGTCCAACTAATTCAAAGAATCGCCCCAAACATCATGTTTTAGAATGTCAAGGACCTCTAAAGAAGTGGACAGGGCATGCTGAAAGATGAATTATCAAATATATCGGAAATCACACTGATATCTTATCGATTCATATTAGTAACAGAATGCAAACTTCAACAGAGTCAATAAAGCCCTGCAGAATTGGGAATGGCCAGTCCAGGTCTAGGTCTAGAAGGCATTGATAGCAGTGCATGATCTACTATCAATATTCATACTTATATTCATCCTAAATGCCTAATAGTAAGTAAAAACAAGTAGAAACAACTCATTTATAGCAGGAGTGACTCTGCACTACATGGACAAATGACCTTGTAATCTAGTGGTACTTCTCCTCCTTTTAAAAAGTGGTCTCATTTCAGACATTATGAATGGAGATTTGTGGAATTAGGGATTATTCTATCATTTGGCCAGAAGAAAACAGAAATTAATGGATGCGAAAGTAATAATTAAAACAGCCAGTAGCTTTGAAATAATAGCAAAGAAACAAGTGTGAAAACGTAAGGTTTGTGCACTTTAAGACAGTCTGTGGTAACCAAACACAATAGAGACGGTTCATCTGCCACCTAATATATCCCAAATGCACAAGCAAGTGACACAACCAGAAACTAGAACATAAAAACTTGAACCTAGCTGAAGCCAGAAAGTTTTCCCGGTGCAGCCTAGAAATATGAATATTTGACCAGCTGCTGCATCCAGCAACCCAAGGAGTGTCGGAAGAAGGCTATTTAAAGAACTTAATCCTAGATTTTGAAGCATGGTGAAACTAAAAAGCAAATAGAGTAGATTTTCGATCAACTAGCACTGTCTGAGCCATCTGCCATTCAGCTGACAGAAAGGGGTAGCTATTAACGCTGAAAAATGAACTCATTCAAACAACTCCTTTTTTTTTTTTTGAAAAAGGCTTCAGAAAACCTGAACAAATCAGCATGACGACCATAGGAGAAGAAACATCCTCGCTTGCTGGAACCTTGAGGCCTCGACCTCAAATATTCGGTAATGATTCAAGATGAAGCAAAGAGCAAGCACTCTGCACATTATGTCAGACAGGAATAAGTTCTAAGCGTCAAAAGATCTTGTTTTCTCATCAGCCACTGTCAGTGATTATCTGATACCCCATTGGTAAAACTCATAACTCGTTTAATGATGCAAGGTAATTAACATGTCAAGCACAAAGTTTCAAAATCAATCAATCTCAAACATCAACAACAAGTTCTTTAGACAACGTAAAAATGATAACATCTAAATGAACCAACCTCAATAATCCGGCGCCACTCTTTTCCTGATAACTGCAGTTGAGATAAGTAAGGAAAAAAGGAATAACGTCAGATTAGTATCTGCATTTATCAAATCATGTATTGTGCAAATGCAGAAAGCGTGAAGTATTCATGCATGTATATTGGATTCAACAAATAAAGTATTTGTAGAAGCCTTGGTCCTATCATTTTTGAATAACAAAGGAGAAAAAAATAGATTACAAACAAAAAATTCACAGACCTTATGCAACACAATGTCAAATGGACCTTGATCCGAGAGGGGCTGGTTTTGATCAATAGCAACGAATAGTATCCCCTTATTCCTGTACAACAATATATTGTCCAGTTAACAACTAAACAATGCTGAATCAGCTAGAAAACCTATGCGACTATCACTGAGACCATCAGATCAAGGTGCTCCGAAAATATTATTAAAGTCAGAAAATTTATAGCTAAAAAAAAGAAAAAAGAAAAAAAGAAGAAGATTAGAAAACGAATTCGATAAGGAATTATTATTTTTATCTTTTAACAACGTATAGAAAGCGAATTAACTTTGACTTCATTGAAGCGTCCTTTAAGAAAACGATTTTTTTTTTTTTTTTTAAATAATAATAATCTGAGAACCATTTGGAATCGGACAACGCTCCCAGAAGATTCCCATCGTTTCCTCGCCAACCAAACGAAAGGAACAAATAAAACGATAGAATAATTAAACTATAGCAACCAAGAGATTCAAATGTCACATAAACGCATTAATCAAATCAAATCAAACCCCTCTTGACCACATATATTAATTAAGTGATTAATTAATTAGTTCAATTTTGATTACCTAGCTAGGCCTTCGAGCTTGGGCTGCAAGAAGCTCTTCGTCTTCTTAGACGTAAGAGCGTAACCAACCACAACAACCTTCCTCAGCTGCTGAGGCAACCCAGCCCCTACCGCACACCATTGCAATTGTTGCTGGTGATGGTGGTGGGTCAGCTTTTCCTCCTCCTCCCTCTCCTCCTCGTTTCTACACGCCATTGCTTCCTCCTCCAACTTCATAGACACTACCAATCACCCAAACCCTAAATTTCAAATCGAAATGTTTGATTTCGAAAGCAGTCTTTCAATTTGAGAGCGGAAAATGAGGGTGTGTATGGCGTAATGGGTTGGTCGTGAGGGGTGGGGGCTTAGGAGATATATATAGGGGATACTGAACATTTCTATGAATTTAAATTTAATTAAAAAAAATATACGATGCTTTGTGGTCACAATTTCATCCACTTCACGGCTTGTGTATCTATGTGCTAGTGCCGATAACGTCACTGTTACCGCATAACATTAAAATATAATACTTTTTATTGGGTAATGTTTTATGCATAATAAATATATATATTTCATACAATGCTGACGTAAAAATAATAAAAAATAAAAATTGTTTTTATGTCAGTGTTGTTGTACAAAATATGTATATTTGTTGTACAGGAAACAATACTCTTTTTTTTTTATTACATTTCTTTTACAATTTATTGACACGTAATAGTCTATGATTGGATGATTTTTTTTTTTTAGGGTCTAATGGAATGCAAACATATGTTAGCAAGTTTATAAAAAAATAAAAAAATGAGAAAAATATACATACCTCATCGACTATAAGGTAATTTACAATGTTTTTTTTCAATCTTTTTTAATTCATGCAAGGTCTTTCAAACTATTAAAAAAAATGTAATGTACGGTATGTAGTAGTATGTACCCTCTTTTGTCATGTGAAAAGACAAAAATGCTCATGAATATTTTTCAATGAAATAAAAATATCTCTATAAATTCAAAAAGAAGAGAAAAAAAAAAGTACGGTGAAGTCTTATAGAGTGTCGATGTCGTGGGTTTGGTGACCAACGACAGTTTTTTTTTTTAAGGATATTTTTATCGTTTGGGGTACATTGTAATTTTTATTTATTTATTATTTTGTAGATTTGGAGGAGAGACATTGAAAAGGAGAGTGATTCTTAAACTCACGGTGCACAACAGGTGCACAACACCAAGATACAATGGAGTGAGGTTCAATATGTAGGTCCCACTCCATTGTGTCTTGCTGTTGTACACTTGTTGTGCACGGTGAGTATTTCTATCATTTTTTCATTGGAAATTGTTTATTAATTTGAGAAAAATGTATAAAATATGAGTCACTTTTCTTTGAAAGAATAGGTGTAACATTATCCTATAATCATTATGAATTTATCTCCACTTTTGGATGTACTTTTAGAGGGATTTAGTTTAGGTGTCGTAAAAAAAATTATAGCACATTTTTTGTAATTTTTTTATTAAATCTGAACCATTAAAAAGGCCAAGTGTCAAGTTTGAAAATCCTACTAAATAAGAAGTAGAAAAAACAGGGGTCAAGATGGCAAAAATATGGGTGCCTTTTTTTTCTTTTTCTTTTTCTTTTTTGATAATAAAATATGGGTCGCTTTCAAGGGCCATAATGAGATTCTCTCTCTCTATCTCTCTCTCTCTCTCTGTATATGAGAAAAATTCCTTCAAGCGTAAGGATCGCTTTCAAGAATTTTTGGTGTGTATGGATGATGTCGTTGGATATCTACCCTTGGATTTTCATTTGCCCTACGTGTATTTACCGAAAAACACGTGGAAAAGGAAGCGTATCAAACTAGAGCTATATCGTTCCCGTATCCTTATCCGTCTCCTAAAGTTGGATATCTACCATTGGATTTTCATTTGCCCACGTGTATTTACCCAAAAACACGTGGAAAAAGAAGTGTATCAAAAAGTCGCTCCCGTATTCTAATCCGTCTTTTAAGAGCATTAACACCAGTTAGTTTTTTTATTTTTTTATTTTAGAGAATAAAATTACTTTTTACTTCCCTATTCAAATATACTTAAAAATAGCTTCACTCATCTTTCTTTATATCAATTAAATATTATTTCTTTACAAATATAAATTTGTACCTATCCTTACATTTTTTACACAATTTCAACACAATTCAATAAAAGACAAAAAGATGAGAGATGAAAGAGGAAAGAAAAATATTTTGTATTAAAATAATTGATTGAGACACGTTGGAAGCACTGTAGCATTCCCAATGCTTAGAGACCTGTAGAAATTTGCTGCAAGTGATTTTTTGTGATTTTTTTTTTGACATTTTTTTCTATATTTAGGGAAAATAATCGCCTATAAGGTATCTGTTATTAGTGCTCTAAGAGCATTCCTAATAGCTTCATCAAAATAGCTTTTTAGTTATTTTGGTGAGCCAATTTGATGAAAATACTAAAAAATCACTCTTAGCAGCCTCAACATTTTAACCAAAAATTTTTGATGAGTGAAATTACTTTCCAATTCTGATGAGTAATATTCACTCACCAATTTTGTTTCACCTTTCTCTCTCACATGATCATCACACTTTTTTCTTTTTTTCTCTCATTTTTTTCTCCCATCTTCCATATCTCTCACACGATAATGTCCTTATTTCATGGACATGAAAGATTTCTTTGTAAAAAGATTAAAAAGATTAAATAGAGAAAGAATAAATAAATATGAAAAAATATTATTTAAATAGTATAATAATAATAAATAGTTAAACTGGTGAGGCTGATGGGAGAATTTTAAAAAAGTGGATCACCATAATAGAGAAAAGTAATTTTTAGCTATTTTGGTGAGTAAAATTTGATGAGACTATTAGGAATGCTCTAAGGGCATGTTATGTATGCAAAAGTAATATTTTATTGAAAGAATAATAATTATTACTTGAAACTAAAGAAATTTAAATGAAATAGTTTTTTTTTATTGAAAGAATAATAGTTACTAATTCAATAATGATTTATCACAAATTCAATGGTGATTTTAAAAGCCACATCAATTTTAAAATGATACAAGATGACAGATTTTAAAATTCACATTAATTTTAGTAGGACACAAAGCGGACATCCAATATGGGCCTTAAATTTAGCATTGTTCTAATTGATCGAGTCATCATGCTTCTATAAGTAATTCTAAATGTCACATTTTCTTGTGTCCTCTAAAACTGATGTGACTTTTAAAATTACTATTAAATTAAAATTTAATAGTAATTTATTATAAATTCAATAATAATTCAAAAAATTACGTCAATGCTGCATTACCAGCACTAACCTTTACTTCAAATTTAATATCTTCAGAGCTTAAAAAAAGTTTGGAAAAAATATACATAATCTCTTTAATCTAATACTCAACTAAGCTCTTCTGTCACTTTTTTACTAAGAAAAGAAAGAAAAAAAAAATTGAAATGTCCCTTTCCAACTTAACATTGCATTAATGTTCCCCCAAACCCAAAAATTGGCATTATTCTTCAAATGACAAAAATACCCTTAATAAAAAAAATTATTTTTTAACCCATCATTGGACCCTGCCATAACAAACTTAAATTAACCTAGTTGGCCTATATATATATATATATATGGTCACACCCTATTGAATAAAATTTGCATGTTGATTTTTCTTTATGATTTTTTTGTACTAACATCTATAATGGTGTTATTTATTTATTAAAATTATATATAGTGGGTGGTGTTACGTCTGAATCAAAAGATTTAATGTGGATAAACATGACTTTCATTTATATTTTAGGCTCATACCTGGTCTAAGACCTAGGTCATGTCTATCTTATCCTAAAAATTTGCCAGCCCCATATATTTATGAGGAATGCTAGAGCATCTTCTTCCTGGAATGACATAAATGTAATTTTTTTAATTAAAAAATTACAACTATGCCATTCAAAAGGACATAGATGTAATTTTTTAATTACATTTATGCCATTCCAGGAGAACACTAGAAGATGCTTTAGCATTTTTCTATATTTATATTAGAGAGATGCTACATACATTTTTCAAGTTTTCACTCTTTGGTGTGGCCGGCAGTAAAAATAACCATTGGATGCTACATGTGTGTTCTTTTATTTGCAATGTAGCAGTACTACATCATATTTGCAATTACTTTCATAAAGTTAAAAAAACTCTCAATTTAGTGTATTTATCTTTTAAAAGATCAATTTCACCATTTCATTAGGATTTTATGAAAAATGCTTAGAATGAGTGTCAAAAATTTCAAAATACCCGCTCTCTCTCTCTCTTAAGAAAAAAAGGAAAAACTTGCATAGATTTGGGCGTTGGTCATGATTTAATGGAATTTGCAAAAATATTCACGTTTGAATTTTTGAATATATATATATACACACACACATATATATTTTGGAATTTTTGGCGGGATTTAAAATCATAGTGCGAGGGTTGAAATTGAGAAAAAAAAGAAAGTGAAAGATTGTTACACTAGTTTAGAGTTTTTGAAGTTTATGAGGATAATTGCAAAAGCGGCGACAATTTATGGAGGTTAAGTGAAGTTTTTCCAATTTGGTTTTTCATTCGATGGTAATTAATTCTCATTGTTATTTCAGGGAGTGAGTACTGACAATTATATGGAGGTATTAGGACCCTACCCATTTCATTGAAATGGAGATGAACAATTTTATAGTTGAGATTTTGTTTTAATATTCCATTTAACTTGGTATTTGGTGTCACGTCAGTATACTTGGGAGCCAGATTCACTGAATTTTCTTTGTCCATCGATCGCAGCTTAATATGATCATATTTGGTTGTGGTCACTCGCATGTCAATAATCTTAGTGTTCCATATCGGGCCAATTCTATCACTTCAGTGAAATAGTTAACACTGGCTCTCAATTATTCGGACTTGTTTTCACGAATTAACATAGAGAGAGAGAGAGAGACATATTGTACGTGTCACTATCCAACCAAAATTAGCATAACATTCTTGATAATAAAATGCATGTCGTAAACTAGTTGAAAGTTATTCAGAGACAAAGAAGTGTGGTGTCTTTGATGGGTCACTACCAAATGTTGTTCTTTCTTTCTCAGTTCTCTCCCTTTCTCCTTTACATTCTTTTGTATTTTCTGGAAGGCTTTTGGAATGGCTGCCAATAAAGCATTCTATTTTTGCTCAAATTTCTTGTGGTATAAATTATAATAATATATATATATATATATGCGCATGGTTTCTCTGCGCATGAACCATATGATCATATGATATGTATGATGCTGTTTTCTTTTGGAACTATATGCAAGTTGGCAAGTCTTTTCGATCACTAGGTACTGATTCTAGTACTCATACTCGCATTATAAAAAGGAGAAGGTAATCTCTGGTCCTTTTAGGGTTGGATGAGCAGATCTCATGACCAAAAAGAAGAAGAAAGGAGGTGATGAACCCATCTCATCTATTCAGCAAGAATTTCGATTTACACGTGGTAAGATTAAAAGATAGAGTTGAGCAAAAGATAAGAGTTAAAAAAGATAGAATTTTGATATCCCATTTGATTTTCATTGATGCTTTTGTTAAAAAATGGTTAGCCTTTTGCTCTATTTTTTAGACACTACTATCTTTCCATCGCACAATAGTTTCTTTCTTTATTTTTTAAGCACTTTGAAGATACATAGGCTCTTTCTTTGAAAACTTTAGTGCTTCGGTTATTTTTATTTTTCAAATACTATTTTTTATAATTTAAATTATACTCAGATTTTATTCAACCTTTTTTAATTTTGTCTCAAATTTTCTAAAGCATTTAAACATAATTTCAAAATACAAATTCTCTGATCAGCATTCGCAATTTTGAATATTTTTTCAAAAAAGATCGCATACCCAAACGAGCCATAAGTTTGAAGCTACGTAGACTCGTTGTTTAAGCACGCCCCTGAAATCTTGCTTGCCTTTCATAATGTTCAATATGTTCAATGACAATTGTAATTGCTTAGGTAATTACAATTTTACTTGAACTAAAAATAACATTTAGGCGGGTAAGTAGATCGCTTGTCCCCTCTCGCTCTCTCTGGCTATGTATGCATACATTGAAACCAATGATAATCCAAACTAAACATCAATCTGCATAACAATATGTGTCTCTTTTGTTTTTTTGTTATTTTTTTTATTTTCCTTTGCTTTTAATTTGTATCCTAAAGGAGCATGCATGCCTTAAAAAATTGAAGATCTTATCGATTAAGAACACTTTGTAGATAGGTTAGGTACATAAAGGTGGATTAGGTTGGAAGTACACTGATTTTTTATTTTTATATAGTTTTATAATTTGTATTTTTGGATTAGGTTGGAAGTACTACTGATATTTTACTTTTATATATTTTTATAATTTGTATTTTTTTTTTCATTTTATATATGGGTGAAGAAATCTTGTTGTGCATATTGTAATTAATTCCTTAATCTATATTTAATTTCAAGTGGTGACTCAATCCTCAGGTGTCTCTTGATAAAGCCAAAATATGAAATATGGTTCTGGTAAAAATAAGAGCTCATGAACTTAGGGGCAAGAGTAGTAGTTGGACAAAGTTAAACATTAATACTTATGGTGTATTCTGCATCACCTGATCAAAACGTGCATTCATGACAGCAAAAACAACTACCACATATCACTCCTTTGCCTCCATACGTTCTGATACCAATTGTTACAAACTTGAATATCATGTTTGTAAGTTTAAGGTTGTCAATTTTTTACACGACCCGCAAACCTAACATAAACTTAACATGAAATTAAAGGGTTAGGACTGAAGATTAAATTAGTCGGATTGTGGTTGACCTATATAGTCTCATGCTTCGACACGACCTAAATTCGACACGCGACATAATTACAAGCAATTTTTTACATGACTTGCGAATCTGATACGAACCCAATATAGAATTAGATAGTTAGAGTTGAAGGGTTTGATCCTTTTAATTAAATTGGATGGATAATAGTTAACATATATAGTCTTATACGCATTCCTCAACACAACTCAAACCCGATATATAAACACAAACTGTCACTTCTACTCGTGACTCGATATATTAGGGTAAGATTTTAGAGGGAATTAAATTGACCTCCTCCAATCTATTCAAGGAGCTTAGGAGGGATGAACCTTGTAACACACTCCCCCACAATGGCATACAGGAGGGCTCCAAAAAGTTGGGTGCCTTAGGTCTAGACATGGACAACTTTCCAACCTTTTGGAGCAATGGTGGCAAAAATATGCAATGATAGTGATGGGACCATGACATGATATTAGTGCACATGACTGCTCTCAAGTCACAAGGCATCATGATATGGATGTTATTTTTTTCCAACAACATGGACAAATAATAAACCAAAAACACTTAAGAGTCAAAAGTACCCAACTAAATAGACGATCAATGGCCAGACCATATAAGGTGGCTCTTTCGTTTTTCTCTACTTTTGTAAATGCTGATGCAGTTCCTGAAGAAGAATCCAAATAAGTGGCCTGCATATATTGCTGGAATTCCAGTAAGTTAATTCCACAACTTAATAATCAGGGAAAAATGTAAAATTAATCATTGTGGTTTAGCTGATTGTAATTAGCTCTACGTGGTATCAAAATGAACTCAAAGATCCATAAGGTATGCCAAAAAAATAATTTCTCCTTACAGCTAAATTCCGTTTACATTAATAGATTCTGATAGTGTGACAAATGTCATATTTAAGCCAGTGTCACATTAACAAAACCTATTAATTAATTCAATGGACGGAATTTGACGAAAGATAGTAAATTGTTCTTTTGGCATAGCCCACATGAACCAATTTTATATTTTTCCTGTAAAATAGCTAATAACAAGCTATTGTTGACGTATCGGGGGAGATCCCGTAATTTGACAAATATTTAGGCAGCAATTTTGAGAGAGTTTATATACAACTCACATGTCTAAATACTTACTCAAGACATATAAGTTTTATATTAACCCTCTCATAATTATTGTCTAAATTACTAACAAATTACTAGAGATCTTAATCTACGAATTTGCTTTCATTTCCTTTCAGGCCATGTGGTAGGCAACTTATCTCACTCACTTTCCGACCCTTGTTGGATCAATGGTTTGCACTACCAAAAGCCCGACACAGAAGTTTCTGTTCATCTGCCATGAAATTAAAACAACTAATGAGAAGAGTAGTTTACATAAAGACCAAATTATTTTCTAAGATAGAATAACGATTATTATTATTATTTCAACATGAGATTTCTATTGCTATCAAAATATAAAATACAAAACCGTTCCAAAAATGGATCATGAATCCTTACAATTTTAAAGAATTTGCAGATATTCAAATTACGCAATTTATACCGTTTCTATGCGTTGAAACGTTTAGAAAATAAAAGGTGGCATGTTATCGAGACAACCATAAAGAATTTTCTTTTCAAAACGCTTATTCTTCACTTTTGTAGAGACAATTCTTCTTCTTCATAAAATACAGTTTTTTACTTAAAACTTTTTTACAAGATAGAGAGTAAGAACGTGATGAATATATACTCAATTCTCAACTCTAATATGCCACATGCTTAATCGGTGATATTTTTCAAGCGATTTGATGCCTAAAATGCCAAATTTGCGTAATTTCAAAATCTACGATGGTAGGGATTCTAATATGGAGGAAAAGAAACAAAAATAAGCCTCCCACATTTTATCCCAACCTAATCGATAAAGTGTTTGTGGAAAAGAACAGCTTTTGAAAATAGGGCCTAAGCCTCTCCAACGAGATATTTGGGACGCAGGTCAAGAAGAGGACCACCATGACAGCATGCAAGATACGCTTGAGCAACCCAAAGGAGGAAGTAGCACTAGCACCGGTGGAGCAAATTAAGGTCTTTGAACGAGACATATCTACTTTCGCTTTGCGATGCAAGAAAAAACAGGCGGAGAAGGAGAGGGTGTACAGAAAAGTCAAGATAGTGAAGGGGCACCTGGACACTAGTGGTGAGTGGCTCTCGAGTTGTGGAAAAAAATAAAAAGATGAGAGAGAGAGAGAGAGGGGGAAAGGGAGAGGTGTCCGTATATTACGATTCTTTATAATTATTTATTCAAATTTGAAAGAATTTAGACAAGTAATTGTGAGAGATCACTTATGGAACTCACCTGACTAAATAAAAATTAAACTGTCCAACTACTTATTCGGTTAGATGAATTTGATAAAGGATCCTTATCAGGCATTGAGATGTCTTCCTTTGAAGAGGATCCATAGTAATGAACTATTGCTAATAATTTAAACAATTATTGTGAGATAACTCGTGGAATCCTACTATTAAAAAAAAAATTGGATTGCCCGACTACCTATCCTGACATCTGGTTTTTTTTTTTTTTTTTTTTTTTTTATTAAAGAATAAGAAGAACTTTACATTGACAAAATAATCAACTGTACAAAATGTTGACCAAAACAAACACTTTACAATCAAAGAGAAGCTCTAGGCATAACAAACTCATATACAAAGAAACAAAACACAACCCCAAAACAACAATCTGAACCAAGTCAGAATATTGGTATCAACATTCCATTTGTGACATAGGTTGACATTCTCCGGTCTTTCGAAATTTTCCTTTTTCAGAAATTCTGCACCAAACTTCTCAAAAAATCTGCTTCAAAATCAACTCTTCAGTTCGAGGTTGCCCACCAAACTTTATCTCATTTCTGGCTCGCCAAATACTGCACACAGTAAAACTTAGGATCAGTCAATATATGGACCCCTTCAAGGTCTTAGCCTTCCAGCTTCGACAACCTTCATCAATCAGATCATCCCAATTAGTAACAGGATTTGATATGAACTCCCTAACAATAGTTAGCAATTTAAACAACTAATTACTATGAAATCTCAATCCGTCTTTCTCAAAAGGAGTGGCCAAAGAAAATGGTCAGGTGCTTTCAAAAGTGTCAATACCTTCCACTAGAGGAAAATAGAGAGAGGCTTGGGAAAATATTTAAAGAAACAAAAAAAAACGACAACCACAACCGTTCTAAGTCAGTCAACTTCTACCACATAACCAATTTATCTAAATAGGTCCAAAATTTATGGGGCCAAAAAATTGTAAACAGAGTTTAATCATGAAAGTGACCTCTCTCAAGATTTTTGTGAAATTATGTCCACACAGCACACGATTGTGTTTTGAGCAAATTATGCAAGAGAGCGATCGATTCCAACCAACCATGTGCTTAGCCAACATTTATTTTAAAATATGTTCTTGGACAACTTCATTTATCGATTTTATTCTGATTATTCACCAATCTCGCTTCTTTGGCCCAGAAGATTGACGAATGCGCCAGTGTCAAAAATGGGATATAAATCTTGTTATATATTACAGAGAAATGGTTTATTTCTTTCTCACGTCGTTCTCTTATCCTACTTTTAAAAATTATCATTAGATATGTATAGTCTATGTCATATGGGTCATAGATCTAATGGTGATTTTCAAAAGCGAAAGAATAGAAGAAAGAAAATTACCATTGGATATGTGTGGTCTATGTCATATGGGCCCATAGATCTTATGGTCATTTTCAAAAAGTGAAAGGTTGGAAGAAAGACGAGATGAAAATGTATAACACATCTCTATATTAGAATACTAACAGTAGCTTTCTTTAAATTTTTTCTTAAATGTAAAAGACCAAACTACTTTTTACTTCTCTATTCAAATAAATTTCACAATAACTTTCTTTATCATTTTTCAATACCATTTAAATATTTTTTAAATTAAATGCTAGGAGAAAGAGAAATGAAAGAGAAGCCATTTTAAATATTGTTTCAAATAAATGCTAGAATAAAGAGAAATGTTTTTTATATTAAAATAATGTTAAATAAACCATTTCCTAGATTTAAGATATAATTTTTTATTCATTTAGTTTTCTTTTAGTTTATTGGATGACAAGTTGATAAGAGCATTCTCTGTAACTTCCAACCATTTTTTCTAAATATAGAGAACAAAACTACTTTTTACTTCCTTATCAAATAATATCCCACAATAGCTTTCTTTCATTTTTTCCTATATCATCAAAACATTATTTTTTTACTTTTACTTTAATTAAAAGTATGAAAAAGAAGATAAAGTAGGAGAGAGATAATATATTTTTTACCTTTCCTTTAATTAAAAGTAGAAAAGAGAAATAAAGTAAGAGAAATATAATATATTTTGTGAATAAACAATTGAATGAGAAGTAAATAGTGCTTCCCAATGCACTTCCCAGGAAAGCGAAAATTTTAAGAAAGTTGTTGTGGATGAGTTTTTGTATCTTTCTTGAAATTTTCCCTAAAAACTTAGAGAACTGACTCCTTTAAGAAAGCTACTGTAAATGCTCTAAGAGAATCCGTTTCAAGAGGTTTTTTGACATTTAGAAAAATGAATGAGTTTTAAAAATGCTACAGCTAGTAGTAACCCAGTACTCTTAAGGATCATCCCATTCTCATGCAATTCTCATGCCGAATTCCCTAGAATTTGGGCAAGAAATTCCAAAAAATCCCAATCCATATTCCAACATTTGGTATCCAACGAAGATACCATAGAGAGAGAACTGGGTCTTACAATTAAGTTGATCCGATATTTTTTATATTTTCATGTTGAAACGATCTCATTGTTTTAATCCAACCAAATCAATCCAAAACTTTGGTCGGTCTTGATGGGTTTTGGCTAACTATTGCTCCGTTCATTTGTACCTTCTGTAATTATTTTATAGTTCAAATCATCTTTTGCTACAAATTTTACACCTCCAATCATAAAACGTCAATAATTCATTTACATTTCAGAGCATTTAAGCAACAAAAACAAGTGCACAAGACATTAGGTTATTAACAAATGAAAATAATCAAATTTCCTTATAAATAAATTTACATTGTATGGTTAGTTCAGTTTTGGTTTCATCTGTTTGTAAAGAGGACAATATTTATTACAATCTGAGGTAACAATTTATGTGACTGCCACATCTACCGCAATCAAATTTAATTGTTTACTAACTTGATAAGTGTGACGTGAACTTACAAACTAACATGACAATTCACGTGACACTGTTAAATCAGCCACAATCAAATTAAAATATTTTTAGTAACAGATGCGATAAGGGCACGTGAAATACCTCTGAAGTTTATAAGGATCTTGTACTAAAAGTTGTGGTACTTCTAAATTTCACCTCGAAGTCGAGCCAATCTCTTCCCTTTTCAAGTTTTAAAACTAAATCAACCTAAGCTCACCTGTTTGGATAGATTGTTCGAGTCTGTCTGAGTTCACGACCCTACTTGCCATTCTAAAAGCCCTGTTTCCTTAACCTTACCAATATCAGCTCTTTTCCTGTCAGCAGCTCAAGATAACGGCAAATTCCTTTTTGCTCCTTTTTGTTGCCATACTCTTAACAAAACAACAATTCCCGTGAAAGATTGTCACCACCTCAACCATGAGGTTCATGATAACCCATTGCACAATATGGCATAGCTTAACCTCAATATAACCTTCATCCATAGAGGTATATATTTTCCTTCATTTGATTTCAATACATGAAACAGGAGTCACAACTATAAAGTTATAAGCTTCAAGGGAAGAATGAACTGTAGCCTGTAGGAAACTCATCTTCAAAAAACATGCGGACACATATTCCATCCACTGTCTAAGGGATACGGTGGCTACACAAACAAGGTGGCTTGGGGTTTAGGAGTTATTTTATCCCTTCCAGAGTCTTAGGGATACCGTGGCTATAGTGGGAAGTATTGATTGTCCAGATTGTCGATGCAATTTTAGGATAATGACCCCATCGGAGGCGTGTCGGAGTAGTTTGTTATCACAATTATATGTCATTAGTATTGTGTATATAGTTTTAATTATATGGTATTGATCCTTTAATAAGTTATATCTGTCCGATTGGTACATTTGTATTAATTCATAATATAAGGGTTTTAATTAAATGTGGAGAAGAGTCTTTCACACAGGTTATTTATTGAAAGTTATAGAAATAATGTTAGTGCCTTATCTAACCAACCAAATAAAAGAAACAAAGAACCTAGCTAATGGTCCTGGCTTGAATTTCCAATTCTGGTTAATAAGAAATCAATTGCAGTCACAAAGAATTTTGATAACTGAGCAAACTCTGGGAAGAATGTGTTGGCTCATATTGGTTCACAACACCACATACCGTTTAGGATTCAGGATCATATGCAACTGTCTCAACTCTACATTAGAAGGATGGCATTACTGAGGCCCATCCTCGACCTTTTTGACATTACCCAATATAACACGGCACAGTATCACATGCTTTTAGCAATTGTCATCTGCCTGTATACCAAGCCTTGCACGTGCAGCACTAGGTCTCCAACTTGAGATGTGATTTCAAAACCAATGAATTTTTATACAATCAGAACCCAAATCATAATGTCCATATTTGTAACTGGCCAACCATGTTGCAAAAGAAACACTAGTTTCTGAACAAGAATTACCGACATTACTAAAGATAGACAAATTTAGTGGTACATGTTCAATGGGTAATGGGCAATACTTCCTTCTCTCATCTCCTGTTTGCGGATGACACTTTGATTTACTGTGATGCTCTTTCTGCTCATTTGTGTCATATGCGAAGCTTATTCCTGCGCTTTGAAGATGCGTCGTGCTTAAAGGTGAATTTGGCCAAGACAAATTTGGTTCCTGTTGGGAATATTACTTTGGTGGGAAGGTTGGCCTGAATCCTAGGGTGTAGGGTCTCCTATCTACCGATCAAGTATCTTGGCTTACTGTTGGGGGCCTCCTATAAGACTAAGCATATTTAGGATGATGTTATTGAGAAAGTGAAAAATAGGTTGGCTGGTTGGAAAATGATGTATTTGTCCAAGGGTGGTAGGGTTAGTACGTAGGCATATTAGTGAGAGTACTATGTCTTTCTTCCCTATTCCGGCGAGTCTTGCTAGCCATATTGAGAAGATCCAACGGGATTTCTTGTAGAGTGAGTTAGATGAATAGTTCAAATATCACCTAGGGACTCTAAATTTCGTAGTTTATGGGGAGGGTGGTGCTCTCTAGAGCCCGCACGAGTCTTTGGGGTGGCGTTGTGACTAGTTTTGAGATGAAGGATGGGTCAAAGATTAGCTTATAGCATGACAAGTGGTGTGGGGAAAAACGACTCTAAAGGTAGCTTTTTCGATTTTATATGGTCTTGCAAGTGAGAAGGACGCCTCTATTGCAGATAATTTGAAGTTTTTTGGAGGTTCCAACCAATGGAATGTGAGCTTCACTAGAACGGAATAGGATTAGGAGGTTGATGGCTTTGTCTCTTTTTTCCAGGTATTGCATTCTAGTAAAGTGAGAAGAGGATGTGTAAATAAGCTGTGGCAAAATCCTTCCAAAAGAGGTTTATTAAGGGTTAAATCCTTAAACAACTCTTTGGCTTTTTCGAAAGGTAGCAGCTTCTCTTAGAATAGTGTTTGGCAGACTAAAGCTCCTTCGAGGGCAGCCTTTTTTACTTGGTCGGCAGCTCTAGGCAAGATCCTCACTTTGGATAACCTTAGAATGCAACACGTCATTGTGATGAACAGATGTTGCATATGCAAGAGGAATGGGAAATCTGTGAACCACCTTCTTCTTCATTGGGATGTGGCTTTCGCTGTTTGGAGTAATCTTTTCAATCGCTTTAGGATGTCCTGGGTAATGCCTAAACGTGTCATTGATTTGTATGATTGTTGGTGGTCCTCTAGTAGGCCAAGGAAGGCTGTAGTGTGGAAAATGGTGCCTACGTGCCTCTTTTAGTATTTATAGAAGAAAATGAATGATAGAAATTTTGAGGATAATGAGAGATTTATGGGGAATATTATTTTTATGTTCTTTGAAACTTTGTCTCTTTGGATGGAAGCGTATGTGGCTCTTCTGTAAATTAGTTTTAGTGATTTTCTTTTTCGTTTTGCTATTTCTAGTTAGGTTGTTCATTTTGTATACTTAGGGGAGCCTCATGATTTTAATGAGATTGGTTTTATTACTTATCAAAAAAGAAAAATATTCATTAGCAATAGGCTCTAATAGGAAAATGAAAATTCACTCATCAGCAGGAACAAATCAAAATATAATGACAAAGAATCAAACTATATCTAGATGAAGTATATGAGTACCTTTTATGGGGTAAGCCGGTACGCCCACAGGAGACAAGTCTACATGAGCTGCCTCATGAACTTCAAGACCAGATTTCTTTCTGTGTATTCCAAATCCACATGTCAGAAGCTCATAAGCCTTTTGCCAACAACCATGTGATGCAAAAGGAGTATTGGAGGTATCTTAAGCAGATTTTATAATCGTACACTGCTTTACAAAAAAACACTTACCAATGAGTTCTTCATAAAGAACTCATGCACATACCACATTTAATGTTCCTTGATGCATACAAAAAAACTTTTTCATTTTTACCTGGCATATAAACCCCCATTTCTTTCCATGATCCGATACATGCAGTCAATCGATTCCATTAATTTCTCAAATAACTTTCTACAGTTAGTCTTCAGATTCCACAAACCGCCTCACCTCTTTACCGAACTCTCACAAACTCTAGGAGCAGCCACCAATACATATTTAAAGAACCAACAGAATGGTTTTTTTTTTTAAATTAAAATAATAATAATAATAAAAAGAGGAAAAAAAGGGGGGGGGAACTTCATACACAATTCTACAGTGGCTTCTCTACTTATCTACCAATTTGTAGTAGAGATACAATGCAAATCACCCAATTTTAAGCTCCCAAACCCCGTAATTATAAAATATTTAAGATCAGATCTTCAAAAAACTTCAGAAAAACTTGAATAAAATATTTAGAATTGATTAAGATGACATCTTAATCTTGAAGAATAAAAAGAATAAATAAAGGGAACTTGCAATAAGATTCTGATACTCGTAAGATTGTCACTATCTCTAGATTCCTCTTTAGAATTATTGATGTTCTTCAACTTTTTCATGATTTCCACAGTTTGTGAAGGAGTCTTAACAAAAATGGAAGGGAATGACAGAAGTAGGAAGATGACATCTACATTCTCTCTTATAGTTAGGAACAAATTTGTCCCTCAATATAATCAATATCAGATATGTAATATTTCTCAGTTATGCATATTTGTTTTTTGATAACTAGGAAGATAGAGATTAACAATGAAAATGATAACTATTATCCACATCCTGAACAAATTAAAATAAATCGTATTATTACTAAAATAAATTAAAAACACTTTCAATCAAGAAAACATGCGATGCTTTTGATGCATCAAAATCTGCATGAAATCAAATACAAAAACACATTCGTACTTCCAAACTTCCACTTGGCTACTTCACAATGACAACTTGACACCAAAACTCAAACACATAACACACCCAAACATAAACCCCTATAGACAGGCACATATCTATATCATCACCTCTCATAGATTAACAATGTTTTAAGCTCCCATAGAGTTGCATGATTGCATCTTTTCTAAAAAGAAGAGCACGACCAAACTCAATGCCAAACATGCTACTCAATGAGTTGCAAAAATAACCAGTGAGTTGGGGTTATACAACAATACATAATCGTGAACAATTATACTTTTTTTACTTATATATATATAAAAAAAAAATTAAAAAAAGAAAAGAAAAAAGAAAACACTTAAAACTTCTGTGATGAACTTGAAGTATAATTGCTACAATATAGTGAGGTGAATTAAACCCCCCCCAAAAAAAGGACAATTTCACGAACAAAACCTACAAACTAGTTATTTCTCTTTTATATGTTTGAGTCTTTCCTTACTAATCCTAGTTGTGATGTAGGATTACATGCAATTCTAGCATCCAATAGAACATGAAAAACGTAATTCTAAATCTCCCAAATGAAACAAAATCTTGGAGACCTCATTCTGAGGCTATAATCTCCCGAATTGTTGATTTCAGCATCTGTTCCCCCACAACAGATCGCAACTGTTTCAGAAAGATATCTCTGGTCACCTTCCCAGCCTGTTATAACCCATATAGATATATGAAAAAATGTATCATCATTCTTATTTCCACACTCCAACAAAACAAGAAAGCTGCCTACTTACCCTAAATGTGTCATACAGATTCGTCAATTCCTGCATTCGTTCTGTGGGAAGGAAACTCTCCATCTTCGAAAATAATTTCCCAAACGGATACTTTGCCGACGCTCTCACCTGGCCTGAAAATGATAACGAGGGTACAACTAGTTTCAAACATGAAAAGCGGATACAAAAATCAAAGCAAACCAAACAAGATGAACCATTGATACCTGGCAACTTATCAGAAGATTTGTAGCTCACAACACACTCGGGAAGAATGTTCCTGTTCATATCGGCGAACCACACCACATACCTTTTCGGATTCTTAGCATCATCTGCACCTGTATCAAAATCTTCACTAGAAGGATGGCATTGTTGAGACCCCGCCTGGACCTCTTCGACATTACCCAATATAACACGGCACAATATCACATGCTTTTGGCCATTGTCGTCTGTCTCCGATTGCAGAGCACTGAAACCAACCCAACCCATAAGTTCTCAATAAAAATCACCGAAAAATAAACTTATAATTCAGAACAGAATCACGCAATCTACCTTATATGGGGTAAACCCAGGGGGTACAAGTATATACCAACCCCATAAGGTCCAGAGCCCGAAACCTTGCTTGGCACTGAAAACCCATGTGCTAAAATCCCCGCTACCTCTTTGGCTGAAGCTCCATACCAAGCATACACAGTATTCGACGCGCCCCGAGCGGTCTTGACAGTCTCAATCTGCTTCTGAAAAACTTCGAAGCGAGCTCTCTCCAACGGCCCCGTGGGCGTGCACTTGTGAATTGCAGTGATGGAAGCAGCGTTAACAATCTTCCTGATCCCAACCAGGAAAAAATTGCTCACCACCGAGTAAGGTCGGTCTCCTGGGCTCAAAGGCTTGGCATTCGGCCATCGAGATGTTTCCGAATCGGCAGGCTCTAAACGTCGTCGTTTCAACGAACTTACCTCGTCCTGGACCCCGTTCGAACTCGATTCCAATTCCTCCCCCTTTCTCTTACACGAATTCCCGTCAATTCGAATCTCAATCTTAATCGTCTGATTTCCTGAACTCCCTTCCGCACCGTTCGCTTCCCCGATCTCTTCGCCGAAGAACTGTCTCGGGAAAATGCAGTCACCATTTTTGTCAATCCAAGCGATCGATCGCTGATTCCCGGTCCCGAAATCAATCTGCAACATGCGCAGAAAGTCAAAGATGTACCTCGACCCTCCTATCGACATGTCCACCATCGGCTTGCGCTTAGAGAACCCCAATCGAATGCTCTCCTGCACATCGCTCGGGAAATCGATCCACGAACCGTTCCGGTAGAACATGAACCGGACCGGCGTGCCGCAGAGTTTGCTAGGGCTTGATGATTGTGGTGGTGAATACAATGACGAGGGACTCCGTTGAACCCTAACCCTAACAGTTTCCACTATTGTCCTTGCTACGTCGTTTTGGCCAATTACATGCGAAGCCATGGATTCTACAGCCTTCATCAACAACCTATACAAACAAATATTGACAAACAACTGAGAGAATCGAGAGCGCTTATCGCTTACAAACCCTTTTATAGAGCTCTTTGAATGACATAGACCCTATTAAACTATTAAAATAGCCCTACCCCCAGGCAAGTTTACTCGGGGAGGGTGAGAATTATCAAGGGTATTTTTGGACTTTCATATTGCTTTTTTTTTTTTTTTTTTTTTAATGTTTGTGGCGCTCTCATGTCTCATGTGGGGTCAGCCGCTCGCGGAGATTTGATTTACACGTCCAAATCCAAAGGGTTTACGGTAATGCCTAAAGTTGCCTTGCGGGTGAAGTTAGCTTTTCCTTAAATAATGCCACGTAGGACTTGGCTTACCTACCGTTGCGGTTTACTTCGGCCCCAAGAAATGTGGGGCCCATATAGAATACACGAGGAAATCATTTTTCTAGATAAAAAAAAGGTGCACCTTTTGACTTTTTCTTATTCTACGTTGACGTCGAGGTCCGCCGTGAATGCCAAGTTGCATATGGTGAAGTTGATTAATTGAGAAGAAAAATGCTAAGATTTCAATTTATTTATTTTTATTTTTAAAGAAATATTTAGTACTTGTGATTTAAAACTTTTTTATTTTTTTTTATGGTATTACAGTTTTGATTCGCATCAAAGATGGCACTTGAATTTTAAGAAAAGACAAATTTTATATCCCATCTATTTTTCTGTCTAATATTTAACGGTTTGTCATGCATCAACCACCGAGGGTTGACATGTGGCACAATATAAAAAAAAAAATTAAAAATTAATTAAAAAATTAAAATTAATAATTTTTACAGTTGGAGGTGGTTCGGCCACCCCAATGCCAAAAAGAAAAAAAAAAATATATATATATATATATATATATATATATATTAAAATTTTATTAATTCTAACTTTTTAATTAATTTTTAAATTTTCTTTATTTTTTTATATTGTCTCACGTGTTAACCCTTAGTGGTTGACATGTGGCAAATCGTTAAATATTGGATGGAAAAATAGATAGAGATACCAAGTCCGTCTTTTCTTAAAACTCAGATACAATTTATGATGCGAATTGAAACTGATATATCAAAAAATAAAGTTTTTAAACCATAAGTATTAAATATGTCTTTAACCTTTTTTTATTTTTTATTTTTTATTTTTTATTTTTATAACTTGGTGTACATATAAACAAATTATAAAATGATTATATGTTAAAATATTTTCAAAATTAATATGTATATAGATTTATTTTGTGTATCGGGAATGTTTAAAAAAAAAAAAAGTGTTAAAGAGCATTAAATGAAGATAGTCTCACATGGCAAAAAGAGAAACTGTAGTTGACATTTATAAGGTCCAACACACTTTAAGCATTTAAAGTAATGCTTGGGTGTATACTCTAGTTTCGCACCGTAGGCACATGCACTTGTGTGACAGTGGGTTGTAGGGCGCTTTGATGGCGCACTTGGCAGTTAGCACGAAGAATCAGAGCGATCTAATTATGACCTCTCAATTTTGGATAGCCATGATCAATTGATCTAGTGGTTTAATCTAAACCATATGATACTTCTTAGGTAGATCCGGTAGTTGAATTTACTGGACCATCACTAAAATAAACTGTAAGGTCAAATCACATTTGATATAATAGTTAAAATTAGGGAAAAATATATATTAGCCCCCCAAACTACCACCATTTCTCCGAATGGCACCCCGAACTACCAACACTTGCACACCAACCCCTCAAACTACCATTTTCTGCTTTTTTTGCCCCATCCGTCTATTTATACCGTTAATTCTAACAGAATTTGGGTAAAAATCCAAAAATACCCCTCCCTTAACCGTGAGAATTTCAAAGTGTAGGAGGGGTATTTTCGGAATTCTGTTTAAAATTGACGGCATTAATAGACGGATGGGACCAAAAAATCAGAAAGTGGTAGTTTGGGGGGCCAGAATCTAAGCATTGGTAATTTGGGGGGCCATCCGGAGAAATGGTGGTAGTTTGGGGGGCTAATATATATTTTTCTCTTAAAATTAATTAATAACGATTTAATGGTTATTATTAAATAATCATAGACAAGTAGATTTAGATGTCTGTTAAAATAGCATTTTATGACTGTTACTTAAGTAGTTATGGACGGTTGGATTAGCATTTATTTTCAATATAATACAGAAGTAACTGTTGTCCAATTATCAGAAAAAAAAAAAATACAGAAGTAACTGTTGTACAGTGATTAATAAAATAGATAACAAAATTTATTTTATCTAGAGTGCTTTTTCTAATACATTCTGTATTTTAAATTAAAAGGTTTCTGTCTGTCTCTTGCTATAATAGAAAAATCTGAAAGTGTTCGGGTTTAATTTTCGTTAGTGCAAGATGCAATTAAACAAACAGAGGATTCTAAACTCCATTGTATCCTGCAGAAATATTTGTTGTAACATTTTGCATACCTTTCTGATGGGGATAAATAATTTATTAAGGAAAACGACGTTATAATGGGCCTTAAGAGCATTTCGTTTTTCTGCTTTCCTTTACTTTTTCTAACATTATAGACTAATTGTACCTCTAGAATTACTCAAATTAAATTATAAGTGCTTTATCAAATTAGTTTTTACGGTTTTAAAAAAATCAAATCACTCATTAATAATACATGTAGCGCTATGAAATCACACTCTCCTTAAATTTTATAAAAAATTTAACGGTGATCAGTGACTGACCACCTAGCTTGCATGTATGCACTTATTTGAGTCAACATCATGGTATCATTTAAAAAATGTCACATATAAACAAAACCAAAAAAAAAAAAAAAAAAAAAAAAAAAAAAAAAAAGAGAGAAGAGAAAGAGCTCAATTATTTCAGTCTAAGATGCTTAATTTGCTTTTAAATGAATGAGGACGCTACAAAAAATTTAAAAAAAAATCCCTATGACCCATGTTTGTTAGTCCATTTTTTTTTCCTTTTCTTTATAGGTTCCTTTTAGGCAGCCGGAGATTGAAGTCTAATTGGATGGTTGTATTTTTAGTTTAGTAAAAAATCGATGACTTTTAGGTTTTAGCTTGTAGATGAAGTTGGGTCAATTTTATTTTACTTTTTTGGTAGAACTAAGCTTATATAAATATGGTTAAAATTAATCTTAACTTATGTGAGACACAAGAATCGTAACATTTCATCATGCTTCTGCTGCAAACGTTTACAGTGGCTCACTCTATTGATACTGATCGACCCAATAGTAGTCATTTCTCTTTTGGTGGCTTTACTTACCTATCAGTATTTTAATTCTACCTATAGCTTGTCTTTTCTGGGACTCGAACCTGTAACATGGATGTTTTAACTCTGATATTAAATTATACAAATTTTGATTGTACAAGCAGGATACTTATAACCGTAAACCACTAACCGCATAATTGCTTTTTAATACGGTTATAAAAAACAGCCAATCACTTAAGGCGGGGCGGTTAACGGTGTTATGAGTAGGCAGATGCAATTAATAATCGATAACTACCTACCCATATATATATATATATATATATATATAATAGCTTTATTCTATTAATTTCTTTCCTGCTATCAGAGGGCCTACAAATTGGGATAGCCTATGAACAAATTCTTCCGTTGCCTTCTCCTTCTATTCTTTGAACATTCCACCTGCCATCATACTCATGTTCCTCCTTAGTGCATCAACATTTCCCATATCTTGCAATTCAAAGTCATCCTCCAAGTCATTATACAAATCCTCTTAAAGTTTCTTAGACGTTTTGGTATTCGATTTTTTCAAAATCTAATTCAACTATAATTTATTGTTTGAATTTCAAGATCTGACTTTATGAGATAAAATTAAAAAAATTTGAATAAAAATATGATTTTTTTTAAAAAAAAAAAAAAAAAACTAATAGAATTTGTTTTTGAAAAACTGAGTTGCCAAATATATTGTTTCTCTAAACTTCTTGTTATTGTTCTTATTTTTTATCAAATCCTCCATTGTAGGAGTCAGGCCCCTCGCCTCAATTGATTTGAGGGCAACGTTCCTTGCCCTCGTATACCATTATCCAACCAATTAGAGTCTTCCAAGTGATTTCTATTATTATTTTTGTAAAAAAAAAACCTTAAAATAATCCAAAAAAGGGGCTCAAAATGCCCAAAGTCTAAATATAAAAAGCAATTAGCAAACTCGTTATTATAGGTTTTATTAACCGCTTACCGCCGATTATAAAATAACCGCTTAAAGCGGACCGGTTGCGGTTGTTGAAATACAATAACTGTCTTCTTCAGTTGTGGTTAGCGGTTAGAGCTAATAACCGCCGACCACAACCACTTGTACATGCATAATTTGAGGTAAAACTTACCCTTAAAAGTTGACTTATAAAGAGAAGGTGTCTAAAAACTTATATACACATTATTAGGAGTAGAGCAGCATTTGAAATTTGGAGATGGCAAATTGAAAAATAAAATAAAATTGGGAGGCAAGACTAAAAAAATAGTTGGACGAGAGTTGGGCCGGTGCTGAATGTAAGCGAGTGCAAATGGTACCGTTTTGAGCAGAAAAATTTTATTTTTAATTTTTTAATTATTTTTTTGGTAAAAACCTTAGGACTTAGACGAGTCAGGCCTCCAAGCCTCTTGATAGCTCCGCCCTGCACATGATTAAAATTAAACCTAACCCATGTGAACAAAAGACATCCATGGCTACTACTGATTCTACCGGGGCAATGTATGACATAGCCTTTTGTCTTTTTGACCAAATGGAGTGGAACTTGTAGAACAAGAAAAGAAATGAAAGGGGAGAGGAAGAAAGATTTGAGAATTTAAAGCTTTCAATGCATATATGCATCATATTCGCAGATTTCAATGCATGATGGGGTCTGTGATAGAAAAAAGCTTTTTATTTAAGGACATTCTCATGGTCCACATAGAAGTCGGTTGGATTGGGTGGCCATGTCGATAGATTCGGATAGCTTTGAGGCGGTGGCGGTGGATTGGGAATAACGGCTGAGATAAGAATTCCCGTAAATTTAATTTTTAAAATTGCACGTAATTTGAGAAGTATGATGTGGAGCTCATATCTGTTCAAGGCGCGTCAATTTTTTTAATTTTTTATTTAAATATAAGAAAATAGTTACAGAGAGAATCATACAACCATTAAAGGATAAACATCCCATCAACGTAGCCTAAACAAAAAAGATAATATAAAAACAAGCATAAACAATAAACAATTATTTTATTTATGCTTTCAGATTAACCACAAACGAGTTAGGCCTTTCAAAGGGTCACACAGGACAATAACAAAAGACAAAAAGATTCGGTGAAAAGCCTTAACCGGTGAAGACAACGACTACCGTAAAGTGGTTGTTGCGGAAGAGATAAGAACTTGTTTGGCAAATGCTTTTACATAATAGGGTAGTCAGTTGTTAATTTTGAAAGTAATAAAAAGTGATGATGTGATATAAAGTAAAAATAATTTGTATAAAAAAATGAATAAGTTTTGTACTGTAGTGAATTTTTTTATTTGAATAATAATAAAAAAATTATTGATGTGATATAAAAAGTGAGAATATTTTAATGAGGATTGTTATTGAAAAATGTGAAAAAAGTGAGAAAAATAAAGAGATTAGTGCATAGCACTATCGTGTTTTGCTCCAGAGTTTGCCAAACAACGCCAAGGATCCATTGTAATTATCCTAGTAATTTGGGGATCCATTGTAATTATCCTAGTAATTTGGGTGGATTATATGAGAGAATTTAGATGAAACTCATCAGCCCGAAGAGATAATCTGACAGTCCAAAATTTATTTGAATAAGTGAGTTATATATGAATTTTTATATACTACTTATTCAAACTGCTAACAATTCGAACATTTAATCACGATAAATCCCAATCAAGCCTTTCAACCCTAATCTCTCAAGCCCTTCAAATTGGGCACTTACAAATTACAAGAGGATCCTGATGCGAGGACTTGACCCATAAAAAGTCACTCATAAAGCATCCTCAACAAGAGTTGACCAATACTGTAATTACATAATTTAATAAATGAGAAAGGGGTTACAAGCAACAAAAATATCAATAGGAGTGGCTTTCCAATAACAAACTAAAACCAATTTTTGTTGCTGGTAACCCTTTTCTCATTTATTGAATTATGTAATTACAGAATATATATATATATATATATATATAAAGTTGCTTAATGGGTTGAAGACCTAATTGGGCCAGGGTTTGCGCTTCTTCCCAAACAATGTGTCAAGGTTGGCCCAGACAAATTGGGCCTGGACCTAATAGTTTCCTCCAATTCCAGTCATCGGATCCTCCTGATGATTAATGTACGAGAATTTATACATGGCAGCCATGGGCAGAGCTAGAAAGTTTGATGGGTAGGGGACAAAGTATAAATGAAAAATATATTAAGATAGAAATGTCAAAACATGAATGATAAATATTTTATAAGTTAATTGTCTATAATGATTTTAGCTAATCACCTAAGTATGAATTATATGGCCGTGTTGATCATCAACTGCAGAAGGCAATAAAGTTTTTCGTGTGTTGGCTTGTTTGGAAGTTTACAATTAAAAAATGTTTGTCTAAATGTGTTTCCAACGAAACACGAGAAATCTATGTGGGTCAGTGCACATGTTTTTAAGTATAATGAACAAAAAGAATGTATCAACCTGATTTTTTCGTCTCTTCTAATTGCCATTGTTGTCACTTTATGGCTTCTTTAATACTTTGATTTCTTGGCCCTTTTTTCTACCAAGCACCTTATAACTTTGCATCGCCACGCCATCATTACTTTGAACAACTCCATTACAACTAGATGATGCGATTGCAACTTAAATGTGATGGGAATGGATATTGGGTGTTAGCTTTAAGGCACAATATTTCTCATTTAGCATATCAACATTTTTCATCGTATCCATGCAACGTTCCATGTTTCTTGATGTGAGCGATACTAATTTTTCAAAATTCTCTACATCCTGTCATGTCTTTGGGCGTCACGGTTACCAACAAAAGCATCATACCTACTCTCAAGCACAATGTATTTTCGCTTTATATATATTTCATTCATTTATCAAGAAAATATATTGGTGGCAACGTTATAACTTTTGTTGTCACTAGCACAAAAATAGAATGTCTGCACAAGATACCTCTTAATTCAAACAGTACACAGTGCACTTCACTTCAAATTCATCTTCATCAAAGTAAATTATGAGTGCCAAAAAGTGTATATTTGGACCCCTTAATTTACATTAGTTAAACCTTTAGCTTTATTACTTTCTGATGTTTTGTTTAGTTTTGGTGATTTTACGTTTTTGCAGGACATAAATAGAAAAATGATTATTTTCAAGTGAAAATGCATAAAAGCTGGAGATTTAGAATTGCTGTGAAGTCGATCGATCGAATCTCAAGTTCGATTAATCAAAATTTTTTCGATGTCAATCGATCGATCGAATTTATGCGGAGCTGGAATTTCAGAAACCCTAGCTAACTCTATAAATACCATTCTTTTCTCTTTTGTTCGGGGAGGAGGCCGCTTAGGAGTGCCCTAGGGGCCGATTTCACTGTATCTTAGGGTTTTTGGGTCGATTTTAACCTAGAACTTCAATCTTTTGTAAGTTTATTCGTTTTTAATGCATTCTTGTAGTTTATTTATGATTTCTTTGTTCATGTCTAGCTAATACTTTCATCTAGGGTTGATGATGAAACCTCACCAGTTAATAGAAACTGAGTTTCATGCTTGTTTATGCTATTTGAGTTTATGGGCTTGATTTCTCATTGTTCTATTTCGGTTTTTGATATTATTTTTGGATATCTCTTGTGATTTCCGGATACAAGTGATGATTTGATATAGTTTTATTAAATTGATGGCTTGGGTTTTCATGTATGTAGGATATTCATTGTGTTTCATTCTATGGATACATTTGATGATTTAGTTGAAACTAGATATCTTTTGTGATTTGTGGAAGAATGGATTCATTGAATGATTTAAACTATTTTTGAAGCAAAAGTAGAGCATACTTAAGATTTGTATGTGAGAAATTCAAATATGTGTGATGAGCATGAGAATAGGTTGCTATGATTTGGTGAGTGTGGATTCCAAAACCCTAGACCCCTTTATTTTCATTATTTTTGTTTATGTTTTCTTTTGTTAAAAATCATTAAATTTGGAACTAGGTTAAAATATGATTAGTTTGAATAGGGATTAATTTTCACACCACAATTCTTCGTAGGATCAACCTCGCACTTGCATAATGCTATATTACAAAACGATTCGTACACTTGCGAGTATTATAATTTGCACAACAATAAACAACAATTGAAAGTACTTTGATGAAGTTTATTTGATTTACAACTAGTACCTCGTTTCTCCAAAGGACTTATGCACATGCAGAAATACTATGTAAATACGGTATATGAAAATACTTACACATGGCAATTGTACTACGATGCGTGAAGAGTAACAACAAAAAATAGAGGCTTTTTTTTAGTCCACCGTTGTTTTTTTCCTTTCTCAAATAGAAGGGTTTATGTCACCTAGCATTGTTGTCTTGATGTGACTTCTTATGTTTCAACATTAATTAATTTATCATAAACTATGATTTTGAGCTCACAATAGGCAAAAAAAAAAAAAAAAAAAAATTGAAAATTTTCTCTTGGTATATTACCACCCCTTCTATTTGAGAAAATAAAAAATTATATTCCAAAAATTAGCACATTAGCGAATTGGTATAAAAAAATCCACCATGGTGCCAATCCCATGGTCCCAATGCTTGGAAGCCGACAAGCCACCTCAATAATCTCCAACCATGCACATAGCTCGAATTCGAGCAGACCTATAAAATGCGTGTTCAAGTTCAGCTCGTTTAAAACTCGGGCGAGCTTGAGCTCGTTGAGAATGATATTCGAGTCGAGCTAAGTCAGGTTACTCGATAAGCTCGACTCAACTAGAGTTTAAGGTAGGCTATTAAATTTTTTAATGTGTGATCAAAGTAAAGTTCAAGCTCGAGTTTGTGAACAACCTCCGTACTAACTATTAATAACTTAATATGTTAGTTTAACATACTAAATACTATTATCAAAGTATTATAATTAATATGTAATACAATATTTACTTAGCTAGTATACTATATGCTTAATAACTCTTGTCGAATTATGTAGTGGGCACTTGCATTTATTTAGAGAACAACATTCTTATGGTTTGCAATGGAGAAAGACTACGCCAAAAAAAAAAAAAATGTACAGTTTTATGACCCTTGAATGAGGCTGGGTCATATGTGTACATAATTAATTGAAATTATGTGATAACTTTCTCCAATTATTTTTTATTTTTTTCATTCCATTATCTCATTGTATGTGATAACAGATACTTGCAGAAGAATTATCATGTTTGTGACTCCTCACTTTGTTTCCACATCCTTGAAAAAACCTTAGTTCATGTATGTCTGTTTGTGATAGGTGCATAGTGTAAAATGCATATTGAACTAGCCTTTACATCCTTCATCATTCAACAGTAAAGGAGGTATAGAATTATGACTCGGGTATAGAAATTTAGGAGATGCCGTATTTAAAAAACCACAACCATAACAAATCTTATTCTATAGAAACAATACATATATACACTTTACACTGAACATTGATTATGACAAAATAATTGTCATCAGAGTAATGTCTTTGGCACGATTCTTGCATATCTCTGACTTTATTTTTTAATTTTTTGTAAAATTTTTTTATGATTAGCTATTGAATTTGTTTTCCTACATATTTTCCTTAATGTTCAACGGTTGATCTTAAAAAAAAAATTGTTAGAGTTGCGTAAGAATCGTGAAAAAAAAAAAACATTACTCTTGCCATTAACATGATGGTATTGAAAAGCTAACTAACCCTAAGCCAATCTCCAACCCAAACTGATAAGTAAGAGAGAGATCGAAAAGACTACCTTTTAGAGGTTGAAGACCCAAATCGTTGGTTGTAGAGGAGATAGAGAGAGAGGTGTTGCGCCAGGAAGAGAGAGAGCAACGTCTCCGTCTCCGGTGGAGGAGAACGCCCAAACGACGAAGTTAGAAGAATGCCGAAACACCGGTGGAGGAGAGAGGCGGTTTGTTACTGATCCTTAATGGAGTAGTTGCAGAGAGAGAGAGGCATTCCGTTCCTAATCCTTAACGCAATAGTTGGAGAGACAGAGGGAAGGGGGGGGGGGGGTTCAAACTTGGGGAAATTTTTAATCTGAAATTTCCCTCCTCTCAGTTTTACTTGAGTAGCTGTTTTTTTTTTTTTTTTGATTCGTTGAGTAGCTGTTCTGGTGTTTATATATATGTATGAATAATGATTCAATGTCACCCAAATATACAACTTTTCACCACCTTGTCTATGTGGCAAGGTGGTCCCCCACTACTTTTTGAGTTTTTTTATTTTTTAAAAATAAATTAAGGTGAGGGACCACCTTGCCACATAGACAAGGTGGTGAAAAGTTGTATATTTAGGTGGTAGTGAATCATTACTCTTATATGTATAGATACACGTGGTATTGTGCCATGTAGGCACATATAGGTGAAAGATGGGCAACAGAATGAGGCGTAACATTTATCTTGGAAATAATTTGCAATATGTGCGGAGGTATTTTGATTATTCTTCTTAAATTTTTATTTACTTCATCTACTTTGTCATGTAGCATTAATTTATTAATGTTGTTGGTACTGTTTTCTCAATATATTTTCTTGCTATATAAATATTTTAATTCATAAATTGGAATGTTATATAATTGTACTCTTTAGTTTTTTTTTTTAACAGATAATATGAATCACCATATATTACTGAAGAACACCCGAAGACAATTACAGAGAATAAAGGTACAAGACCCCATAAACCCTGAGCCATAAAAATATGACTTAAAACAGCTATCTAAACAACACACAAACATTACATGAACAACGTTTGAGCCACTCTTTACGTTTAAGCACAATCTAAACAAATAAAAAAATGGTTAATCTAGCTACTATGCCAACAAATAATCCAGTAACAATTGAGCATTACAAAGGCAAACCGTGAACAGAAAATAAAAATAAAAAACCCAAACAGAAACCAAACGAAAATCGGCGTCGGGAAAAAGCTGTAACCGGCAGCAGCGTGTGTAAACTGTAAACACGCACCTTCATCGGGGACCTCCATCTGTAGCAGACGACCGCCAAAACCACTGATTTCCAGCAATCTCTGCCATAGAGAGGCGCATGTCATGAATGACCTAGCCGAAGAATACAGATCTGACTCTAAAGAAGACATAAAAAAAGCACGGCCATAAAAAACTCGCCAGAGACACACCAGAAAAGTTGCTCCCCAAAATAGATGTCCCGTGTAGCCTTCTACCAGGAAAACCAACAAAAAAAGCACAAGGAAAAACTAAAAAGCAACCTCCATAGCCCTAGAAGGACTAGGAGAATATTAACCACCATCGAATCTAACCCAGGGGAACAAAACTTCCTAGAAGGGATATGAGATAAACCAAAGCAAAGAAAACAGAAAAAAAACATAAAGAAAATGAGAGAGACCCTTCCCTCCTCCCTCACCGGCCGTACCAAAAAGAAGAATAATTATACCCTTTAGTTGAAATATGATTCAAAACAATGTCATTGAAGCTACAAATATATTTATCTGGACTTTTTTTTTTCTTTTCTTTTTTTAAAATAATTTTTATTTACAATTTTTGTAGAAATTGAATATAGGTTATTGCTTTTACTTCTTTTGGAAATTATTTGCACTCGTATTTTTCTTTTTTGTTTCAATTGTCCCTAGATCCCCTCTGTTGGGATCACTATTTGTTTTTTTCATAGTATTGATTGAATGAAGATTTAATTGTTAAAAAAAAGAAAAAAAAAAAGGTACAAAACTATGGTGCTATTAAACATGATAAATTACATATATTATTTTGATCGAATAACTCAACTTTATTTTATTTTATTTTATCTAATTTATAAATTATATATTAATTTGTACACATGCGTGCTTTTGTGTGGTTATATAATTTGTAAACACCAGAACATGTCTCGGGTTAGAGAAATTATTCATTTCTCTCGTGCTCTTTTTTTTTTTTCTTCATCTTTTTACTTTTTAAAATTATAATTAAATATGCCACAAATTTAATAATAATTTTTAAAATTAAAAAATTAGGAAAAATAAATCATGAGAATGTATAGCATGTCTCTTCAAATTATAGGCTAATAATAACTGGCATGCGAATTGTTAGGTGAATTTATAAAAAATTAGTGTTAATTGATTATAAGAGACTACTTATAAAATTCACATGACTAAATAAAAATGAGAAATGTTTTTTGTAAATCAATTGGGTGTACACCATCAACGTCGTACACCCAATGCATTTAACATCATGAGACCCACACTTGATGTATACCTAATTAATATACAAATAACATATTTTAATAAAAATTGGGCCGTTAAATCACTTATCCGGTTATGTGGGTCTTATAAGCGGTATCTCACATTTAACTCCTCAAATTCTTTCAAATTTAGGTCGCATTTGGGATTGCGATTTTGTAGACAAAAAATGCGATTTTAAACCAAATTGCAAAAAATGAATCGTTTGAGAATACGTTTTTAAAAATTCCAGACAATGAGTTTTTTTTTTTTGAAAATGTAAAATTTTAAAGGTTAACCTGCTATTTTAAATGCCAAACTACAATTTTACAAAACGTTTAATTGCATTTTTAAAATTTATTTTTTTAAATCATACATTTTAAAATTATAATTTTTAAAATCGTAAACTTAAACAGACTTTTTGACAAATAATTTGAGAGGATTATAGTCAAATGGAACACTCAACATTGTTAAACCCTTTAAAAAACAAAAAACACTCAACATTATTAAACAACGAAATACGAACCGTGTCAGAGTCCGACCCGGTTTATTGGACATTAGATACCAATAAAACTAAAAGCAGCTTCGACTGAGTTAGGGATTTGCCTTGTGCTGCTCGTCGAAACAACGAAGAAGCCCAGAAGTTCCACCGGAAATACGAGAAACCGATTCGGTTTGATTGCTCGGAATCATATAATTCTGTGAGTGACTTAGTTTTTTTCTAGTTTTGTGTGCTCTTATTGTTATCCCTGCTCTCTCTTTCTCCGTTCACATTTCGGTTCTGGTTCTGAGAAAATGTGAGAGAAAGCAAAGGTTCGACTGTAACGGTTAACGTTGTCACTGAACCCAAGTCGGGGTTTTATGTCTCCTTGGGCATCATATATAATATGATTAATGACATTGTTTTCTAAGAGAATGAAATCTTCATTGCTTTTCTTTTGCTTCCGCAACCACGCAGAGCTTTGGTGTTTCTTTGCTATTTTCTTTATAATTATTTGTATACCTTTAAATGATTGGAACTGCTATCAAGAAAGAACGAGCAATAGTTAAACCCATCACATGGTATTCTTTTTGGTTGAGTTTGCTTAATGTTGTTGAAATTAGCAAACATGCTATAAGTTATAGAACTACTCAACTATCTAAGTTCTAATATAATGATGATTTGAGGTAAGTGTTTGGAGATTTCTTAGTAGGCGCATTTTTTGGTCATGGTGGCTCTTTTACGGCCCTATCGCCGATATGAAAATAGGAAAAAAGTTTTAATGTATTGATAATCCAAGGTGTGATGAAAGAAATTTATGGTTTACTGGTACTAAATGTCTGATTAATCATTGGGTTTGCTGTAGTTAGAGGCTTTGGAAAATCAATGTTTCTTAATTTTGGGTTCTTTGTCATGATTAATTTTTAATTGTTTTCATTCGTTTTGTCTACGTTTTTTCACTCGTGTCCGGATTTCAGTGGGCAGGTTTGCCTTATACTCGGTAGATATGTCTGTTGCGTTGACGCCTTCTAAGAGACCACATGATCGGAACCTTACAGAGCCTAATGGAAAAGGGAAGTGGCAAAAGACGCAGAATCAACCTGTGAAATCCTCTCCTGGGAGTGTTGTCTTCCGTTTACTCTGTCCTGCTTTCAAAACTGGTGGTGTTATTGGAAAAGGGGGCAGCATTATATCTGAAATTCGGCAACAAACTGGTGCAAAGGTCAAAGTTGAGGAAACTGTCCCTGGTTGTGATGAGAGGGTTGTTGTTGTTGCGGGTTCTGATAAAGAGGCTGAGGTGACAGCTGACCTGAGCCAGAAGGCTGGTGGTGAAGAGGCAAAAATGGATGAAAAGCATGACAGTGAAATAGAACAGAGTGAGAACAATGAAGACAAAGAATCTGGTCCTGTGGCAGATCCTAAATTGGATAAGGGAATTTCATCCGTGCAGAAGGCTCTGTTACTTGTTTTTGAGAGAATAATAGAAGGAGACATGGAGACGGGTGGAGGGGAAGAAGACAGTAATAAACCTTCAATTATTTTGAGGTTACTTGTGCTTTCCAGTCAAGTGGGATGCCTTTTGGGAAAGGGTGGCAGCGTAATCAAGCAGACGTCAGCTGAAAGCGGGGCACAAATACGGATTCTTCCTAGGGACAAACTTCCTCAGTGTGCATCAGTTGCTGATGAATTAGTTCAGGTAGGTTTGGATGGATTTATTGTTATTTAGTACATTATAATTAGTAAACCGCAAATATTTCACATTGTCAGTACATGTGATAAGTTTTAATGGGCTTACTGCTATTTTGTAAATTCAACTTTATATTATAATGCTGATACTGGGTATTTATCTGAAGTTGGTGAGGTTGTCACAATGCTAAAAAGACTTGTTTCTGTTTATGACATAATGAGCACATATGGCATGGAAACTCCATTAGTGAATTACTGCTATATGTATGTTCATGAAATCATAGTTTTACTTATATTTCAACAGTCTCATTAAAAGAAAATCTTATTGCCTTGGGGATGTTGAGCAGTTAAAATATGTAAGAAGAGCATCTTTGCAGTCAAATCCTTGGTTGTGTTTGCTGCACAAAAAAAAATAAAAAATGAATGAAATAACTTAGACTTATGTTTTATAGAAGTCAAAGTACATATTTTTCCTTTTTTTTTTCTATAAAAAAGAACAAATTTCTTTTTCGCCCACCCTGGAGACCCTCGGGGTGGGGGAGTTGGAGGGGTATGTCCACTAAAAAAGACAGATGATTCTGGCAGTCAAAGATAAAACCTGAGGGTGTGATTCCCCTTCCCTCTTTTTGGCTGAAACAGTAGGTTTTGCTGCTTTTCTTTGCACTCCTCTGATTGAGAAACATATCCAATGTTTTCGAGTACCACATATAAATGCTAATGTTCTTGATTCATGAAGTCTTATTTGTACCGTGTATTTCCTTAATCCACTGCAGATCACTGGGGAAGTTGATGCAGTTAGGAAAGCTCTTCAATCTGTTTCTCAACAGCTTTTGGAGAATCCACCTCGGGATCATGATCCCTCCTCTACCAACTCTTCAGGGCCACCATCTCATTCCTTTGGTCAATTTCATCCTAGGCCAGATGTTTATCCACTGCCCAACCGTTCTTTTGCTGCTCCAGGAGCACCCTATTCTTCTGGACCTCGTGATGTTGCTGATTATAATTCTGCTGTTCCTCTGATTGCTAAATATCATGAAACTGGTATCCCTGGTCGAATGAAGCCTACACAGGAAGTATTAACCTTTCGATTACTGTGCCATGATGAAAGGGTAGGTGGTGTGATTGGAAAGGGAGGAACAATAATAAAGACTCTTAAGCAGGAGACAGGTTGTGAGATCAAAGTTATGGAAGGTGTGCCTGATTCACAGGATCGCATTATCGTCATATCTGGTGCAGCGGTATGGTTAAGCTTGCTTGATATCATAAAATTTGATGTATTTTTTTGTCTTCTCTTGCTGAATAATTTCTGTTATTGCTTCATGGAGTAATTTTTTATTAGTGCTGACAAAATCAACTGTTGCAGCACCCTGATGATAGGATATCAGCTGTGCAAGATGCAGTTCTTCGTGTGCAGACAAGGATAGTCAGAGCTGTACCAGATAATAAGGAGCAGAGCATATTAGCAAGGCTTCTTGTTTCCTCCAATCAAATTGGCTGTCTCCTTGGCAAGGGTGGTTCCATCATAGCTGAAATGAGGAAGTTATCTAGGGCATATATTCGCATATTGGGGAAGGATCAGATTCCAAAGTGTGCTGTAGAAGATGAAGAAGTCGTTCAGGTGTGTTTGTATGTAGTCCATTGAGCTTGATAAGGTTGGACCCTTGAAAACGTATCAAATGGTTTTTTTAATGGTACATCATTCCTATGAAATTGCTCATAATTTGTTTCTCATTGACATATGATCAATTGTTCACAATAAAGGTATCAGTTGACATGGCATCTTTACTTGCCAATGGGCATTCCTTTGTCATTTCTAAGAACTTGTCTTTTTCTGATTATTTTGTGCTTACTATGCTTGTTGCTGATGCTGTTTTTACCTTTGACAGATAAATGGAGAATTTGATGCAGTTCAAGAGGCTCTCTTGCAAATAACAACGAGGTTGCGGCATCATTTTTTCCGTGATGCGTTTCCTTCTATTAATTATTCTTCAAATCCTGCATTTCTGGATCAAGTATCTCCCTTCCCTTCATATATGGGAAGGAGGGAACTCTCACCTCCAGGAATGTATTCTAATCTAGGCCCATCATTTCACAAGTTTGATGCTGCTGGTGGCCCGCCTCCACATGGTGGTTTTCTTCCCCATGATGATCGTTCCCCCTTCATGCACAATATTCATAGACTTGGTGCCCCCCCTTTTTTATCTGAAAGAAAGCCGTGGGGTCCTCAGGTACTGAAGTACTACAATGGCTTTTTCTATGATTGTGTACAAGTTGTTTGGGGTAGCCAATTTGAACTTACATGATGTGTTTCTAGTGCTGTTGCCTTATCGATTAGCAGCATAAGCTCTTACCCCCTATTTTGTATGCCATGATAAAATGTTGGAAACCGCACTAGAATTTGACATAAGAGAAGTAGATTCTTCTTTAGTAAAAATATCAATAGCTACTGAAGAATTGTAGCACTTATGTGTACCAAGCGACCAAAGAGAGAGAGAGAGAGAGAGAGTATAAGTTGATGATTCACTCTATATTTCCTAAACTGCCTTGTAGGGACTAATTGAAGGTGGTGGCCCTATTGGCTTGCCAGACTTTGCTGGAGGCCCCCAAAGAAGATTTGGGTATGTATACTGCACATTTTTTATTTATTTTTTTTAAGAATTTTTTTTTTAATTGCTCTCCTAGATTTTGAGTTTTTTTTTTTTTTTTTTTCTGTCACGGTTTACTAGAGGAAGCCAATCAACTATTATAACAAGCACCACTCTTGAAGTTGTCGTTCCTAGTTCTATTGTTCCCATAATCTATGGAGAAGATGGTGAATGTTTGAAACAAATTCGTCAGGTACATTGTTTCATCTCACAATTCATTTGTAGATTAGATTTACATGCTTAAACTTTACGCTTCTTGGTTATTAGAATCTCCATTAACATGAATGGGACAAACGCGTTGCATTTAGCATATCATATTAATTTTGGGTGCATGTGTAATTGGACCAACCCGTTAACAGTGATTAATTAGCTTCCCTGTAAACAACTTGCACACTCATAACTTGTAAGAAACTCAGTTTACCACAGAGGTTGCAAATTTTTTATTTTTTTGCTTGTATCAAAATGCTCCTTTAACAATAACTGTTTTCAATCAATAATTACTTATCAAAAAAGCTTTAGCAACTCCAATATACACTTTTTTCAGATCTCTGATGCAAAAGTTGCAATTACGGAGCCAAAGCCTGGGGCAGTGGAAACTGTGATTATAATATCTGGAACACCTGAACAAAGCCATGCTGCGCAGAGTCTTATTCAAGCATTTGTATTGAGCGAGGCTGAGTCCAGTTGATCTCTTCATTCAGGTGGTACTGTTGATGAGCATATCCATTTGTTCATTAGCATAAAACATAGTATGTTATGCTTCTTGTTAGTTTCTTTGACTTTTTATAGTTTGCAGAATCAATCTGATGTATGATGCTTAATTTATGTTATTCAAACTTGCTATTACTACAGTTGAGGATCTTGAAGACCAGAGATTGTGGGAATTCGAATGGTGCTGTTCTGTGAGTATACTGGAACTTATAAACTCAAAAAGAAATGGGATGTTAATCTTTGCAGACCCATTACTCTTCATAGAAAGCACTCCAATCTCACTTGAAATTTTTTCTTGTAGAAAGCATGCCTTCTCATTATCACTTGAAGACATAAGGAGCAATTGAATTGTATCTTTGATGTCCATGGAAGTCTTAACCTAAGACAGTGTTTGACTTGTATATCTGGTTGGGATGATGAGATTGTAATACACTGTGAAGAACTTATATCTGGGACAGATTTGTTCTCATATGTCTATGCACACTTATGCATGTGAACCTTTAACCACGCCAGATAACCTCCCTTTGATACCTTTCGAAATATTTTTAGTTGAAATCTCCTCCTACATGATGTTGTTCACTCAGTCTGATTCGCAAAGGAAAATAAAAAGAAAATTATTTGGACAGTATTTGTACTGCTCTGTCTTACTTTTAGTGAGTATTGTAAGTTTGCCAAAGGGCATATGCCTTGTCTTTTTTTTTTTTTTGATAAGTAAGAAGATTTTATTAAAAAAAGCGTAAAGCACCCTAAGTACACAGGAAGTATGCATAGGAACAACCCAGCTAGCCCACAAAAACAAAGGAATATGCCTTGTCTTTTACTAGCTAGTACATGCATGGTGTTATCCTTTTCAACATGACTCGAAATCTCATTTTATGAATAATAGAACAAATGATCTAGATGATGTGAATACTATATATTGTTTCTTTACTGCTGTAAGTTAGGAAACTCTATTTGCCACCTGCATTTGTAATATTAGTAATATTTCTTTTCTAGTTTGTTCCAGAGTTAACTCTTCAATGGGTCATTTTAAGGTTATGGATGTCATCTGGTAAATTAAAGACCATATATTTTACTTCTGAATGATGCGGTAACAGTCCTTAAACTGTTTATTACTGATATGTATACAATTGCTAGCTAAAAGTAGGCCGTACTTTGCTTTTCTGGTTATTCTACGAAGTTCCAGAATTAAGTTGTTTCTCTTGAACATTGTGTTCACAATACCGTGAGTACCACATAAACTGAACATATTTTCTCTAGGTCTTCACAATTTTCCTAGAAGCCAAACGTGATGTGAGCATGTTGAAATATTTTGAAACGAAATGATACTAGTTTATAAATTTTGGGAAGTGCAAATTACAATGGATTTGCTTAGATTGTGAAAGCTGTAAATGCATGTCTGGTGAAAAAGGTTTTATACTGGCAGTAAATTTTCTTTAAGAAGTTGTTAAATGTAGCATTGATTATGGATCGGAGCCGTTAAAGTATTGATGAATAGTATTTATCCTTATCGTCACTTATGTAAGTGTGGCTAATAGGCTTGAAAAACTTAGTAGGGATTTTTTATAGAGTTAATTTGGGGATGAGTTTTAGTTCTATTTAGTGAATTGGTAAAAAATTTGTATTCCAATAAATTAGGAGTTTGGGGGTAAAAAATCAGATTCAGTTTAATCGAGCTCTTTTGGAAAAGTGGTTAATGACGGTATGCTACAGAGAGGGAGGCTTTGTGGAGATTGGTGGTGGAATCTAAGTATGATAGTTTGAGGGGAGGTTGGTGTTCTAAAGAAGTTGCGGGCCCTTCAGAGTGAGACTTGAAATTATACAAGGAGGGGGGTGGGAAGCTTTCTCTAAATTTGTTAGATATGAGTGAGATGGGAGATGGGATCAAGGTGAGGTTTTGGCATGATTTATAGCGTGGGGAATAGCCCTTAAAGATTTCTTATTTGGACTTATTTAGTATTGCATGTAGTAAGGATGCGTGGGTGGCGGATCTTATGTAGTTCCAAAATGGAAATATCCAATGGAATATATTCTTTACCCGACCGGTGCATGATTAGGAGATGGAAGTGGTCTCTTTTTTTTTAGTTGTATTCTCACATAGTAAGGCAATGAGGTGATGATAGAATTTGTGGGATCCCTTCCAAAAGGAGAAAGTTTGAAGTGAAGTCCTACCATAATGAGTTACCCATTCCAGTAAGTTCTCATTTTTCTTGGAAGAGGATTTGGAGAGTGTCGTTCTTTGTGTAGGCGGCGGCCTTGGGAAAAACATTGATTTTGGATAATTTGAGGAATATGAACATCATTGTAATACCCTAATCCCACATTGGGAAGATGAATAGCTTACATAGAGTGGGTAGATTATAAAAGCATTAATAAGTGCGAAGTCTCATATTAGTTCCTTATTAGATGAGATAGGGCTTTATTAGTAATTCTAGGAGGGATCCAAATTGACTAGTTATTTTGGAGAGAGCGCAGATCTGGCTAACGCGTTTTTTGGTTGTTACAAATTGTAACACCTTAGCCCCACCACATTGGGAGATGAATAGCCCACAAAGTGTGTAGATTAAGGCACTGAGTGTGTAGATTATAAAGGCATTCATAGGTGCTAAGTCCCTCATTGATTCCTTACTAAGTGAGAATACGCTTTATAAGTGATTACAAGGGAGTTTCAAATTGATTAGCCCTTTTGGAGTGATAGTGCAAATGTGGCTAGTGCTTTCCCTGGGTCGTTACAATTGGAATCAGAGCAACCTAGTAATATCATGTGGTATTGGAGTACTGCATGACGTGGCCATGCCAAGGATGCCATGAATTTGAGGAGGGAGATTGTAGCACCCCAATCTCACATTGGTAAGATGAGTAGCTTACATAGAGTGAGTGGTTATAAAAACACTCATGGATGCTAAGTTCCACATCAGTTCTCAACTAGATGAGAATATATTTTATAAGGGATTTTAGAGAATTTTCAAATTGACTTATCCTTTTAGAGTGATAGCGCAGATGTGATTAGTGCTTTCCTTAGATTGTTACAGTCATTATAGGGAATCAATTGATCACACTCATTATGAAATAGCAAGAGAATTATGGAGTTTGGTGTTTGGTTTATGCCTAGAAGGGTTAGAGAGTTGGTGAGTTGGAGGGGACAAATGAGAAATCATAATGTTTTGGAAGTTTGGAGGTTGGCTCATTTGTGTTTAATGTGGTGTACTTGGAAAGAGCGGAACACAAGCAACTTTGAAGATTGAGAGTCTTCAGTGTTAGACGTGAAAAATATTCTATTCAAATCCCTCTGCACATGGAACCACGGCTTTGTTGGACATTTCAGGGCTGGTAGCAATTTTGTTTTTTGTTTTGTTAATGTTTTTTTTTTTAAAAAAAATAAAAAATAAATTAAATAGAGGTATTTTAACAGTAAATCCAAACGGTGACATTGCAAATTTTTCTCCCTTTGTAATCATTGTTGCTAATAATTGATTTTTCTCCCTTTCCCGGTCGTAGGCAATTGTCAACCAAGTAAATCCTTGTATTGTGGGCTTGCAATTTTTCTTCTTAGAATGTGATTTTTCATAATAGGTAAAATTTAATGTACTACCAAAATCTATAGAACCGACTATGCTCACATTCACTGAATATTTTGTTGGAGCTTCCTCACTCCTGCCCCTTTTTCCTCTTTTGACATGTATCGGGTTTTTATGATTGTAGTTGGTGAAGGCCAAGTTCTGGATGCAGGTATGTGGTGGCTTTTTTGTTTTTTTTTTTTGGGATTCCGGTTGGACGATCCACCGCCAAATGGGTTGCTGATTGCAGAGGTACATGCTGAGAGACATTTAGGTTGTGATTATCTGGCAAAACTTAGGGCACTAATGAGGCAGCAAACTGAACATGTAATGTTATTAGCATACTTTTTTTTGGGTAAGTGAAGATCAATTAGTTGTTTAGAGCAAAATTCTCCCGCATTTGAAGTGCATGATTCTTGTTACTGCTAGAATTTTATTCTCAAGCAAGTGGAATATTGGAAAATCTATATTCCAATGAATGGAGGAACATTAATGCATTTGCCATTGCTTACGATTACTAAGAGATTTATGATGTCTTTTCTCAAAATCAACCTGAATTATCAACTGGCTGTCCTGAACTAGGAGAAAGCAGCAGTTTTGAGTCCCCCTGGTTGTGTATAAAATTTACTAGAGTAAGTCTGTTTAGTAAACTGCTATACGACAGCCATATAATTTGATGATGTAGTAGTAATGACAAAAATAAAATAAAATCAATGGCTGATTTTTATATCATCTCGGTTATATTATAGTCGTATAACAGTTTAATCTAAATAGCATTACTCAATTTACCAAGCAATAGTGCCTACTGCCTAGCAGGTGTTAAATTCATGCATGTTATGCCCCTAATTGATCTCTGAATCTTGTTCAGGTGTCATCTCTTATAATATCCTAGAAGGTTTTGATGCATCTGTTACATAATTGAAAGGTTTGTTAATAGTTTCTGCTATAAAAGTATTTTTCTCATAATTTGTTTTAGTTACAAATCTATTTCAAAAGCTGGTGCATGCCAATTAAACTGCTTCCACGTGGTGTTAAATTGGTTTAAAACATTATCAACATTATTCCAACCATAGTCTTTGGGACAAAATCAATAATTCGATCAATTTTCAGGTAGGCCTTGCTCTAGTCTCTTTAGGGTTTATGACTTTCTTGGTAGTACCCTTTACCTGCTCATGTGTCCATAGCCAAATACTTTAGTATTCGAGTTATGTTATGTTCGCAGAGATGTGTTTGGTGTCATTTTCCTACACATTACTTGTTCATCTTTTATTTAAATTCACAATTGATTTTGTATGACCCATATGTGGTTTCCACAGATTTAATTGTGGATTGACACATCTTTCGTACGGAGATGGACAACCAATAGATAAGAGAATGAAAACAAATATTTTTCATATTCGAATAACCAACACATTGCAGGATTCCTCGTGACAGGAGTTTTGCTCATGGAGCTATATTTGTTTTTCTTTTAGAATAGTTCGCATGCCTTTCTTAAACTACCATCTAATTGATAATGTTCTCCAAATTATCAATAAATTGTTAATATCCTCACAGGCCAATAAAAAGACAAAAATAACCTAATTTTTTTTTTAGTAAGACAAAATATTCCTATAAATTGGGAAAAAAGTTAAAAAAAAAACATTTTTTTTTATTATGATTTTTTCTTATTTCAAATTTTGCTACCCAATGTTTTTTTTTTTTTTTTTTTTTTAATTTTATTAAGGGCATATTTGTCATTGGAGTTACATTGACAATTTTTAGAAGTTTGGAGGGAATATTATCCTAATTAAAAGTTTGAGAGGACATTGTCAAAATGGTAATTTAAGGTGGGGTATGTAGACTTATATATATATATATATATATATTTTTTTTTTTTAAGTGATTAGAGATTACAATCCTTGGCAAGAATGTTAGATCATAAGGAAGCTATCATATATCATTTAGAAGAATACCACTCTCAAGTCTATTGAACCAACGCTGAATTATTTGTCTGTCATTATGCCAGGACTAAACATTTATCAACATTATTCCAACCATCCATCCATACATATCAAATACATTGCTTTTGAAGTGCTAATCCAAGATCAACATGATATTTTTCCTTAGCAGAGTTGGTATTAAAAAGCAAATTCTTCAGAGAAATTACATTTACTCCCTCTAACACTAACACTACCATCATTTTTTGCAATGTCTTCCAATGTTTCTCCCTATCCATCATTGGAATTGTAATGTCCCCTTTTCGATATCTAAAATGACAAAAAATACACTCCATAAGAGAAAAAAAATTTAGAAAAAAGAGAGAAGTAATTTTTATTTTATGGAATGTATTTTTTTCATTTTAGGTCATGGAAGGAGGCCGTTGCAATTTCGATGGTAGATTGAAGCATTGCAAGAGAGACTGCATTGATGCCTTTCTATGCAGATAAACTAGGCTTGCAATACCCCTTTTTTTTTTTTTTTTTTTTTTTTTTTTTTTTTTTCATTCTGATACAATTTAAGAGAGAAAAGATAGACAGACTATTAATTCTTATCAAAGGAAAAAGTATCACGTACTACTCCGAACCAAGGCTTGAGCATGTGACCGGAGATTTATTGCTGAGATTTGAAGGGTTTGTATGTCTTGAGATCATGGGCAAGGCCTTCAATGGATCCGGCGGCGGCGACAATGGATACTATCAAACACGCCCAACTCAATATCTTTAGCCACGTCCATGTGAAAGAGAACTTCTTCAATTTAGCCTGGGCGATGTACATCTCAATGGGGAAGTAGACGGTTAACGGCCAGAAGGAGAGAGCCCCAAGCAGCCCCAAGAAGTCATTGAAGAATGGGAATGTCATGGCTATCACTGCCGTGATGATGACGTATACCGTCCGCCACACTAGCCGGAAGGAGTTGAGGCAGTACATGCCACATAATGGAACGTCAATGGCGTACTCACTCGTAATGAATTTGTTATCAGGCCATTGTTTCTTGCACCACCTTTCCACAAACCCAAACAAGGGTTGACAAAAAACCTGTTCCCAAAGAATAATGTTGGATATCATTTGTCTATTCTACAGCTATCTCTTAATACTAATGTACTAGCTTCAACCAGTCTTTAAATCAGTCTTTGTTAAAAAAATATATAAAAAAATACAAGGGTCAGTTGTTACATGCTACACCTACACCCCATCAACTTAGTGGTAATGTCCATCAGACCTTAAATAGACTTATGTTAAAAAAGAAAGAAAAAAAAAAAATTAAGGGTTGATGGACATTGCCACTTTAGTCAAGTGGTATAGTGGTGTAGTATGTAGCATTATTCTTACTCATGCTAAAACCACATTTTTATCTCATAATTATCCTACAATTCTGATGTGGTAGTCCAATCAACCTTTGAATCAGTTTGTTAAAAATAATAATAAAAATAAAAATCTAAGGGTTGGTTGGGACTGTTGCATCATTATTGTGGAATAAAAATGTAATATCTAGCATTGAGTAATGCTAGCTAGCGACAATTTTTTTTTATTCTCTTTTTATCCTCTCAAAGTTGACATGACTTTTAAAATCATCATTGTATTTGAGATGAATCTTTATTGAATTTTGATATAATTATGATTTAAAAAGAAACATCAACTTAGAGGATAAAGAGAGAATAACAAGACGGCCCCTAACTTTACTCAACCCCAAATTATCACTTGAGATCCTCTACGAAAAATAGAAATGGTTAAGATCAGTGGCGGACCTAGGTTTATAAAAATGGAGGGGCCAAATTGAAAAGAAAAAAATAGAGGGGGCAAAACTAAAAAAATTAAAAAATTAAGGGTAAAATTTTTAATTTTTTTTTTTTTTTTTTGGGAAATTTTTTTTTTAGGGGAAAATTTTGGGGCTTGGGGGGCCAGGGCCCCCCTAGCCTCCATGTAGGACCGCCCCTGGTTAAGATTGCCTCCAGAGAAAAAATAATTACAATTATCTCTCTCAATCTTACAATCCTGACCGTTTATATTTTTACGGGAGATTTTCAGTATTATTATTATTATTATTTTTTTAATAACTTAGAGGTAAAGCCAAACTGGCAAAATAATGTAAGAAATAACAAAGGTTTACCTGGTAAGCACCAATGAGATGGATGGCAATGCAAACATTAGCGAAGTCGATTAGCCAGAAAGGTTCATAGAATCCAAACCCAGTGAGGAAATTCCCCGGTGCCTCATTTCCAAATGCTGCGTAGCCAACGCACCCGCATAGCACGTAGAACATAGTCGTGGTTGACACACCAAGAAGGCTTGCCCTCTTCATCACCTTGTTCTCTGCTGGGCTTGATTTCAGTGTGTCCTGTAATAAATACACTTATCACGCCACTTACTAAATAATTAAATTAATTTTTTTTAATTTTATTGTTTTATTTTTTTTCCACTTCTGTTTAATTGTCACGCCAATTTATAAAGAAATTACAGTAAAAGTTATAATCTCTCTAAACTTCTATTATTTCTGCAATCTCTTTCCCCTATAAAGTTCAAAACCTTTCAATTTAGTGTATCAAACTTTCAATTTTTTATAATCTCATCCCTCCCGTTAGGGTTTGAGATTAAATCAGACGGTCAAAGAGTAAGATTACCTTTATATCTGTGTAAAATTTATAATATTACAAAATTACCCTTAAATTATTATTATTATTTTAAAATAATCGAGGTATTTTGAGAATTTCTCATCCGTCCGTTAGGATTTTACGAAAAATCCGAATAGAGTTGTGAGATTGTAAATTTTTTAAAGTTTGGTACGCTAAATTAAGAGTTTTTTTTTATTGAACTTTAGAGAGAGATTGCAAAAGTAGAGAAAATTCATAGGAGTTAAGTAAAGTTTCTCCATTAATTTTTTTTTCTTTTCAAGATAACTCAATGGTAAAATTTAATTTGGAGTTTGGTTAATTTTTTAGATTAAATACTTTATATTTTGTAAGCTCAAATATGTAATTAAATAAGATGGAATTAATTAATTTTTTTTTAATATATAATAAATATTAAAACTCTACCTAAAGTTATAAGGATAAGTTTGGCCTACTTTACAAGGCCCCACGTAAATGAATTCAGACCATCCGATAAAGTGACGGGTTTAAGACGTGACAGATCGTGTGGATGTAACAGAACAGATAAAAGCACTACAACCAGAGGACAGAGGGCATCACGTTCAATGGCCCAAAGCGTAGAAATGCTTGTCCACCCATTAGATGGTCCACTATGAATCTTTGGCCTTTTCCAAGCTTAAAAAAAGAAAAGAAAAAAGAGAAAAAGAAAAAAAAAAAAAAAGGAAAAAAAAGAAAAAGAAAAAGAAAAAATCGAATATTTTCCTCGGAATATATTCACATATATACGAGGGCAGATATCGAGCTTGAGGTCCCCAAACTTATTACCTAAAATCCTTCAAAGTTGTTGCACACCGCCACTTAAACATATGAGCGGAATTTTCAGCAATTTTATTGTACGAATTATTAGTAACTTGAACAATAAATGCAAATTAAAGGTTCTTTAAAGAGTTTACTTGTTTGAGCATATTTCAGACAGTTTATCCTCTTACTTAAACATGTGAATGACTCTTGGCAATTCGAACAGTAAATCACTGAAAATTCAGATTCAAAATTTATAGGTGACATTCTAAAATAAATTATTTAATTCCCAAGATCTTAAACTTAGAAGGATAAAGTTTTCGTTTAAATGGGGCTGTGAATTTTTTTTTCTAATTTAGACTATTAAATTGATATGCCTTTAAAGCATGTGATTCTAATACGCATTTTTAATAGAATTAACACATGCATTATTAAAAATATACTTGAAAATCACGTATTTTAAGGACATGTCAATTTAAATAAATTGAAATAAAATGATTTACTCCAACCCTATATATATATATATATATATATATATATATATATATATATATATATATATATATATATAAAATAAAAAAATAAAAAAAATTATCCTAACCTATATACCATCTCATGTATCATTTTCTGTAAAATTCTAGGTACAGGATCCTTTTGTAACAAGAAGTTGATTTCAATATTAAAGCAAGAAAGATTGAATTAAATAATAATAATAAAAAAAAGGGAGAGAATAGAAGCAAGAAAGATTGAGAAAGATTTGTAGAATTTAAAATGGTAGTAAAAAACAAAAAGAAACGAATCCTTTGATTCATGTCCTCATTCTATTACACGTAGAAATCACATGCAGATGCAGTCAGAGATAGCTTTATGGTTATTTTTCGAGTCTAGCCGGCTCTGAAGTCTAAAGTCCTTTTCAGGGACACCACTGCTACCAAAAAAAGGCAGTCCCTACCATAATAGACTACACTTCCCATTGGATCCCTTCAACTTGCCCACCAAATTACTGGCCGGCCGGCGCCCTCCCTCCTAAGTTTAGGATCCCCCACCCTAATCTTTTAGACACTCAATATGCTAAAACATTCCAATATAATTCATCTAAAAATAATAATAGAAAAAACAATCAATATAAGATCTTATGTCAGCATTAAACTAGTATGGTAATATGTTAAATTATTACTTATTTTAAAAGTTTAATTGATGACAAAAATAATATAAATATAAATATAATTGTTTAATTTATATTTTAACTTCTTTTTTCTTTTTTTATTTTTATTTTTATTCACTAATGATCTATCTCAAATTTTCTTTTAATAAGTGAAGTCTGACCTATAAAGTATTTAACTGAAATGAAGTTAAAAGAGTTATGTTTCAAATTCACGATGACCTTTGTTATGATATACTTATATTATATTAAATCACTATTTATCCTAAAAATTTAAAAATAATATGGTAAATACTATATCTCATCCGGGCTGATATGACAGTGCTCATTAGTTCTTGGATTAAGCATAGTTATAAAGAAAACAAATTAACGGCTGATAGGTACTATGCATCATTAGCCCAATAAAATGAAGTAAATTAAAGTGTAATATTTAGTATTTCTGTTATTTTTCTAAAATAATAGAAAGATAAATTTATTTAATTAATAATAATACAAATAAATGACTTTAACCTTTTCCAAGAGAATAGCTTTTTCGGGTTTCGTTTTTCTTTCCTTCTGGCCTGAATTATAAAACTGGCATATTCTTTACTTTCTGATGCTTCTTCTTCTTCTTCCTCTTCTTCTTCTTTTTTTATAATTTTTTTTTTTTTTTTTTTTGGGTATAAGCAATACGACATCTGCCAAATCTACGCTTTGATAGCATGCCATGTGGTGCCGACACTTAAATCAGGCACGCATTTCAACTTTCAAGCATGCATGTCACATTATTATTTTGTTGAGATTCTTTTGTTTGAGACATATGTACCATGCATGCAAGACCATCATGCCACATGCCTACTGCATCATTTAAAATAATTAATACTAATATCAACAATAATTCTACTCTATCCGTACGTATAAAGAAGATACATAAGATTATGGATCCAGATCCCCGTCTACTATTTGTATTAAATCTAATATCTTTAATTTTCACAGTTTATTTTAAATATAAACCCTAAAAATCGCAATAACACGTATAAAAAGAGAAAGGGTAGTTCGGTCATTTGTTCGGCATCCAATCATCCCTTAAAATCCATTGATGAAAGTGACCAAATCACCTTTTCTTTTTCCTTATTATTTTTGGCCGTTTCTAACAGCTAAAAGGGAAGAGGGTGGTTCTATCACTCCTATACTTTACACAGTGCAAATCATACCTTCTCTTGAATTTGTTGTCGTGTTTTGGATCATTTACTTAAGGTCCATTTGAATTAGTGATTTTAAAAAGTGCGATTTAAAATAATGATTTTAAAATGTACGATTTGAAAAAAGTGATTTTTAAAAACGCAGTTAAGCATTTGGCAAAATCGCAGTTTAGCCTTTAAAATCGCGAATTTACCTTCAAAATTATGCGTTTTCAAAAAAGCATCATCTTATCTGCGATTTGAAAAAGCAGATTTTTCGCGTTTTCAAATCGTAATTTTTAAAAATGTAATTTCCAAATGATTTATGTTCTGCGATTTGGTTTAAAATCGCACTTATTGTCTACGAAATCGCAATATCAAACGCACCATTAGATTAGAGTTACATACGTGTTTTAAATTAACGACCTAACCAATATTAAAAAAGAAAATTAACAACCCAAATTAAATTCATTTCACGTGATCTTGATTCTTATATATATATATATATATATAAAGAATATGTTATACTTAATTATGTCTCCATCTCAATAGGTTGATTTGATGTGGTAGCATCAATCATTCTTTAATTTTTTTTTTTAATAAGACAGTTAAATAAAAATATGATAAGGTCGGAAGAAAGTTTAGTGTGTGTGTATATATATATATGATTCATAGATAAGGTAAATATATATAGAGGATAGAGTAGAGATCGAGAAGAGTTGCCTGTATCTCGATGAGGACGGTGGAGTAAGCATAAGCGAAGGCAATGTCACCTATAGCTTGGAAGGTCTTCCAAACCTTCTCTGGCCCTGACACGTCAACCCCAACCGTGACGCCGGTTAAGCTTGTCCTTACATGTCCCCCACCACCTTCATTTTCAATCATGGAAACCGCCTTAAATGGAAAGTTACTCACAAGTACGTATATACAGTAAAAGCAGCTGAGACGACAACGGTGTAGTACTGAACGACTGATCATATATAATTGATAACGTGAGAAAAATCTTATACGTAGGGACGTACCGGCAACTTTTGCTATGGAGAGGCCGAGGCCTATGGAAGAATAGGCGAAAGACATTATGGCTGCGAGGATTGAGAGCCACGAGAGCTTGTGAAAGTTTTGTATTTGGCTCAGAACCACTTGGATGCAGGCGAAGATTATCATGAATGGGTAGTTTGATGTGTTGCACTTCACATGGTGGCCATTTTTGTGGAAACAGTTTGACCTCTTCACAGCCCTGATTACGATCGATGGAGTGAAAAGTTAAAAAATAATTAGTGAGTGAGTTTCGAACAAAGAGGTAATTAAACTGCACACTCAAGACGTATTCGGACGGGTACACCTCATAAGATATCTTTAACATATATTGTTCCAATTACAATTTTTTTTTACGAATAAAATGATGCAACATTCAAAATTAGTATTAAAATTAACAAATTATTTTTTTAAAAAATAATTAATAATTAATTTTCACTGTCATATTATTTTAATTATATAAAAATTAAGAATCAATTGTTTAACTGTTTATTAAATAACATTTTCTCTTTCTATACCATCAAAACTGGAGTGAGTGATGTTGAAACTTACACCATGCTAATAGATGCCGTGATAGTGTAACCGATGGTAATCCCTACAAGGTTTAGATACTGAGCCAATCCACATAGCTGAACCTTCCGACCTCCTGCCAGAAGAAAAGCCAAAGAAAAACCCATTAATACTGGAAGCTATTTGGCATAGGGAAGTGACTTTTTTTTTTTTTTTTTTTGTCTTTAAACAATGTGTTCTTGGAACTCTCACCATATTAAAAAGATTGGTCAGAAGAAGATAAATGAACAGGCTAGGCAGCAAAATATCTGATTATCATACGATTACCTAGATTAGCTCTCACAACATCCATGTAGGTGTAGTTTCTCTTTCCGGTGACAGGGTCCGGTGTCCTGTAACAGTCCGCCAGAAGAGTGGAAGTGAAGTAGGTGATGCAAGAGAAAGCCATGAGAACAGCCGGTCCGGCCACCCAACCCAACTGTGCTATTGCCCATGCCAAAGACAGCACGCCGGAACCAATAACAGCGGTTATGATATGGGCACTAGCGGTTAGCCATGTTCCTTTAAAAAAAAAAGAAGAAGCAGACAAACTATGTCAGAAGACGAAAACAAGAAGACAGTAACAGGTTTTGCAATGAAGTATGTACGTAGTTAATTATTAATACCGGTTCTTTTGGGCCGGCCATCTTCGTCGAGGTTCTTCCGAATATCACCGTTGTCATATGCTTCTGAGCCATGTTCTATGAACATGGTGTTCTTCTGCATCTCCCTCGCCATCTCGCTGGAAGTGTGTGTGTGTGTGTGTCTGAGCTTAATTACTTGCTTCAAGAAATGGTTAAGGCTTCGATCGAGAGTATTTGAATGGGTGAAAAGGAGGGGATATATATTTGAAAAGGAGAAAAGTGATGGGGGTAATGATGGTGAGTAGTGTACCAAGTCAATTGGCAGAGAGTTCTGTGGAGTGGCCGAGTATATAGGTTAGGACAAGTATCCGTTTTTTCTATATCTACTTTTATAATTAAATTAAGTAAATGAGAAGAAGAAGATTAAAAAAGTATAAAGGCTCCATTTGCTAAAATTCTCTCTGAACCATACTTTTTCGTGTTTCTGCCTTTTGAAACAAAAATATTAATAAATAATTTAAAATATAAAATATTTAAACTTTTTTCATTTTTATATCATATCTTTAATTTTTTTTAAAGTTATTTATTAATATTTTTTACTTTTTTGGTATAAAGCAAAAAGAAAAGAGAGAAGACTTTAAGCAAACGTGGCAAAAAAACATTTCTCAAAATACATATAACAAGAGTAATGTTCTCTTTACATCTATATATTTATCGTGCTTGTTTTATACAGGTTTATGTAACATTTTTTAATTAGTTTATTTTTATTTTTTTAAGTGGTTAAAATTCACTTAAAAACATGTCACGTCAACCGATTTAAAAAAAAATAATAAATAGATTTGAAAAGTAGCATTATTCCATTAATAAATATTTTCTTTAGTTTTCCTTCAAAGTGGTTTAATCTAGTTTATAAAATTGAGTAATATTATTCTTTACACTCATTTATTACACTGATTGACGTGACGTGTTGGATGTAGTTTTTCTTTGTTATTTTTAAGTAGCTGATATCAGAAGCCATGCATTTAAAACATGTCACGTTAATCGATCAGTATAATAAATGAGTGTGAAAAATAGCACTACTCATTAAACTTGCATTTGTTCTTAAAACACGTAATAATTGTTACATTTATTTTTAATTTTTATATGCAATTTTAGTAAATCATGTAATTCATATTGCGTTTTAAAAAATGCAAAAACTTTTGTTGATTAAAAAAATGAAAATGGCAGTAGCAGTAATGACTAATGGAGAGTTATTGACTTTGAGAACAGTTAAGTTAGGAGTGGAATTATTGACAGAAACTTGCACCATCGAAGGTGGTGGTGTCTGGACTTCCCGGACCCCCCAAGGGTCCCCACATCTTGTGTTCTTGGCCGGGTTTGGTCCATCCACTTGGAGACTTTTGTTGGCATCCATTCATTGCCCATTTTGAAAGTTGGCGATAAATCATCGGCACCTCCCACAGGGTCGGTCCCTTTTTGGTCTTTCGTGGGTCACATCTACATCTTACTTTTTTTCTTTTTCCTTTTTTTTTTTTTAAAAAAAAAAAAAATCATATTTTTAATTTTTTTGTAGGTACACCTATGTGTATTAGATTAGCCCAAGTACCCGTGTCTAGTACCCGTAATTTGGCTCGTTTAAACTTGATTCAAAAGATAATGAGTAGTTTGTGAACACAATAATTTACTCGGTATATTAAATGAGACATGCATACTCGTATAAACTCAGCTTGACTCGAACAAAGCTCGTGAGCTCAACTTGTATAAGTTTGACTTGAATCGTTAAGTCGCTCGTGTGTGTGTATATATATATATATATATATATATATATATATATATATATATATATATTTTACATATAAGTTTTATGAATATAAAATTATATAATTGTAGTGTATAAATATTAACATAGTAAACATAATATATATATATGTAATACTACAAACATTCCATTTAAAATGTGAAGTAGAGATCAAAGTTAAAATTGTACTGAATTTTAATATTAATTTTTTTGAAGTAAAAAATATTAAATATAAAACTCCAATTGAGCTTGAGCCGCTCGAACTCAATTGGAGGCTCGGCTTATTAAGCTAGTTGAGTTTGAGCCAAGCTCGAACTTGGCTAGGCTCTTAATAAGCCAAATTTGAACAACCCTTCAAAACTCAACTCGAGCCAAGTTCGAACCCTTATTTTATGTATGAGTCGAATTCGACAGCCCCAAACTCAACTTGGCTTGGCTTGAATACAACCCTAATACACATCTTACTTTATTTCAATATGATGTAAATGTTGCAATATGATTTTTAAGAATCCAAACAAGTGCTTATTATTATTATTATTATTATTAATGGAGTCGGACACCTTAAAAAGTTAGTTACACGTTGAGGAGATTAAGACGTCGCACATTAATTCTTTCTTTACAAGGCGAGACTAGACTTTATATATAGGTGATTTTAAAGAGTTTCAATTGTAGCTTGACTAGTTCTTTCGATTTAATATCACAGATGTGATTAACATTTTTCTTAAATCGTTACAAATAGTATCATAGTAACCTAGTAACACCATGTTGCACTGAAACCACGTGACACTTTTTCTGTGTTTTTTTAATAAATTAAACAATGTAATTTTCATATTCACTTTTTATTCGTATAAGAAATAAACTATTTTTTATTATATATATGTGTCCAAATGTCCCTTAACTCAATAGTCTTTGAGCACCATCAGTAGCGTTATTAATAATTACATGCCACAACTCATCTAGAATCATGAGTTTCTTTCTTTCTCATACTCATCTCCTACAATATAGGTTGGTCTGCGTTCTATTCTTGTGCAGAAGATCACGCAAATTAAGGACGTACATATGATCTGATGATCTTTGTGTCTGTGCTTAGAATAATATGATTTGTTTGCCGTCCTGCTGTTTTTATGGCAACAACAAATGATCTATTTGAGTCATGTTTACAGGACAACAAAACATAATTAAGCCATACCCAATACAAACAATCATTTCAGCCATGTGATTGTCTCCCAGGATCAGTTTCTTTCTTCTTTTTCCTTTTTTTTCCTTGATAAAAGTTGAAAATTCAGTAAAAGATTTTAGCCATACGTAGTCCTGGCCTAGTTGTTATTGAAAGATGAGACATTTCAATAAATTATTCCATACCTTTTAGTAAGAATAAAGTTTTATTCCAATTAATGTGTTTGTTAATTTGATATCTGTCCTTATAATATATAATTTTCCCATCCATTTTAATAGGATTTACATAACATTTGAGAATATTATTAGTGAAGCAATAGGTCTTAAGCAAGGTAAAGTGATGCCTTTTTTTGTCCGTTTTCATTGGTTAATTTTTTAACAAATAAATAATAGAAAAATTGATAATAAGTGTTAAATCCATCACTCAAATGGTAAAATTTGGATTTTGTAGATCCTTAATTCTCTTTGTTGAAATATCCAAATTTCTTCTCCTTATTTTTATCTAACTCAAAAAAGAGGATAAAATTCCAATTTAAAGAGTGCAAAACACACATGCATGTTTAATTTGTTTGATAACATTTTTTTTTCTCCCTTCTGTTTTTTATTTTCAAAACAAAAACATTAACAAACTCAAAATTACTTTCATATTTATGTCACATCAAAACATTTTTAAAAAAAAAAAAACAAAAACATCTTTTAAAATGCATTAATACAAAGAGCAACTTCTTCGTTTATATTTTTTTTTCTGAAAAAACTAAATAAATAGAAATTGGATCGTATGAGATCTAGAGAATGGGTGATGGTAGACATAACAAGAGGGGTGAAGAGCTCAATCTTCTGGTTTTAAGTATATATATATTTAACCTAAAAATTAAGCTTAACTCATATCAAAATTAAACTTGATCCTTCATTCATGCTTTTGACCCCTTCCAATAAGATCGAAATCCGGTTCGTGTGGTACCATAAATTATATATCCTATATATAAAAAAGGGGAGATATATATATATATATATATATACCAACTTTTTAATTAGCTACAAGAATGGGATATGTACTCAAATTAAATTGACTCTTGAGCCAAGAATCAGGGCCCTAACTAATAGCATGTGCTCTGCGTATTTTAATGAAAAGTTTTTGGAGTTCCCCTTCATTCACGGGTTTTACGATCTCATCCAAAACAAGAGAAGAAGTAGCAACCAAATTTGCTTCGCTAATACCACCTAGCTCTTTGATCTCTAGCTTGTCACTATCGATCGCTATATGCCTATATATATTGTTTCACAGACTGCGTAAAAGTCTTCTTTGCTGGTATTTGTCATTAAACAATTTGATTACGCGGCGCCGGATGCAAGAAAAAAAGACACATCTCTATCGAATAAATTAATATGAAGGACAGAGCATATTTAAGCATCAAAATAGCAACATATATTCCCTGAATCCCTGCAGCAGGTAGATAAGCATATATATATCACGTTTCTAGTCAAAACCCAGCCAAGCAGTCTAATGAATTAACATCCGAAGAAAATATGAATTAACATCCGAAGAAAATGACAGTCTCTCATGCATGCATGCTCGATCTACTGTAACCGCTAAATGCTAAGCTGCTAACACTTCTTTGAATTGACCCATTCTCAGTCACAACTACTCATAAGCCATGCATCAATTAATTAACCCCTTGAAATTAATGACTCTAACCTATAGCTGTCTACCACCGTTTGAAACTGACCCGGATTGGATAGAGTTTTCTTAATTCAAACTAGGTTTGAGATTTTTTTTTTAATATAATTAATCTTTTAAATTGTGTGTGTATTTCTCATGTATTTTATTTAAAAAATGTCAGTTTATTAATTATATACATTTTTTTTAGACTGTTATTGGAGAAAACTTTGCCCTTATGATATACATGGGGTAGAATATATGTAACCTAATATACTCGATCTGGTGGCTTTGGCTTCATTTTTTTCATACCAAACTATTGCTTGGGCAAAGCCATATATATATATATTTTATTGCATTTATGTCCTTCTAGATGGACACCAGAAGAATACTTAAATGAACTCTAGCATTCCTTTCTCTCTCTTTCTCTCTCTCTCTATATATATATATATATAGATGTATTTGGCCAAAAGTTTATATGTGGATGTATTTGGCCAAAAGTCAATTATCGAGTCACAATGAATCTTGGCAACTTATACCGGGGATGAAGAAGTTTGTAATTTTTTTTTTTTTGGTAATTAAATAGAAAGTAAAAGAGGAAAAAGGAAGAAATAAAGAAAATGAAGATAAAATATTTATAAGTGGTTCGATTAAGAGACACCTATATCCACCATTAAGGAAGAGCTTGATAGAGCGATATCATGCTCTATTTATTTATTTTTCTGGCTATTAGGATCTATTTATAGAGCTTACAAATTATTTGAATAATTTCAAATGCAATCTAATTCTAATCAAATTCCTTCACTTAGAATAGACAAATCCTCGTTTATCACAAATTATTTATATCCTATTTATATACTCTAACATCTCCTTCAATCTCGAAGTGAGAGTTTGTAGCTTGAGTTTTGAAAATATAAAGTGAAAGAGGAAGAGGAATAAATAAATAAAATGCAGATAAAGAATTTACGGGTGATTCGATCGGTACTAGATACTTACGTCCACCGTTAAGAAAAAGCCCGATAGAGTTATAATGTTCTCTTGTTTATCTTAAAAAAAGAAAAAGAAAAATAAAAATAAATCTGCCCGTATACAAGGCTCTCTATTTAAAGAGCCTACACATTATTTGAATAATTTCAAATCTAATCTAATCCTAATCAAATTCTTCTGCATAGAGTAAACAAATTCTCATTTATCACAAATAATTTTTAGCACGGGGAAAGTTAAGCACCTCACTTTTGACTATAAACTCAATGATTGCTTCATTTCTCACCTTCAAATCAGGACATGATCGCTATTGAAGCCTCCATATCAAGTTGCTGCTATACAACTTAAACTTGCATGTCTGTTTCTGTTTGTTTTTATTGAATGTACTTTAAAAAAAACACTTGCATGTCTTTTATTGTACATAAATAGTACATTTCTATGATGTCACCATTCTTGCATTATTGGCCAAAATCTTTGATTGCAAGGATTGGAAAATATTGGAGACATATTTAATAATTGAGACACATAATTTTAGGAGATATATAGATAGATCACCAGCCTCTTTATGATAAGAAGAGGTTGATGGTGGGCAGGCAGAGAGAGATGACAAAGAAGTATAAATGATGAAGGGGAGCCATGTTTCACTCAGTCGATCGAAGCAGCCCACGAGTCATTTCGTATGAAAACGGAATCAAACAAAGTTGGCCGGGAGTGAAAGAAATTGTCGATCATATCAGCTATCACCATCCCTTTTGGAGAGAAAAGAGGAGACAAATTGGCAGGCCCCCCACCCTACAAAGAGTGGAGGGGTGCCCAAGTTTTGATTTTGAGTAGTCGTCACGATACTCACGAGAGTTTTATTACTCCAGAGAGCATCTCCAGTAATAATAGTCAAAGTAGTTATTGAAAAAGTATAACTCTTTACTTTAGTTACTATTTATTCTATATATATATATATATTCTTTCCAACAAATTCTCTATTCTACTATTTGTTTTCTTTAAATATTATTTTGTGTAGAAGAGAGTGTAAAAGAAAGAGGAAGAGAGAGTGTGAAAGAAGGAAAGGAAAAGAGAGTAAACAAGAAAAAACTGATCAATTGTAGTGTGAATAGTGAATAGGCTTTTCTACCTATTTAGTACTATTCACATTAGAAGAAAAAAAATCTATTATGCCCATTCTGCTGGAGCCGAAAAATGGTTCATAATAGTCAAATTTGACTACTATGAGCTATTTGTCTATTCTGTTGGAGATGCTCTAAGAGTACTCACAATGAACTCTTTAATTCTTTTTTTTTTTCTCTAAATTTTTAACAAAACACACCAAAACTACCATTTAACAAACTCTCTATCAAAAGTTAAATTAAACATCCGTCAAAATCTCTGTTTAAATCTAAATAGTTAAAAAGTAAACGTTAAATTTTTTTAATATTATTTTTTTGCACTGAATGCTTCAAAAGGTTTGGCTCGACTTGAATTTAATGCATTGAATGCTTTTAGTAGTTAACTTTATCAATAAAAAATGGTATTTATTTAAAGTAGATAAACATTTAGAGACTTTGTTATTTAATAGCTTTTAAAAGTGACTAGCTAGCTAAATCAACAAAAATAGTTTTTTAGAGTTAAATTTAGAGAAATTTTAAAGAGCTCATAGCATCTCCAACAGAATAGGTAAATGGTTCATAATAATCAAATTTGACTATTATGAACTATTTTTCATCTTCAGCAGAATAGGCAAAATAAGTTTTTTTTTTCTTTTCTTCTTCTTCTAATGTGAATAGTAAATAGGCGACTCTTCTGTTTATTCACTATTCACACTACACATAATTTATTATTATTTTCTCTCTCCCTTTATTTCTTTCTCTTTCTCTCTCTCTTCCTATTTTTTTTCATACTTTTTCCCACACAAAATAATATTTAAAAGAGTAGTAACTAAAACAGAGAGTTGTACTTTTTTAATGGCTACTTTGACTATTATTATTAGAGATGCTCTCACTGTGAATGCTCTAAACAGAGCTAAATACGAGGCAAACAATTTCTTTGTTTTTTTCTTTTGCTATGGTGGTTTTCAACTTTTTCTCAACTTTTTCTTTCTTTCCAAGGGACCATGCATGCCTTTAATTGTAGGTGTCTTTCTAATTTCTGGATTTTAGTTTGCGTCTTCTTTCTCCTTTATGTCATCCCATATATATTCCATTTCCATATGCCATTCTAATCCATACTTCACGTAAAGAATGTCAACCGTACGTGTTAAACGGATATATATATGCATGGAGAAGCACGATTGGTTGTGTATATTATTCTCCACATCATCATAATTGGTTGCATATATTAGTAGCTCTTTATATTCGAATATATTATTAGATTTGATTTTGATACAATTAAATTTGATTATTTCATTATGAGTTTCTTCATTTTAGAGTGATAATTTGGTTCGATGTCCGACACCAGCCCCCTCTAGCTCTGCCACTAAGTTCACACCCGGCTAATTAAAAGGTTATTTTGGTGAGTTGGGATATAAATTTGAATGAAAAATCGCTCACGTCTTACACTAATATTTAAATAGAATAGTCAAAATAAATAGCTAAAATATAAAATGCGAGGTGTTGAGCATCTTCAGCAGTTGAAGGTATTTTACCTAGTCAAAAAGTACATTTTTTTTTTACCTATTCATTTTTTCGTATATATAATACTCCAGCAGATTCTTTGTTTCATTTTCTATTTTATTTAAATATTATTTAAGTATTATTTTCAGAAAGAGAAAAATATATTAAAAAATTTGAACATTGCGCTACAGTGAGTAGCAACTTATTGCTATTCACTTAACAAAAAATGTATTTTAATTACCTACTCTGAAACTAATCCGTTAGAGAAGAAAAAGAGCTCATAATAACTAAATATAGCTATTATGAGCTTTTAGCTACTCTAGTCGAGATACTCTAGAAAAATGGATAGCTAAAATAGGAAAAAAAAATGATTTTTTTAGCTAAAATTAAGGGGAAAAAAAATATTGTTGAGCCGGTCGTAAATGCTTAAAATGGAAATTTAAAAAGCCACTATAATATGAGAACCCGCGATTGCTTACCCTACTCATAAATCATAATCACTTGTATCGTGCTACGTACTAGCTAGCCAACCAAAAAAAAATAGTTCCCGGGGTTGGGGGGCAGGAAATAAAAACTAGGTCTTGCCAAGAGATTATTAAACCAAATAACCTTACAATATTAAACAAAAGAGCTGGTAGACTATAAATTAAAATGATTAAGTATATCATTTCCAACTCGCAGCTTAAGCTTTTGTAACAAACTTTGGCTCTAATCATAATTTTAGTTAGATATTCAATGTGTTGGATTTCTTGATACTTTCATCCAAAATCCGGATCGGATGCTCTCCGTAGGTAAGCATGACACTAAAGATTCCCTTCTAACAAAAAAAAAAAAGAAGAAAAATTCGGAAAAGAGTATGATAATGTTATTAATTAGTAGATAACTAAAAAGCTTGACTAAGATAAATGAGTGTGACTTGGGTATAAAAGCCATGGTCTTAAAGCTTGGGAATCCTGGATTTTTTTGCTTTCAACTCACCATAAAGATGGAGAGAATATATACTTTTTTTCTTTCTTTCTTTCTTTCTTTTGATTTCTTAGGAATGCATGCATCTTAGCTTGCTTTCCCATTCCCTTTTGGACTGAGAGGCATCCATGTGCTGACGTACTGCTTAATGGATGTCTTAATTGTGGACTCGCTAGAGCCAGCATCGTCTTCTTCGTGAAGAAAGATGATTTGTATTGTCGGTTAGGGTTTCCCCTGCAAAATGGTCATGATTATCGATCGTCGCCAAATTTGACTTTGAGACCAGATAGGCCAGGAGAAAAACGAAAGAAAAGAAAAGAAAATCTTCTGAACAGGATTTTCTGTGTAAAAGAGGTCAAAATTCAAAGAGGGTTTGTCTAGCGATCGAGGGCCATTTTCTACGAAAATACATTCACAAAAAATAAAAAACACGGGGCATTAATAAAATATTTAAGGAAAAATGTTATTAATTTAACTCCTTAATTGTCTCTGCTTTTGCAATTACTCCACTTCAAAATTTTAAAAACTCTTAATTTAATATATTCATCTTTCAATTTCACCCATCCGTTAAATCTTGTCAAAATTTTTAAAATACCCATATTTTTTTAAAAATATAAATAAAGTTTCAAATATTAATTCAAATATGTGTATTTTTGTAAATTTCATTAAATTCTTGTATTTTTCATTTCTCTTTTGAGAATTTCGACACCCCTCCATTAGGGTTTAACGAGAAATCTTAACGGAATAGTAAAATTGAAAAAAAAAAAAAAAATCAAATGTATTAAAAGTTTAGGAGGGTTAAGGTAAAGTTTTTCCAATATTTAAAATTACTTTTACTTTTGTATCACATCAGATCATTTTTAAAAAATAAAATAAAAACACAATTTAAAAAGCATTAACAAACGAAACTAATTCTATATATAGAAGATTAATTTTAAAATTTTTGTATAGGGCAAGACAAAAGGTAGGTTCACCCCTGATTTTTCGAGTCTGAAATAGAGAATATAATAGATATGTTTAATAAGTAATAATTTACACGTTACAAATACACAAAAAAATGAAACTATCATTATACAAATTTATGCATTAAAATACAAAAAGGTACTGTGGCTAGTGAAAAAGGGGCAGGGACCAAAATCTACGAGAATCATGAGCAATGTGAAAGGTGGACAGTACTTGTGAAAGAGGACGATGTTGAGCCTGATGGAACAAAAGTTTGAACTATAGTATACTTTAATTTCCTCCTGGAAAAATATTAAATAAATGTTTTTAATATATGCAATTATCGTGTAAAGGTAATCAATCCCTAAAGGATTGTCCAGAGATGTGCTATGCCATAGATATGTTGTAACCTATATAATTAATTAATTAATTGCAAAGCCAACAAAAAATTCCCTAATAGAACTTTGAATAAAGCTAAGCCGCCAATCAGCAGTGAGTTTTAAAAGTTTTTCCACGTGTAATTTTTACATGCATCTTAACAAAAAGAGTGTGAGTATTACGTGTTTTATTTAAGAATACATGTCAGTTTAATAGACTGAATTAAAAGAATTCACTTTAACTCAATTTTCAGAAAAACAATCGGTTTTAATTTGTTAATGTTTTTTAGATGATGCTTTTATTTTTTATTTGAAAAAGTTTTCTTTAACGTAACGTAAAGGCAAGAATTATTTTAAGTATTTTGTATTTTGAGTTTATTATTATTATTATTATTATTTTTTGAAACGAAAAACAAAAAGAAGAAGTTACCAAATAAAACCTTTGTCGGCTTGAAAAGGCATAATATAGGACCTATTAAAGGAGAGTGGGAAATTAATTTTAATGGAGTGTGGGTGCATGAGGGTTCTATATGGTAGATGGTAGAAATGAGAGTGTTAATATGGATTTTAATAAGGTTATAGTTAATTAATCAGATTATAAATATTTTTCATTTAATTGATGGGTATTAGATAATATTAATTTTCAAACCCCCGCATGGACCTATTTTCAAAAAATCAGTGCAATCCGATGCCTAGATTAAATTATCATCTTCTTCCTTGTTTGTGATGAAAATTGAGAATTATTTATTAACACTAAAAAATTGATTGGAAGAAGAAGAAGAATAAGTTATATGCATAAGTTCCAAATGAACCCATAAAAATTAAAATTTGATTCAAGTCAAACCCAATGTATATATATAATAGAAGTGAGTTTGGAACTCAAGTTATTGATACGTGCAAGTAAACTTTACCCATCCAATCTCCTAATTAGATTCTAATCAAATATCTGAAGTTGTCTTTTCGTGTAGGGAATAGGAATAGGTATAGAGATGGGCATGTAATGCCCAATTGTTGAAGATTTCATGGAAAAGTTTAGGTTATGTTTGAGATCTGTTTTTGACAAGCTAGTCTTTATCTTCACAACATAAAAACATTATTAACTTTTAAAAAAATAATTATCCAATAAAATACTTTTCAAAAAATAAAACATAATACACGAAAGCTTTTCGAGTGTAAGGTGAAACTTAATTAACTTGTTACTTAAAAAATTAAAAAATTAGAGAGATGGCTTCACGACACCCTCAAGTCCTCAACCAAGGGAAGGAAGTTGCCGTACAGCCACCCTCCGTTAAGGGTGGTCACGCAACCATTTCAAAATTTATTTTTAATTTTTTCAAATAAAAAGTCAGCATCCCCATGTGAAAAAAAGAAAAAGAAAAAGCATGCGTTTTCTTAAAATAAGTATATTTGATATTTTTTTTCTTTTAAAAAAATTAAATAATACTAAAAAAATTTACCAAGGATCCCAAATACAATACTTTTCAAGTTTGGATTCATTGAAAATATTTATCAACTTCCTCGCATCAAAAACTCTTTTCAAATAATAATAATAAAAAAAAACACTTTTCAAAACACTAAATGTTAAAAAGTTTATCAAACAATTTTCTCTAACGGACAAAACTTTTCAAATATAGATTTTACGAAAAACACTTCCCAACTTCCATTAATGCTCCGTTTGTTTCGACGTAAAATGATTTCCGTCGTAAAATGGTTTCAGGGAAGTTATTTTTCAGGAAACCATTTTCCGTCGAAACCATTTTCCGGTGTTTGGCGCGTACGAAAAATCGCAAATATTTTTTTATATTTTTATTCAATCATATTAACTTATAAAAATCAATTTTTATTCACAACATAAAAATATTAATTTAAAATAATATAAAAATCATCGATGACGAGATTCGGTCACCGACAAGATTCTGACTATTTTTACCTGATTCCGGCTAATATAGCCAGAATTCGAGATAAATGCTGGAATCCAGACAGTTTCGTCGGAATCTGGGATAGCCGGATTCCGGCGAAAGTGGCCGGATCTGGCCAGATCCGTCCGGCCAACCGGCCAGAATCCGGCTCTCTGGCCAGATCCGGCCAGATGGCCGGAATCCGGTCAGATGGCCGGAATCCGGTCAGATGGATCTGGCCAAATCCGTCCGGCCAGCCGGCCGGAATTTGGTCAGATGGCCGGAATCCGGCCGGTCTGATTGGTCACCGGAATTTTGGCTGACCGGATTCCGGCGAAGGTGGCCGGATTCCGTCGCCAGATTCTAGCGACATTAACCGGATGTTGTCGGATTCCGATATCGGCAATATTTCGATGGTGGTCGGCTGCTTGAACGTGAAGGTCGACTGTGCCGTTTAAAATAGATTGACTGCGTCTGGCGTTTTCGGAAAACGATTTACGCTTTTAAAAAGCGTAAATCATTTTTCGAAATTTACTAAGCATTTTTGGTCAAACAGAAATCATTTTCCGGTGGACTATTATTTTCGCTCCTACCAAACACCGAAAAATGCCGAAATCATTTTTCAGAAATCATTTTACGCCGAAACAAACGGAGCATAAATAAAAAACTCTTTTCAAATCAAATTTCAAAACACTTAGCAATCATAGTTTAAATTCATTATTGTCAAAAACCCGAATGCCGTATCATCCTCAAGCCCATTTGAGATGGGCCCAAAAACTCGCCCATTCGAAGTCTCCTTTAGGTGGTGGGCCAGAAGCCCAAAATTCGCTTAAAAGTATAATATCCAGTGGGTTTGAGCTGGCTCTGCTCCAAAACCCACCACCCGAAGTTACCCCAGACCGAATACACAGACAGGCCTCTGTCGCTGGGGACATAATCGTAAATGACACCCGAAAACAAAAAGTAAACAAAAAGATCAGCGTATTTTTGTGCCATCGTACAGCTCCGAGATCTTTTTCCTTTTCATTCCCCTTTCTCAGAGAAATCTCGGTCCTCTGCACCTCAGCCTGAGCTATACCTACAAACCCTAGCGACAAAAGCTTCAAGCTCTGCCCACAAATAGCAGATCTCCACGTGGTATGCTCCACGGATAACTAGTGTTTGTTTTACTGTCTAATACCGTTTGCATTTCTCGTAATTATTGTATTGCTTTGTCACATTGTTTTCCCTTTTAGCTATGGTATAAGATTTATTAGCCGTTTGGGCTTGGCCTGGTTTAATTCTTAGTGGACAAAATGTAATGCCATCTAATAGCGAAAATTTCGAATGTGTAATTGTTGGAGACTTGGGTTGCAGATGATTTAGCTGTTAATTCTGTGTGTTGGGTTTAGAGTTTAAATTGGAGGCCGTTAGTAATGTGGGATTAATGCTGATAAGAATGATAAAGCAACAACCACTTTTACCGAGAATTTCAACTGATGGGTTCCGAGGCTTGGAGTGTTTTTACACTATAATTTCATGCATTTTGCTAATGGGTGCCTTAAGGGAACTCAATATGGAGGGTTTAGTAGTCCTCTACCTTTCTTCTACTGGCTTTTCTTTGTGAAGAAAGTCGAATATGTGCGCAAATATGTATTAAAGAAACCCAACCAACCAACCATGAATTTGTTCGCACTGAGTGTGCAAAGTGGTGGTTTTTCCAGATTGAGAAGTGTAAATTTTTTTTCAGAAAAAAATGTTGATTGTGAATAATGGAGTGTTAAATGTTTATTGATTGCTGTATGCATCTTTTGACTTTCGTTTAGCGTATATGTGTAATGATAAGCTGCATTTGATGTATTTAATCTTATAAATAAATCAAAATCATGCTTTCTTCAAATAACCAAAACATAGCTTTTGAAATTTTTATCACTCTCATATGTTCCTTGGTTTTTCAAACTTGCACCTGATTATGTCACAAGCTTTTTTGCAGCACTAGAAGTTTCTTATGATTTTGAAGATTGAGAACTTATAAGAGAAGATTCATAGGGCGAGGAGAGAGAGTTTCTGTGGTCTATTGTAAAATTCTTGTGTCTCAGTGAATTGAGGCTTGAAACTTTTCGTTTGATTTAGTTGAGAATTATGGGCTATAGAAAGGAAATATGGGAGGTAAATATTTGTAAGTAATATTGCTTGAAGAAGGGATGCAAGTTTTATCAAAAGTGGGTTACGTATGTTTCGGCATTTGGGATGGTTCATCGGTCCGAATTATAAGAGTTGGTCAACAAAGAGCTTGCCTGATGCAAAGCCACGCCTGGCTAGGGTTAAGCCGGTGACTATGTTGGATACTGTACAGGAAATTGCCATTTACATTCATAGGTTTCACAATCTTGACCTTTTCCAACAAGGGTATGTGCTTGTTAATTCCTCACTTCTTGCAAACTTCTATTTAATTTATTTGTTTACTTAAATAGATCTCTAAGATGGGTTACTCCTTTGCTCATTGGGTTTTTGTTTGTTCAGATGGTATCAAATTAAGATTAGCATCAGATGGGAAGACAGTGATTATACTTCTTTGGGAACTCCAGCGAGAGTTGTTCAATACGAAGGTGCTCTATAGGAGTTATAGTAGCTCTTCTCTGCATTTATTAATTACATGTCCGGTTTTGATCTTCCCCCCTTTGTTTTCAATATGAGCATGGAAATTATGAAATTTTTATTTATTAGTTCAATGAGATTGGAATTGCTTATCAAATGGAAGAAAAAAAAAATTAGAATATACACATACTTTGTATCTTTGGACGGTGGCTTTTATGTCCCCTTTGTCGCTTAGTTTTAGCGATTTTCTTGTTCGTTTTTCGTTTTTTAGTTATGTACTTTCTCTTGTATACTTTCAGTGTATTTAGGGGCGCCTTACGTTTTTAATAAGACAAGTTTATTACTTATAAAAAAAAATTAGAATATACATACAGACATATATGATATTGGTGTGTATGTGTGATTTGCAAGTCCACCTTAATTGCAAGCATACCTTACAAAAGAACTTTTCCTAAGGCTCAAATGTGAACAATGCAGTTTATACAATAGGCCGATGGCTTTGTTTATTCAAGATTGAGCTATATTGCTAATTAATTAACCTGCCTTAACATTGACAATTATAGTGTCTTCTGTTATATGGTGAAGTCATTCTTGAATTAAAATTTGAAACTATGGCGTTTGATACCATTAAGTAGTGTTGAAAAGCTGACATGTGTATTCTGATTTCAATATCTTTGGACTAGCCTCACTAACTTCAATTACACCAACTTTTGTAAAATATTTTGTTTAATTCCTCCATTTGACTGAGAGTGTGACTTTATTTTTTGTATTTTATTTTAAGTAAGCATGTAGATTCTATGATACACCAGTTTCAGTTCCGCATACCCATTATGAAGTTCATGGCTGCTCCAGAATATTTTGCAAGTAGTTCAAGAAATTTAAACAACTTTCAATGATTCTGATTTATTAGATACTCTGCATTCTGTTGTTGTTCAGGCTTGAACTTATTTTTGTTTCACATAAATGAAAAATTTTCTACTAGCTTCAGACCTGTGATGTTTGTTTAGATGAGCTACGGACTAAGAGGTCGTAAAATTTGTTTGAGTTGTAGCTCCTGATCTGGGTTCTGATGATATATATGGAGTATGGAGGATTGATGACACAGACAACAGTTTCTCAACACAGCCTTTCCGGATCAAGTATGCAAGGCAGGATGTTCTTTTATCAATCTTGATCTCATTCAATCTATCTCTTGGGGGACATGAGGTAGTGCTTCAATCTGTGTGTGTGTGTGTGTTTTATGATAAAAAAGGGAGGATGAGATTCAATTCAAGTACCAAATATAATTTCAGGTTTGTGTGTGTGCTCTTGCACGAGCACCTGCCTCTGTGTTTGTGTGGGATAAGAAAATAATTAGTGGGTGAGATTCCCCACAACTATTTGCTACCTCAAATAGATGATCTTGTTGGCAGTAGCATCCCTCTTATCAAGGTTGGCATCTTGAGTCGGCTAATCTTTGTTTAGTGAGAAGAGGTCTTAATTTGTGTGCAGCGATGTCAAATATCTACATAGCAAAACCCTCTGCCAGCCCACTTGAGGACACTAGAGTTTTTATCTCATCAATCATTTGCTCATCTGAGCAATAGAGTATACATGAAGCTCAGCTTCGAAAAATCTTTGACTCTACTCTAGTAGGAAAAGAAAAATAAGTATTTGATTGTTATATCTGGTTAATTGCGGCTTGTTCCTTTTGGCCTCTAGTATCTAATCTGTTCAAATCATGTCTTGGCTATTTTGCAGGGTCCACCCACATCTGCAGTTATATTGAAGTTTGAGCTTATGTATGTTCCAGTAATGGAAAAAGGGTCAGTTGAAAGTATACAATAATTTGATTTTTTGTCCTGCTTAATTATGCTCGAAATTCAATTGGAAATTAATGTTGGTGGTGATTGTAATTCATTTGCATAGGTCTGAGATGCTGGCTTTTCTTGATGCTATCCCTGCTGCTGTGCATGAATTTCGAATTCCTCCTAAAGCTCTTCTAGGGTTGCATTCTTATTGCCCTGTTCATTTTGATGCTTTCCATGCTGTGCTTGTTGATGTAAGCATACACACCAGTCTACTGAAATATGGTTCTTCCACGTCCCCACTGAAGGTACCCAGGTTTGTCACGAATTCTAGTTTCTAAAATAGATAACCTGGTCACTGTCACATTCCATTATTTACCCGTTTGTTTTTTTTCCGGATGCTTCACTGTTATACATTTTGGTTCTGAACCAATTCTTATGCAGTCTTTATTTGTTGAAGTAACCTGGTCAGTTGAATTATTTCAGTGATTCCTGCACTGCTAAAGATGATGTTGGTGACAGTTTTGTTGGGTCCAATCAAGTATGTTCTCACCCATTTTATTTATTTGACTGAAACCTTTACCTGGCTCTTGGCGACTTGGCTCTATTTATATTTTCTCATGCATATCAGTTAGTATTTTGTATGTTGTTTTTTTCCTTTGCTTATTTTACCAAATTTATTAGGCGTTTGGTCTATCTATTCCATGATGACAATATATGTTTGCTATCAATGTGTTGCGCTTGTATTGATATTGGTGGATGTGCTTATGTAGTATATACGTGTATGCAAATGGATGTGCTTGTTATTGTAAATTACAATTTATAGTATAGCTTTAGTTTATTTTTTATGAGTAATCGAGAACTCATTAAAAAGCGCAAAGGCGCAACTGAAGTACGTAGGATCTATACAAGAAAGACACCTAACTAGAAGAAGAAAAAAGATTTAGAAAAATATGAAAGCTAGAAATATTAAAGTCAAAGGCAAGCAGCCCAATGGTAAAGTGTCTTAAAGAATAAAGCCTTTAATTCCACCAATGGTGTCTCACGGTCCTCAAAGCTCCCATCGTTTCTTCCCCTCTAAAGACACCAAATAAGGCAGGATGGTATCATCTTCCATACACATCAATCTAAGGCCTACAACCTTGCACTTTCCAATAAGCAAAGAGGGGTTTACCACTTGACTAGGCATAACCCAAGTTAGCCCTACACTGTTGAAGATAGCATTCCAAAGAGCACTGGCAATCTCACAATGGATTAGAAGATGATCCATCGACTCCCTACTCTTCTTACACATGTAGCAGCAATCAATCACAATGACATATCACTTAGATTATCCATGGTAAGGATTTTTCCTAATGAGGCTGACCAAGCAAAAATGCCACTTTCAAGGGAACATTATTCCGTCAAATACTCCTCCAAAGGAAACGAGTACTAGAAGGGGGAACAAGGACATTCTAGTATGATTTGACGTCAAACAACCCTCTCGTGGAAGGAACCCAACAAAAGTTATCTTCACTACCCTGTCTCAATACAAAGTAATGCAGCAAATTTAAGAACAAGGTGAAGTGATCTACCTTTAAATCAAGAGCCGCTCTCGAAATGTTAACATCTCATTGATGAGAGGCACTAGAAAGCTTCAAATGGTTTTCCACGACAACTTAACACGTGGAATACGAACAAGTTCGGAAAAACTATGGCTTGATCTCTACATCACACATCATGCAAGAATCTAATTTTGGAGCCGTCACCCACCTCAAATTTAGTATGACTAGAGAGACCCCCCAACTCTTGATATTTTTCCAAAGCCTCACATCATACGTCCCATGGGCCTCATTTGAACACCACCCACTCCACACATTGCCATACTTAGAGTCCACAATCACCCTCCATAAGGCTACTCTCTCATGAGCATAGTGCCAAAGCCATTTCCCCAAAAGAGCTCGGTACAAGTAATTTTGGATCCTTGTAACGATCTAGGGAAAAACGCTAGCCACATCTGTGCTATTATCCCAAAAGAACTAGTCAATTGGGTGTTTCCCTATAATTCATTTTAAAACCTAGTTTCACATAATAACTAGGCAATGTGGGACTTAACACTCATGACTATCTTTATAAGTCACCTACTCTATGGGCTACTATTCAATGTATTCATCTTCCCAATGTGGGACAAGAGTGTTACAAACTCTTCCCTTTAAACTCTTGAAGTTCTCGTCAGGGCCGCATCATGTAGTGTTCCAATACCCCATGCCCTGGCGTTATTAGGTGGCTCTAATACCATTTGTAGCAATCTAGGAAAAAGTGCTAGCTATATCTGCGCTATCATCCCAAAAGGACTAGTCAATTTGAAGCTTCCCTAGAATCCATTTGTAAAACCAGTTTCATTTAGTAACTACGCAATGTAAGACTTAGTACTTGTGCCTATCTTTATAAACCACTCATTTTATGTGGGCTACTTCTTATCTTTCCAATGTAGGACATGGGTGTTACAGGTGGAATATGAATTTAGAGATCGGATTACACACCTTAGGCCAGCTAACCAAGTGGAATTTGAATTCTTCACCAATACCACCGCACAAAAAATCCCACTTCAACTTCTCTATGCAATTGGCAACACCAACCGGTAGGGGGAAAGGAGACATTAAGTAAGTATGCAGATTAGATAAAGTGCTTTTAATCCATGTAACTCTCCCACCCTTTGATACATCCTCTTCCATCTTGCCAAGTGGATCTTCTCAATAGTGTCGTCCCAAATAGATTTGGCCTTAAATGAAGCTCCGAATAGAAGACCTAGGTATTTAACAGGCAAAGAAGATACCTTGAAACCCAAAATGCTAGCCCCCTTCAACATTAATGACATTGCCAACAGGGACCAACTCTGACTTAGTCAGGTTAATCCTCAAACCTGAAACAGCTTCAAAACATTAAAAAAAAAAAACCAAACGAACTTTGCAAAGATGATCTAGATTTGCCCCACAAAAAATCAAAGTGTCGTTCTCAAACAAAAGGTGCGAAATATTGATGGCACCACCACTCCTAGATCCCACCAAGAAGCCCGATAAAAGACCCACATTCACTATAGTAGAAAGTGGTGGTATTCATAGGGGGAAAAGACCTTTTAAGTTTGAGATTATGTGGCTTCAAGAAGACGGCTTCGTGGAGAGGGTGAGGCTTTGGTGGGAGTCTTACTCCTTCCAAGGCTCCCCTAGCTTTGTTCTTGCTAAAAAATTGAAGGCACTAAAGGTTGATCTCAAATCTTGGAATGAACAGGTGTTTGGAAACGTGAAATACCTTAAATTGGCTCGCCTTGAAGAATTGCGTGCGCTTGACAGAATTGAGGAAGAGAGAGGCTTAGATCCCGAAGAATTTTTGAGGAAAAACTCGATTGCTAGTGATCTGGAAAGAATTATTCTCTAAGAAGAAATTAGCTGGAGGCAAAAATCTAGGGTTCTTTGGCTAAAAGCGGGCGACAAATGCACTAAGTTCTTTCATCAGATTGCTAACTCGAATAGAAGATCCAACTCCATAGAATCCTTGTCTGTTAATGGCTCAGTCACTTCTGATCAACTGGCCATCAGAGACCACATTGTTCATTTCTATGAGTCTCTTTTTTCTAAGCAATACAACTGGAGGCCCAAATTGGATGGCATTGCTTTCAACTCCTTATCCTTGGAGGAAGCCGCTCAGTTGGAGCTTCCTTTTCGGGAAAGGGAGGTCCTAGTGGTGGTGAAATCTATGAACCGAGACAAGGCTCCTGGCCCTGATGGCTTTCCCTTGGCTTTTTTCCAAGACTGCTGGGATGTGATCAAATCAGATATCATGGGAGTCTTCATAGATTTTCATGCTCATAACAAATTTGTGAAAAGCCTCAATGCCTCTTTCATTGCTTTAATCCCCAAATCCCCTGGGGCAACCGATCTCGCAAACTTTCGGCCTCTCAGCTTGGTGAGTGGTATTTATAAGATCATTGCTAAAGTTCTCGCTAATAGAATGAGCCGTGTTTTGGAGAAGATTATTTCAGAGCCTCAGAATGCTTTTGTCAAAGGTAGACATATTTTGGACTCCGTCCTCATAGCCAGTGAATGCTTGGATAGCCGTATCAAGTCTGGTATCCCAAGGGTTCTTTGCAAACTAGATATTACGAAGGCTTTCGACCACATCAACTAGAAGTTCTTATTGTACATGCTAAAAAGATGCGACTTTGGGGATAAATGGGTCTCTTGGATCTCTATTGCATCTCATTGGCGCGCCACTCGGTTTTGGTTAATGGTTCTCCAGCTGGCTTCTTCAATAGTTCTAGAGGGATGAGACAGGGTGATCTTCTTTCGCCCCTCCTGTTCATTGTCGTCATGGAGGCTTTGAGCAAAATGCTCTATGGTGCTGTTGATAGTGGTCGACTCTCATGCTTTTTGGTGGGTTCTAGGCCTCCTGTGATCAACATCTCTCATTTGTTGTTTGCAGATGACATATTGGTCTTCTGCGAGGCTAATCCTGACCATCTTCGTTTCCTGCGTGTACTACTAGTTTGCTTTGAAGTTGTCTTTGGTTTAAAGGTCAATTTGGCTAAATCTCTCTTGGTTCTTGTTGGCAATGTGAACAATGTTGCCGAGTTGGCTTCTATCTTGGGTTGCGGGACTTCCTCTCTGCCCTTGAAGTATCTTGGCATGCCCCTTGGGGCACGCCACAAGGCTACGTCCATCTGGGATGATATTGTGGTTAAGATGGAGCGTCGTTTGGCCAATTGGCAAAAGCTGTATTTGTCCAAGGGTGCTAGGGTTACCCTCATCAAGAGTACACTCTTCAACCTCCCTACGTATTTCATGTCTATTTTTCCAATTCCTACTCATGTGGCTAACTGTATTGAGAAGCTTCAAAGAGACTTTCTTTGGGGTGGGATAGGCGAAGAATTCAAATATCACTTGGTCAAATGGGACAAGGTTTGCTCTCCGATCTTTGAGGGAGGTTTGGGTTTCGGAAACTTGAAGACTCTCAATCGTGCTCTTCTAGGCAAATGGCTATGGCGTTATGGGACTGAGCGAGATGCATGGTGGAGAGTCGTGGTGGATTCTAAATATGGCAGCCTAAGGGGTGGTTGGTGCTCTCTCGAGCCGACAGGAGCCTTTGGGGTGGGGGTATGGAAAAACATCAGGAAAGGCTGGGATTTGTTCTCTCGTTACACTAGATTCGTCTTGGGGGATGGCTCCAAGATTAGTTTTTGGCATGATTTGTGGTGTGGTGACACAGCCCTCAAAGTAGCCTTTCTAGCTTTATTTGACATTGCTTGCCTTAAGGACGTAGTTGTTGCGGATAATCTAGAGTGGTTGGGTGACTCATTCTAGTGGAATGTGAGCTTTATCAGGGAGGCTCACGATTGGGAGGTGGATGTCTTTGCCTCTTTCTTCCAATTGCTACATTCAGTTAAAGTAAACAGAGACAATAAAGACAGTTTGTGGTGGGTCCCCTCCAAAAAAGGAGTTTTTAAAGTCAAGTCCTTCTACTCCTTAACTAGCACTGGTGGCAGACGTTTTCCCTGGAAAAGTGTTTGGCGTACTCAAGCTCCTCCTAGGGCAGCTTTCTTTGTGTGGATTGCAGCTCTTGGTAAGATCCTTACTCAGGACAACCTTAGGAAACGACATATCATTGTGATCAACCGTTGCTGCATGTGTAAGAAGACCTAGGAAACTGTGGATCATCTCCTTCTCCACTGCGACGTAGCTTCTGTTGTGTGGAATTCTCTCTTTAGCCGTTTCGGTGTGTCTTGGGTTATGCCTAGACGGGTTATTGACTTACTTGTATGTTGGTGGTCATTTGACAGATCAATGAGTGCTGTTGTTTGGAAAATGGCACCTATTTGTATCTTCTGGTGCCTTTGGTGGGAGAGAAACAATAGAAGTTTTGAAGACTTGGAAAGAACCTTGGAAGAGACTCTTTCTTTGTTCTATCATACTTTGTATTGTTGGACTTCGGCTTATGTCCATCCTTTGTTTATTTCTTTTTCTGACTTTCTCTCTTGCTTTTCTATTTCTAGTTAGGTGTTTTCCTTTTATACTTCCAGTGTACCAAGGGGCGCCTTATGCTTTTCTAATACAATTGATCTCTTACCTATCAAAGAAATATAAAAGTGCACTAAGAAATACAATATGTTAACCAATTACATCATTTTTCCCCAAAAAAACACATCTCCTAAGTAAATTTAATAGAAAGTTCCAATTGACATGGTCATAAGCCCTTTCAATATCCAGCTTGCACAACATACTTGGTTCCCCAAATCTATTCCTATTGTCAAGGCTCTTGCTGGCAATACTAACAGAGTCTAAAATCTGTCTACCCTTGATGAATCTGAGACTTGAAAATGATCTTCTCCACTACCATTTCCAACATGTTAGCTAGAACTTTAGTGGCAATTTTGTTTACTCTACCCATTAAGCTAATTGGTCGAAATCTTTAATGTCAATAACCCCTGATTTCTTTGGTATAAGAGAAATGAATGTGGCATTGATGCTTTTTTTAAACATACCTTTAGCGTGAAAATCATGGAAAAATTCATGAATTAATTTGAACATGCTTGGAAGAAATTCATAGTAAATCCGTCAAGGCTCAGAGCCTTGTCATAGTTAAAAGGTTTTCACAACCTCAAAGACCACTTCTTTAGAAGGGTCTCTCCAACCAAATGGAGAACTGTACTTTCATCTATGTCAGTATGGAGGTGCTTGCACATTTTATTTTATTCACTTATGATTGTTTTGCTACTGGCTCTTTAAAGACTGGTCTTTCATGTATTGACAGTTGAAATTTGTGATTGGCTAGGCATTGGGTCAGGTGGCTTCTGTAGATTTAAAACAGGTCATGCTTGTTAAAGCATTATTAACTGCTCGTGACACTTTGCTTGAAGAGCTACTAACACTTAGCCGAGCAATTGGCAGACCTATTGATTTGACTGATTTTATATCCAAAATGGATGATATGAAGTTGTTTGATTCTGTTGTGCGAGCAAATCCGGGTGCTGTAGATGGAGAAGTTTCAGGACAAGGCAAGCCACAAAATGGTTTTGAGGTCCTTACTTAATTTTATCAAGCAGAGTATTCTTGATTCTATTTTGCAAGTTCTGTTGGGATTTTTTTTTTTTTTTTTTTTTTTTTTTTTTGTTTTTTTAATGTTTGCTTAACAATTTCTTCTACTCTTGAACAGAAAGCAAATGGTACTCTAGATTTTCGGAGTGAGCAATTGCTTCGCTGCTTATCAAGGGGTGATTTATTGAACTCTTTTCATTCATTGGGCGATCAAATATCATATTTATGGAACACTTTTTTGAAGTTCCACAGGTTAGATTTACTCAATATAATTACAATTGTATAGACTATGCCTGGTTTTATTAATTTCGATTTTTAGAGCTTTGAAGACGGTGAAAGTACAGTGGCGGAACTTAAATATTTGTTTTTCAAAATTCTTTCTCTTTAGACAGCTACTTTAGATTTTAATTTGCTTAGTATTCATGATTTTCTTGACTTGTTCAGCAAGGTGTTTTTCTTGTATACTCCTTTTGTACTTGAGTTGCACCTTTGCGCTTTTAATGATAATTCGTTTACTTCTAAAAAAAAAAATCATGTATACCTGGTTTGCGCTTTTAATAATATCTCTTGTCAAAAAATAACATAGTATCCATTGCCAAAGGTGAATAAGACCTAGCCAGCTAAGGGTACTTCTATCTACCATACACTAGGTACTTCATTGTATGGTGGTTACTCATTAAAGACCTTTTTTCTTCTCTTTTCTGACTATTTGGTGTCAAATTGGTGATGCTTAGGAGGTAGTTGATGTGTACTTTTGGGGAAAAGAATGTTTGGATAGCGTAGAAACAGTTCGATCTGGAATGCAGCCCTTCTTTTCACTTGTGTGGACAGTTTGGAGAGAGAAATAACTGCATGTTCAACAGCATTGAGTTATCTGCTATTGAGTGTCACTTCAATGGCAGAGTGTAAATTTGGAAGAGCAGAGTCACGCGTCATGGGCGTTTGATGGCAAGAGAGAGAGAGAGAGAGTTTGAGAAAAAGTGAGTGAGAATGAGAGAATTTGAGTTAGGTTAGGGTTTTTCACAAGCGATGAATATATTGGGGATAAAACGGCATCGTTTTGTTTGTTGGTTTGAGTCAGTTAATCGACTTTTCAAAACTTTTCTACTGCCTACTGAACTGACCCGACGTTGAAACAGAATTCTCATTTCACCTACCACCTGGTGACGGTTCGGCAGCGGGTGGTGGGCGGCCAATCTGCCCACCCCTACTTGGGGCTCCTTTGTATAATTCATATATAATTGAGTTCTCCTCTAATTTTTACATTAAAAATAATAATAATAAAATCAGAATAATAATAAGAAGAAAATTATAGTATTCAGTAAGCTCTTATATTCTATATCATCTTAACAAAGCAATTTGGTTGTATGGGCTAGAATAGTTGCTGAAAAGAACTTGTTTCTCATGCCATTCGTTCCAAGCAGTAATCCTTTAGACACATACACACATGCACACACTTAGACAAAGAAAGAAAGAAAGGAAAAGAAAAATTAACCAAGATGCAGAAAATTTATCTGACAGTAGTCCCGATGAAAACTTTGTGACGAACATACCAAAAGAAAAAAAAATTAAAAACTTTGAGACAGATTAAAAGGCTCCAATTTGAGATAAATAATTTTAGCATTAGCAGACTTTGTTTAAATTGGAGATTTCTTCTGAAGTTGTGTCTGAGAATCCTCCTACGTGAATCTTTGATGATTTTATATATAATATTGATACCTGCATATTTACATGGATTACCTACATATGCACGTATACAAGTAAGCAAATACTTGCCTGTCCACTAGTAAATTCTGAAGCATGATGTATTTCGAGAATATATATCTAGATAAAGGGTAGTTTTACTAAGATACTTAGCTTGATATGTTCCATAGGGCAACCTGAATTCCTTTAAAGCATTGAACAATCAGCTTGGGACTTCTTTCTAGGTGAATTTTTCGATATCTGTCCTTTGCCACAAGTCAATGAGAAGAAGTCTTGAGCCTGTGACATATTGATTACCTTTGCTTCTTTTTTTTGGCTTGTTTACATGCTGATCTAGAAATTCACTCTAGGGCTAATGAAAGGAAAATATTGGAATTTCTGCGTGATGCATGGGCTAAGGATCGGAGAGCTGAATGGTCAATATGGATGGTATACTCCAAGGTTGAGATGCCTCATCACTATATAAATAGTGGAGGCGATGAGTCTTCCCCCCATGGTGTACATAAAAGAGTTTCAAGTTTGTGGAAATTAACTGATGATGTAAGTACTCATATTGGTACTACATTGCTTTATTATCACGTTTACAGAATGTTAAATCTTGGTTTAATCTCACAATGGACAAATAGATTCTTCCCTTCAGAGTCCCTGACTTGGGAATTTTGTTTTATCTGTACAGCCTGCCCAGGCTGCAGCTATGCGTGCTGTGCGTCATAGGCGAAGCATTTCACAGATGAATGTGAGTAATTGTTCTTGTATGGATTGCTTTCTCGTCCTTGTTCTCAATATAATTGGAGTTCCATAACTTTATATTGCTTCATGCAGATCAACAATCGCTCAATTCAAGACATGCACATATTTGGAAATCCTTCAAATATTCCTATTGTAATTGTAGAACGTGTGATGAATGCTCCGCGCCGCAGTACTAGTGAAAATTCGTACTTGAGACATTTGGACATGATAGATTCCCTCGACTCAGTCACTGAACCCAGCTCTGCAGCTGTGAACAATCAATCTGGTCCTAGCCGACAACAAGGTGGTCGTGTTTTGAAGATTGTTGTCTTTGTGCATGGGTTTCAGGCGAGTAGTGCTCTCCTACAGCTTCTCTTAAATATGTAAATGCATTTGTTATTTTTGTTTCATCCTCATGTGTCGAGTTTCATTTTTTTGTTAAAAATGAATCTATTCTAAGTAATATTTCTCACAGGTGTGTTTCATAGTTCTAAAGTTGCTTTTAGTTTGAATTTATTGCTTATGTAGTTGAAATAAATACATGTCTTATTATACTTTATTGAGGTTTGTAACTCTTGTACATGTTCTTTAAAAGTTGGAAAGGAAAATTGTGATAACAGGGTGCATCGATCAACAAAAAACCCTCTCTCGTCTCCCTCTCAACAAAAAACCCTTAGGTCTCTTTTCTAATAACATCTTGTGAGGAGGGAGGAGCTCCCTCCCTCCCTCCCTCCTCCTCCTCATCCGGTTCCCATCCAGTCTAGGTCCTTTAGTGTTTTTTTCTTCCTCTTTTGGTCTTTTAGTTTTGGGTTTCTCTACATCTTGAGAGTAGATCTACGGTGGTTGGATCATCTTCTTCGCACGCACCCCGCCCGAGGTCTCGCTGGCTTGTTCTAGTCTTAACTGTCGACGTCGATTTTGTGGATGGCCACCGCGCCGGTGTGCATGGCTGATTGGTTCTTTTGCATCTTATGATGTAGATCTATGGTGTTTGGAACCTCCTCTCCATGCATGTGCCTCACCGGGGGACTCTCCGTTGTGTTCTGGCTCTACCCTGCCGTCGGGGTAGCTGCCACGTGTCGTTCCAGCGCGTGCGGTCGAGGAAGTTTCTGAAGCTTTGGAGTTAGATCTATGGTGTTTGAGACCTTTTCACCGCACACGGGCCTCTCCGATGGCTTCTCCGGCAGATTCCGCGCCGCTCCACCTGACCGCCATTGGGTTTTTTTTTTTTCTTTTTCTTTTTTCCCCCCTTTCCTGTAGCTCTGGCTTTTCCTTTGTATTTTGGGTTTGCTTTTTATTTCGGCTTCCGTCGTCTTGGGTTTTGGGTGTCTCACGTGGGTTTTGGGTTTGTGGGTTTTTTTTGGGAGGGTTGTTCGGGGTTTATGGTGGGTTTTGGGGGGTTTGTTTGGTTGGGGTGCTTTCAGGGCAGGTTTGGGTGTTTGACCGGGGCTTCAACTATTTTTTGAGTTTTGGGTTTCTCGTGGGTTTTGGGTGTTGTAGGTGCTTTCTAGCCGGGAGGGTTTGACAGGTCGTTTTATTGTTTATGGGTTTTGGGTTTGTAAGAGCTCTGTTGTATATTGTCTGTGTACGTAGGGGTGCCTTACGCTTTTTTAATAAAGTTGCATTATTACTTATAAAAAAAAAATGTTTGTAACTCTTGTAAGCCAAGATTGCTCATCAAGGACATTTTGTAAAGATCAATAGGAAAGTGGTACAGTACATCGTTAGTACACTGGTTTCATCCCAGATTAACTATCATAAAAATGGTATATTTCACTTCATGTTGATATCATCCGATTAATTTTATTTGTTACAACTCAAAACACTATAGGGGCATCACCTGGATTTACGGCTTGTTCGTAATCAGTGGCTTCTGATAGATCCAAAGACAGAGTTTCTTATGTCAGAGGCAAATGAAGACAAAACAACTGATGATTTCAGAGAAATGGGACTGAGGCTGGCTCAGGAAGTAGTTTCTTTCGTTAAAAAGAAAATGGATAAAGTTTCAAGATCTGGAGCCTTAGGAGACATTAAGCTTAGTTTTGTGGGACATTCTATTGGCAACATCATTGTAAGAACAGCATTAGCAGGTAGGATCATTGCTTTGGATGCCATGTTTTTCTCTCAGTATCTAGTTTGGTTCTAGATCTTGGCCTTTGTTTTTGCAGAGAGCATTATGGAGCCTTTCCTAAATTACCTCTATACGTATGTTTCTATATCTGGTCCGCACTTGGGGTATCTTTATAGTTCGAACTCTTTATTTAACTCTGGGCTGTGGCTCTTGAAAAAGCTCAAGGGCACACAATGCATTCATCAGCTTACTTTCACGGATAATCCAGATCTCCAAAATACATTCTTCTACAAACTGTGTAAGGTGATGGAAAAATTCTTTTTGTTAATCATATTTAGGTGTATGTATATTTTTGGTTCACTGTTTCTGCAAACAAAACAACAGAGGGATGCTTTTTTCTTGCAATCTAACTGTTTGGCTAAAGCCTAAAACAACCGTTCTTTCTTATTTCAGCAAAAAACACTAGCGAGATTCAGGCATATAATCCTGTTATCTTCACCCCAGGTATGCCCTTATTTCACAGGCTTATTTGGAATAGTTCTACTTCAAATTATTGGTTTCGCCACATTCATTTGGGCTGCATTTAACAGTAATTTTCCGTTGATTTTTATTTTTTTAATTTGGGTTTTTATTGTGCGGGCACCACACATAATTCCGCTTTCTGTTGTAAAATCCCCTGTTCTAATAATGTTCATGATCTTACATGCTGGACCCTTGGAGTCTATAAATTGTACTTTTTGGTACATATTGAGGGGTTAATGTTGGCCTGAGGGTGAAAGAAATGGTAAATGGTGCTTTTGTATTTAATGATTTCTGTACCGACTTTTAGAAGTGCTAGATAATGATTCAACTACTTCATGTAAATCTTCAATCTACCCAAATGGAAACACTAGGTGATTTTATGATAAATTTATTGTACTTTTGATGGATGTCATTAGGTTTAGTTAATGTTTCACAAAGTTAGCGATTAAGAAAGACTAGGCATTTTATTTTTACTTCTGAGTCTGCTTTTTGCATTTTTTTTTGTCCCTATGTTTGTTTTGAAATTTGACTTAATTAAAAAAATTAAAATTGTTGTTGACGTTTGCATCAAATGTCATTAAAAACTACTACTGTTTTAGTTAATTGAGTAAATGGGAAAGAAAATATTGAATTACTTCCTTGCATTTTCTTTTTACCGACCGGGTCATGTTTACCCTGCTAATCATGATTCATGATGCTCTTAATTCATTATGCCTCTCAGGACGGTTATGTCCCGTACCATTCAGCCAGAATTGAATCCTGTCAAGCAGCTTCCTGGGACTCCTCAAAAAAATGCAAGGTATTTCTGGAGATGCTAAATAATTGCTTGGACCAAATGCGAACCCCTTCTTCTGAGCAACGAGTGTTGATGCGCTGTGATGTCAACTTTGATATGTCCTCCTATGGCAAGAACTTGAACACATTCATCGGACGCGCTGCCCATATCGAGTTTTTGGAGTCCGACATTTTTGCGAGGTTCATACTGTGGTCCTTCCCGGAATTATTTCGTTGATGGGTGTGGAAACCTTCTTCTGTAGCCTCTCTTCGGTGGGGGATTCTCACATTTTGTCTTTCAGCATCAGGACCAAGAATGGTGGGTATATCTTGGGGTCAGATGTCATTCATTATGACAGCCATGTCCTTGTATATGATGGCATGATGGGCAGGCGTATATAGCCACTGGCTATTGTGAATAATTGGGTTGAAGCAGGTCCCACGAGAAGGAAAGCTGAATGTGAATCATGGTGTGCTTCCAAAGAGGCCTTGGGATTGAGGTGAATACTTCAAACCGCCAAGTGAATGTTAAGGTAGACCGTTTGTTTAGTTATTCGGACTGTTCCAAGAAATAGTGATGTAATTATGTTTAGAAGAGGTAGATTCATGTCGTTTTATAGGTAAACAAGAGGCGGCACAACTGGTCTGCAATAATAATGTTTGGTATATTACCCTTCTATTGTTCATTACTTCAAACTTCTCCATAGGCCACTTTCATTACTTCAATCTCGGTATCCTGTCCAATTAGCATGTAATACGGGTTGCTCCTACCTATACTGTAGGTGCCGAGCCCATTTGCCCTCTCACATTAGCTGCCCATATTACACAAGCTACTCATTTACCCTATTCAAGTAGGTGCAGAATTCATTTGTCTTCTCACATTAGTTGTCCGTATTACATGTTAGGCAACTAATTGGACAAATCCAAATCCTTTATATGCTAATATCAATATTCAAGTTGCAAACCCTAGTTGATGTTTTCAAGTGGGGGTTTAGTTGGGTTTGTCTTAATCTGTGCTCATTTTGCTTTTGGTACTCCTTTATGCGGCCGTATTGAGAGGACTGGAATACTTGTTTATCCTACTTCCTACCATTTGTTTGTATTTTTGCATTGTTGTGTTCGTTTTGGCTCTATTGTTAGGGAGTCTACCTATTTTTTGATTTTTGCTTGTTTTTATTTAGAATCTCTTATTCTCTCTTCCTTTCGAATTAAGAATATGACTCTTTTTTTCTAAATTAATTAGACAAAATAATAATAATTAAAAAAAAAAAAAAAAAAAAAAAGGGCCACAAACATTAGTAGCCCAGCTGGTGATAAATCGAAAGCTTAAGCTAAATGGGCCAGTAGTTGGAAAAAGTAATAATAACGGTAATACTGCACAAGCATGATGCCTATAATTCATTAGAATATGATTAAATTTGAGATTTAGCAAGAGAAAATCTATATTCATTTAAATCGTCATGGTACTCACTTTTTTTATTAGCTTCGAGATTCAAGGACCGAAAAGAATGGTTAAAATGTGATTTTAGTTTTTGAACTATGAAACTATTACGTGCCTAATTACTCATACACGTAACGGATAGATAAGGGTAGTTCAAAGAACTTAATACCTCCCAAGTCAATTCAAGAGTTGAATATTAATGATCTTCAATAAGTTTATATAGAGTTACAAAGAATTGTGATAAACATAAACTACTCTTATATATCCTATCACTAATACTTCATAGAGATGTATCATTTGACTATCTTATCACTAACAATTATTAATAAAGATAATAATAATCATAATAATAAAGATGATACAAAACTACTTAAGGTTAACATACTATTCATTTATTATCTACTATTAGAATATTAAAAGAAATAATATTCTCATTAGATAAATAACATCTCTTTTTGTATGACTGTAGACTCCTAACGATAACAGATTCATATTTTACTTTAAAAAAGAACTATTGATTGCCTCGAGTAGTCGATTTATTCATTAAAGTTTTAAAAAATGTTATTGTTACATTATCTTATTTTTACCATCATTCTAAAAATAATGTACATTTAATGCACATTACTTTTATAATGCTAATATGGAATGTCAGGTCACATGTTGGTTAAACCAAAATATATGAATTTAATATTTTATTAAAAAAGAAAAGAAAAGAAAAAAAGAACAACATTTTGTTCTCAAACGTTTGTGTCATGTGGCTTCATGTATGTTGAATTTTCTACACCATGTAATATGTAGATAAAAACGCATTTTGTGACAAGTCAAGATGGTTATAGGGGCCAGATATATACTTTTAAAATAATATATATATAAAATTAACAATTAAGTTAAGACTAAATCTTGACCTTTTTATACAAAAATATGTTTTATGTTGTATTATCCATGTCCAAAAATTATAACATAACTCAAAGTACATATAAAAGTTTCATACCATCAATTTTAAGTTCATATATAAAATAATAATAATAATAATAATATAACTCAAAGGATTGTGTCTTGGTGGCGCTTTCGATAAATGAAAAATCAAGTTAAATATAGGAAATTGAGTTTAACAATGAGAATATCATAACTTGCTGAATTAATGAAAAACATTGTAATTTGCATAAATTAATCATGGAAAGAAAATGTAGCGTACAAGCTAAGCATAGGGACTAAGCAAAGGGAAAGGTTCAAGAATTGAAAATCCTATCAGACTCAAACTCATTTCATAACCTTTGTTTGTATTTTTGTACTTCTTTATTTATTTATTTATATTTTTTATTTAGGTCTGTTGTTGAGAGCCTACCCCTTTCTCGATTTTTGGTTCCCAACTCTCTTTCTTTTGAATCAAGAGTGGTAAAGATCCTCTTATATAACCATTTTTTCCTAATTAATTAAGAAAAAAACAAACATTTACTGATAAGATGTTAATGTTAAGTCACACAAGAGATATTTTACTGATTTTTTTATTCGAAAGTATCTCTTTTTTTTCTTTTTTCTTTTTTAAATGAAACAGAAAACTTCATTACTGAATATAAGCCCCACGGGGGATTACACTTGACCAAAGACCAATACAAATACAAGAGAAGCTCATACATTCTCGAAGGCAAAAACCACTGCCTGTAAGCCATTTGTGACTAGAAATAAAGAAACTTCACCCACTAAGTCAGGAAAAACCTGACTTAAAGCAGCCACCAAAGGCAGACTGTGACAAAGATCGAGAATATACAAAACAACAGCTACCCAAATAATAAATAAACATTATAAAGAACAGACTTTAAGTCTCTCCTAACATTATGACGCAATGTATCATTGTATCCTATGAATTTTTGATATATAAAACATAATTTTTATTTTTTTCCAGTACAATATAAGAATCGACTAATCGTAGTCCAACAAAAACAAAATTAATTAGGAGCCTACGCCACCCAAAAAGTAGAGTCAATAAATCCCTACCTACCTCTTCATTATTATTATTATTATTATTATATTTTTTGGTATTTAGATTGTGTTTAAGGATTTTTGGTGAGAGAAATCTTTTAAGCTCTTTGCACTTTAAGATCTGCCAAAAGAGAGCAGCAGAGAGATTGAACAAGACTTCTTTAGAACCTAATCTCAGCAAAGCCTCAATTCAAAATCGTTTGTATTTTTCTTTAAAAATAAAAATATGAGGGCTTTTTTTATTCTAAATTATACAAAGTTTTTTTTTTAAGATATTATTTTTTTGTACACAGATTTGAGATTTAAAAAACAAAAATGGAGAGTGCAAACCAACTCATAGAGGTAGGAATAGATTTTTCTTGGTTTAAATTTAAATTATTTTTTAAATAATTTGATAGTATAATTGAATTTAAGATAAGAAAATAATATATATATATATATATATATATATATTAAAAAAAAAAAAAAAAAAAAAAAAAACCCGCTATAGGCTAGTTACTCATAAAATTGGAACTCAACGCGTAATAAGGACTTAATTTAGGATTAAGTTATTGGAATTATATTTTGACAAAAAGAAGAAGAAGAAGAGAGAATCCTCCTAAGTCCTATCAATAGGAACATTGTAAACGTGTCCTCCTTATCCGTTTAGCATAAATCTGTGTTTTAATTTGATAATATATCCGGTATCCTAACCAATTTCCGATTCAACCGCCAATAATAATAGCATAAGAAGTATAGAAATAGAGCAAACCCTGCCAATTGTCGTCAACTTGATCCATAAAAATCATCTCTTTGGCAAATTGGTTTTGTCTCTGAAAGCAGATAGAATCTCACTTGGAGTTGGCATTGTTCCAATGGACTCGTCTCTCCCTCAAGACTCGTATTTTCTTGGATTTGACAGTTCTACTCAGTAAGCTGCTATTCTCTCTTTATTACTCGGTCTAACTTAATTCTTCGATTATAATCAGCGAATTAAAAGTACCCAGATCGCTATGTTGAGTGTTTGATCTTTGTATGTCAATGGGTTCATATAATTTTATCACATTCTATTTGTAGAGAAATAATTTGGGTTTGAATTATTTCATGCAATGGGATTGAGCTGTTATTGATCACTGGGTTGTCTCCACTTATTCTTCGATTTTTTTTTTTTTTTTTTTATGCTTCTCCAACTGGGTATACTCAGCTTAATTTTTGTTTTTGACTTGGTTAGTTGATCTCTTGCTTAGTTTATTCCATTTACTGCCTCTAAAACAGATTCCTTGGTGAATTATGTGTGGGGTTGGAATATTTGTAATCCGAGTTGCATGAAATATTTCATTTTTTTTAAAGGTCCTTGAAGGCAACTGTTTTGGACTCCAATCTCAACATTGTTACTTCAGAGCTGGTTCATTTTGATACTGATTTGCCCCATTACCAAACCAAAGATGGGGTTTTCAGGGACCCCTCGGTTAATGGCAGAATTGTCTCACCCACATTAATGTGGGTGGAAGCTTTGGATCTCATACTTCAAAAACTCTCAAAAAAATTGGATTTTGGCAAAATTGTTTCTGTTTCTGGTAGTGGGCAGCAACACGGCAGTGTGTATTGGAAGAATGGCAGTTCTACAATATTATCTTCGTTGGATTCCAAGAAGACATTGGTGGATCAGCTTGGCAGTGCCTTTTCAATAAAGGAATCACCGATATGGATGGACAGCAGCACCACGGCACAATGTAGAGAGCTTGAAAAAGCTGTTGGAGGGGCATTGGAGTTGGCTAGACTTACTGGATCACGGGCGCATGAGAGATACACTGGCCCACAGATTAGGAAGATATTTGAGACGCAGGCAGAAGTTTATTATGATACTGAGAGGATCTCTCTTGTTAGCTCTTTCATGGCGTCTCTTCTTATTGGCTCTTATGCTTCTATTGATGAAACTGATGGTGCAGGGATGAACTTGATGGACATCAAGCAAAGGACCTGGTCTAAGATAGTTTTAGAGGTTTGTTTTGCTTTTGGACATCCTGGTCCATGATCAATCCCATGATTGTTCTGGAATTGATTTTGATAATTAGTTTGATCAATGTTCATTGAATTTGTGATTATGGTAGGCCACCGCCCCTACTTTGGAGGACAAGCTTGGGAAGTTAGCCCCTGCCCATGCTGCTGCTGGTTATATTGCTTCCTACTTTGTGGAGAGGTTAGTGGTGCATCTTTTATTAATTAACCATGCCTCTGATGTTCTCTTGAAATTTGTCTAGTGTCTGCTCTGATTAGCTTAGGCTTTCTCATCCACTTTTACTGTGTGAGATGTGATTAGCATAAGAAGATCGGTGTAAATATGAGTGTTTGATGACTGCATTAGGGTATCAGTATGTGCTGGGAAATGTAATTTTCTGACATTTGGTTGAGTCCGACATCATGTGTTAAGCTTTTTCTATGCATTGAGAACATATAGTAATAAGTTGAATTCACAACAGCACAATGTTATTAAATTAGTTGTATAACCTAAGAGTGAGATCTGCATTTGATCACCTCAATGGATCATTTGGATCGAGAAGTACTTTGAAATTTGGATTAAGAATGTGTGGACAGATACATTCGCGTAAACTTGGTGCATGTTGCTTGCATTATATATTTAGACTCACATCTAGAAATTCAATTTATCTACTTTCAGGTTCCACTTCAATAAGAATTGCTTGGTTGTTCAGTGGTCAGGAGACAACCCTAATAGCCTGGCAGGTGCATACTCTTTTTTCATCCTTATTTCTACCATCATATTATATTTATTTGGTTAGTATATTGTTTAAGTCACTTCTGTGTGTCACTTTCTTACAAGGATTTATGGTTAATTTCTTTTTGAATTTATGTTCTTATATTTCCAACAGTGCCATTGTTCGGCCTTTTGCTACTGGTTTGCTTAACCACGGGACTAAGTTGCTTTAATGACCAATGAACATAGATCTATGTGAGGCCAGTACAGAGCATGTTATTATATGTTTCTTATGTTTTTGTACGAGTGGTATACTCACCAGAATGCCTTGCACTGAATGTTCATCTTAAACTTATTTTAGCTTTAAACATGTTATGATACCAATAGATGATCTTCTCAGTGCCATCAAATTTTTATCTTCAGTCTCTCTGAAAATCTCTAATACCATTTCAGTTGTATAATCTGATGTCAATTTTTCTAAATGCTTAAGGGTGAAAGTAGCTCCTATAGAATGCTCACTGTAGCTTGTTAAAATTAAAATGTCATAGAGAAGTTGATGGTTTTAAAGTTCAAAAGCTTGTGTTTATTTAGTAATTAAACTGCATAGCATTCATTAGATGTTGAATCATTTCTAAACATTGAAAACTTTGTTGAATATTTGAATTTCCCTTTTTATCTAGTTAATGCATTTTGAGTCATTTTCTAGCCGTGATCAATGTATGTGATGCAGTTATATGGGTTTTTTTTTTTTTTTTTTTTTATATTTTAAGGAAATTTTTCTCTTGGCCAATGACTATCTGTGTGCCCATGTCCCCTGGTGACAATAAAAAATTAAGAATGTACATTGTCAGTATCCAGTCTATTCATGTCTCTAATTTAGTTCTGCAAGACCTATTGAAATCTTACAGGTAGGAGAGCATATAAACGTTTATCTAATGACTATCAGAGAGAAAGTCATGCAAGGACATGAGACGCTTTGTAGTTGGTACCACATGGTATCAATTTCATTGAGCTGGGCATGCATGTTTTTCTCAATAAGTAAACATATATCAGGGCTCTTGTGAATGTGTGATATATGTTCTTTTAGTAATGGTTTCATGCAACTTTTTTCTGGTTAATCCTTTAACTTTACTGAAAAAAAAATTAGCTTCTCTAGTTTCATTGATGTTTTATTATCTAAAAGCATTTATAACCTGCAGGTTTAACCCTAAATACTCCAGGGGATTTGGCAATCAGTCTTGGCACTAGTGACACTGTAAGCTCTTGTATTCATAAGATGAGAAATGCTCTACTTCCAAAATTTCATCCCTAAAAGTGGTTCCCAAATGATATGTCACCATCCCATGGGATAGTGACATATTTTTCAAAATAGTAGATGCCATCCATGATTGACACATCATTTGGGAATCAACTGTTGGGAAAATAATTTGGTAAGTGTAGCACTTCTCTCATAAGATTGGATGTGGACTATGTTATCTTGAGACCACAGGAAGTGATGACAGTAGCATTATTGCTTTATATGGAGATACATACCATCATCATTAGGTGCATATTAGTTTTGATGTTGCATAATGCAAGTCATTAGCTGAATATCAACATTACTTTCTTATAAATACTACTGAACCTACTATTTTATTTGGATTTATACAGATTGCTTTAGTCGTAATCTGTTCATGCTTTATTGCTCAGGTCTTTGGGATTACCAGAGAGCCTCAACCTAGATTGGAAGGTCATGTTTTCCCCAATCCTGTGGACCCTGAAACTTACATGGTAATGTTGGTCTACAAGAATGGGTCCCTTACTCGTGAAGGTACTTTGTTGTCTCGTACATATCCCTATGGATTCCAGTTAAGTCATATTATCAGTTTCCCAGTGTGACCCATATATTGATGTTAGATGTCCGCAACCGCTATGCGGAGAAGTCTTGGGAGGTTTTCAATAAATTTCTGCAGCAAACTCCACCTTTAAATGGTTTGTTACTACATTCTTTTAGTACTTATTCTGGAATCTATTGTTATACCTTTTATTTTTTTAATCCCCCTCATGTTACTTTCTGCAATAGGTGGAAAGATGGGTTTCTACTACAAGGAGCATGAAATTCTTCCTCCCCTCCCAGGTGCGTTTTGGGCCAAGGCCAGGCATCTTTGTCCAATATCTCCTGCTGAATTTCCCCCTATTTTGGGCTGGTTTTCTCCACATACAATGCTTGCACTAAAAATTGAAATGCACTTTACTAATTTATTTTTTAATTTGGTGCCATATCCAATTTGAAACTATGGTTAGCAGTGCATATGCCCTAGCTTTTATCATAAAATAAGCATCGAATGATAAACCTCAATTCTTTATGGTCCCAGTTGGCTTCCATCGCTATGTCATCGAAAATTTATCAGACAACACTTCGGAGGGTCTGAATGAGAAGGAAGTTGAGGAATTTGATCCTCCTTCAGAGGTTAGTAGTCGAGTGTTGATTGTTCACTTAGGCAGATGAGATCCAACATGAACTCTTAATGAATAACAATAATCTATCATTCACAGGTTAGGGCATTAATTGAAGGCCAATTACTCTCAATGCGGGCTCATGCAGAGAGATTCGGGATGCCTTCTCCTCCAAAAAGAATAATCGCCACTGGGGGAGCATCAGCAAATCAAAGCATCCTTAGCACAATAGCTTCCATTTTTGGCTGCGATGTGTATACAGTTGAAAGACCTGGTAAGAAGCATACACCTTTTAATGTCTTAAATGTATAAACATTGGTAAAAACATTGATCATCTTGCACATCTGTAAGTTAGATGATGCCTCTACAAATTTCTTAGGGGTGCCAATTTATGTTCGCGTATCGGGTTCGGGTTGTGTCGAGACATGAATATAAGACTATATAGATCAACTCCAATCCAATTTATTTAATTAAATGGGTTATAAACCCTTAAGGCCAATTACTCTCAATGCGGGCTCATGCAGAGAGATTCGGGATGCCTTCTCCTCCAAAAAGAATAATCGCCACTGGGGAGCATCAGCAAATCAAAGCATCCTTAGCACAATAGCTTCCATTTTTGGCTGCGATGTGTATACAGTTGAAAGACCTGGTAAGAAGCATACACCTTTTAATGTCTTAAATGTATAAACATTGGTAAAAACATTGATCATCTTGCACATCTGTAAGTTAGATGATGCCTCTACAAATTTCTTAGGGGTGCCAATTTATGTTCGCGTATCGGGTTCGGGTTGTGTCGAGACATGAATATAAGACTATATAGATCAACTCCAATCCAATTTATTTAATTAAATGGGTTATAAACCCTTCAACTCAAACCTGATAATTCGTGTTGGGCTCATGTCAGATTCACGGGGTCGTGTAGAAAATTGTTAAGCCCTAAAATTTTCAAGTGGCTTTTTTTTTTTTTTTTCCCTAATGCTAATGTCCCTTTGTGATTTTGAGCTTGTGCCTGATGGAGCAACCTCTGGATGTCTATTTTTGTCCCCTCTCTAACAGATTCAGCTTCCCTCGGAGCTGCGTTGAGGGCTGCTCATGGTTGGCTATGCAAAGAAAAGGGCAGTTTTGTACCCATCTCAAGCATGTACAAGGAGAAGTTGGAGAAGACATCTCTTAGCTGCAAGCTATCAGTGAGTGCTGGTGACCAACAACTAGTTAGCAAGTATGCCTTGTTGATGAAGAAGAGAGTGGAGATAGAGAACCGGCTTGTGCAAAAGCTAGGACGTTGCTAATGTCAAAACCGGGTATATAGAATTTTTCCAAGGGAACCATAATGATGCTTCATTTGGCACCATTTAGCTGCCAAATAATTTAAGCTGAATATTAAGATTTATCACTGCTTTGAATACTTATATTTGACAAATTGATAGAAGTGGATTTAAACTTTGGGGTTGAATCTAATATTTCCATGTGCGCCGCGTGGAAATAAGAGGTACAAAAAATATGTGAATGAATGCTGAGTAAAGGCACCGGTGATCTCTTTTTTTTTTTCCAAAAAAAAAAAAGGGTAAGGAGGGAAACCAGTCGTGGAGACCTTACTTGGGCATGACTATAATAGCGTCTACCCACTAAAGAACCAATGTCTTGAGGAGTGAGGGGCCTAGATGGTAAGAGAGACGCATGCATTCCCTTATGTGGGTTCAGTCATAACCTGATCTTAGCCCATTGATGTCTCAGCTGCATTAGGTGGTGTGTAGTCCCTATCCACTAAGTGGAGGAAACTTCATGAAGTGTGTCTCCTTGATTAGAGTAGTCAATATTAGAATTGACTCACCAAAATCACACATGCTATGGCATACATGATCTTTCTGTTGACTGTAGAGCATCAATTACTAATACATGTGTTTCCAATGATTTGTCCTAACATTAGAAAGTAAGTCACTCCAATGAGGCGGTTCCGTGGCATATTGTGATTTTTAGTAATTTAAGCATCACATTGTGAGAGAACCCATATAAAATTCACCTACCTGAATAGATGGTCGGACAGTCTAAAATTTATTTGAGCAAATAAATCTCATAAAAATTCTCTCACAATGTGCTGCTCAAATTTTAGTGAAGAGGCCTTCGGGCACTATTGTCAAGAAATATATGGGCGCTCTCAACACATTTTCTTAGATTTTGTTATGTTTTTCTGCCTCCTGGCTGAAAAACCCCATATATTGCAGTTGTTCTTCTCTAATCTTTGAAATGAGCTTTTTTCAGTCTTTTTTGGAAACCTGTAGCTAAAAGAGTTGCTTAGTCAACTCAGTGGTGGTGGGGGTTGTATTGTGCTTCTAATCTCTTCTTCTACCCTTATGATGTACAAGTACTCCGTAGCCTTCTTTGCTCTGCCATGGACAGCACGGAGGCGCTCTTGCTGCTTCAGTCGCCTTTTTTTTGTCCCAAGCACAACCCGTTTCTGATGACTCATATTGATGGTCTAGGGAACCCTCGAATACAAATGGTGAAAGCAAGTTATCGATGGTTAGATACCATTTTTGAGACAATATGAGTCATCAGCCTTGAGACACAACTATGCGTGAAAGCATAGAAAGATAGTTATTGATACAACCAAGTCTGTGCAACATTAAAAATTTAAAAGGAAACAACCATATCATATTATAGCAGTCATACAAAAGCAATTCCAACTATTAGTATTCATCTCCTTCATCACCATCCTCTCCCTCAGCAGACTCTGCACCAACCTCCTCATAATCCTTCTCCAGTGCAGCAAGATCCTCACGAGCCTCGGAGAACTCTCCTTCCTCCATGCCCTCGCCAACATACCAGTGCACAAAGGCACGTTTGGCATACATGAGATCAAACTTGTTGTCAATGCGAGAGAACACCTCAGCAACACTGGTTGAGTTGGAGATCATGCACACAGCCCTCTGCACCTTGGCAAGGTCGCCTCCTGGAACAACAGTGGGTGGCTGGTAATTGATACCGCACTTGAATCCAGTAGGACACCAGTCAACAAACTGGATTGTGCGCTTGGTCTTGATGGTGGCCACAGCTGCATTCACATCCTTGGGCACAACATCGCCACGGTACATCAAGCAGCAAGCCATGTATTTGCCGTGGCGGGGGTCACATTTTGCCATCATGGAAGACGGCTCAAAAGCACTGTTGGTAATCTCAGCCACTGAAAGTTGCTCATGGTACGCCTTCTCGGCAGAGATGACAGGTGCGTAGGAGGAAAGCATGAAATGGATCCTGGGGTAGGGAACTAAGTTGGTCTGGAACTCCGTCACATCAACATTCAAGGCTCCATCGAACCGCAAGGAGGCAGTCAGGGACGAGATCACCTGAATCAAACACACACACACACATCAATTACAACATCCATATAATTTGAACGATTTGTGTGGAAAATTTCCAATGGCTACCTGAGAGACAAGGCGGTTAAGATTGGTGTAAGTAGGGCGCTCGATATCAAGGGAGCGCCTGCAGATGTCATAGATAGCTTCATTGTCAAGAAGCACGGCAACATCAGTATGCTCAAGGAGGGAATGGGTAGAAAGGACGCTGTTGTAGGGCTCTACAACGGATGTGGAAACCTGAGGTGAGGGATAGACAGTGAAACCAAGCTTTGACTTTTTGCCATAATCGACAGAGAGACGCTCCAAAAGAAGCGATCCAAGACCAGAACCGGTACCACCACCGACGGCATTGAAAACCAAGAAGCCTTGAAGACCAGTACAATTGTCTGCAAGCTTCCGGATCCGGTCCAAGCAAAGATCAACAATCTCTTTCCCAACTGCACCATAAAACAACACAGGATTGTCAACAAAAATTGACATTGAAACAGTGTAGAAAAAAAAAAAAGCAAAGGAATTGAGCTAAATATTTACTGGTGTAATGGCCTCGGGCAAAGTTGTTGGCAGCGTCTTCCTTGCCGCTGATGAGTTGCTCCGGGTGGAAAAGCTGGCGGTATGCTCCGGTCCTCACTTCATCAATGACAGTGGGTTCCAGATCAACAAAGACGGCACGAGGAACGTGCTTCCCAGCACCAGTTTCACTGAAAAAGGTGTTGAATGCATCGTCTCCTCCGCCGACAGTCTTGTCACTCGGCATCTGGCCATCAGGCTGAAAAAAGAAAAACGCAAAACTGTTTCAGCAAATGAAATTTTACACACAGCCTTAACTTGAATGGACAAAATAGAGCCATAAATAGATCTAAACGAATTCCCAAGTACATCTGAAAAGGTCAAACAATTTCAGAACATAAATTTTCTCTAATTAATTCAGATACTACTCGATAAATCTCAGGCGAACCTTATGAACCCTAGATCTAGCCAGTTTTCAAAATTTTGTCAAAAATGGACCACATCCAAACCAGATCTAACGAATTTCATAACGAAAAGAAATCACAATGCGTCATTGATCTTATGAGCCGATAATTCAAAGTCTTCATTGAAAATTAACCATAAATCGCAACAACAAAAAAAAAAAAATCAAAAGGAAATGAACGGTAAAGCAAAGGAAGCGAATGAGTGAAGATCTCACCTTGATGCCATGCTCGAGGCAGTAGAGTTCCCAGCACGCATTGCCGACCTGAATACCGGCCTGACCGATGTGGATCGAAATGCACTCTCTCATTTTCTCAGAGATTTACGAAGGCTAAAAGAAAGAAATTGTAGAACTAGGAAGATTGAAGAAAGGAAGGAAAATCTAAGAGCGACGTGTATTAAGACGCCTTCCAAATTGTGAGGATTCAAATCTGAGGCTTCTCTAATATATAGATTATAGAGTTGGTTGAGAGAGTGAGAGAGGTAACTAGGGTTAGTTGACCGTGGTTAATTAAATCAGGGTTTGTTGGGCGTTACAGGCTGGCTGGGTTAATAGCCCGCCGATTTTTTATGTTTGATTTAGGATGGTGAAAAGGGTTTGGATTTTGATGAAATTGCGAGGGTGGCATTGGGCCTTGGGAGTGATGATTTATAAATTTATAATGAAAACGATGGCGTTTCTTGGAGGGTTATTACGTCATTTATGTGGTAAATTATCTCGTAGCACGTTATCTTGTTGATTGGTGGACCTGTTGTTGGGACAGGTAGGCTGTCGAGGCAAACTAGGTCCTACATTTCTGTCGTTTGGTCAAGCGTCTTGGGAAATAATTGTGTAGAGAAAGGAAAAAAATATTATTTTTTTTCCACAAATATTTATAACGTTGATGCGCCGGTTTTAATTAAATTTTAGATTTTATTTTATTAAGTATTAATTTATGACGGACACATCAGTATTTTTAGAATAATTATAAAATAAAAATAAATTTTTTAGCATTACTAAATTATGTAAAAAGCTAAAATTATAGAAAAATTGTAAATGATTGTTATGCTCGATGAGATCTTGAAATTAAGATGCTCCAATTTTATTAAAATTTATATTGTTTAAGAAAGTGGGATTGCAGGATCTATTTGCCCTAAACAATATAATTAGGGCATATAAGTGGTTGCATTTATTTTCTCTTAAGTGCTAACCGCAACCATTTTAAGCGGTTATTACTTTTAAGTAATGACACCATCTCATTCGGGTTATTGAAGGCCAATAAAAAATTGCTTACCGCTTATTAAGTAATTAACATTTTTTTACCTCTTTTAGTTTTTTGAACTTCTTTTTAAGGCTTATTTTTTTAATTTTTTTTGGACCTCCTTTAGACTTACCTTAGTTTCTAATTAAAGTTAATCTCTAATCTGAAAATTACAAACTTTATGCCCTTCTTGTTTGAAGACCCAAATGTTGTGGATTTTGAGCCATCTTAAATGATTTATATATGTAAACGCAATATATTGTTATTGGAATGATGCAATGATGTAATCTTTTATTGGAAATTAAGTTAGAGACTAATAACGAGTAAGTCTTCATTTATTTTGTAGTCTAATAAGAAATGGATCTCTAATTCATAATCTTTCCTTACCAGAGTCGTCATAATCTAAAATCATAGAAGTCATGACCTAGTTGGTCTCTTATGTAATCGATAGTCTATTGTTTCTCTATTTAAAGGGGAACTAGCAATAACAAAGGAATAAGCTGATTATTATTTTAAAATACAATTTTTTGTGTTTTGGATGTCAATGCTCTCTCGAAGCAGTCGTTCGAGATTACAACTCTCTCGCAGTAGCCGTTTCTATGTTTTGTTACTAGTGAGTTCGCACCATGTAATCTTTTTTTTTCTGCTCTAATTCATTAAATATGCAATGCTTCTATTCGTAGGAACAATAAGAAAGCGAAAAAATAACTTTGCAAAGAAGAATGTTTAACTCATCTTGTTCATGAATAGATTATTGTTTGGTGTCCTGTTTAAGAACAAAGTTGCTAGCCCAAACCATTGTTCTTATGTGTTTGATAACTTTTGTTTCTGAACTTTTAATTGTAGATTGTGACTATGTGACAGTGTCTATTGAGAATCATTTAAGTTAAGAGTTCATACTGACCAAACACAATCTTCAAGAACTAATACCCAAATGGTTGTATAATACCATTTAAGGAACTTTCATTTTTTACTAATTTTTTATTATATATAATAATAATATACAAGGGTAGATGGTGAGCGGGTGTTAATCGTTTAATCGTTTTTGCCTACCTTTAAAACTGTTAACTGCGACGCGACTGTCTTGGGCAATTAATTTTTTTTTTTTTGGAGATAAATCTTATAAAATTAATTTTCTTTTCTTCCCAAAAAGTCTTTTCCTATCAAAATTTAGTTCTCCCTTCAAGCACGGCTACGCTTTTGGCATTGGGTGGTGCTCCTTGAGATATTAGAAAAGAGTGAAACAATGGATAATTTGGCGACCCTCCAAAAGCAAAAATAGGGTTGCCGAACCACCCAATGCCCTATAGGTGTATTTTTATTTTTATTTTGTAAAAAAAAAATTGTTTATTTTAAAAGAAAAAAAATTGTATTTTAGGAAAAAATACATAAAAGCGTTCATGATTTTCATCTATTTTAACATTTGACCGTGACTGAGTGGCTTTTTTTTTTTACAAGCGATGTTAGTTTGCCGTAACTAACTAATAAGTTTGTGGGTAATTTCACCAGTCAATTACTAGTTAATCGGTCTGCATGAATCATCATTAACTATCGAAGATAAGTAAATATAATTATTTAATTTTGGGGGCATTACAGTTTGGGTGGTTAAAAGTCACGTGCGGCGCACATGACCGACATTCCTTTCAAAAATGGTTGACTTGTCACAATTTGATAGCTTATAGGAGTCGAATGTCACTTTTAAAACTTTTGAGACTAATGCTCCGTTTGTTTCGGCGTAAAATAATTTCTGGAAAATGATTTCTATTTGACAAAAATGCTTAATAAATTCCAGAAAATGATTTACACTTTTTAAAAGCATAAATCATTTTCCGTAGATGGTAAACGCAGTCAATTCTCTTTTAAACAATGCAGCCGACCTTTACGTTCTAGCAGTTAACTATCGCCGAATTCCAACAAGCCAGATTTCGACACGGTTGGTGCCGGAATCCGGTGACGTCCGGCAAATGTCGCGGGATTCTGGCAGCACCGGTCAAATTCCGGCCAATCTGGCCAGAAACTGGCCGGAGCGGCCCGATGTCCGGCTATCTAGTCGGGACACTAGCCGGATCCTGCCTGGATCTGGCCAGAACGGCTGGATCTCCGGCCATTTGGTTGGGATACTGGCTATCCCGGCAGGATCCGCCCATTTTGTGTCGGATTCCGGCAAAGACTGCCGGAATTTGTATGTGTCAAATATAAAAAAAATATTTTTATATTATTTTATATTAACATTTTTTTTTAATAGAATTTAATTTTTTTAAAAAATTAATATGATTAAATTAAAATATAAAAAAAAATTGTAATTTTCTGTACGCCCCAAACGCCGAAAAATGATTTCGACGGAAAATATTTTTCTGAAAAATAACTCCCCTGAAAATATTTTACGACGAAAATCATTTTACACTGAAACAAACGGAGCATAAAATTAAAAAAATAGCCGTACTTCGTGGGAGAGGAAAAATGTATTTCTCTTATTTATTTATAATAAGTAAAAGCACATGGTGTAATATTTTCCCTAAAGATATATATATTTTCAAACAAGATGATGGTGAGCATGGACGATTCCATGTTACGCCAGCCCATTTGATGATTAAGGATGAAAAAAAGAAGAATCACCGCCTCTTTTTTCCGAGGCATCAGCTCATCCAATAAATGTTGGGCCCAATGACCCATGAAATGCGGGCTGGGTCATGGCCCAAACGGGATAAGGCATAGACTGTACGGAGAAAAACAACAAAGAAAATATCATGACTACAAATTCCACAAAAGAAAAAGAAAGAAAGAAAGAACTACCCGGTTTATTATCGCATCAACCCAACACAATTTGTTTATTAAGCGAGTTATACTAGTCGTGTTGTATTAGCCATTTAGTTAAACATATTGTGTTAAGGTTGAGAAGTTTGACATGTTTAATTAAAGGGATAATTTCACAAAAGTATATCAAATTATACGCCGTTTTGAGATAAGGGTAATGAACTAGTAAACGTCTCAATTAAGAGTACTCTGTTAGGATTTACTGTTAAATTTTGCCAAAATTTCAAAAATACCCTTATGTTTTTTTTTTTTTTTTTTAAAAAAAATTATTAAAATTGCAAAGATTCAAGTATGGGTATTTTTGCAAATCCCATTAAATTCTTACAAACACCTAATCCTAGCATTTTATTCTTTTTCGTTTTTTTTCCTAAAAAAAATGGTATTTTGGGTACTCTATTAGGATTTAATAGCATATCTTAATGGAATACTCTTAAGTGAAATATTTCAAAAAGTGAATACCTCAATTTGAAACGTTTGCTAGTTCAACGTCCTTATCTCAAAACGGCGTATAATTCAATATTTTTTTTATAAAATTATCACTTTTTTTTTTTTTTAGAGGATCGTAAAGTCGTCTCTTAATTAAACGTGTCGTATTTGTGCTGACCCATAAAGTTATATACCCACAAAGCGCATTAAGTTAAAGGAGGTACAAGTAGTAGCTGGCAAGAGGAATATTAAACTGAGAATTGGCAAGTAAATATAATTATTTTCTTTTTCTTTTTCCTTTTTTTCTAATGAAATATAATTACTTTTGAATATGCAATGTTTGAGTACTATTTTTAAGAAGTTGTACATTTATATATGTTTTAGAGAGCAGGAACCTTATTTAGCTGCTCCCTGCAACCGTCCAGCAGATCATAATTGAAGGTAGTCGGCATAATTACACGGGAAATGCTAGACAGGGGACGGTTGTCTGTCCCCTGTCCATATTTTAATAATAAAATATTATATTATATTATATAAACAAAAAATGAAAAATCAGAAAGAATAAATGAAAAAAAAAATAATATATTATTTTATTATTAAAAGATGGACATTACACTGCCCTCAATGCCAACCAGTTCATAAAAAGTGCCTTCAATGACTGTTTGTTGGGTCACTTTTGGTGGTTGATTTACCCCAGCAGATTTTTTTCTTTGAAGATTTATTGCAATTAATATTTCAGAGCAAACATCATGACAAAATGATTAAGCAAACAATCTTATTTGTCAATTAATTAATTAGTAATATTACTCTTCATACATATTTATGAAACCCATTTCGTGATGTATTTTAAGTAATTTTTTTCTTTTTTTTAAAAGAAATAAAAATTTGCTAATATAGAGAACTCACTTAAAACCAATCCAGGCACGTCAACGGATGTGAAATAGGTATTAAGAATAGTACAATTAATTAATTAACTGATGGGGGCTTTATAATTATATACTTTCAATCATTTAACCAATTATGAAGTGACGTATTAATTTGTATGAAAATTGCAGTAAATTCCAAGCAGAAAACCTGTGGTTGCCGAAAGGTATCCTAGTTGTGCTTGCAGCAGTAAATGCTTGACTCCACGACAACTCACAAAAATCCAAAGAAATTTTGTGTTTATTTTGGTATGGCCTCAATTTCCTAGGAAGGTCAATTTCAATGTGTCACTTTATATGGACAAATTCAGGCAGTTAATAACTTCACATCTTGTCCTGAAATTTGCCCCTTTTCTTTGGAGGATATGCAGGTCCTACATATGGAAATGTCAACCAATCATCTTTCTTTTTATCCACTTCAACAAACATGGCCCATGTTGATTTTTCTCCATAAAACTGATGAAATGCTTTACTCTCAAAGCGACAAACACAGCAGCAAGACAGTGAAAAACCTTGTCAAAAAACTCAGTTAGGACACTAAGCCATAAACCAAATCTCAACTTCTGAACTAATTGGAATGCAAAACAGAACCCTGAGTATGAGGCAACCAAACATGCCATAACAGCAAGAAAGTTCAACAAGCATTACTTGACCTGAATGCTCATAAACCATAAGATAACATCCAATTATTGTAGGGTTACTGTCACAAGTGTTCAACAAAAGATTATACATGATCATAGAAGGCAACAGTTAAATTACTACTTATTTCAAAAGGTCAAGCTGGTAGAAAATTAATATTGTAACAGTCTCTCAAGTGTGAGCTCAACTTCCCCCCTCTCTCAACATGTGAGACCCAACACGTGAAATATTTAACTGAAATGAGGGTGGACTGAAGAGTCAAGGTTCGAACTTATGACCTCTGCTATGATATCATGTTAAAGCACCATTTATTCTAAAAGCTTAAGCCACTAGAAATTGGTGAATTTAATCATTTAATTAAAATTCTAACAACTATAGTCAACACGGCCAACTGTTAAAATGTTTGGACGACCTTCATCAAAGTACATGACAACGAGAAAGGCATAGATGAGAAAATGCACATAATGCACTCGTTATTGTGACAGTTTAGAGCCATTATCACAGAATGATATGCATTCTTCAGAACGATAGATGAGAGAAATTTCATAATTGAAGAACCAAAATGAACTTCTAACCAAGCAATTGATGGACGTCAAAGGAGCAAGATCTATCTACTCGAGGCAAATTCCCAGCAATACAAAACAAAATATATGAAACAAAGAAAAACTTCTCTTTAGAATTAGGATCTAAAAGGCACAGACTATAATGCACTGTGATATGGCAACATAATTATTATGAATATACGGCATTCATAAGAATCAAAGTTATTTTTAAGTTGCCAGATGGAGAGCCAAAGAATCAAGCACAATGCAGAAAATTACAAAATCAGAAAGCTTTTCCCTTTTATTTGCAACTGCCAGCTGATTTTTGTGAAATTAAACAGAACCAACATGAGACTCAATTAGAGGTGCTAGGAATGTATAGATGTAGTCATGGAAGGTGCCAATTACCATATGTGTAAAACATAAGGAAAAAAATGTGAACTATACCCAACAACCAGCAACGACCGTCCAACCATAAGTCGTAGACAAAGTGTTCAAGTATAAAGTAGATAAGCTGAAAGACAAAGTAGATACACAATATCTTCAATTAGGGTTTTATCTCAAAATTAAAATAGTGAAAACATAATAGTTTGGAATCTATATAGATAATTTCATGGCTGAAATAAAAGGCGATAAGACTAATGTAGCTGCACTTGGTAGGATTTAGAAAGAATTCATATGCATGTGAATGAAACAGAGCACCATCAATTAATATAGAAATGAACTCCACAATGCAAGCGTGGTTCTATATTTTTTGTCCACTAAAACCCAAGCATAGCAAGCAAAAGTGCTCAAATTTGAAGCATTCTTTGCATGTGGATTTTCAAAAAAGACCATAAAAGATGCACAGCTTTCAAAATAGAACATCAATTCAACTACAACAGGACATGAACTGTAATTAAAACTAAGAGTTCAATTATTCCACAAGTGAACTTTGTTCATGGCAATTTCTGAAAAAATATGGAAGTTGAATTTTTTTTCCAACCACACAATCATGAGTACGAATGGCAAGATTTTGCACAATCTGAAAATAAAAGATTATAGAGATTGCAATGCAATTATAATTTGGCAAGTGACATTGTCAATAGTCAACCAAAATCAGATTGTTGTGGTGACGCATTTATCACCAGCATATGGATAAGGGATGAAGCCTTGAACAAATATTTTATAATGATATGATAATACAAAAGAGAAAAATAAAAATAAAAAATGAAGGTAATAATGATAGGCCACTGTAAAGGTTTATGCTTGGAAAGCTTTCCAGCTGGGGCATGGCAAATAAAATTATATTGATTATATTAAGGATATGGGGAAGATGCTCAAATACCTAGCTTCATAAGATACATTACCCATAATAGGATTGGAATCCCCTACAATTTCTTTAAAATTGTGTAAATTCTCAAATTATGTGAATTTAGGTTGTTTCATACATAGAACGGCATGAAAAATGCTACATATTAAAAATGTAACATGTTAACAATGAGAATCAAGTATATTTTTATCAAGTTTTTATACTTTATGTTGTATAAAAGCTTTGAGCAAAAAACTGTCTATTGGTTTAGTAAAAAAGAAATGTGTCTTCAAAAGTGAAGAAAAAGCCTTTTGAAATGAATTTTTTTTTTGCCTCGATAACATGTTATATCTTTAATATGTAGCATTTTTCACGCCGTTCGATGTAAAAAAAAGGCATGAATTCACATAATTTGAGAATCTAAAATTTATTGAAAATTGTAGAGGATCCTAATCCCCGATAATATTCTCTTGTCATGTAAATAACTAAGGCGGATTCAAGTCATACAAGAACTGCTCTGCTGATATTCCCTAATAAAAATACTAATAATCCTCTACAAAGAACCATAACACATTGAAGACAGACATATGAAACAGATAACAACGTATAATAAAATCAAATTAAACAACACTAAAAAAAAAAAAAAACCACCCATTTACTTAGGAACACCTATGGGAAACATAAAATTGAAGTTTCCATCTTTATCGATCTATCTCACACAGAACAATTGGAAACAGATAGAATCAACTAAAAATGCTAGGAGAAACGGAATGCACTAATTTCAAATGCCATTAAAGGCAAAATGGAATAGTTTCCAGTTTGAAAAGGCCCCTCCTATCGTTCGATGTAAAAAAAAGGCATGAATTCATATAATTTGAGAATCTAAAATTTATTGAAAAATGTAGAGGATCCTAATCCCCGATAATATTCTCTTGTCATGTAAATAACTAAGGCGGATTCAAGTCATACAAGAACTGCTCTGCTGATATTCCCTAATAAAAATACTAATAATCCTCTACAAAGAACCATAACACATTGAAGACAGACATATGAAACAGATAACAACGTATAATAAAATCAAATTAAACAACACTAAAAAAAAAAACCACCCATTTGCTTAGGAACACCTATGGGGAACATAAAATTGAAGTTTCCAACCTTATCCGATCTATCTCACACAGAACAATGGGAAACAGATAGAATCAACTAAAAATGCTAGGAGAAACGGAATGCACTAATTTCAAATGCCATTAAAGGCAAAATGGAATAGTTTCCAGTTTGAAAAGGCCCCTCCTATTTGCTTCAAAAGACAAGGGCATATTCAAGGAAGCTCCATATGTCACTCAGATATAAATATATTAACAAAGGCTAACATGGAAACACATAATAAAACCGCACCAAGATGGGCAAACCGCACATAAAAGAACTATAACATTATATCAAAAAACCAACTTTAGTCAATGGAAAATTGGGAAACACATACATCATCATCATCAAGAGCATTGACTATGTAAAAATGGGCACAACATTTGGCATACATACATACATGTGGAAAAAGACAAATACTTTGCAATCTTCTTTGGCATTTCGGAACATGATAATCAATACCCATGTTTGATGACGAAAAGTATGCTCCTCCTCCTCCTCCTCCTCAAAATCTCATGGAATAAAAAGAAAAGGAAAAAGAAAAAACTAGACCCAAAAGAGAAAAACTAACAAAAGGGTGTGAAAGTTTTTGAAAGAAACTATATTTATATTTATATTTGATATAATATATAGATATATAATGCCTGGCTCCATCCTGTCTGCCTTTTTCCACCCAGCGAGAGAGCTACATTGTACTGCTCTCAAAGTCTCATCTGTGAAAACCCAAGAAGGACCTTCGATTTAGAGATGCATGGTGAGAGGGTACCTCTTTGGGACCAAGGGCAGCCTGGTCTTTGCATGAAGTGGAAGAGAAGGACAAGTCCTCCACAGCCATTGCAGAGCAGAAGCTTCCCTGTCTTTCTGGGGTTCTGTTTTCGAGAGCGAGAGAGAGGGAGAGAGAGAGAGAGAGATAGAGCGGTCGCGGGGAAGCTTCAGTGCGAGTGAGTAGAATGGCGTACTTGGTTGAGGGAGCTAGTAGTTGTTGTTTCTGGCAGGCATTTGAGCATTTTGGATTTGGGGAGGCCGGTGAAAAGCCATTTTCAACTTTCTATCTGTTTTCTCTTCTTCTGCTGAGAGTGAGACTCACCGTTTTGTCTGTCCCTTTCCTCCCCCTCTCTCTCCGTCTCCGTGCAGTCCATTTTGCCCATTACCCAAAAATATATAAAAGCCTGTTTTTTCGACATTATAGTATAATAAACGGAAATGCTAGAACTACAGGGGAGTTAGTGGGCATGGATGAACCCTCACAGCTATGCATTTTGACTTAACAATTTCTTATTTCAAAAACTTCTAATTCTAATTGGGTGAATAAAATTTTATAGTTGAGGTAGTTGGGTGACTGAAATAGTGCGTGCCTCACCTTATTTTAAAAAATGCATAAATCTTATTAAAAATGGATGTGAGGATCATATGATATAAAGATAAATGTTATACTCGATTGAAAGAAATTATTTTCACCCAATTTAGAAGAAAATTGAGTCTTTCAAATTAAATTAAGTATTTTAGAATATGACCTTTTTTTTTTCTTTTTTCTTTTTTTTTGTGGGGGGATGGTTATATTGATAAGTCACATTAGTAACAATATAGATGTAGACTTCAAAAAAAAAAAAAACAATATAAATGTAAAATTTTATTTGTTATATTGAAATTATTAGGAGAAAATTAGTGATAAATACATTTTTTTTTTAAAAAAAAAGATAAATACATTTGTAATTAACAATTTTTTTAGTCCCATAAAACATAAGAGTAATGCTGCATACTACGGTCTCGTTTGATTTGCAGAATAAACTTATAGAACGGAATGACTATTTCTATGTTTGGTAGGAGTCTATTATCCATTAGAATAATTATTCCCTTATGAAGGGAAATACATATTCCTCTATAAAAAATGAAAGGAATAACTATTCCAATTTTTTTCCCAGAAAAAATACTCTTATATTTTATTTTCTTTCAATTTTTTTTTTCAAATAAGAAAATAAAAATAAAAATACCCAACCTCACTTTACGGTGGCTGGTAAACCACCCGTTGGAATGGTCGGCCACAAACTAGTTTTCAATTTTTTTTTTAATTTTTTTTTAAAATTTGAGTTCTTTTTTAAAAAAAAAAAAACAAATGGATTTTTATAGTAATTTTATTAGATTCCAATTAAAATATATGAGTTGTTACCAAACTAAAGATTATAAATAAACATTACATTCTATATTCTTTTATTCATGATAATAACTATTCCATTTTTCAATGGACTATGCCTACATTCACATCCTATCTCATCTTATTAAGCACTTTTAGGGGGGGGGGGGGAGAGAAAGGCAAGAGAAATAACTGGCGAAAAAAAAATTATTCCGCAACAAATAGCCAAATATGACTCCCTCTTGAATATATATATATAAGAAAATAAAAGTTAAAAATGTATCTGAAAATCACGTGCGTTTTGAATACATGTCAATTTAATAGATTGAGTTGAAAAAAATTATTCCATCCGAATTTGGAAGAAAACTTTGTTATTTAAGTCTATATATCACTATATTTTAAGCAATTATGATTATTTTCTTTTATTGCTTATTAAGAAAATTATTGAACTTCTAAAGGACATTGTCATTAACATGTTTCATCGAAAAATTAAAAAAAAAAAAAAATTAATAAAAAGAGTTCTTACAGAAATTGGTCAATTTTTTATCCAAAAAAAAGAAAAAGATTTCATCTCATGTTTTATTAGAAAGGCCAACTTTGAATGTGCATAAGAGAAAATGAGATGACAAAGGGAAAACATTAAAAACTCCCTGCCAAAAAAGAGAGAGATGAGGGGGTGAATTGTAATGGTGGAAATATTCCCACCATGGCTCTTTCATTGTGCGACTTGTGTCCATTTGTGGGTGTCGGCAGGTCTCTATCTCTTAAGTGGAATTTATTGGCATTATTCCTTTTTTCGTTTTCAAGGTTTAAATTAATTTCATAATCTATAGCTCTAATTAAACTTCTAGGAAATTATAAATCAATAAAACTGTATTTTACCAATTTTTTTTTTTTTTTTTTTAACAATAGAAACACTCACAAACACATCATAATGAAATGTAAACTTGTGAGCAATGAGTGTGAACTCAAACCAATCAACTATTTATATTTGAATAAAGTTTTCTTCCATATATACTTACATCAGAAGAAATTCCTCAAATTCAATATATTAAACTGATATATAGAATTTAAAAGAAATATTTGAATGAAATAGACTATAGAATATAACATCTTTGGGGTAGAAACTTTGTGTTTTTGGAATTTGCGTGCTCCCTAGTCTGTCTCGTATTTCTTGTAAAACCAATTGGATTGCCCGGCTTATCAATTTATTCAGTAAATTATTGGGAGTCTTCTATTTCTTCCGGAAGTATATATATATATATATATATATATATATATATATATTGTATGAATTTTGGGTTCTCTTTTTCATAATTAATTGCATTTTTTTTTACCACGTGTATAGTTTGCTCATATGATGACTAGCTCTTGTACATAATTTAACCAAAATTTATTAATATTTACTGATTCTGCAGAAGTAGCCAAGATTTTGAGCTGGAAATGAAAGTCTTGGAAAAGGGTTCATCTTCTATCAACTCCCACATGTCCAATAAATGGTTATTGGTCCTGGTCTCCTCCCTCATGATGATTTGTTGAAATATAACCTAACAAAGGTAACTTAACTTCATTGATAGGTGCATTTATATATATATATTATTAAATTGATTTTCTTTTTAGTCTAAATTTTTAAAATAAATAGTAAAAATTTAACATAGTATCAAAATTAAAGTACCCGCTACCCATATTTTCAAGTAAATAATTCACGTAATTAATTTTTTTTTTAACTTAAACTTTTAGAATAAACGATAATTTAACGTTTTAATCATTACTCGTTAGAAAGAAAATTGATCGATCGGCAGGCTGCAGCCAAGGTTGATAACAACATTTGAGCAGAAATCACCTTGATTAATGTAACTTATTATATTCCATCAAACAATGCCCCCACCATTCTTTTTCCTAAAACATCTGAGACAGACAACCCGCGTGAGGCCAGCCAAAACGATTAGAAGCCCCCACAGAATTGTTGTTCCAAACGTTGAGGTCGTTTTGTTTGTCTTTGTGCTTGTCAAATGTTAATGGCGTTTACCCAAATAGTATAATATACTGTAACGACTTTGAAAAAAAAGTAAAAAATAAATAAAATTGTTTGCTATTATTTCAAAAGATAAGTCATGTTATAATTGAAGTTTTTTATAATTACTCGTAAAGTTCAGTTCTCGTCAGAATCACGTCATGCGTTAATGCTTCAGTACAGGGGCGGAGCCGGCCCCCACAGTTGGGGGGGCCAAATTGAAAGAAAAAAAAATTGGAGGGGCCAAAATTAGAAAAAATAATAAATTTTGGGGTAAAATTTTAATTTTTTTAATTTTTTTAATTTTTTGGGAGAACCTTGGGGCTTGGGGGGGCCAGGCCCCCCCAAGCCCCAAGGTGGCTCCGCCCCTGCTTCAGTATCAAATGGCGTTATTAGGTGACTCTCTAATGTGTGATTAGGGATTACAATCTCCTTCCTTAAATCCGTGACTTCCTCCTTGTCAGGTTCTTGTAATGCGTTGCTTCAATACCACACGACATTATTGAGTGGGTCTGATACCATTTATAACTACATAAAAAAATAAATAAAAAAGCGTTAATAACATCTAATTGAAACTCCCAAGTTATTACTTATAAAGTCGAGTTTAACATAATAAAGAACCAATATGAAACTTAACATATATGAATATCTTAATAATCTACGTACCCTATATGAACTATCATCTTTTTCTCAATGTAGAATCAGAGGATTAGGCTTAGGTGTTATAAAGATCTAGATTAAATTTCAATTTTTTTTTTTTGAAAAAGATAAAGAAAGCGTTGGAACAAGTGGCTCATATTCTCTTGAGTATAGAGAGTAATACGAAAGTACCAGTATAGTGGCCGTACAATAAGGTATTTTGGGGTTTTATATATCAGTCCGTACAGTAGAGTTTTGTAATGAATATGTTATGCTGTAACTCTAAATCGTTTATTGAATATAGCCGCACTCCTGTGAACGTAGACACATTGCCGAACCGCGTAAATCTGGGTCTTAATTTTTTCTTGCCCTCTCTCTTTTAGATTCCATATTATTCATCATTGTTGTGCACGGTAACAACAGAAAGTATAATTAAAATTGGATCCTTAAAAAACTACAACATAGATACTGAATTTTTTTTTTTTTACAACACCAAAGCCAAATAAGTCTAAATTTCTAATAATATTTGTAATATGTTGTAAATCAAATATAGTTTCTGTACAGTTCATTCAAGGAAACGTGGGGAGGTAGATGGGCTGAGTTATGACATATTTAACTGTTATTTGTGACACTTAATGTTGTACTATATTGCTTAGAAAAAGGAACAAAAAAAATTGGTGTATAAATATTCTTAAATGTTTTTTAATAAGACAGCCGCCCTGTTTTATGCGTGACAGAGAGGTAAAAGCTGTTGTGCTTTGAATATCAGTGAAGAGGCATCCGACTAAGGGTTGGGGGAATTGGGAGTGGACAAAAAAAAGATTGAAAAACAAAAAGCTTATTATATTTAAATAGGATACATTAAAGGGAGTCCCCTGCCCACTGTGTCCAGCCTGCCAGGGGACTATCCCAATCAAAAATAAATAAAATAAAAATTAAGGTTATGCCTTTAATTTTCTTCCTAAATTATAAAGACACTAAAAGAATTGAAAGCTGTATCATAAATCTAAAATAATAAAAGCGGTTTCATTAATATTATTTTAATATAAAAAACTTTTATTTCCTCTCCCATTCTTTTAATATTTATTTGAAATAATATTTAAATGATTTATCTTTCTTCTTTCTTTTCCTTAGCATTTAATTTAAATAATATTTAAGTGGTATAGATAAATGAGGAGGGAAAGTATTGTGAAATGCATTTAAATAGAAAAACAAAAAGTAGTTTAATACCCTAAATTAAGGAAAAGTTTAAAGGAAGCTGCTGCTAGCCTACTAGTGCTCTAAATTTAATACTCTATATTAAAATGATATTAAGGAAACCACTTTTTCTTTCCTGGATATAGTATATAACTTTTGGTTCTCTTAATGTTTTCTTAGCTTAGGGAACAATAAGAGAATTTGATTCAATAAATTTTTTAAAAGTTTTCCCTACATCTAAGAGTAATTACCGCGAGTAATTATCACTGCCTTCAAATGGGGTAATTATTAATTGTGTGGATTTTAAGATTACTATTGGACTTGTGATTGATGAGTAATTATATATAAGTCTCTCATGTGTTACTCTTGTGTCCTTCCAAAAATGAGGTGGCTTTTAAAATCATTATTTGATCAAAATTTAATAGTGATCAATCACAAGCCCAGTAATGATTTTTAAAACTACCTCATTTTTTGAAGGACACAAGAGTGACATAAGAGAAACTTATAGCATTACTTGTGATTGATCATTATTGAATTTTGTTTAAATGGTAATTTTAAAATGAATAATTGTACTATTGGTCTCTGAGATTGGCCTAAATTATAAATAACTTCATATGGTTTAAAAAGTTCATGAAGGGTCCTTATAATAAACTATAATTACAAATAAGTTCCTGAACACGTTTTCTATCGGCCAAGTTAATAGATTCTGTTAGTCAGCCACGTCACACCCAATAGGAAGCCGACAAGTGTCCATTACAATTAAAAATATATATAAAATCTAATAAAATATAAATAAATAAAACAAAAATATTTGTTTATATATATATATATATATACTGAAGGGGTGGTTGTCGGTTGAGCAACAACTCCTTTAGGGGTGGCCAGGCCACCCTGGTCCCAAAGGGATGGCTGCCCAATCCCTTCGATTTTTTTTTTGTTTTATTTATTTATATTTTTATTAGATTTTATTTTATTTTTTATTGTGATGGACATGCGTTGGCTTCTTATTGGGTGTGGTGTGGCTGATTAACGGAATCTGTTAATTTAGTGGATGAAACACATATTCAGAGACTGATTTGTAATTATAAATTATCACAAGGATCTTCCATGAACTTTTTAAACCATATGGAATAATTTGTAATATTTTTTTTTTTAACGGAAAATAATTTGTAATTTAGGCTAACCTCATAGATCAATAGTGCAATTATCTCATTTTAAAAGGTACATCATTATTAAAAAGACATTAAAAAAAAAACATGTATATATATAATATCTAGAATTCCTCGACAAGATTCTTAAAATGCTCGACAAACTGCCATGCAAATGCCGTAAGATTTCATGTGATTAAGATAATTTTGTCTTGTAAATCTCAAGGCCGTAGACATTTGAGCATTTATTTGTTTATTTGATAAGTTTTAGAGGTAGTGGCATTCCACATTTTCATGGTGCCCATCAACTTGCACCTTGTTAACATAAATCACATAAATCAACCCACTTTTCTATTCTTTATTCCGTGTGTAGAAGTGAGTGAGACTAATTTTCATTGAGAAATGATTAAAACACTCACACTACACAACAATGACACAACACCAAGGCACAATGGAGTGAGACCCACACATGAACCTCACTCTATTGTGCCTTGGTGTTGTGTCATTGTTGTGTAGTGTGAGTGTAAGGATCACTAAGCAAATGTTGGAGAAATAAATTATCTGACCCCACTCAAACAATTCATTACATGGAAAATAAATGCACAAGTACACCACATGGAGAATAGTTCCCGCTGCATGAAAAATATCTGCATTATTGATTGATTTGAAAACTTTCCTATCACGTGGCAAGCATTCAAAAGCCATATCAAGAGCTTCTAACGTAGAGTTAACAAATTTTGCTATGAACTAACGTAAAATTAGTTGGTTAATTAAGATTTAATATAATAGGGTTCGGATTACTTATGAGTCGACTGCTTTACTTGTTTAATAAATAGGTCAATCTCGGATCAATCCACTTTAACCCATATTTGACACGTTTATAACCTCCTTGCAGAACATTCATCCTTTTGAGCTTGTGCAATATTGTAGCAGCAAGGTCAAGCAAAGCCCACCTCCGCCTAGCCAATTCGGCCATGTGGGTTGGTACAATGAGGAGAGTTCTACAAGCCCGCCACTAATGCCGCCAAAGACTTTCTCACCAGGAAAACTTGTATTCGGTGTCCATGGCTCCAGTCAAGAGCAGAGCTACATGGTTTGCCCCTCCAAGTTAAGCCAACATGGTTTCATCATTTTTTTTTTTTTAATTTTTATTTAAATGCTTTTATAATTCTTTGAAAATTAAAATTTCACCTCCAATCTTTTTAAATTTTTAATTTTATCTCCCAAATTCTAAATACTAGTTCCGCCCCCGACTCTAGTACCGGAGTTTTCGACTCTAGTTATAGAATAATATATATATTCTGTAGTTCAAAAAAATTAAATAAAATTCACCTGTACTTGATTACGTACATATGTGATCTTGCCCATGCATGTTTGCTTTCTTATAAGCGTTTGCTTGTGGATTATTTTTGTTTCTTGTTAAATTTTCAATAGAATCATAAAAAGCACTGTATGAATTTTGTAGATTGATCGATGATTTTTTTGAGTTTATATTTGTGATTTGTTGTTGTTTTTTATTTTTGTTTTTATTTTTTAGTTTATCAAATAACGGATCGTATTTGGATCAACTTAACACGATATATTTATTAAATGTGTTATGCGGATCGAGTCAACCCAACACGAATCGTTTATCAAATGAATCGTGTTGTGTCGCTTGTTTATTTAAATGGGCATTATTAGGGTTGACCCTAAACCGGTTGGCCGGGTCAAGCGAATCGACACAAATTCGACACACTAACCCGGATTGCTAGCCTTACGATCCATGTTAAATAGGGCCACTCTTTAAAAAAATAAAGGAGGCTCATCTACGCTCTCTCTCCCTATACTTTTTTCATTTAGTTATTTTGTGACTTTTTGTCAAATAATGTACTAATTTTAGTATCGGAATATCTTCAGTTTTCTAGGAAATGACGGATTTTCGGTGACCATTCTCTCTATTTTGCAGATGATTTGTCGCTGGTCCAACCGTGAAAAAAAAAAAGAAGCTTCAACAAATAATATATTTATAGTACTTTTTATTTCTTTCATAAGCCATTAAATTATAGCCACTTTCTTTATTTTTGTTTTCTGAGTGAAATTATGGTTAGTTTTATCTTCTTTTTAATACTCTTCTTTAATTCGCCACATTATATTTTATTTATTTATTTATTGTGTTTCCTCCTAACAATTAATATTTTTCAAAAGGTTTTTAATTTTAATTTTTCGTTTTTTTCATGAACATTAATTTTGTGGATACAACCTATTTTTAGGCATAGATGCCATTAAATTTTCGAAAACTTGTTTGAACAATTATACATCTTTGAAATTGTAATCATCTTCTCTTCTAGCTTACATGCACTCAGTAAAAAAGAAATTATGTCATAATTAATAATTTGTTTTTCTAATCTATCTCTTCAATTAGCTTGTGCATTTAAATAATTTTAATAATCTACATAAAGAATGTTTTTGTAGAAGTATTTGAAGATTTAATTATAAATAATTTTTTTAAAAAATATTTTATATTTTGTTTCTAAATTATAAATCATTTTAAAAAAAAATATTTTTTTAATACCCTAATAAAGATGCAAAGCAACTGAGCTCTAACAAATTGAAAACCGTTGGACCAGAGAACTGGGCTTCTTGTGAGGTTTGGGCCTGGAGGCCCAAAAATTGGTTGGTGTTTTAGGATCCATGGCTCCTCCCACCAATATTGAAGTTTCTCACTTGGCCCAAGATCTCAAAACCGGTACCATTGGGCTAATAAGGCCTAAAATGCTCGGCTATATTTGTTAACGTGTTTTTGAAATATATATATTTTTTTATTTAAAAAATTATATTGATGTGATGTAAAGAAAAAAATTGTTTTTATATTTTTACGAACATTTTGTTTTTGTGTTGTTTATTAATGTTATTTTTTGGAAAAGCGAAAGCAAAAATGCAAGACAAGACAAAAACGTTAACAAACAGAACAAATAAATAGATATAGGGGCGAAACTAGCTTAGGGCTTGGGGGGTTAGTTTCCAAAAAAAATTAAAAAATTCCTAAAAAATACATTTTATTTTTTTATGAGGTATGTATATATATCCTCAAAAATTAATTTTATTACCCTATTTTTTTTTTAAAAAAATTCTTGATTCCACCCAGAATGAATGGTAACTTTTTATGTACCTCTGAGTAAGAGAAACCAGCTTTTGCTTTCTTTTTATAACACACATTCAAATGTTTGGGAGTTGAGGCATTGCTTGAACACATCATCAACCATTTAAACCCACTCTTTATCAACTTTAGAAACACATTCATCATATTTCTTTTAAAACCCACAAAAATAAAAGCATAAATGGTATATATATGTATCTACAACTTTTTCAGTGCGGTTAAAACACAAATATTCTTTTTCTGGGTGATGTCAATTTTAGCCCACATGCACTAGAAGGCTAGAAGACACTAGCTTGTCCTGTGGGGGTTGAGAAAAGGCTAGAACGCTTACGTTCTGTGTCCCGTGCGCACACAAAACAAATTAGGGTATTATATCAGTAATTAAAGACGCGTGATACTCCAACTTGCACTTTGTGCCCGTAGAACGACACAAAACACAAAATGTGTTAGGGAAATATTTGTCCCCTCTTTGGAGTGGGGCCAGGTTAGCCTCTCAAGTGGGATTTCGGACTTCAGATGAGTCTCCGGACTTTGAGCCTTGGTTACTAGCAGCCTTCAGTATTCATGAGGCCAGTCAAATGAAGTCAGAAAAGATGTTGGACGCCTTCATAGAGCCTTGTGCTTGACAGGGGCAAAATGGACATATAGCATGCAGAGGTATAAAATGGGGTATCAGGACTATTAAAAAGAATCTATTATCTCCTCAAGCTCTCTCTCTCTCTCTCTCTCTCTCTCTCTCTCTCTCTCTCTCACTTTTTCTTCTTTACACTCGACTGACTTGACCGTCGGAGGAAGCTCCGCCGGCCAACCCCCAGCGGGTCTTTCTTGTATTGCAGGCCCAGACATAGACGAAGGGACGTCTCTGATGATGCCACGTCACCGGACTAAAATTGCATCAACAAAATGCAAAACACAAACTAAAACCATTATTACTATAATTGACGACACAAAACACAAAATACAAAACACGAACCAAAACCATTATTGCTAACCTAATTATAGCAATCCAATAGGGTGCACAACTATATATATATATATATATATATATATTGTGGCACCATGGAGCACGCCCATTACACTTAAAATAATGGCTTACATTCATATATATAGTTTTGTGTCTCTCTGGTCGACCCTATAATCATTCCCTTCATTCGCTTGCCAATATCAATGTGTCTCCTACACTAAATTACTACTAAAATTGTCATTTCAGACAGTAGAGTGGCATTCAGATGAGCATTTTCTTGCTGTAAAAACAGGTAAATTCAAATAAGTATCGAGTGCTTCAATGGTTGGAGATAGCCTGTGTTCCAGTGAAAGTTATCATTAGATCCTTTTTATCATGGCAAACAATTTTGAAAAAGAAAGAATATGGTTCTGCTTTTTATGATCTTATATTGTACAAATATTATACGAATTCTTGTTAAATTACCATATATTTTAAAAAAAAGTTTAAGCCGGTAAAAATATTCTAACATACTCTCCCTTACGTGTAGCGGTATAGGTTTAAATTTCTCATTAATACGTGAACTATTTAATTGAAATAAGACGTGAACTACATAAACAAAATTCAAACTCAAAAGCTTTATTAATTTTAGGGAAAATTATAATTTAGTCCTCTAAACTACCAGTCGTTTTAAGGATAGCCTTTCAAACTACTAACACTTGGACTCTAACCCCCCAAACTATTAAAATGTTTGAAAAATGCCAATTTTAGAGAAATATGACCATAATACCCCTGTGACATGTCATTTTCCAATTAAAAAATTAAAAAAAAACTATATTTTATTTTATTTTTAAAAAATATTAAAAATTAAAAAATAAAATTTTAGTTTTTTAGTTTTTTAGTTTTTTTTTTTAAAAAAAGTTAATTTTTGTTATATTTTAATTGAAAAATGACACGTGGCAAGAGTATTATGGAAATATTTTGTCAAAATGCACATTTTTCCAACGTTTTAATAGTTAGAGGGTCAGAGTTCAAACGTTAATAATTTAAAGATTATTCATAAAACGGTTGGTTGTTTGAGGAGCTAAATTGTAAATTTTTCTAAACTTTAGTACCATATTAAATAATCATGCTGAGTTTTCCATAGCTGATCATTTGCATCTTGTACTTATGGAGGACATACCTGTCCTGAAAAGAAGCTTCTCATTACCCCTAAGCATATATGGCTGGATACCCTGTCTTTTCATTGGATATCGAACTATTCGTTTGAGCAAAGCTTCTTGCTTTTCTTTATGGACTCTCCACCACGCCCAAAAGAAATATGTGTCTCCATGAATCTCATTCTTCCGAGAGGACCCCGCAGGCCACTCACAAAGTTGAGGCTCGCATACATACACGTGAGTACGTGCATATGCATACGTTAAAGTATGTGTGGCAATTCGTATTCGTGTGTTGGATTTGAGTTCGGGTCGTATCGATCAAGACATGAGTATAAGAGATTATATAAGTTAACTTTAATCCAACCCATTTAATTAAACAGGTCAAATCTCTCGACTCTAATCCTTTCATAATTTCGTGTTGGGTTCGTTTTAATTTTACGAGTTATGTAAAATATTGTTAGTCTTGCCGGTTTGTGCATTGACAGGATCGATGATAAACACGTACGTGATCGTGTTTGCTGCAGGATGTATATATGGATGTGGCTGTGAGAAGTTGCGTTTGGAAAACGAGAAAAAGTACAAACTATACGCATGATTGACTATTCCCGGTTGAGCTTTTGAACTCTATATTGTCTGCATGACTTTGTTACTGAAGGAAATTCGAAATGCTTAAAAAGAAAGCTAGGGAAAAAGAAGAATCTTACCATGGCCAATGACTAGAAACACCTGCAAGTTAACGCAAAGAGATCCATGGAATCCACTAGAAAAATACTGATCAAGAATATTTCCTTTTAATGATTCTGAATTATTTTTGAATGCTCTTGTCACAGAATTTATTTACACCTTTATATATATAGAGGATAAATTAGAATAAGGGTACGTTTAGTGGGTAGAATGAACTCTTCTAATGGAATAATTACTATTTATATCCGGAATAATTATTCTATGATTTGGTAAGTTTTTAAGTTCCAAGAATAAGTATTCTATAGGATTTTTTTTTTCTTTTTTTTAAGGAATAACTATTCATTTCCTATAAGAATAAACCCACGATTGAGAAATCTATCGTCAACCCATGTCTCTCTTTCTACATTATCTTCATTTTTATTGAAAAACACATATCATCTCTTCATCCACCTCCCTCCATTTTTGGTATTGAGCAATCTTTGTTTCTCTAGTAGCTTGGGAAAACCTAGGTTGTCAATTTTTGATATGACCTGTTAACTTGATATGAATCTAAAAACAAAAAAAAATAGCGAGTTAAGATTGAGAGATCTAACATGTTTAATTAAATAGGTCGGGTTAAGGCCAGAGTTAACCTATATATAACCATATCTCGATATGATTTATCGAATACCTAATCTCCTCCATGCTTTAGTCCTCCATACTATGTGTCTTCTAGGCTTTTGCATTCTTTGCTTGTAATTGTAGAGAAAAGAAAGAAAGTGGGGGCGCAAAAAGAAAAAATTTAATTTTTTTTGGGGCTTGGGAAGGGCCATGCCCTCCCCTTCCTGACCCAAATTTCTGCCACCGGGGGCTAGCAAGGGGGAGAAAGTAGAGAGGGAAGGAGGAGAAGGCTCCCACTTGAGAAGAGGAAACTCTCACTTAGTGAATATTGGGAGAGCTTCTTTTTCTGTAAACTAGAGAGAAGCTTGGAATGCATCACTTAGACTCTATATGTAACATTTCAATCTCATATTGGAAAGATATGAGTAAGCCTATATAGAGTGGATAGTTTATAAAGATAGTCATGAGTATTAAGTCCCACATTACTTAATTACTAGATAAAACTGGCCGGGCTTTATAAATTATTTTAAGAAAGTTCAAAATTGACTAGTTATTTTAGAGTGATGGAGCAGATGTGACTAGTGCTTTTTCTTGGATCATTACACTATTCTTACTTAATGTTTTGAACAATGTGAGGACCTAGCTATTAAACTAGCATTAAACTATAATTATAATATATATGTATAGTTGAAATGCATTATTGTAGACAAACAAAGAATCCTATGTCTCATTCACACCAGCTTTAATTTGATCAAAAAAGAGTTTTCCAACTTCTAAAGTGGAGGCTCATGGATCACTATCTACGGTGAAAGAAGGTGGTGCCTTTCCATCCTTACACATCCATTAATTCCAACAAAACAATCACAACCCCACAGAAAAAGAGAAGAAAAAAAAGAAGAAGATGAAAAGTTCACTGCTTTCTCCCTTGTCCCTAACTCTTAGATGGATATATACAAAGATGCTGCTAAATCATCGGTCAGGCCCCCATCTATCTTTTCCAATATGGATAGCTTCCTTCAAGTGGGGACTCCACATGCGAATCATGCTTTAGTTTTATATTCAGAATCTGTAGCCACTTTGATGCAGAAAGATGCCCCTTCCCAATCACAACCTTCCACCCCCCCGACCAATATATTTGCTTTTATTTGTCTCTTTTTTTTCGGATCAGTCTCATGAAATAAAAGAGGAAGAAAACAATTCTCAAAAGCTAGACAAGAGAGAAAAAGAAAAAGGAATAATGCTCTACACTTGCAACTAATTGGTCTACAACGTCGCACCAACGACATATATGCTGATACGTGTCAACAGATTGTAAGAGCGTTGTGGACGGACGGACGGACGGATGTTCGTTACTCGAAAGGAGAAGAAAAAAAGGAAGGACAGCAGTATCTACAAAAACTACTTTTGTTTAGAATTACAAGGACAGTATCAGAGTTAATTAAGTTGCTCTTTATCAGAGTAATTAAGATATATATGCCATACTAGCTAGCTAGTTCACCTCAAACCTTGCATTAATCTTCTTCATGCAATCATAACTCAAATGGGGTTCTTTGTTTTGGCGACATTATTTGATGTGTCTTTGGTCTTGTTTGACGACTTGCAAGAATCGAATCTGCGGGGGTCGGCGTCAATCAGCAACTGGACAACCTCCTTCATGGTTGGGCGAAGGGCTGGGGCCTTGTAGGTGCAACGGATGGCGATTCGGAGAACCTGGATCATCTCATCCTTGGATTTCTCTGACAATCGCTTGTCCAAGACCTCCATGGCTCCTTCTTTGGTGTCCACTTTGTTTGAGACCCAATATGTGATGTTCTTGTCCTCTCCAAACTCTGGCTCCACTGGCTTCTTCCCAGTTATCAGCTCCATTAGAACTACTCCAAAACTGTACACATCACACTTGGTTGTTGCTTCAGCCGAATATGCATATTCTGCATGCCACAAAATTAAACAATATCTGTTAAATTTAATGAAACTTTTGGTGATTATATACAAGTAGTACAACATTGGAAGTACTCAAATTAATTAAGGATTTCTTTGTGTCAAGATGCTTTCAGAATACTCGAGTTAAACTTCTATTCCATTAGAGCATCTCCAGCACCAATGATACACATTTTAGCTAATCAAAAAGCACAATTTTCGACTTTACCTACTACTCTTTTAATACAAACTTCGACAGATTTTCTATTCCATTCTCTATATTCTTTAAATATTATTAATTTTCCAATATTTTCTTTTTATTGTTTTCTCTAACCATCAAGATCAGAGAACAGAGAGAAATGACTGCGACAGTAAAATCAGTCCATGTGGTTTACGTGATTTGCAATTAGCTTCATGTTGTATCAAAATGAACTCAAAGGTCTGTTCTTAAGTTATATATGTCAAAAAAATAATTTACTCTCTACAGTCAAATTCCTTCAACTAACTTAACAGATTTTGTTAGTATGATATGATTTAAGTAGGACATGTGTCACAATTTTATTGGCTTTGACATGTCACACTAACAAAATCTATTATATCATTGAACGGAATTTGACTGTAGGGAGTAAAAATTGTTTTTCTGGCATATCTCAGGGACCTTTGAGTTCATTTTGATAACATAAGGAGCTAATTACAAATCAGGTAAACTACAAGACTGATTTTGCATTTTTTCCAAAAAAGAATAAATAAGCTATATTGTTTGCCTAAAAGTAACTAATCAAAAAAGTAAAATATGTGTTTTAGATAAAGAAAAGACAAGCTTCTATTTGCAACTGCTAACAAAAAGACATTGAAAATACAACAGTATGTTCTGTAAATCAGTAATGAACTCTCATGGTACAGAAAAAAAAAAGAGAAACATTTTAATATCATACTAATTAAATATTGAATTAGTAAATTACCTGGGGCCAAGTAACCATAAGTGCCTGCAATTACTGTAGTGGTTGAATCCTTCCCTCCTCTTGCTTGTAAAACCTTGGCTATGCCAAAATCTGCAACCTTGGGCTGGTTATTGACATCTAGAAGGATATTGGTTGACTTGATGTCTCTGTGAATGATAGGAGGCAATAGATCATGGTGGAGGTATGCCAAACCCTGTGCAATCCCCAGAGCAATCTGATGGCGAATAGGCCATTCCAAATCGATCCACCCTTTGTGAAGAGCATCCCAAAGGTTACCGTTTGGCATATACTCATAAACCAGCAGGCTGCAATCCAAGCTTGAGAAGTAGCTGTACAATTTCACTATGTTTTTGTGCCTTATACTTCCAAGAGTATCCACCTCTGTTTTCAACGCCTTGTTTATACACGGCTGATCATCCTCCTCTGAAGCTGTTTCCTTTGTTTTTCGACTCCACAACCTTTTCACTGCAACAACTTCCCCACTGCTCATCTCAATCTTGTACACTGTCCCGGATCCTCCGTGCCCGACTATGTTCTTTTCAACCATGGCTTCAAAGATCTCACGTTGGTCGAAACTTATTCGATGGAAGCTTTTTACATCATATGAGAACAAGGATGAAGACATGGTCTCATCATGTTCTATAGCAGATTTTTCTTGGCTAAACCGACGCTTCAGGAAAAGGATGGCTCCAAGAACGATGAGAACAACTGAGATTACAATTGCCCAGATGGAGTTTAGTTTCGTCCGGTTGTAAGTCTTTGAACAACTGGGGAAGCTTTTATCCGATGAGTTAACATAGACTGACATACAGAGACCTGGGTTGCCAGAGAAGCTTTCTACCAACCCTCCTTTTATCAAAGAGAGAGGAATTGGACCAGAAAGCCGATTGTTTGAGAAGTTGATGGAGTTTGGTAACAATTCAGAGAGGCTTTCTGGGATTCTTCCTGTCAATTGGTTGTTGGAGAGATCAAGAACATTGAGAGATCTTAGCCATGAAAGTGTGTCGGGGATGGAAGATGTGAGCTTGTTGCTTTGTAGCAGCAGCAAATTTAGCTTTCTCAAATTTCCAATTTCAGAGGGTATTGGGCCAGACAGAAGATTATTGCTAAGATCAATCTTCACCAGATTGATTGCTCTAGAGATTCCTGGAGGCAGAACACCTGAAATCCTGTTGTTCTGTATGAATAGTTCAGACAAATTGTGGGCCTTTTCGATTGTGTTGGCAAGGGTACCAGTGAAAAAATTGTAGCCCAAGTCAATGATTGAGACATGTGGAAGACTTAGCAGCCCTTCATGTATGGAGCCCTCCAAACGGTTATGGCTAACACGAAACCGTAGAAGAGGCATGCAGTTTGCATAACTGTCAGGCAAGTTTCCAGAGAACATGTTTTGAAGAACAAGAAAGTATTCCAATTTACCTCCATTGCAAACTTTTGCGGGCAACGGACCCCAAAGATTGTTTTCTGACACGTCTAGAACAATCATCGGTGACAATTGGCCGAGGTTTTGTGGAACATGTCCTGTCAGATTGTTGGCGTAAAGTGACAAAATGGTCAAGGTTGTTGAGTTTACAATCGCACCTGGGATTTCCCCTGTAAGGCTGTTGTTGTAAAGCTGGAGGACACTGAGCTTGGGAAGCCGACAAAGTGACTCCGGGATGTTTCCCGTCAACCTGTTGACTGATATGTCAATGTCTGTGAGCTCTGTAAGATTTCCAAGCTCCTCCGGTATGTTGCCGACGAGCATGTTATAGTAAAGCTCAAGCTGTTGCAAGTTCTTGAGCAATCCAATCTCTTTTGGAATTTCACCCACCAAGTAATTTCCGCTCAATTCAAGATCAACAAGTGATGTCATGTTTCCTATTGCCGCAGGAATCCGACCGTACACCATGCATGTTGTCAAGACCATAGATTTGAGCTTTGTCAGCCTGGAAATATTCTCCGGGAGTTGCCATAAGTTGAAGCCCTGGTCTTCGTTGAAGGCAAGCACCTCCAGATTGGTAAGGTTAGTTACTGACATGGGGAAGCTGCCGTTAAATAAGTTGTACGACAAATCAAGTATTCGTAGAGATTTCATCGGCGAGAAATCAGGAAGCTGCCCTGATTGATTCAGGCGACTCGTGTTAAGCTCCTCCAGGAAGGCGCAGTTGACAACGCTGGCAGGAAAGTCGCCGCTGAATTTGTTGCTGCTGAGACTGAGCACCCGTAGCTTTGGCAGATAAGAGCATACGTCTGCCGGGAATTTACCAGAAAGTAACCACCCGGAGACATCAAGCTTGACGACATAGCCTTGATCGTCGCAAGAAACTCCGGTGAAGTTGCAGACAGGCTTCCCTCCTGAGACATCCCAATCAGACAAGAATTTCCCTGAGACGGACTTTTTCATGAGGGCGAAAAAATGAGACTGGTTGGTATTGATTGCTTGATCAGAAAGACAAGAGAGTGACAAAAGTAACCCAATAAGTAAGATCACGTGGAACTGGCAAGCCATTTGAGAGAGAGAGAGAGAGAGAGAGAGAGAGGGAGGTTGAGGGTGTTATGGTGGTTGTTGCAAGGAAGGAAATGAGGAAGAGAAGAAGTATATAAGTGGAATGATTGAGGGGATCATTGGGTGCAGTAGTACTGATCACACACAGAGAGAGAGAGAGAGATAGAGAGAGAGAGGTGGCAATCTTTGCATAAAGAGGCTTTATGTTTATACTCCACTAACATATATGTAGAGAATAGAACATCAATGAAAATAGCTTTATACTGATAGGACGTGTGTCTTTAATCTGCATCTGATCCTAATCACCGTTCAACCTTGATGTGATCTCAATCTCTTTCTGATGGATGGCCACAACTCAGCCTCGTTTCTGTTGACCATCAATTATCATTCGGAAAAGCTTCTTGCAAAACTGTTTTTCTTCATCCATTGTGTACTAATTATTCCTTATTACCATTTGAAAAATGCTTTTTGCATGACAACTTTACATAATAATTATACAATTTTATTTATATGGGATGAGATTTATTTGATAGATCCCATTCACATAAGTCACACCTTATATAAGTAGAATTATGTAACTATTATATAAGGTTGTCGTGCCAGAATCATTTTAAATACAGATATTATTGGAATGTTTATTTCGTTTGTACATGTGTCCATAGTTTTTTTTTTGTTTTTAGCATGTCGTCCTAATGTGTACGATTTTTGATACGAATACTTGCTATGAAGTTGGATATTTTGTTTTGCATGCTTAGCATACATAAAAGCTATATCATCTCCGATAAATAAAAATAAAAATAAAGCTGTATCACTTGGTACTCTGTTGAAAAATGCTAAATTTTTCCAAATTTCTCTCTAAAATTTGCTCTGCAAATGATGTGTCACAATCCTACGAAATAGTGATACACTTTTTAAAATAATAAATTATGTACAATTGTGACACGTCATTTGGAAAACGAATTTATTATAGTGCATGTACGTCTAGGAAAATGTAAAAACTAACTACTACTAGTATCGTTGATTTAGCACCATGAACTGACGGGTCATAGGTTTGATATTTTGATACATCTAATTATCATTTTTGTTGCAGTTAAGCCATTCTGTTAGAATTGACCGTTGGAGTTGACTAAAAAAATCATATTTGATCAAATTCTTTTAAAACTATCATCGTTTTGACCATTGAAAAATCAAATTTACTCGTTATATTTATTAATTAATAAACAAAAGCCTAACATTAAAACTAAGGGGTGGCTCCCTTCTAGCCAAGCTGGGTTGGAAAATGCTAACTGATCGGTTTGTGTTTTAGGTGGGCACCTTAAAAGCAAAATACTTGAGATCTGTCCATTTCTTAGAAGCCCCCATCAAAGCTGATGCTTCTTGGTTGTGGAAATGAATTCTTAAGCATAGGAAGGTGATGGAAAGCGAAAGAAAAGATAATATAAAGAAAATTAAAGCGAAATAATAAAATAGACATAAATTTTTTTATATGGTTCGGTCTATGGCCTACGTTTATAAGATAAAGTCCAAAAAGAATCACATGATGCTCTTATTTCTCTTGATTAGATTTACAAGACCCAATTCTCCTATTTATAGGAGAATTGGTGTATGTTACATGAAAGATCTCCCATACAAACTTAATTACTTTTGAGTTTGTTGCCACTAATTAATACAAAGTTTTGATGTCTTTTATTGTAGATCATGGGATTTTATCTTTAACAGAAAGAGGGGCTTGTTGGGTAGTCTCCTCTAGATTGAAGTCTAAGGCTGAAAATGCAGTTGCGGTTAACGATTATTGGCCAAAACCACTAACCGCAACTGCCTCCACTAACCGCCTAACAGTTACTTAATAACCGCCGGTTAGCAGTTATTTTTAACAGCTAACCGCTTTTGGTTTTTTTTTTTTTAAATGAACTTGTTGGGGCAAAAAGAAAGAACATGAGAAGGCTGTAGAAGAAGTAGATGAGCTTCTGAAAGTACTAGAAAATGAGCTGAAGAAAAATATCGAGTTTCTTTGGAGGAGAGAATATTGAAGGATGGATTTATTTGATGGGATAGGAATAGAAAAAAAGAATGACAAAAATATATTTATTTCAGATGTTGAATTCAAAAAAAAAAAGATATACCAAGGAATAGGGAACCTCTTTAGCAAGTAGAATCCCTCAACAGATAAGGACGACGAGAATGTCATGAAGCTGCAGTTCTCGCATATGAATTATATAATGGGTAAATGTGCACATCATAAGGAATGAAGAAGATGACTATTGCATAGCATAGGGAAGTGGTACGCTCGAGTCTAGACGACTCCGTACGTGGATTTTAAATTTATAAGTTTTACCACTTCGCAATAGTGCGAATCAATTGTACTATAGTAAGGGTTATCGAACCACATAGATTGTGGGTTGTTTTGCGTAACGGGATACTTAAAGAGCGTATTTAACTTAACTTTGCAAATAAAAGTAAAGGTTGTATAATTGAAGCTACAACAAGTAAAGTAAAGGAAAGTGAAAAATGAAAACAAACTTAAAAGAAAACTTAGGATAATGATAGCATCTAATCCTAAACCAATGAAATGCTTAAGTTCTATACGGATCTTCTTAATATGCATGATATGAGCGCGTAATGGACGTCAACCATTACGGCGGCCTCGACATGAAAATACTTTCGTTAAGACGTAATCATAAAGCACCTAGTTTCACATTAAACAACTCCACGTAAAGATTAGTCTATAATTGAAAAACGTTTACACTACAAAAGGTGTGGGGTGATTAATGCTCCCTAGCTTACTACTCTATAAAACATCATAATAAGCATTAGGGGTGTATAAACGGAGCGGTTATAACCGCTTTAAAATCGGTAACTGCTTATAACTGCTAACCGCCTAGGCGGAGGTGGTTAGCGGTTATAGGGTTTGGAAAAAGCAGTTAATAACCGCTAACTGCTTATATATATATATATATATATATAAAACCTGGGAGTCGGGACTGGGGAGAGGGGCGCCGTTTTGGGCATTGCTGAATGCCCAAAACGATGCTGTTTTTGAGATGATATAAATTCATATTTTAGGTTAGGTTTAGGGTTGGATGCTTTTCCAGTTTACTTGGATCGCCTCTTCATTTCATTTTCGGTTTTCCTCTCCTCAGTCTAGACACTGTGTCGCAGACAATCCTCACCTCACCTTGCGGCTTGCGCTGCTCGTCCTATCGTGGCGTTGCTCAGTCTCTCGTGAGTCTCGCCTCCTCTCGCGTCTCCCCTCCGGCCTCCATTCTCCAGCGCCGTTTGGACCTCTCCGCCAAGTACACGACCCGTCAAAAAATGCCGCCGTTAAGCTAGGGTCTTCTTGCAGCTCCATATGTAGCTTCAGGGACGTGGTTCATGGTAACACGTGGGTTGCTCACAGAGCTGACAACTCACCTGAGAGTAGTTTGGTGGGTTAGGAAACCGGGGTTTTGAGCCAGAAACCGGTCGCCAGGTCCTCAACTCGGTCTCTCTCAGGGCCAATAAGATCCGGCGTTTTTTTCTCTTTCATTTTTTGTTTCATTCGTGTGCCTTATCTGAATTCGATTTTAGTGGTTTCGTTCTAGTTTTTGATTGGGGGATTGCTTTGAATATTAGGGATTTAGGGTTTGATCGAGCTTTTGGAGAAGAAGAGAATTTTATTTGTTTGTGACTTTGTGTTTTGGATTGTAATTTTGTATTTAGATTTGTTAATTTTCTACCAAAGGGCAAAAGGCCCAAAAAATATTAAATTTTTTTCTTGAAAAAATTAAAATTTGTACAAAAACTGGCCCAAAACCGGTGTAAACCTTGCCCAAAACTAGTGTAAACATAGCCCAAAACCAGTCTAAAGACTCTAAACCTGGCCCAAAAACCGGTCTAAACCCGGCCCAAAACCGGAATTCAAAAGCGGTTTTAAAACAGCCGGTTATTAAGGCAATAACCGCTAACCGTCGGTTATAAAAATAACCGCCTCCGCCTAGGCGATTAGCGGTTGCGGTTGGTAAAATGAAATAACCGCTAGGCGGTTAGCGGTTTTAGCTAATAACCGCCGGTTATAACCGTTTGTACACCCTTAATAAGGACACACAATACGTGAAAACTCTAGTTAGGTCACAATGATAAGATATCTTAGTTTCACACCGATCTATTCCATGTAAAGATTAAACTACAATGGAAAGATGTTTTATACTACCAAAGGTATGAAATGACCGGTGCTCCCTGGCATATCCTATAAGGTAACTCTAATAAGTAAACACTTAACATGTAAAAAAGAATCATTGCAAAAGACATCGTTCTCTTTCAAGAACGTTGGTATTATTCAATAAATCAAGAAAACTCATAGACAAGTATAACTCTTTTTCATGAATAAATGGATTGGAATATTGAAGACAACTTTTTAGCATGAGTTTTGAAATCCTCTAGCCTTACACAATCATCAAACATATCAAGAAAAACTCAAGAACACTCTATAGCTTTTGAAAAAGATTTGATCAAAACCCTAAGAAAGGGTTTAGCTTGACATGAAGTAAACAAATCTAAACATAAAAGAAAACAGTAAAGAAAACAAGATTTAAATAAACTAAGAACACTATATTAATCTAAGAAGATTCAGATTACAAAAGGAAATGAAAAGCATTAAAATTAACTAAGAAGATACACCTGAGAAAATGGAACCCCCAAAAGATGCATGCCCTCTACCTCTCATGTTGCTCTCTATTTATAGAGGAAGAGATTTACAAAATAATATCTAAATAAGAGATATTTGGAAATATCTAAGATATTTTGAAAATATCTAAGATATTTTGAAAATATCTAAAAAAATATCTAAAAAATATCTAGAAAATATCTAAGATATTTAAAATATCAATGAAGAGTGACATGTCAACATTGTTCCAGATTGTTCCGAAAATATCTAAATTCGATCGATCGATCGCATTCGTGGTTGCCCTGTCTTGATCGATCGCATCTCACACGATTGATTTTTCTTCGACTGATGATTCGATCGATCGATTTGCCTTAGCCGATTCTTCACTTGGCATGAGCAACTTTGAACTCTGAAAATGACCAAATCGCCCTTGATGTATTTTCAGTTTTAATTCAGGTGTTTTGAACTAGATTTCAATTAAGACCTGAAAATAAGACAAAACACAAAACTACAATAAAACGTAATATTTACAACACAAACTAGGTATAACACATGTAAATGAAGGGGTCTTGAATACAATATTTCAAGACTTATCAAGAAGGAAGGGCATGAAGGAAGCTATAGGAAGGATGAAGATGTGTGGTATCAGTCTAGCAAATGAGTCATGAGAGGAGTAGTGCGAGACAGCAGTGGTCAACAAGCAGTCCAGGCATGTGTGAGAAATGTGATTACACCTAGCTCTAGCTGAAAGAGCTTAAAGCTACGGATGGGCTATGCGTTTTGCTAATTAATACTATCTCGTTTTATGTAAAATATATAATATATATTTATAAAGGCGGTTAGCGGTTATACTGCTTTTGTAAAAATCGCTAACCACCCCAATAGGGCGGTTTGCGGTTAGTTGTTTTTAAAGCATTTTTAACGGTTTTACGGTTATACGATTAGCGATTAGTTGACGGTTATTTTACCCATAGTTTGAACGTCAATATCTTGTCATTTCCCTGAATCCCAACTTTACCTTCTTTTAGACCAACCCCAAAACCTGCTCTCAACTTCCCTCCAAATATGCTCATTGTTGACCTTATCATTCCTTATGATAGAAGCATGGAATATATCTCTGCTGCGCCATCTTTTTTATAACACCAATGTGCAACAAATTTTGAACATCCATCTCTCTCAAAGGCCTTCCCTTGACAAGTGGATTTGGGGCCCTTTTCTTTATGGCAACTTTACCATCAAGTTTGCACAAGAAATCTTCATCCAAAACACCTGATTGGGATGGTCTTTGGAGCTTAAAACTCTAGCAAAGGCTTAAACACCTGCTTTGGAATATTGCGTGGAATGCTTTGCCTACCTTCTCCAACATTGGTGGGTTTATTCAAACAGCTCTCTTGGATAGATAGATTCTAGAAAAACCCATTTAAGTGGTTCGTAAAATTGCAGTTTGATCTTTAAATTTGCAGTTTAACCTTTAAAATTGTGTGTTTTCAAAAAAGCACCTTATTGCATGTGATTTTCTACGTTTTTATTTCGCAATTTTTTTTAAAAAAAACGCAATTCCAAACGATCAAATTTTTGTGATTTGGTTTAAAATCACACTTTTTATTTATAAAATTGCAATATCAAACGCACCCTTAAAGCAAATCACCACTACTAGCTGCCAGATCCTATCTGATGGCTTGGGATCCCAATAATCCTGTTTTGAGTCTCCCTCCCGCAAGCTTATTGGCATAATATCAGCTGCAGTGCTTCGTGATTAATCCTGTGGAAATTTCATCTCAGTTGTTTCCAAAAGACTCCCTTTGGTAGATGTCAATGCTGGAGAAGCTCATGCTTCCCTGCTGGCAGTGAATCTTGCTTTTTTTCTTGTTCGTGTTCTTCTTCTTTTTTAAAATGAAAAATAAAATAAAATCAAGCCAATAAGGAGAAGGGGGTACAAGAGGAGGTCTTTTCCATATTATTGATCCGAAAGGAAAAGAGGATGAGAGATCAGTAGAAAATGCTTCCAAACACGAGGTTAGAAGCGGCCCATCGGATTACATAATATGCACTGTAAATAAAGCAAATAACAAATTAAATCAAAAAACTATATTCCAGTCTAGCGATGCAAGCATGAAAAAAATCGTGTTATCCTATTTGGCTACAACTCTCTTTGCTTAGAAGGAGATTCCCTTACTAATGTCCTAGCAATCAACATGGCTATTTTTATTTTTATTTTTACTTGGAATTTTGCTCCTATCATTGGAGACATTCACTTGTAGTTCCAATGTTTCACATTTGGACTGCTTCGAAGATCTCTTGTAGTGCTAATTTTAGAGCATACCAGCCTGCTAAAAGGGCCGCTTTCAATACGATTTTTGGAAGCATTCCAATCACTTGTCCTTTTCTTTCTTATGTTAGAGTTAATAGTAGGAAAGACCCACTTGTGCAATCTCCCATTTTCCCTTTATTGAACGTGTGTAAAAAGTCACTTTGCGTTCTACAAATATTTGCCACCCCTAGAAAACACTAATAGAGTACATTGCATTGCATGAATCTCACTCAAATTTTCTTTTTAGTCTTTACCCAAGTCGGCGTAAATGCGTTATAGTGTTTGTTTGGTTTAGTGGTTTTAAAATGTACACTTTAAAAATGCAATAATTTCAAAACACGGTTAATGAAAATGCAATATTTTGAAAATACGGTTAAGAGTTTGATCAAATTTACGGTTTGAAAAAATAGTGCTTTAAAATACATTTAAAATCTTGCGTTTTTTAAAACGCACCCTTTGCTTTTTAAGTAAAAATGTGAGTTTTTTATGTTTTTCAATCCTCATTTTTTTTCAAATGGGGCACTTTCTACGATTTGTTTAAAAACACATGTTTGACCTAGGAAATTGCGGGAACAAATATACTCATAGCTCAACCCCCAACTCTAGCATTTTCTATAATTAGCCTTACTATTGAACATTTTTTTACAATGATTTCGCCAATGGTAAGAAAATATAAAACGTCACTAATAATTTTTAAAATTAATATAATAATGTGTATGTACTCATTATATATATTCATGAAAAACAAAAGTACGTACTCATTTTCTATGTTTTGCACTAGTAATACTAGAAATTACATTATTATTTCATAATACTGGCGTGGTGGTTAAAAAATTTTAGTTTTTTTTTTTTTTTTTTTTTTTTTTTTTTTTTAACAATGACTGATTCAAAGATTAGTTTAGATTATCACATAGTATTATAAAATAATTATAAGATAAAAATAATTTTTTGTATTTCTTCCTCACATGGCATGTGTAACACATGTGAGAAGAGAAAATGCAAAAACAACTATTTATGAGTTTGGTTGCTTGGGCAGGGAATTCAGTATCTATTCCTGTTGGTCCCACAACTTGCTGGATGCATGTTTTATTTGAGAAATGCTAGAACATCTTCTTTCTCCTAGTGTTCTCCTGGAATGGCATAAATGTAATTAAAAAATTACATATATGTCCTTTTGGATGGCATAGATGTAATTTTTTAATCAAAAAAATTACATCTATGCCATTCTAGGAGAACACCAGGAGAACACTAGAAGATGCTCTAGCATTCCTCGTTTTATTATAGTAGAAAGGGGTGAATTGTTTTCTTTTTTAGTTACATCGGAATAAATAAAAAAGGAAAGAAAAATCCAAGAATAAAAGTATTTGTTCATTAAACTTTCAACTTTCATATTGTTAATACGTCATTTTTATGAAAAAACAAATTAAACATGTCTTTCTTAATCCATCAGTGAATATTATAAATAAATAATAATAATAATGTTTATTTATTTTAAGGAAAACTTTACTTACCACCTTTGATCTTTTATTATTTTTACAATTATGCCCATAAACTTTGAAAGTGTCAATTTAGTGTATTCATCTTTTAATTCTTTTTAATTTGACCATTCTGTTAGAATTTTTCGTTAAATTCTAGTGGAGGGGTGTAAAAATTCATAAAATATTCCTTATTTTTTTAGAAAAAAAAATTGCAAGAATTAATGTGTTTTTATCGGAATTTAAAAAAATACCGATGCATGAATTTTTAAATTTTTTAATATATATATATTTTGTTTTTTAAAAAGAAAAAAAAGGGGTTATTTTAAAAATTTTGACCGATTTAACGAAAAATTTAAACGGATTGGTAAAATTGAAAAAAATTAAAGTTGAATATACTAAATTGAAATTTTTTAAAATTTAAGAGTGTAATTATAAAAATAATAAAAAATTAGAGATGATAATTATGAATTTTCATGGAGAAAAGTAGTATTGGGATTATTATTAATGGGAATCTTGTTGGAATGGAGTGCTCAATGATGAAGTGCAAAGCAAAGATGCCCACTCCTCAAAAAGTACTGGGAATTGATTTGGCAACTTGGTATTTGCTCTAAATCTGACATGGCCAGTCCTTGTAAGCTGCTTTTGCTTTATTTACCGACATTTTCTTTTGGATGCCCCCAACCTCATGCTCCACGATTGCAAGTGCATTCTGCAAAAACTGTTCTTCTGCTTTTACGACAAATTGTCAACCAATTAGCTCATGGCTAATTTCCTAATTTCCACTCCAAATAATTAAGAGAAAAAAAAAATATTTAGTCTTTTATAACTTTTACTGTAATTCTTTTAATAGTATTATATACAACATTTTTATTTCACAGTAATAACGTAACGATGTCAATTTTAATCAATTCTTAAATTTTTTATTTTAAATGACCGATCTAAGAGTTGGCTAGAATTACTATCAACGGCAACATTGTAAGATAATTTTAGAATAAAAATTTAACTTTTAGCATTACTCATATTTTTTTATTTATTAAACTCACGTGGCATTCCATATTTTATAGAAAATTGATGTTAGAAACTACATTTTTATCCTACAATATTGACGTGATCGACAGTTCCAACCAACTTTTAGATGTTTAAAAAAAAATAAAAAAATCCAATAGTTCGTTGGTATAGAAATGGGTGTCAAGTGTAGTTCTTAATTTACTGGCCGACGTGGTAAATGTCACAAATTGTCACGTCAGTTTGTAAAAGTAATAAGTGTTACCTGAACTGTCACATTGACATAATAAATATTATGTGAATTGCAACGTGAGTTTGTAATTAAAGCTTTAGTGATGTGGTAGTACTTGACAACACTCAAATTAAAAAAAAAATTAATAATAATAATGAATTTGAAAGGTGTAATTTGAGGGTAAGAAGAACCACACACGCATGGGATTAGCTTTCATGCTGCGAGGGGCCGCGTCACAGCACATCCTGGCAAATCATTCCCTGAATCTTGCATTATATATATAATCACTTGTGTATATAAGATAGAATTCCAAAGATGCTCTTTAGAAAGTCAAATTCTTCTCTCTTTCTTTCACAGGGGATAGAATAATTAATTAAGGAGAGTCTACTCCTAATCATAATTTCAAATATAATCTATCTCTCTCTCTCTCTCTCTCGAATGTAAGTGGGCACACAACAAAGCAGGAATAGTAAAATCCAACTCCAATAAAAATAACAATTTTATAGTTATTTATTCAAAGGGTTGATCATGATATCCAACGCTAATTAAGCTAGGGAGCATTTTCAAAGTGGGAAACAAAGATCAACCATGTAGAATTTAGATTCTTTTTCCGTTTATATGAACCGGAAAAGAGTCGGTTCATGTAAATAGAAGGAGAAGGTTTGCAACCTCCTCCTTCGGGCTTCATCAAGGCTAACTGGGACACGTCTTTTGATCCAAAGGGATCAAGGATGAGGATCGGGGTGGTATTTCGTGGTGAACAAGGTTTTGTTTTGGCGGCCATGTCAATGGTTATACCCCATATTACGGATCTTGCTATTGTGGAGGAAAAATGATCCATACACTCATTTCTCACAACAGCCCTACAACAAGCTGACGTGGCTGGTAATATTTTATTATTTTTTTACAAAAAGAAATGAAAACAAAACAAAATAATAATAAAATATTACCAGCTACGTCAGCTTGTTGTGTGACTGTTGTGAGAAATGAGTGTAATGATCATTTCTCATTGTGGAGTCACTAGCAGCTTGAAAAGCTGTTGAATTGTGTGGGGCTATGGTCTTTCAAATAGTGATTTTTTAGGGGGATTTCTTACTTGTAGTTTCGGCTCTTCGAAAGGAAAAACGTCTCTGTTTGAGCAAATTTTGGACACATCTTGGAGGACACTCAGATTCAGCTGGGGGCTATACCACTGGCTAAAGTTCACCACGTAGGTCGTGATGCTAATCAAGCCGCTCATTTGTTGGCTAAGGCTTCTTTATTATCTTCTACAATTTGGTTTTGGATTGGGGAATGCCCTTCTTCATTCATGACATTGTACTTGCTGAGCAAGTTTTTATTCCGTAATTAATGAAATTATTATTTCTTTGGTAAAAAAAAAAAATGTAAATAGAAGGGTAATTAAAAAAAAAATCAGTGTCCAATTATGTAAGGGTTTTATTAACTCGGTAATTATTGGTCTATTTACCACGTTATTCGATATTAATTATTGCCATAATTCAAACCTCCATTCACATGAACATCACGTGTGATAGTGTTGCAGCCCCACAATTTTGGTCTTTGTCGAGGCTCAATATATATGCTTTGATGTAGACGGTAATATGGTGAGATTTGGCTGGAAACGTCTTAAACTTCCAATCTTGTCGAGAATTTAAAATAATAATAATAATAAATTAAAAAAAAAAAAAAGTTTGACAAGCTGTTTATAGACAAAATGTAGAAGAATGGAGCGTTGTTTAGGGTATTTTAGTGACGTGACATATTTTGACATGTCACTTATTAGTGACGTGACAAAGGTTAATTATGGTAGACACATCAATAAATACTAATTTATATTTATATTTATATATATTTATAATTTTTTTTTTGTAGTGAATATACATGTCTCCCTCAAATTATTACTCAATTGTTAATGTCTATTTTAAACTACTGATTGAGTCAATGTTCGCCATGTCCACTAAAAAGATAAAAAAAGTATTAAAATAATCTTAAAGAATTTTCAATCAGACAAAAATATCTTTATAATTCAAAAAGAAAAGAAAAGAAAAACTAAAAAGAAGAAAAAACGAAAAAAAAATAAAAAAAAAAAAACCAAGGGGAGTTGTTCGGCCGGCCACCTCCTTTGCCCAGCCTAGCTGTGGCCAAACCACCTCCTGTCCATATCTGACCACCCTCAATTGGCTAGGGGTGGCCGAACCACCCCTGACTATTTGGGGGGTGGTTCTGCCACCCGTATGGAAGAAAACTTTGTCTTATTATTATTATTATTATTAAGGTAATGCTACATACTCACATTCTCATTTCAACACTTCCTGACGTTGTTTTTAAAATTACTATTAAATTTAAGATAGATCACTAAGTAACTAATGAATTTGGATCGACTTGTGTGAAAATATGTGTAAGATTACTCTTATTATTATTATTATTATAGAAAAAGTAAATACACTTCTCTCAAACTACCACCTAATTGTCAATGTATCATAAATGACAAAAATACCCTTCATAAAATTATATATATATATAAAAACTAAAAAAACTATATTAAATAAATCTAAAAAAGCCGTTTTTTTTTTTCAATTTTTAGAATTTTAAAACAAGAAAAACATTTTTTTTTAATTTTAGTCATTTTTTTCTTTTGTATTTTTTTAACATTTCTCATTTTTCTTTTTCTTTTTCATACTTACAAGGGCATTTTTGTCTTATTTAAAAATTGGGTCATTTTGTCATTTCGTTAGTTTTTGGGGCATTGAAATTTTCTAGTATTTCAGAAGGGAAAATGTTAGATTTACAACACCAATACAACAACAATCCCTTACATGAGGATGGGTCCCACATACTGGGGCCCACCCTCATGTGAGGGGTTATTGTACAGTTGTTGTATTAGTGTTGTACAAGAATCAAATCCCTAAAGGCCACAAGGTCACTGGTACTACAGCAGGCAACCGCAAAGTACAACCTACGTTCAGAAGTTATGCTGAGATGGGCTTAACTCTCTTAAATTGATCCAAGCCCATAATCTTTGAATTGGGCTCACGTACATGTTGGTAAGTGTCTTTTGCTACACGAGTAAAACGCTGCGTATTTGAGTACTGTCCAGTGTCATCAAACCATAGATTGAGAATTAAAAAAATAAAAAAATAAAAAAATAGTAAAAGTCTTCCTCCTAACATTATTCTTTGCGGAGATTCAATCCGATTTTCTAAAGTATTAATGTTGCTAATCATTCCATTAAGCCAATCTAATCATTAAATATAAAAATCTAAAATTAAATTCTTTATTTATTGTTTAACTGTGTTTTCATCCGCTTAGCGATAATGCAATCTTTTTTTTTTCTTAATAAAATGAGAAAAATGTTACAGAGGAGGATTCTTATCGCTTTGAATCCGAATAGAAGAGAAAATTGAGGATTCTATGGGCTTACACTATCTTATTAATGGGTTTACATTCTCTAAGCCCATCCGCTTGGGCTAGGCCTCTAACTTAAAAAAAAAAAACAATTGATGATTGCTTATTTTTAGATCTAGATTTGATGACTGGTCTATGACCGAAATACTTAATGTTATCCTTTTATCGTAAATTTATGTTATGATGCTCTACTATGTTACTATGATTATCATTTTATGTGACATAGATGCGTGGTTATTTATTGATTGTTGAGGAATGAGAAATATATCTTCCGTTGCATTGCTCTCCGATAAGGGAGTTTACGTAACTTTTCGAGTTATTTATTAATTAAATAAGCTCAGGAATATTACGATAGACATTCCAAGTTAATTACCGATTAATAAATCTTAAGGGTATTCCAATGATTGCTAGAAGAGTAATTCGATAATTGAAAGGAATTTAGATTACAGTTTATATTACACTTTGGGTTCTTTGAAATTAAATGGATTCTGTGATTCCTTCAGATTGGGCAGTGCAAATTATTTAGGTTCTTGTTTGATCTCTTGAACTGCCAAGGCAGCAACTATTGAATATGTGGAACAACCACATTCATTAATTTGAAATGGATAAGTGTCAACAGATAAAGATAGAAGCCCATACAAGAAGGTTTTTTTTTTTTTTTTTTTTTTTTAAATGGCATTAAATGCCTTTCAATATATAATCAAGAAATATGAGCAAATTGCTAAAATAAAATCACATATGAGATCAAAATTCAATAAAGATTAAGTCAAATTCAATGGTTATTTTAAAAGTTATGTTAGAGAGTGTGGAAGATACACTTACCTAGGAGTGGACAAAATATCCGACTACCACTTACCGCCCCTATCGACTTATTTCGGTTCGATAGTCGGTATAGATTTTTATTTCAACTTTCGGTTCAGTTCGGTAGTCGATATAGGTGATTTTTTTATTGGTTAACTGAACCGAACCGAATCGACACTATAGAGTAAGGAATAACCAACTTTTAACCGATTGTAAGGAATAGACAGAGGAAGCTCTACACAAATACTCCTGCTCACAGGTTTCCCAGCCACAAGCAAACCATATGGAGTCATATCGTGTTTGAGCATCCTGCAACCTTTGAATCAAGTTGATCTTACTGGTCATAGGAAGAAGAAAACAGAGAAATCTTTAAAGCCTAACCGACTTAACCAGTCGCCTTTTAACCGATTTAACAAAAAAAAATCGAAATTAAAAGTTGTTGAAGTAAAGTTGGTGAATTAATCGACTTAACCGACTTTGTTGGTTAACCGAACCGATAACTACCCCTACAATTACCATTGATATACAATAGGGGATGAAGTTTCAATTTTTTATTTTTTTATTTTTTTTAACATACCTTTTTTGCATATTATATTCAAAAATATTACGGACAAAGTTTTTCTCTAAAATGAGTTGGAAGAAATTTTCTCAATCTAGTTTATGAAATTGTCATGTGTCTTTTGAACATGAGAATAATACTTTTTGAATGTTCTGTAATTTGAATTATTTGTTAATATTTTTGTTTTAAAATAGAAAAACAAAACGAAGAAAACAAAATACTTTAATAAATAAAACTTATGTTTACATGTTAAGGTACCCGTAACTATTTTATAGATTATGCTCTGTTTGTTTCGACGTAAAATGGTTTCTGTCGTAAAATGATTTCAAGGAAGTCATTTTTCTGGAAAATATTTTTGCCGAAAGCATTTTTTGGTGTTTGGCGCGTACGAAAAATCACAAATATTTTTAATATTTTTATATAATCATATTAACCTATAAAAATCAATTTTTATTCAAAACATATAAATATTAATGTAAAATAATATAAAAATTACCGAAGACGAGATTTCGTCACTGACAGGTAGGATTTCGGCCACTTTTACTGGATTCTGGCCAAAACTGCCGGATTCCGGCAAGACTCCGGCATACTGGCTGGAATCTGCAGAACCGCTAGAATCCTGCAGTTCTGGCCATATCCCGGCCAGTCGGCAGGGATCCAGCCGTTCTGGCCGGAATACGGTCGCCGAAATCTGGGCTGACTGGATTCCGGTGGATGGATGGTCGATTGCTTGAAGTGAAGGTCGACTATGTCGTTTAATAGGGGTTGAATCCAAAATTTACTAAGCATTTTTAGTTAAACATAAATCATTTTCGGGTTGATTATTATTTTCGCCCCTACCAAACACCGGAAAATGCCAAAATCATTTTCCAAAAATCATTTTACGCCGAAACAAACGGAGCATAAATAAAAACAAAATTTCAAAAACTTTGTTTGTAACAAACAAATATCTTTTGCTACACTTTTTTGAAATCATTGCTAACAATTGTTGTTAAACAATGCATTTAAACTCAAAGACCTTGAAAAGCAGGGTCGGCTGGAGCCTTAGTTGGATTAGGCGGCCGTCTATGGCCTCTAATTTAATAAGGCTCTCAATAAAAAAATATATATATATTTCTAAAAAAAAAATAATAAGGCCTTAATTATCATCAATACACTTTAATAAAACCAAATTATGGTAAAAATATATTTAACAGGGGCTTTAAAATTAAAAAAAATGCTAAGAAGATATGAAAAGTTTCAAAAATCATGAAGGCCTTAAGTTAAGTCTAACGTTCAAAGACAAAATATATGGAAAAAAATAAATGCTTAGAATATATGGAAAGTGTCAAAAGTCATGAAGGCCTTAATTACCAAAATTGAATGCCTTAAGTTAAGTCCAACGTTCTAAGACAAAATAGAATGAAAAAAAAATAAAAATAAATGCTAAGAAGATATGAAATGTTTCAAAAGTTATGAAGACCTTAATTACCAAAAGGGAAATGCTAGTGTTCCCACCAACATCCCACACCCATCCCACCAACCCTAAGTGCAAAAATCTTAAAATGAATTTATTAAATAAAAAAAAACCAATCACTTAGGATTGGTGGGATGGGGGTGGGATGCTGGTGGGTACACTAGCATTTCCCTTACCAAAATTGAAGGCCTTAAGTTAAGTCAACATTCAAAGACAAAGTACAATGAAAAAAAAAAGGTTAAGAAGATATGGAAAGTCTCAAAAGTCATGAATAGCTTAATTACCAAAATTGAAGGCCTTAAGTTAAGTCTGACATTCAAAAACAAAATACAATGAAAAAAAAATGTTAAGAAGATATGGAAAGTCTCAAAAGTCATGAATGCCTTAATTACCAAAATTGAAGGCCTTAAGTTAAGTCCAATGTTCAAAGACAAAACATAATGAATAAATAAATAAATAAATGCTAAAAATATATGAAAAGTCTCAAACGTCATGAAGGCCAGCCTTAAATTATCAAAATTAAAGGCCTTAAGTTAAGTCCAACGTTCAAAGACAAAATACAATAAAATAAATAAATAAATAAATAAAAGAAGAAGAAGAAGAAAAAGAAGCTAAGAAGGTGGAAAGACTAAGTTTCCATTTCAAATCCTACTCTTTATAAGATCCTATCAAAAATCCCACTCTTTAGAAGTTTTTTTATTTTTTAATCTCAATTTCCCTATTCAAGTCTTATTTGAATTTGAATTTCTCTCTTCTTCTCAATTTTCATTATTTCCCAATAACTTACTATTCAATTATTTAAAATCATTCCAAAATTTTTTATTTTCAGAACTAGAAGTTTTAACAGAAATTTTACAAATAGAAGAAAGTGCTCCAGTTGACAAAATAAATTATATAAAAAGACTTGATTCTTTTCATAATGCAAGTATCCCTTGTAAAATTTTATTAACAATACCTGTTACAGTTTCTTATGTAGAAATAAGTTTTTCAAAATTAAAATTAATAAAATCCTATCTAAAAGATTAACAATGTCACAAGAAAGATTAAATGGATTAGCCATATTATCAATTAAAAATGAAATGTTAAAAAAACTCAAATATAAAAACTTAATAAGTAGTTTTGCATCCTAAAAAATGAGAAGAATGAATTTTAAATAAAAATATTATGGTAAAAATATATTTAACAAGGGCTTTAAAATTAAAAAATGCTAAGAAGATATGAAAAGTCTCAAAAATCATGAAGTCCTTAATTACCAAAATTGAAGGCCTTAAGTTAAGTTCAACGTTCAAAGACAAAATATATGGAAAAAAAATAAAATAAATAAATACTAAGAATATATGGAAAGTGTCAAAAATCATGAAGGCTTTAATTACCAAAATTGAATGCCTTAAGTTAAGTAGAACCTTCAAAGACAAAATAGAATGTAAAAATAAAATAAAAATAAATGCTAAGAAGATATGAAAAGTATTTTCAAAAGTTATGAAGGCCTTAATTACCAAAATTGAAGGCCTTAAGTTAAGTCCAACATTCAAAGACAAAGTACAATAAAAAAAAATGTTAAGAAGATATGGAAAGTCTCAAAAGTCATAAATAGCTCAATTACCAAAATTGAAGGCCTTAAGTTAAGTCCAACATTCAAAGCGAAAATACAATGAAAAAAAAAAAGTTAAGAAGATATGGAAAGTCTCAAAGGTCATGAATGTCTTAATTACCAAAATTGAAGGCCTTAAGTTAAGTCCAATGTTCAAAGACAAAATATAATGAATAAATAAATAAATGCTAAGAAGATATGAAAAGTCTCAAACGTCATGAAGGCCGGCCTTAATTATCAAAATTAAAGGCCTTAAGTTAAGTCCAACGTTCAAAGACAAAATACAATAATAATAATAATAAAAAAAGCGGAAGAAGAAAAAGACGCTAAGAAGATGGAAAGACTAAGTTTCCATTTCAAATCCTAATCTTTATAAGATCCTATCAAAAATCTCACTCTTTAGAAGGTTTTTTTTATTTTTTAATCTCAATTTTCCTATTCAAGTCTTATTTGAATTTGAATTTCTCTCTTCTTTTCAATTTTCATTATTTCCCAATAAGTTACTATTCAATTATTTAAAATCATTCCAAAAAATTTTATTTCCAGAACTAGAAGTTTTAACAGAAATTTTACAAATAAAAGAAAGTGCTTCAGTTGACAAATTAAATTATATAAAAAGACTTGATTTTTTCCTACTGCAAGTATCGCTTGTAAAATTTTATTAACAATACCTGTTACAGTTCTTATTTCCAATAAGTTACTATTCAATTATTAAAATCATTCCAAAAAATTTTATTTCCAGAACTAGAAGTTTTAACAGAAATTTTACAAATAAAAGAAAGTGCTTCAGTTGACAAATTAAATTATATAAAAAGACTTGATTCTTTTCCTACTGCAAGTATCGCTTGTAAAATTTTATTAACAATACCTGTTACAGTTTCTTATGTAGAAATAAGTTTTTCAAAATTAAAATTAATGAAATCCTATCTAAAAGATCAACAATGTCACAAGAAAGATTAAATGGATTAGCCATATTATCAATTAAAAATAAAATGTTAAAAAAACTCGAATATAAAAACTTAATAGGTAGTTTTGCATCCTAACGAGAAGAATGAATTTTAAATAAAAATATAATTTTAAATTAAATAATATTTAATTTTTTTTAAAAAAGGTTTTACTTAAATTTTTCGCTTAAGACCCCAAAATATATGTCTGGGGTGTAATATATGACATTACTCAATTTTAAATGTAGTGGTAATATATGCTAATTTTATTTATAAAATCTAGTGTGGATCAAAAAATAGATTCTCTTAGTTTCAGTGAGAGAATCGTATTCCCTTCCTAAGAAGGAAGTGTTTTAACTCCGGTCAGGATCCGGATCCTCTCCAGTTCACTTAAACTGGAGAGGAGCCGGTTAAGGGTGGGGATGTATCAAAGAAAAATCTAAGATTCTAAATTTGCCACGTAGCAAGCTCATTTGAATTGAGTTAAATGAAATATCAATCCCTTAAAAAAAAAAAAAAATGAAATATCAAAATGGCGAAAATACCCTCTCTCTTGTTTCTTTTCTCTCACAAAAACACTCTCTGATGGCATGTCTCAAAGGCCCAGCGACCAGCGTTCATCCTTACTCCTCTGTAGCTTTCGGCCTCCATTCCCATCTCCTCTAGTGAGATGAACCCAAACTCCAATTGGTTCTGTATTTTTTTTTGGAAAAATTGTACCGTTGGTCCCTGTGGTATGTCATAATTATTTTTCACTTCCTATGGTTTAAAAAGTTCATGGAGGTCCTCGTGGTATGTAATAATTACAGATCGATCGCTGACGTCAAATTCTGTTAAAATTTTTAACAGATTCTGTCAAATGCCACGTCAGCGACACGTGTCGCTAATAAGATGGCGACACGTGTTCATCTTAATAAAAAAAATAAAATTATTAAAAAAAAATAAAAATACTTATTTTTTTTAAAAAAAAAAAATAAAAAAAAAAAAGCTGAAAGGGTGGCTGGGCCACCCCTTTGGGGGTGGCCTAGACGCCCTCAGCCACAGGGGGTGGCGCCTCCAGGCCACCTCAACCACCGGCCACAAGTGGTTGTCTGGGGGTGGCGCGCGGCCACCCCCGGATCTTCAGGGTGGCCCAGCCACCCTTTCAGCTTTTTTTTTTTTTTTAAAAAAAAAATAAGTATTTTTATTTATTTTTTAATAAATTTATATTTTTTTATTAAGATGGACACGTGTGCATCTTTGGACACGTTGTGACGTAGCATTGACGAAATCTGTTAAAAATTTTAACAGAATTTGACACCAGAGATCGATTTGTAATTATTGCATACGACGAGGACCTCCCATGAACTTTTTAAATCATAGGTAGTGAAAAATAATTATGACATACCACAGGGACCAACGGTGCAATTTTTCCTTTTTTTTTTTTTTTTTTTAAAGCTTTTCATCTAATTACCCAGCTTATACACTATTCTAGGATTAAAACCTCTCAAAAACTAAACCCAGATTTCATTCTTTCAAATTATTACAATAAGTTCATTTTGTTTGTTTCCTGAGAAAAAACCATCTGAAGCAAACATGTGATTGACACCGTTTAATGAACTGCTGCTCTGCGTGCATGGGCTGTGAAGGAGAACGACCAAAAGATTGAAGGACAACTCGTGTTTCCATTCTTAGCCACCACCAAGTCGTATGTGGCGAAACTCATGCTAGAAACCCATTTTTCTTTTTAGATGAATGAAGAAATTCTTATGACAGCACACAAAATTTACAACTCTCCAGACCACTAGAACACCATCTGCAACAGCAGAGGAAAAAAAAAAAAAAAAAACAGGGCAAAACAACCCTACAAGACAACCATTAGTATAATAGCAGACGAACCCTCAACTTTATCACCCAATCAAAAAAAAAAAAAAAAAATGAACCAACATTTTCCTCGATAGATCCATTTATCACAAAAGCACCAAATTAACAGTTGAAACTTTGAATCGCTCTTTAGCCAAAATTCTGGATCGAAACACCCGTATGATATTTTGAGCAATTGCTTATAGCCTCCTCTGTTTTCATGCCTCCATATTCTGCAAACACCTCGACCTTGGATATTTTAACCCCTTGAAGGAGGCATAGCTTCAATTGTCACAGGGTGTGCTACCCACCCACTTGACCTATTCAAGGTCCAAATGCAGCTCCAGGGTGAAACCTAGGCCCCGATCCCAAAACTGGCAGTCCAAAATCTAAGCCCGACTCTCGCCTTCCACGCCACCTCACTCTCTCTCTGGGCCTACTAGCCGTCGGCGTCCGTCTGGTCCAGCAAGAAGGCGTGGCCGCGTTGTTCTCGGTCATCTCTGCCACCGTCCTCAGCCAAGCTCTGTACTCTACCACCCGAATGGGTCTCTAAGACATCCTCAAGAAGTTGACAGATCTGAACTTCGGCAACCCATGGATCCAGTGAGGGGTTTAACGAGTGGTGGAGACTAGAGAGTGGACACAGAGAGAGGGGTATTTTCACCCATTTCGATATTTTATTAAACTAATATGAGTTGCTTGCTACGTGGCAAATTTAGAACCTTGGATTTTTCTTTGATACATCCCCACCCTTAACCGGCTCCTCTCCAGTTTAAGTGAACTGGAGAGGATCCGGATCCCTCCAGTCAATGGTTGCCACTTGCCAAAAGGGCACCCATGCCAGTAGCACACCCTAATTACAATTAGTAGAGGTTGCTTGGATAGTGTATACTTCTCTTTAAATCGAGTTCAATATTCTTGTATCTAACAAAAAGTCTATATATAGTTCCTATTAACCAACCTTCTAGAGCTGCCACGCACTCGGCGATGACATGCATTCAGTAGCCTAAATGGCACCTTCTAGAGATGACATGCACCCAATAGAAGACACATACCCAGCAGCCAACATGATAACCAAGGCTAGAGATGACAAGCACCCGGTTGCTAATAGGGAAATGATTTATCTACATCATATTATCTTACATTAATTCTACACCAAGATACATAGAGTGTGAGACTCATGCATGTAAGTTCTATATACATGGGTCTCACACCCAATGTGTCTTGGTGTAAGATTAATGTAGGATAATGTGATGTATGAATAACACATCATTTGCCAACATAGCAACCAAGTCCACACTTCCCATACCAACAACCGAGTATTGTGCTGCGAAATATGCACACAATACTGCAGATCACATTGGACCATATATGGATGCAGCTCCCGCATATAATGCTAGAAAATAGGGTTAAATAATTACACTTCCTTGTGGTTTAAAAATTTTATTTTTTGCATATTGAGTTTTCATTTTTTTCATAAGTGGTATCTGTGCTATGAGAAAAGACGGAAATTGTACTTCCATTCAATACTGATGAATTTCCACACCAACAACACATAATACCAATAAAATTGCAACACGTGTCTGCCATATATATATTTTAATTTTGAGGCTTTTTTTTTAAAAAAAATAAAAAATAAAAATTATAGGTGTGGCTTTGGGCCACATGGGGGTGGCCAAAACCACCCCCATTTAGCTTGAGGTGGCTCGGCCACTCCAAAACTGGCCTTGGGGTGGCTAAGCCACCCCCTTGGCCAAAATGGAGGTGGCTAACCACCTCCATGTGGCCCAAAGAGGTGGCTGGGTCACCCATAAATTTTTATTTTATTTTTAAAAAAGCCTCAAAATTAAAAAAAAATATGGGATCGAAGCCACATGTTGCAATTTTAATGGTGTCATGTGTCACTGACGTGAAAATCAGTCAGTTTTGGACGAAAAAATGGACGGAGGTACCATCTCCATCTTTTTCCATAGCACAGTACTGCCTATGAAAAAAATGAAAACTCAATGTGCAAAAATATAAAGTTTTTAAATAACAGGGAGCAAAAAAGTATTTAACCCTAAAAAATATGTGCGAGATTCAGCTCAATAGATGACAACTAGCCTAGTAGCTAGTCCACGATAGAAAGAAATCAACCAGTTTAGGCAAGACATATGAAGCCCACTCTGTTATGGAACTAACCGTGTGCTCCGAGTCAAATTACCAGGCCAAGACATGCGTGCTACTCAAGATACAATCTTCTGCAGAAAGGAAATATCACACAACTGGATGGAAAGTCCAAGAATCATTTATGCTAGAGAAAATCAAGCAGTCAATATTGTGCTATTGTAATTGATACTGTCCCATAGTTTTTCATTATTTTCCATTTCTAAACCGTGTGAGGCTGTGTATATAAAGCCTCTCATCTCTTCATTGTAATTTAAGCCATTTTAATATATCAACATATAATTTTTCAGTTCCAAGAGATAAAATAAAATAAAAGGAAATGAAAAAATGATGATGGGTATGCCTGTATTGGCTTTAGGGTTGATGTTTTTGGTCTTCAGTGCGTGCCCTTCAAATGGCGCCATAACATGTACTGATGCCCTAACGAGTTTGATTCCCTGCTAGCCCTTCTTGGTGGGTTCTACCCTGAACGATTGCCAAGCCATGACTGTTGTGCTGGCGCACAAAACGTTTTCAAACAGTCTGGTACCACTGAAACATGCAGGACTCTTTGTCAATGTCTCAGAAAGTTCGCTGTAGAAGTTGGTGTTAAGCCTGAGAGAGCTAATCTGATTCCCCAAGCTTGCAAAGTCAACAATCCTATACCCATTGGCCCTCCTGTCGACTGCAGCAAGTAATTTCTCCCTCTCTCTGGTCGGGGTTCTTTTCGCAAAATTTTTACGTACTGTTTTTTTTAATGCTTTGTGTGATCACATTCAATATACAATATTATTCTCAACATAACATAGTATCAAAGGTAAACCCGCAGATAACTAATGTGGGTCCCTAAGAGATAGTTAATCGGTTGGAGACCACGCCTCATGAACGAAGACACTAGTTCAAATCCCCTCTCCCCCTCTTGTGTGGACATGTAAAAAAAAAAAAAAAAAAAAAACTAATGTGAGACAAGGTACATGCATATATATACACATAATATAATCTAACATATAATCTAAGAGATATAAAAGTGGACTACAGCAAGTAATCTCTCTTAATTAGTTTACACGTGAAAATTAATATCCATATACATTCTTGTTCTTGATGAGTTCTTTTAACTAATATGTTTTGCTTCGTTGCACATGCAGAATCCAATGAGGCTCTCATGAGAGATGTGAGTGAAATAAACTTGAGGAAGAAGGAGCAATTTATCCAAATGTATTGCGTTGATAAAATTATGGAGCTGGACTGTTTTCGCTCGCTGTCTTAGATATGCATGAACAATAGCAATCGAAATGAATAAAATAATTCCTAGTTTCTTTGCAATGCTCTTGACATATATATTTGGCCTGATGTTCACTCTACTTTTTTGAATTAACCTCGATCCATATATAGATTACTAAGAATGCAGGAGATCGATGCAGCAGAAATCTGAAGATGCTAGCTGTTAGACATTGGTCAAAATCATTTTTGATTTCAGTCTCATATGAACAAGTGCTAGATAATCCTACGTACCATTACGTTTCCGGCTTCTATGAGGTAGTCTATACTACCGCATAGATGCTGTTAGTCTAAACAACACAGTTTTTGACTAATCGCACATACTTTTTCAATGGATTAATGGATACAACAATGCCGTGCTTCAAGCAATGATTCCAAACTTATATAAAAAGATAACTCTTTTACAGGCCGGCTGAATATATTGCGAAGCCTAAGGCGATAATTCTTAAATGGGGCATTTTTATATTTAAATATTAAATAATTTTTAATTTATATATTATAATTTTATTTAATTTTTCTCAATATTTTTGTAGATTTAATTAAATTTTTGTATTTTCAAAAGTTTTCATATCCTTGGCATATTTCTAACACACATATATAATTAAAAAAAATTACATAAAAGAATAATTGAACCTAATTTTTCAAAGTCACTTCACTTTCAAATAAAATCATTTAACACTCTTAACCCACATAAATAAGGACATTTTTTCTTTATAATTGGTAATCAATGACTAATTAATGAACTAGCTAGTATGTTTCAAAGTTTGATATACTTAATATTAATTTATTAATTCACGTTTTTGTTGAAAAAAAAATATAATACTGTTTTATTAAAAAAAAAAAAAACATAAAGTTAAGTCTGAAGTCACCTGCTCCTTTTCCTTATTGTTTAGGGAAAAAGAAAAAGAAAAAGAAGGTTAATGAATTCACGTTGCAATGACAAAAAAAAACAAAGAAAAAAGAGCTTGAAATGACGGTAGAAAAGTCCACAGCCACATCTTTTTATCATTATCTCTGACAACTCGAGTATGGTTTGAACTTTGAAATGACTATAGAAGGATACAGAAAAAGAAATGCCTAGAAGGGCAAGCCACAGATCTAAATAAAAATAGCGGAGTCGAATGGGTGTTAAATACCTCATTGGTGTTGTGTGTCAAGCGGAACGGCGAGAGAGAGGCGGAGAGAAGCTAGAAGCTAGAGCTGGCTGGTGCCTGGTGGTCAAGCGGACGAGTACCGAGCAGCAGATTGTAGCTGGGTTCCTGTATCTCCTACTTTCTGGGTGCTAGAGGAAAATGTCAAAATGTGGTGCATTATAGGTTGTGATTTTAGTAATTTGTTGGAAAGACACTGTTTTGTAATTTTTTTATTTTTTATTTTTAAATAAGATTTGTGTTCTTTGCTTTTTAGGTTTGATTTTTTTATGCGGGAGTTAAAGAGTCTCCAAGGAAGAGATATATATATATATATATATATATATATATATATATATATATATATATATATATTTTTAAAAAGAGTCCATGGAAGATAAATCACTTTATTTCTTTTTCTTTCCCAAAGTTTGTTACTGTTTTTTTGGGCTCACATTTAATTTTCTATCGGATCTAGAGTCTCCAAAAAGGTTTTTTTTTTTTAAAAAAAAAAATTTATTTATTTTTATTTCATCACAAATGGCTAATTTGGGGCTTTCTTTACCCTGGGGTCTTAGGCGACCGCCTAAGTCGCCTAAAGGAAGAGCCGCCGCCCTGCTCTTTTATGAGCTATCTCGAGAAATGTGATTATAATTTTTTTGAAATGCAATTGATAATATTTTTTATTTTCCTTGTTTAGGTAATTTAATTTATAAATTACTTTATACGGTATAAATAATAATTCAGAAGTATTCGGGGTAGACCAAAATAACAATTTAATCCCCATAATCTAATTCTGTCAAAACACTTAATGGATTTTGTTAGTGTGCCACATCAGCACCAATAGAATAGTGATACGTGCTACTCTAAATAAAAAACATATTAATATATTAAAAATATAAATATAAATATCATTCTATCAGTGATGACGTGGCATACTAATGGAATCCATCAAGTATTTTGACGGAATTAGACTGCAGGAACTAAATTGTTATTTTGGTCTATCCAGAGCACATCTGAATTATTTTGTATACCATATGGATTGATTTATAAATTATGCTAACCAAATGGACTTTTTTTACATTTTTTTTTCTTAAGTAAATTAAAACTTAAGAAATTAAATTGAAATTACATGGAAATTAGTCTTTTAATTTTTCCTTTTTATTTCAAAAATTTACAAAAAAAATAAAAATATTATAATTTGCATTTCAAAAATATTATCAATCACATTTCTCGAGATAGGTCATAAAAGAGATCTCTTGTCATATAAATTTGGAATCATTGCTGAAGGATGGCATTGTTGTATCCATAAAATAAGTATATGCACTGTTACTCAAAAACTATGTCGTTTAGACTAACAACATCTATGCGGTATTCTACGCTACCACATAGAAGCCGGATCCACTATATACATGCAAGTCTACAACTAAGCAATACACGTAGTTTAAACCAATGAATTTGGGGACTTGACCACTTAATTACTTAGCATTATTTACATATATAAAAATTGCATTACTTCATCTTTCCATTCATGTGAGAGTCTTTACCACCATGTTTGGAATGGCGTTACCAAAAAAAAAACGCATGTTAGAGTATATTTAGATTATCCCAGAGTTAAAACTAAAAGAAAAAATCAACCCTTTTTTTTTTTTTGAAAGATTGAAGAAAAAAAACTTTTTTTTTTTAAAAAAAAAAAGAGAGAAAAATGAAAATCCAAGAGGGTGACCCAAACTGGAAATTATATAAAACAAAATCTAGAAAAAAATAAAAAAATGAAAATCCTAGCTTTTTTATTTTTATTTTTTTAAAAATAATTTGTTTTTTTTTTGTTTTGTTTTGTTTTTGAATAATTTTAAGAATTTTTATAATTTAATGAAGGGTATTTTTATTATTGAAAAACATTGACACAATTGTTAATTTGTGGGCACATTAAAAATTAGATAATAATTCAAGGAGGGTACTTATATTTTTTCAAAAAAGAAAGAAGAATAGTGTTACCCCTAACAGTAAACACCCAAGTTATTATTTATGCAATAAAATATGTTAATCTAAAAATATTTATAAGAGAAAATATAATAAAAATTCTAGAAGAAGGTAATTATTAATCTGTTTATTTTTGCACACGTGACACGTACGGTGGCCCACCTGTCATGTTTTCACATGGGTGGGATCTTTGGACCAGCGACTTCCAATGATTAGAGGAGTCAGCCTTTGAATCTTTGTCGAGTTTCCACCATACAAGACAAAAACTTCCACACGCGCATCTGACTTGTTAAAACCTTCCCGAAGGTGATTTTATTTATTTATTATTTTGTTTTTAATGAAGATAATGTTTTGCATACGACCCACCAATCAAGTGTAAGGATAAGTTAGACCTTCCAGAAGGTGATTTTATTTATTTATTTTGTTTTTAATGGAGATAATGTTATACATATTACATATATATATATCCAGCCAATTAAGTGTAAGGATAAGCTAAACCTTCCAGAAGGTGATTTTATTTATTTATTTATTATTTTGTTTTTAATGGAGATAATGTTATACATATTAACCCGTCAATTAAGTGTAAGGATAAGCTAAACCTTCTTATTTTGTTTTTAATGGAGATAATGTTATACATATAATGTAAGGATATAAGCTACACCTTCCAGAAGGTGATTTTATTTATTTTTTATTTTGTTTTTAATGGAGATAATGTTATACATATAACCCACCAATTAAGGGTAACTGTGTAAGGATAAGCCTTATCTGCTTGAAATTAAGAGTAAGGCTTTGTTCATTTAAAAAAAGGAAGAAAAAAAAAGGTAAGGTTTCGTTTGGTTCGCAGAATAGATTCTTGAGATGAAATGTTTATTCATATAGGACATGTGTCCCTTCACATGTGAGAAACACATGTTGTTTTAATAATATGCTTTTTTAATAGCATTAATAAAAAAAACATATGTTTCTCACATGGTTAAAGGACACATGCCACTCTTATATGTGGGTTGTATGAAATTTCTTACAAATCAGTTTGTAAGAAATTTTTGTCCATATGAGTTGATTCTTTAGAATAGTTACATATTACAATGCCTTATGAAGATGAATACTCATTCCTAAAGGAATAGATTACGTTTTCAAGGGGTAGCTTAATTAATCAGCTGGGAACCACTCCTCATGAAGCGGAGGTCACTAGTTTGAATCCTCACTTACCCTTCTTGTGTGGATATGTCAAAAAAAAAAAAAAAAAAACTACTCATTATTTTTGGTATTTTCTCTTTTTTTTTTTTAAAAAAAAAAATTTAGTTTTTTTTAAGAAAAAATAAAAAATAAAAAAAATAATGTGAGGTTTTTTTTTTTTTAATTTTAATAATTTTGATTCAATTTCAATTAAAGTATATGTGTTGACATTAAATAAGAAGTAAGAATGACTATTCTGTTCTAAGCTCTTTTATTTTTAGTAATAACTATTATTTTTCTCAATAAAATACTATTATGCAAACCAAACGAAACCTAAGATTAGAAATCATATTTATATTTCATTATTATCATATTTTGACTTTAAGATATCAGTTTTTAATTTGATAAGTTTAAGCAGATTCTAAATCCAATACTTTTGTTAGGTTTTCCGTCAAATTGATAACAAAAATTTTAAAATTTTTTTTATTACGTCTCTAATTAATTAATTATTATTTTTTTTTTAAAAAAAAGCAATATAAAAGTGGGTTGCTCATGATCACCCTTTTCAAGTAGCGGTTGTGGGCGGCTATAAGCCCAACCTCGAATTTGGGGTGAGCCTGAGGGACAAGGATCCTCTTCAATTTAACTGGACCGGAGATGAGCCAATCAATTTTAAAACAAAGACAAATTTAATTTTACATTTTTTTAGACAAAATTGCCCTTACTTCAAAACTGACGGGAGCCAAATTTGGCCATGAGGGCGGGCACCTATTGTGTGTTTTTTTTTTCAAATGTTTTTATTAGAGGGCATAAAAGTATTTTCACACATATTTCTATTACCTATTTGATGAAAAACATAACAAAGTCTTGAATTTAGAATAAATATAAACTCAATTTTGTAAATCTGTCACTCGAAAATTAGAGTCTTAAAGTTAAAATCATTTGATTTTATTCCAAGTCAATGGCTTTTGTTTTCTTCCTGTGAAGTCACTGTTCCTAGTCTCAGTGGTTCTCTCTTTTTCCATGCCCACTCATAGTAAGAGCACTAATAACATAATACTTTATACGTGGCTCCTTTTATTAAATATAGGAAATATTTGAAAAAAAATCAGAAAAAGTCATCCACATCAATTTTTTTTTATATTTTCCTATGTCATTGTAGCTACTCAATGAATTATATAATAAAATAAAATAAAAAAATAATTAATTGATATAAAAAATATTAGAGAATCTATTGTATTGTAAATTTTATTTTTATAGAGAAGCAAAAATAATTTTATTCTCTAAATTTTAAAAAAAATAGTTGGTATGGGTGGCCAGTACTCTAAGTGTCCACTTCTTGACAGCACGTAATGAAAAACAAGAAAATAAATGTCTTTTTCTTTTGGGGCGGGGAATAAGATAAAGAAAAATAAAAGTTGGTCAAATCAAAATATTTATTTAGTGCATCTAGATGGTTTATTTATATATATATATTTTATTATTATTTTTTTACACGTACTCACGTTTGATATGACATCACAAATGAATCCTATATAAATGGGTCACACCAAATATAAGTTTGTGTACAAAATATTAAAAAAAAGATGTCTACAAATATCATTTGGCGCTTCTCAGTTCAGTAGTAACTTGGCTGAAATCGATAACGGATGCTCAGAGCGAGCCAACCCCAAGCGTAAAGGCTCTCATGCAGTAATCCTTCAGTCCTCCAGACCTCGCTCTTCATAGCTCCCGATGGAAATATTGGTGCTAAGCAGTCCTACAAAATCAAGGCGCTTCCATGTCGCCGGTCATTGTTTCTATCTCCTCTGCTTCCTCTCTCTTCTCTCCGGTGTCAAATCAGACGAGCTTCAAATTCTCATGAAACTCAAATCCGCACTTCAGAGCTCAACCACCAACGTTTTCAGCTCATGGGAATCCTCCAATCCCATGTGCCGTTTCGCCGGAATCACCTGCAACTCGGAAGGTTGGGTCACAGAAATTGACCTTTCAAGCCAAAATTTAAACGGGACTCTTCCTCTGGATTCCATATGCCAGCTCCAATCGCTGGAAAGGCTCTCCTTTGGGAACAACCTCTTGCACGGTCCGATCACGCATGACTTGAACAAATGCGTGAAATTGCACTACTTGGACTTGGGAAACAATTTCTTCACTGGCCCTGTTCCAGACATATCCACTCTCAGCGAATTACAGTATTTGCACCTGAACAACAGTGAATTTTCCGGCACTTTCCCGTGGAAATCGCTTGGAAACATGAAGGGTCTTATCCGGCTCAGCCTCGGAGACAACCCTTTGACTCCCAGTCCAATTCCAAACGATGTCGTTCAGCTCACCAAGCTGGATTGGCTTTACCTCTCGAATTGCAACATCCAAGGAACAATCCCAGCTGGGATTGGAACGCTCACAGGGCTCATCAACTTGGAGCTTGCCGACAATAACATGACCGGAGAGATTCCAGCAGAGATAGGGAAGCTAGTGAACCTATGGCAGCTCGAGCTCTACAACAACTCGTTCACAGGAAAACTTCCGGCGAGTTTTAGAAACCTGACGAAGCTCGAGATGTTTGATGCTTCTACGAACTATCTCGAAGGCGATCTGTCCGAGCTGAGGTTCTCGACCAACCTGGTGAGTCTGCAACTGTATAACAACAATTTTTCTGGGCAGGTACCGACCGAGTTGGGTGAGTTCAAGAAGCTGGTGAACCTCTCTCTGTACTCGAACAGGTTGACGGGTCCTCTGCCTCCGAAGCTTGGGTCTTGGGCCGAGTTCAATTTCATCGACGCGTCCGATAACTTCTTGACCGGTCCAATCCCGCCAGATATGTGCAAGCAAGGTACTATGAAGAAGCTTTTGCTGCTCAACAACAGATTCACCGGCGAAATTCCGGCCAACTACGCCAACTGTTCAACTCTGATTCGTTTCAGAGTCCCCAATAACTTGCTCTCTGGTACCGTTCCCGCTGGAATGTGGGGATTACCCAACGTGCACGCATTCGATATCTCGTCGAATAATATCGAAGGTCCGATTACCTCTGATATCAAGAATGCCAAGTCTCTCGGGCAGATTTTTGTCGGAAACAATCGCTTATCGGGTGAATTACCGGCCGAGATCTCTCTCGCTACCTCGCTGGTATCGATTCAACTGAACGACAATCAGTTCTCGGGAAATATTCCTTCCGGTATTGGTGACCTGAAGCAACTCAACGTTCTTCATCTACAGAACAACAAGTTCTCTGGTTCGATACCAGATACGTTAGGCACTGGTGTTTCTCTCACTGACATAAACATGGCTAGCAATTCGCTTTCGGGTCAAATCCCATCTTCTTTCGGATCTCTACCGACTCTTAATGCTCTCAATCTCTCCAACAACCAACTTTCCGGTGAAATTCCAGAGACTTTTTCATCTCTTCCACTAAGCCTTCTCGATTTATCTCACAACAAGTTGACCGGTCCCGTGCCGCAATCTTTGTCCCTCGCAGCGTATAACGGTAGCTTCGCTGCGAACCCAGGCCTATGCAGCTCTACGATCAGCTCTGTACTCCCTCGCTGTCCTACAATTTCACGCATGTCCATGGAAATCCGTACACTCATCATTTGCTTCATAGTGGGTTCAACTTTATTGCTAATTGTGTCTAATTTGGTGTACTTATTCTACGCGAAGAAGAGGGAAAATGATCAAATCCGTTCGTTAAAGGACGAATCTTGGGATGGGAAGTCCTGCCACGTGTTTAGCTTCACGGAGGACGAGATTCTTGATTCTGTCAAGCAAGAGAATTTGATTGGAAAAGGTGGTTCTGGAAACGTGTACAAGGTGGTGCTAGCTAACGGTATAGAACTTGCGGTCAAGCACATATGGAACGCAGATTCGAGAGGTACTGGCCGGAACAGCACCATGCCGATGCTCGGAAAGCGTGGGGGGAAGTCGAAGGAATTCGATTCCGAGGTGCAGACTTTGAGCTCGATAAGGCATGAGAATGTGGTGAAGCTGTATTGTAGCATCACCAGCGAGGACTCGAGCTTGTTGGTGTACGAGTATTTGCCGAATGGGAGCTTGTGGGATCGGATGCACTCGTGCCGGAAGGTGGAGCTCGATTGGGAGACAAGGCATGAGATTGCCTTGGGAGGAGCCAAAGGGTTGGAGTATCTGCATCATGGGCGTGAGCGGCCGGTGATTCACATGGACGTGAAGTCGAGTAATATTTTGCTGGATGAGTTTTTGAAGCCAAAAATTGCTGATTTCGGACTTGCTAAGATTGTTCAGGCCAATGGTGACAAAGATTCCACCCATGTCATTGTTGGAACACAAGGCTATATCGCTCCTGGTTAGTGAATATCAGATTCCTTACTTTTCTTTCTTTGATTCTTTGCCTGGATAATATGCTATGTAGAATTAAGTTAACAAAAAGTGGTCATTTTGTTAAGCAGATAAGAAAGTTGATGATTTCTTCTTTTAATTTGTTTTCATGGAATCTTGTTGATTATGCAGAATATGGGTATACATACAAAGTAAATGAGAAGAGTGATGTTTATAGTTTTGCAGTGGTACTGATGGAGCTAGTGTCCGGAAAAAGACCGATAGAGCCAGAGTACGGGGATAACAAGGATATAGTGAATTGGGTTTGCAGCAAGGTGAAAGAAAGAGAGAGCATATTAAGTGTGGTGGACTCCAGAATTCCAGAGGCTTTTAAGGAAGATGCTGTCAAGGTACTGAAAATTGCAATTCTCTGCACAGCAGCGCTTCCGGCGCTTCGGCCAACGATGAGAACCGTCGTCCAAATGCTAGAGGAAGTTGCGCCGTATAAATTGGTTGAAATTGTCATTGCCAAATATGGTGATAGTAAGAAAAAGGAAGTGAAGGGTACTGAGGTGCTGAGTCCAGACCTTTAAGCTTTCAAATTTGGCAGTTGGAGTTGAAGATGGTCACGATCTCCATTCTCCTGCTAGCTATAACATATCATTAGTGTAAAATATGTGACCTAAGGTTACTTATAGATATCAGCAATAAAGCATGTAGGTGTTTATGTTCTGTAATTTGTGAATGTAACATAGAGGTATGAAAAATGAGAGTGATGGGAAGTTCCCTTAAATAATAATCTCCATGTTTACCTTTTGTTCACCAAGTAGACATTAAATAACATCTTCTAGAACAAGCTTTGAAAATAGCTAATCTAAATTACATCATCAATGACGTTTTTTTTTATCCAATTATTAGATGCTTATGACTCAGATGCCAAATATAGTAGAAGAGGGCTTAATCAGTCTTTTATCTTTTGGTCTAAAGGAACAAAAAGATTTGGGTCACTTGATAGAGACCCCTAGTGCCTTTCCGCCCAAGCAAAGTCTGGGGATATGCCACATTTCTTAACACTAGTTTGGATGGTAGATTCGGGCGGTTTTCCTCTCGACGATGAAGCTTATTTCCCATCGTCTCATTGGTAGACCTTGACAACTCGACCCCTGTAATTTTGAGGTCTAAATATTCCTCATTTTATCAATTCTTTAAGAGATAAATCCTTCTGGAAGATCATAATATCCAGATTCATTGCTTCCTCTCGAATAGCGGATATAGCAATTTCTCTTGGAATTTTCATTCTAAGCAGGAGACAATATACTTATGTTATTGATGATTTTTTGATTGATTCATGGTAGGTAATAATAATACAATTTGTAATGCATTATTTAATACACAAATGTTTTATAAAAGACAACAAAATTATAACAAAGTCATATTACTTCCCCAGTTCTTGACTTCTTCCCATAAACAAAGACATCCTGAAAAACAAAGAGCACTTAAATAAAAAATTTATCAGACAAATAACAATTAAAAATGTGTTTTTAATGGTCAGATGCCCATGAATGGTAACCTTCGTCTAAATTTAGATTAAAAGGTCTTCATGACTTTTTACTTTGGGTCTCAAAGTTTTTAAGGAATGAGCTTTTGTTTCCAAACCTTTTACTTTGGCTTCCTTTTGATATTCCTATAATATTTTCTTCGGATTCGGAGGAATTTTTCTTGATTAATTGTTAGAATCTTTATTGTCTATATGATTTTTATTTTGATCACCATAACTAAAGAAAAGACCAAGGGTAGTAATTTAACTTTTGGACACACACACAAGCATCACAATCCAACAATAAGGGCATAAGCTGCAACACATGGAAACTCTACAAAACTACAGGTTCAAAAGCATATGAACAATGTTAAAATTAAAAGTGCATCTATGTAATGCCAATCTAGCTACACCGGGTATGAAAGCCATTCTCCACAAAGAAAAAAAGGTTTTTCTAGATTTTATTATAAGAACAATGAATACATCAAAACTAAGACACAAATATGTGAGGGTTAAATAGCGCCTTTACACCCCTGTGTTTTACGACCTTTATTTTTTGCCCCCTCAGTTTTACTTTTTATCAAATTTAGTACATGTGGTATATGAAAAGACGAAAATAGTACCTCCGTCTAATTTCCTGTCAAAAACTAACATTCAACCACGTCATCCTACAGGTGTCGGCATGCATGCACGACACCTGTCCCCATGATACACTTCAGTGCTGACGTGACTATCATTCTTTTTATTATTATTTTAATGATTTCTTTTATATATATATATATATATAAATCTGAGGTGGCTCATCCACCCCCAAGACCATTTTTGGGGGTGGCCGAAACCATCCCCATTTGCCTTGGGGTGGCTCGGCCACCCCTGTGGACCATGGGAGTGGCAGAGCCACCCCCAAGGGTCTCGGGGTGGCTCATGCCAAACAGGGGTGGCCATGGCCCAAAGGGGTGGCCGATTTTTTTTAAAATTTTTTTATATATATATATAGAAAACAAAATATATTGATTTTATTTTATTGTTTGACATATCCACACAAGAGGAGGAGGGGAGATTCAAATTAGCAACCTCCATTTCATGAGGCGTGGTCCCCAACCGATTGAGCTACTCCTTGAGGACAAAAATATATTAATTGTGTACAAAGTACCGTGTGATATATTTATAAAACCAAGGTACTATTTCTGATAATTATTTAAACCACAGGGGGCACATCATGAAATCTATAAAACCACAGGGGTATACATTAGGAAAAAAAAATTGTGTTTAAGTATAAATATTTGGTCATTTTTTGGGTTATATCAATTAGCCACACATTATTTTGTGTTTCCAATTGTTATACAGGACTGATAGCATTTTTATTTTTATTTTTTAAATTTTTTATGAAGGGTTCAATTCTTGTCAACATATTATTTTGATACACGACAGGCATATAGGTTACTTTTGGTTCAAAACAGGCATACCAAATATTGTTTGTGTACAAAGTACCATTTGTGATATAATTACAAAAACAAAGTATTATTTCCGGTACTTATTAAAACCACATGGAGCACATCGTGAAATTCATAAAACTACAGGGGTATCTATTGAAAAAAAAAATTGTGGTTCTTAATTTTAAGGCTTTTTTTAAAAAAAATAAAAAATAAAAAAAATCTGGGGGTGGCTCGGCCACCCCCATGGGCCAAAGTGAGAAAAAAACACAAATTAAGTTTTGGCCCTTAAGGGTGATTCGGCCACCCCTCCACCCCTAGGCCTAATGGGGGTGGCCGAGCTACTCCCAAGCCAAATGGGGGTGGCTGAGCCACCCCTAGAATTTTATTTTATTTAAAAAAAAAAGCCTTAAAATTAAGAACCACAATTTTTTTTTTCCAATAGATACCTCTGTAGTTTTATAAATTTCACGATGTGCCCCATGTGGTTTTAATAAGTACCGGAAATAATACTTTGTTTTTGTAATTATATCACAAATGGTACTTTATACACAAACAATATTTGGTATGCCTGTTTTGAACCAAAAGTAACCTATATGCCTGTCGTGTATCAAAATAATATGTTGACAAGAATTGAACCCTTCATAAAAAATTAAAATGCTATCAGTCCTGTGTAACAATTGGAAACACAAAATAATTTGTATGGCCAATTGATATAACCCAAAAAATGACCAAATGTTTGTTACTTATACACAATTCTTTTTCCCAATGTATACCCCTGCGATTTTATAGATTTCATGATGTGCCCCCTGTGGTTTAAATAATTACCAGAAATGGTACCTTGGTTTATAAATATATCACACATGGTACTTTGTACACAATTAATATATTTTTGTCCTCAATGGGTAGCTCAATCGGCTGAGGACCACGCCTAATGAAATGGAGGTTACTAATTTGAATCCTCCCTCCTTCTCTTGTGTGGATATGTCAAAAAATAAAATCAATATATTTTGTTATATATATATATAAAGATTTAAAATAAAATTTAAAAAATAAAAAATAAAAATTGTTGGAGTGGCCGAGCCATCCCTTTGGGCCACATGGGGTGCCTGACCACCCCCATTTGGCCTGGGGGTGGCTCGGCCACCTCCAGACCAGCCGGTCTGGGGGTGGCTGAACCACCCCCGTAGCCCATGAGGGTGGTTTGGCCACCCCCAATGGCCAAAGTGAGAAAAACCTTGGCCTTTGGGGGAGACCTGGGGGTGGCCGAGCCACTCCCAAGCCGAAACCACCCCCATTTTGGCCCTTGGGGGTGGTTCGGCCACCCCCAAAAATGGCCTTGCCCCCCCCCCCTAGCCAAAATGGGGGTGGCATGTGGTCCAAAGGGGTGGCTCCAGAATATATATATATTTTTAATATATATATATATAAAAGAAATCATTAAAATAATATATATATATATATATATATATATATATATATATATATATATATATATATATATATATATAGCAACATTAGCGCTGAAGTGTATCATGGGGACAGGTGTCGCGCATGCACGCTGACACCTGTAGGATGACGTAGCTGGACGTTAGTTTTGGACGGAAAATTAGACGGAGGTACCATTTTCTTCTTTTCATATACCATAGGTACTAAATTTGATAAAAAGTAAAACTGAGAGGGCAAAAAATAAAAGTCGGAAAGCACAGGGGGCAAATAGGTATTTAACCCAAAATGTGACCATACATGAGTGAAAAAAAAAAAAGCGTTTGTATCTAGCTCAAATAGGACAAAGGGTAATAAGATTATCATGTAAGCCAAAGTAAACATGTGGCTGTTAAAAAAACAACCTTAATAGAGAACAATATTGATGTGTCTGAATAAATATATGAAAACATGGGACTCTCGTGAAGAAACATATGATACTGAATATGAGATTCTCAAAAACATTTAGTTTATGAATTTTGTTACCAACAGCAATTGGAGTCATCTAGGCTGGTACTACACACGTAACATCAAATTAATATGTAAAGAATGCAAGGATGGAAGGAATCTTACTGTTGACTGAGATTCAAGTTCCCTTCTCAGTAATGGGTGGATTACTCGTGGTGGTCATTCTAGAACTAGAGATGCTCTCCCAATCTTTGGAGGCGAGACATGACCACAAATTAAGATTCAAGTAGTAGTGCAGCAAGGTGCATCTTTCTTTCTCCAAACCGCTATATCCATGGCGTACGAGTTGCGTAAAAAGTCTAGTAATTGGTTGCCAGTGGATTTGTACATGAAGACAATGAGCACATGCTTGATGCGCTTCAGTGCAGGTCCATCCACCTTTTCACACTGTTTAAGGGGCAGCATCTATTGTTTCTTTCAATCAACTTACCCTACACACACACACACACAAAAAGAGCAAGGAGTTATAAATGCAAAGAAATGAAAAATAAACATAATTTTCACATATTCAGAAGTACTATCCCTGGACTGGGGAGGACATCAGCAAAAATCAGAGTTAACAAGCAAACCCAATAAAAGTGTAAATCCTTCAGCACATCTCCTCAGAAGGAGAAACAACAAAAACAAGCCCTATTAAACCAAGTGTTTCAAGAAAATGATAGTATCAAATAGAAAAGTAATTTAATTATTAAGTACCAAGAAAACAAGCCATTGACTTCCTTGCGGTTGATTCTAATTTTAAACATAAAAAAATCCCAAAACATATAAACACACAAGCATGCACAGCAAGAGAGAAAGTGCGAGGAGCAGAGGAGGGAAATGTTTATAATTTATTAGAGCACAGAGAGGACCATAACTTTGTTATGATATTTGCAGTTGTAAGGCACACCACATTGGTTTATTAAATTGAAGGGTATTCCATGTATCGATCAAAACATCAATTCTTTTCTTTATTTGTTTATTATATATGCTCCCCCCATGCATTGGATGGTTTCAGGAAGCACGTTTAATTCATTAAAATAGAACAATAGTGAGTCAAGAAATACAACATTTTGGAACCACGATACCAGCAATATATGTACATGAAACTCATTACAAACATTTTCAGATTGTGAAACATTCTACATAAGGAATTCATTCTCGTCAAATCTAACTAAAGTTGTAGAAAATATTTCAAATGTAAACCGCACTACTCTTTTCAGAGTCCCTACTTGCAATTGGGGTAGATCATTCCTTCCCAGAAACTCCACAAACCAAGGAACCACACCCGCTTTGATTACCCCATCAATTGGACCAAAATACAGATATGCATATCAACAGTTAACAATATCCAGGGGATATTCCCTAAAAAATATGCATTGGGAACTTCATCCATACCTATTGATAATAGCTTCCTACACCGAGCAGTGGCGTCCATACTTTGTGTTAAATTACTATTTATCGCAAAAGTTTAAGCTGATAGGAAGAGGTAAATTTGTTCATTTAATCAATATTTTAACACTCCTCCTTACGTGTGGGTTCAAACTCTCTTTTAATAGGTGAGGCCCAATTTGTGGCATTGGGTAGATTTGTACATAGGATTTAGGTTGAAGATTACTTAATAAAAATCAAGTATAAAAAGTTATGTGTGCAAACTCATCTATAGATGTTCGGACATGACCCTGCCAGAGAGTTCTATGCATTGACTCGTGTGCCCATGTCCGGACAGGATGTAGGAAAAACATAGGCCTTGTTTGGCAAAGCATTTATATTGTGCAAAACAAGATAATGAGTTATTAATTTTGGAGTTAGTAAAAAGTAATAGATGTGATATAAAGTAAAGTGAATTTGTATAGAAAAGTGAATTTTTTTTTATATTTTAGTAGATTTTTTTATTTGAATAGTAATAAAAAATTATTGATGTGAATCATGTGATATAAAAAGTGAAAAAAGTTGGAATATTTTGATGTTGATTGTTATTGAAAAATGTAAAAATAAAGTGGAAATTTTTTGTATTGTTTGCCAAACAAGGCCATAAACTTTTGTATGTTGGTGTGTGCGCTGATGTCTGGATATGAAGTTGTTTTTAGGACTGAAACTCTAATGATGTCCGAACACCTTATTAACATGTCCGGATGCTGCCACCGAAAACCTAAACTTTAAGGCTGATTTTCACAAGTTTATTTAATGACTTTGAAGACACAATTTTCTCAAAGCTAAGCAACACTATTCACTTTTGATATTGAGTATTTCTAAACAATAAATGCTTAGCATTGTTATGTGTGCCAAGAGATATTCATGGTATGTTCTTAGAAGACTAATTCTCTTGGAGTGATCAAACCACACAGTGTTCTATATCAACAAACTGATTGAAGTCTACCAGTAGGTCAGTAAGGAGATTAAAAAGAAAGATTGGCTAGTAACGAGCTGGAGCTCCTGTGGATAAGAGGCAAGTGAGGAGATTGTTTGTGCACAGAATGTCTTAGTGGTTACAAAGGGATGTTAATGTTGATTTTCTGGGTTTAGCTGCCCTGGAGTGATATTACGTATAAGGTGCTCAAACGATTTCCACTTCGTCACAAAATCTTGGTGTGTTGATGTGTGGATGTTTTTATGCTTCTTTGTGTGGTTTGATATATCTATTTGTTGCATAATTTATCGCATAATTGGTTATTATGTGCGCTGGGGTCTAATTTTCGCGTTTCTAATTGGTATCAGAGCGAGGTACACTCCGTTTAGATTTACCTCCCGAGTGTGATCCTTAACCCCGAAATTAATGTTGCTAAATGCTTTAGACATAAGTAACTCACATGTAAAATGTGAGAACTTTGAGTCTCTCACCAAGAACCTCTAAGAGTCTCGAGACTCTTAACTTGATGGAGTTATCTGAGGATGACTTTGAGCGGGTAGATGATCTGCAATGTGCCTATAACAACTTTAAGGTTTGTCAAATTTGAACAAAAAGGTTTCTAAAAGGCTTAAAGAGATTGATTGTGAAAAAGATCAATTGCTTACTGATTTGAAAAACTCGTGCTATATATGATGCCCTACAAGTTGAAAATACCGTGTTAGCTTGGTGTTCACAAACCTAGTATGAGTTTTGATACCTTTGGTGCTTCTATAAATAGGACTATGTCTGTTAAGCATGTGAAAGCTAAGGAAGTCGAGGCTAAAGTAGCGGGCATGGATAAGGGAAAATCTTTTTGCTTGCATGATTATATGAATCCCAAATCCATGCTTATATGAATCTTTTTGTTCCTACTTGGTTCCATTGTGGGATCATTGGTCACACTAGAACAAATTGCTTTCATCTGAGATCCCAAAAGCCTTAGTGAAATTTTATTGTGAGATAAGTTTGTTAAACATATATTTTTTTTTCTTTTTTTAAAAGTTATGATCCATGACTTCACTACAAAAAACTAAGTAAATTGCCGCGTGTCTACAGTAACCGTTACTGTAGACACGCGGCCATATGGCCGCGTGTACTTATACACGTTGCCAGATGGCCGCGTGTATAAATTACACGTGTCAAACAGAATGCCACGTGTATAAAAATACACGTGGCTAACTGGTGTATTCCAGAAAATTTTTTTGGGAATTCCTTTTTTTAAAAAAAAAAAAAAAAAAAACAAACAAATTGTATGTACATGATAATATTACTATGTACCCTATACCAAATTAGAGTTTATAAACTAATTAGTTTTGTACAGTATTTGTAATTAAATATTTTTGCATTTATTTATTTTAAAAATTCTTATTATATACTTATATATATAAATTTATGCTATATTTAGTATGTATTGTAAACCAAATTAGGGTTTACATGCAGGTTGAGTTTCTTGAATATGGTTTATGCGTTAGGACTTAATTTATTGTATGTGGTCCCGATCATTATAACATACCTTACACAAGTATAAAATTGCATGCCTCTATCATTTGATCTAGTTCAATGTTCAAAACTTGGTCGAACTATCATTTGATCCTAGAGTTAGGGTTTATCACTATATATATAGTATATATATTTAGGGTTAGGGTTTATGGCTTATACATATAGTACATACACTTAATATTAGGGTTAAGGTTAGGGTTTATGGCTTATACATATAGTACATACACTTAATATTAGGGTTAAGGTTAGGGTTTATGGCTTATACATATAGTACATACACTTAATATTAGGGTTAAGGTTAGGGTTTATGGCTTACGTATAGTACATACACTTAATATTAGGGTTAAGGTTAGGGTTTATGGCTTACATATATATCGTACATACACTTAAGATTATGGTTAAGATTATGGGTTTTAGGGTTCAATTTTATGGTCAGGGTTTAGTATAGTATATATATATATATATATACTTAGGGTTAGGATTTAGTTTTAATTTATAGTTTATGGCTTAGGGTTTAGCAATTTCTACAGTTCATACACTTAGGGTTTAGCAATTTCTACAGTTCATACACTTAGGGTTGAACAATTTGTACAGTACATACACTTAGGGTTGCATGTGTTTGTGTTTGTATTTGTATTTGTATTTCAAATCTATCTTGTCATATTATGTATATACATATATATATAATATATGCATGCATGCATGCATGTAAACGGCGTGCCGAAACTATATACCTTTATAGTTACTTGTATATACCCTAATATTGGTGTTTATGGCTATATATATATATATAGTATACTTATATAGCTATATATAGTATATATATACACTTAGGGTTAGGGTTTATAGATATATATAATAACGTTGTATATACACTTAGTGTTAAGGTTTATGTTTATATAGAGTACTACATGCATAAATAACCCAAATCTGTGCTATATATATATGCATAATTATACGGCGAGGAACAAAAAAACAATATGCAACATAACAAAGTACATACACTTAGGGTTAGGGTTTATGACTATATATAGTATATAAACATAGGGTTAGGGGTTATGGGTTACGTGCAATATGTTTATAGTATATTTACGTTTTACGTGTTGAGTACTTTACATATATATGGTATACTTATAAGTAAACCCTAACTCTAATTAGGATTTACTTTAATGGAATACTAATCTAATAAAACCCTAACCCTATATATATATATATATATGAAACTTAACAGAGACTTAGGGTTTAAGAATTAGTTTTAGGGTTATCGTTTAGGGTTTAGTTTTATGGGTTAGAGTTTACGTAAACGTTAACACTATATATATTACATACACTTAGGGTCGGATTAGGGTTTGTGTTTACAAATAGAAATATATATATATATATATATATAGATATATAATTTTTCGTTTTTTTTATAAAAAAAAATATATATATATTTGAAAAAACAGATAGAGACGTGTATAATAATACACGTCTCTAATTGGCCGCGTGGCATTACGCCACGCGGCCAATTTTTGGCCAGGTGACCTGCGCGGGACAATTCCCGCGCGCCACCTGGCCTCGTTTTAAATTAATAATAATAATAAAAAAAAAACAGGGTAGCTTCCAGAGGAAGCTACCCCATCCGAGCCACTCATTTCCCTCCCTCACCTCTCTCTCTCTCACTCGGCTCTCTCTCTCTCTCTCTCCCTCTCCGTCCACCGACCACCGACGACCGCCCTCCGGTGTCTTCTCCGGCCAGCTCCCTTTCCGGCCGTCACTGCACCACGCGGGTTGGCCCAATAGGTGCATGCTCTCTCTCTCTATCTCTCTCTCTCTCTCTCTCTCTCTCTCTCTCTCTCTCTAGCTCTCTCTCTCTAGCTCTCTCTCTCTCTCTCTAACCGAACCCTAAACTCTATCTCTCTCTCTAACCGAACCCTAAACCCTATCTCTCTCTAGCTCTCTCTCTCTCTCTCTCTCTCGCTCTCTCTCTCTCTCTCTCTCTTTCTCTCTGTCTCTCTCTCTGTCTCTCTCTAGGTCTCTCTCTCTCTCTCTAACCGAACCAGGTCCTATCTCTCTCTACATCTCCCTCTCTCTCTCTCTCTCTCTCTCTCTCTCTCTTTCTCTCTGTCTCTCTCTCTATCTCTCTGTCTCTCTCTAGCTCTCTCTCTCTCTAGGTCCGGACCTCTCTCTCTCTACACCCATCTCTCTGACTCTCTCTCTCTCTCTGAAACCTCTCTCTCTCTCTCTTTGCCTTGTATTGAATATTATTTTGGGACTAATATGTTTTAATGCAGGTACATTTTGGCTAAGGAGCATACAAATCACTCAAAAAAAAAATATTTGTGAGTAATTTTAGCATTAATTTTTTTTCTTTATTTTTGGCTATAATAAACTTGGTGCATTTAGATTAATTTGTTTAAAATTTGTTTATAATTTTTTTAATAGTTTCATATAATAATTGTGGATTTAACAATTAATAATGGTCAATGCAATGCTGTTAATTTTGTTGGGTTTGAATATCTATTGTTGTGTAATTTTATGTATTTTGATGTGGTTGGTCGTTATGCATGAAAAATATTCGTACAGTTGTGGTAATTTTTTTTTTCTTTTTGTAATATGTTTTACTGTACTACGAATTGGTGTGTGGATTATTATTTGTGGTAATTATTTTATTAACTTCATCATAAAATCAATGATCCAAACCAATAAAATATAAATAACTATGCGGTACTATTTCTCGTATTTTTGGGTTTTTTAAGAACAAAGAAAAAAAGTTTAATTGTTCATTTTCAGGTAATTTTTTTACAAACAAAAAAAAAACATTTCAAAGTAAACTCGCTATCATTTTAGAATAAAATGATCGTATCCAACGATTATTGGATAGATACAGAAAATTAAATTTGGCCACCGTCTACCATTTATAATAATTCTTTTTATTATTCAATTTATAACAAACGTGTAAACAATAAACCCTAAACCCTAAATCAAAACCAATATAAAAATCCCTATGATCAAATCTCAAAACCAAACCCCTAAGCTTTATACTCTAAAAAACAAGCAAAAACCATAAACCCTAAACCCTAGCCCAAAATACCGTTCACCCTAAAAACCCTAAACCCTACAAAAGAGTGAAATTTTTTTGTTACTTTTTTATTTTAGTTAAACCCTAAACCCTAACCCTAAAAACTAAACCCTAAAAACCTAAACCCTAGCCCAAAATACCGTTCACCCTAAAAACCCTAAACCCTACAAAAGAGTGAAATTTTTTTGTTACTTTTTTATTTTAGTTAAACCCTAAACCCTAAACCCTAAAATTTTTTTTTATACTCTAACCTTAAAACCCTAACCCTAAAAACTAAACCGTAAAAACTAAACCCTAAAAACCTAAACCCTAACCTTAAAACCCTAAAACCTAAACCCTAACCTTAAAACCGAAACCCTAAAAACCTAAACCCTAACCTTTTTAACCCTAACCCTAAAAACTAAACCTTCAAAACCTAAACCCTAATCCTAAAAACTAAATCCTAACAACGTAAACCCTAAACCCTAAACCCTAAACCCTAAAACCTAAACCCTAACTTTAAAACCCTAACCCTAAAAACTAAACCTTCAAAACCTAAACCCTAACCTTTTTAACCCTAACCCTAAAAACTAAACCCTAAAAATCTAAACCATAACCATAAAACCCTAACAACCCTAAACCCTAACCCTAAAAACTAAACCCTAACCTTTTTAACCCTAACCCTAAAAAAAGGAACCTTAAAACTCTAAACCATAAATAAAGAAAGACGAATATTAAAAAAGAAAAAATTAATAAAGGGAGAGATCTCTTTTTTTTTTTAATTACTTTTTATGGTGCGGTAAACCCAAACCCTAACCCTACAAACTAAACCCTAAACACATAAAACCCTAAACCCTAGAAATATTTTTACGTAAACCCTAAACCCTAACCCTAAAAACTAAACCCTAAAAACCTAAACCCTAATCTTAAAAACTAAACCCTAAACCCTAAACCCTAAACCCTAAACCTAAACCCTAACCTTAAAAACTAAACCCTTAAAACCGAAACCCTAAAAACCTAAACCCTAACCTTTTTAACCCTAACCCTAAAAACTAAACCTTCAAAACCTAAACCCTAATCCTAAAAACTAAACCCTAACAACGTAAACCCTAAACCCTAAACCCTAAAACCTAAACCCTAACTTTAAAACCCTAACCCTAAAAACTAAACCTTCAAAACCTAAACCCTAACCTTTTTAACCCTAACCCTAAAAACTAAACCCTAAAAATCTAAACCATAACCATAAAACCCTAACAACCCTAAACCCTAACCCTAAAAACTAAACCCTAACCTTTTTAACCCTAACCCTAAAAAAAGAAACCTTAAAACTCTAAACCATAAATAAAGAAAGACGAATATTAAAAAAGAAAAAATTAATAAAGGGAGAGATCTCTTTTTTTTTAATTACTTTTTATGGTGAGGTAAACCCAAACCCTAACCCTACAAACTAAACCCTAAACACATAAAACCCTAAACCCTACAAATATTTTTACGTAAACCCTAAACCCTAACCCTAAAAACTAAACCCTAAAAACCTAAACCCTAACCTTAAAAACTAAACCCTTAAAACCGAAACCCTCAAAACTAAACCCTTAAAACCTAAACCCTAACCTTTTTAACCCTAACCCTAAAAACTAAACCCTAACAACCTAAGCCCTAACCTTTAAACTCAAACCCTAAAAACTAAACCCTAAAAACCTAAAACCCTAAACCCTAAAAAAAAAAATAACAAAACCCTAAACCCTAAAAAAAGAAAGAAGAATATATATAAAAATATAAAAGAAAAAGGTTCGAGATCTCTATTTTTTTTTATTACTATTTTATTTTAGTTCAACCCTAAACCCTAAAACCCTAACCCTAAAAACTAAACCCTTAAAACCGAAACCCTAAAAACTAAACCATAAAAACCTAAACCCTAACCTTAAAAACTAAACCCTAAACCTAACCCCTAACCTTAAAAACTAAACCCTTAAAACCGAAACCCTAAAAACTAAACCCTAAAAATCTAAACCCTAACCTTAAAAACTAAACCCTTAAAACCGAAACCCTAAAAACTAACCCCTTAAAACCTAAACCCTAACCTTTTTAACCCTAACCCTAAAAAAAGGAACCTTAAAACTCTAAACCATAAATAAAGAAAGACGAATATTAAAAAAGAAAAAATTAATAAAATGAGAGATCTTTTTTTTTTTTAATTACTTTTTATGGTGAGGTAAACCCAAACCCTAACCCTACAAACTAAACCCTAAACACATAAAACCCTAAACCCTACAAATATTTTTACGTAAACCCTAACCCTAAAAACTAAACCCTAAAAATCTAAACCCTAACCTTAAAAACTAAACCCTTAAAACCGAAACCCTCAAAACTAAACCCTTAAAACCTAAACCCTAACCTTTTTAACCCTAACCCTAAAAACTAAACCCTAACAACCTAAGCCCTAACCTTTAAACCCAAACCCTAAAAACCTAAAACCCTAAACCCTAAAAAAAAAAATAACAAAACCCTAAACCCTAAAAAAAGAAAGAAGAATATATATAAAAATATAAAAGAAAAAGGTTCGAGATCTCTATTTTTTTTTATTACTATTTTATTTTAGTTCAACCCTAAACCCTAAAACCCTACACCCTTAAAACCCTAACCCTAAAAACTAAACCCTTAAAACCGAAACCCTAAAAACTAAACCATAAAAACCTAAACCCTAACCTTAAAAACTAAACCCTAAACCTAACCCCTAACCTTAAAAACTAAACCCTTAAAACCGAAACCCTAAAAACTAAACCCTAACCTTAAAAACTAAACCCTTAAAACCGAAACCCTAAAAACTAAACCCTTAAAACCTAAACCCTAACCTTTTTAACCATAACCCTAAAAACTAAACCCTAACAACCTAAGCCCTAACCTTTAAACCCAAACCCTAAAAACCTAAACCCTAACCTTAAAAACTAAACCCTTAAAACCCTAACCCTACAAACTAAACCCTTAAAACCTAAACTCTAACCTTTTTAACCCTAACCCTAAAAACTAAACTCTAACAACCTAAGCCCTAACCTTTAAACCCAAACCCTAAAAACTAAACCCTAAAAACCTAAAACCCTAAACCCTAAAAAAAAAAATAACAAAACCCTAAACCCTAAAAAAAGAAAGAAGAATATATATAAAAATATAAAAGAAAAAGGTTCGAGACCTCTTTTTTTTTTTATTACTATTTTATTTTAGTTAAACCCTAAACCCTAAAACCCTACACCCTAAAAAACCCTAAACCCTACAAATATTAAAACATAAACCCTAAACCCTAATCCTAAAAACTAAACCCTTAAAAAACTAAACCCTTAAAAACCTAAAAAGAAACAACCCTAACCCCTAAAAAAAGTATGAAAAAATGATACTTTGAGTTAACTGTATAAAACAAACATTAAACAAACAAGCACTTTATTTGCTGTAATCAAATAACATATTTCGTTTCAGACTGTTAACTCGCGTACAGAGGAATATGGACAAGTCGTGGATGTCAGCACCTAGAGGTACGACACAGTATAACGACGGGTGTAGAGCGTTCGTGGCATTCGCCGTTCGTAACTGTAGGTCTGCTGATGGAAAAATTTACTGCCCATGTAAGTACTGCCGGAATAACCAGCGGCACCCCCCAGATTACGTTCTTGCCCACCTGACAGGGGGGAAGGGAATGTGCACGGGATACGGTTTCTGGTATATGCACGGTGAGACAACCCTAAACCCTGCTGTTCCTGTTCGGGGTCACGACCATCCCAGTGTCACAGATACGGCTGCATGTGGCATTGAACATGTAGAAGTCACAGAAGAAGGCGGAGACCTGGAACAAGGTGGTGACATGCACGCCATGTTGCATGACGCCTTCGGCGTGCACGATGCATCAGATACCGATCATGTTGGCCAGCCCGGAGAAGTAAATGAAGGAACCTCTGCAAGGGACACATTGAAGTACCTTGAGTTGTTGAAGACTGCCGACAAGCCACTTCACCCCGGGACAAAGCACAGTAAATTGAGTGCTACTGTACATTTCTACAACTTGAAGTGCATTGGAGGTATTAGTAACAAGATTTTTTCTGATATTCTTGAGCTTGTCAGTCAGTTATTGCCTCCTTGAGATGAGGCATTGCCGGTGAATACGTACGAGGCGAAGAAATTCCTCAGCTCCATGGGTCTCGGGTATGAGAAGATTCCGGCGTGCCGTAATGACTGTATGCTATTCTGGAAAGACAATAGAGATCTAGATACCTGCACTGTATGTGGAGAATCTAAGTGGATGGCTGATATACATTTCGATCAGGATGGTGAGATAATATCGTCGAGGAAAAAACGTCTAGTGAAGGTGTTGAGATGGTTTCCACTCATCCCACGGTTACAGAGGTTATTCATGTCGGAGCACACGGCGCACAATATGAGATGGCATGCAGATGGCCGCACTAGGGACGGCGTATTGAGGCACCCTGCGGACGGTGAGGCTTGGAGATCGTTCGACTCTCTACATCCGGATTTTATGGCTGACAGTAGGAACGTGCGGCTTGGACTGACAGCAGATGGATTCAATCCATTTGGGAACATGAGTACATCCCACAGCACATGGCCCGTATTGCTTGTACCGTACAATTTGCCTCATTGGATGTGCATGAAACAGACGTCGTTCATCCTGTCACTGGTTATCCCCGGACCGAGCTCACCTGGTATGGATATCGACGTCTACCTTCAGCCACTGATTGATGAGCTGTTGGAGCTGTGGGATGTAGGGGTACGAACACTAGATGCTGCGAAGATGGAGAATTTCAATATGCGTGCTCAGTTGATGTGGACAATAAACGACTTCCCGGCGTATGCAGATTTATCCGGTTGGCCTAACAAAGGTGTGAAGGCATGTCCTTGTTGCATGCATTCGACACGTTCTAAATATCTGAAGAACGGTTGTAAATTTTGTTACATGGGACACAGGAGGTACTTGCCAGCCGAACATCTGTGGCGGCTGAACAGAAGAACGTTTGATGGGACTGAGGAGTTAGAATGTGCTCCTGATGTGCCTTGCGGGATCGAGATCCTCCAACAGTTGGACGGAGTTGCGTTTGGGGATGAGACCGCGGGTAAGACGAGACGGAAGAAGCGGAAGACGGGTGCACGGGGTGCTAATGATGTTGTGTGGAAGAAGAAAAGTATTTTCTTCAGATTGCTGTATTGGAAGGACAATTTGCTTAGACACAATCTTGATGTCATGCACATAGAGAAAAATGTCATGGACAATATACTTGGCACTATTTTGGACATCAAAGGGAAAACGAAGGACAACTTCGCAGCTCGGCTGGATTTGCAGGAGATGGGGTTGAGACCTAAATTGCATCCGTTCACCGCCGCCAATGGTAAAACATTTATACCCGCGGCTTGTCACACGATGTCCAGGGAGGATAAGGAGAGCTTTTTAAAGGTGCTTCGAAATGTGAGAGTTCCAGACGGATATGCGTCTAACATTTCACGGTGTGTTCGGATGAAGGACCGTACAATTTCAGGGTTAAAAAGTCATGACAGCCACATACTGATGCAGCAGCTTCTACCAATTGCATTGCGTCAGTCATTGCCAGACAAAGTGGTCAGACCTATCGTTGAGATGTCAGCATTTTTCAGAGGCATATGCTCAACCAAGCTAACCCAAGCTGAGATGGACCGACTGCAGGGTGACGTATGTATCACACTGTGCAAGCTGGAACAGGTATTTCCTCCTGGGTTTTTTACTAGCATGGTCCACTTGGTCGTGCACCTTGTGCGTGAGTGTAGACTCGACGGACCCGTGCAATATAGGTAGATGTACCCGGCAGAGAGGTAAAATACAGCAGAATATATATATATATATATATATATATATATATATATATATATTTATATTTTTATTAAATTTTTTTTTTTCATGTAACTCGTGGCATTAAACGGGGACAAGCCCTTAATGTTTGTGTGTGCACCAGGAGTCTTGGGGGTTTCAAGTCGAATGTGCGCAACAAAGCGGCTCCTGAGGGGTGCATTGCGGAAGGTTACATAGCGACCGAGCTAGTAACGTTCTGTTCGAGATATTTAGAAAATGCACCAACCTTCCACAACAGACCTTTGAGAAACCCTGATGGTTCCAAGGGGGCGGGAACGCGAGTTAGTTTGAACCGGTTGACGATGCATCAGATCCATCGTTATATTGTGTTCAACTCTGAAGAGTTTCTCAATTTGCGGATGTAAGTAGTGTTTACATATTGAACCGGATTCAAATGATATAATTGATAATAACTAGTTTTTTAATTATATCCGATGAATGTAGGATGCACAAAGACGCTATTAGGCGATCATGCGTTAGGGGTCGCATCACAGACGCTCTAATTGAAGCCCAACATCACGAGCAGTTCTGCGAGTGGTACCGCGCATATGTAAGGAAATAGTGGTATTTTCGTATATAATATTTACCTATTTTCAGTGTCAATTTAAGATAGAGTTCGACAATATGCCGGTATTAACCGATGTATTCTTCTAATATATGAAATGATAACATAGGTTGATGGCCTTGACGATCAAGGTAGGGAGGAATTGGGGATGAAATTGGTTATGCGCAGTAGAGGGTTGAAGGAGACAGCAGTGAAGTATAACAAGTACGTGGTAAAAGGGAAACTGTTCCGCACGCTAGCCCATGATGTGGGAAGGAGGACTCAGAACAGCGGCGTATGTATGCCAACCGTTGAATGCGAAACCTACTACGGGAAGTTAACCGATGTGGTTGAGGTCGAGTACTACGATAGGACTACGTACGTCCTATTTAAGTGCAATTGGGCGGACCCCACGATGGACAGAGGATTTAGAGTCGACCAGTATGGTCTAGCGTTTGTCAACTTCACTCACCTCGTCCACAGGGGAGAACTGCTTACTAACGAGCCTTACGTGCTTACATCTCAGGTAGACCAAGTGTTTTATGTCGAGGATGAAAGGAACCCAAACTGGGTTTGTGCCGTGAGGACTAAACCGCGCAACGTGTACGATGTTGGTCAGGGGGAAGGGAGTAGTGATGCAGATAATGCATATCACGAGTGTGTACCGATCATATTACCCACTGATGACCTGCATGATATGAATGATGAATTCGATCACGACAGGCCCGACATTGATCCGATTGAAGCTCCTGTTATAGAATGATTGCTATATTTATTATTGGTACAATTTGCTTAAACTCAAAGTACTTTCTTAGTTTGCATAGAGCTCATTCTATATTATGCATATTCTTTTCTAATATTAAAATTAAAACGAATTTCAAATAATTTGTCTCACATTTGTTCGCAGGTTTCGATGGACCAGAGACACCCTACTTGCGCACATCGTGCACCACGCCTACCCGTGCCTTGCACGACTACATCCACATCGGCGATGTCAGCGGCACTACATACCACACCGTGGGCACACCACCCGGACGCCGTTTACAGACCATTGCCCCCGGGTACGGCGGGGATGAGCAGGTCAGATCCCGGGCAGACGAGCACAGCTGAATATTCTCCTTCTCTATACCCGCCTACGTCCACACCGGCGATGTCAGCGGCACTACATACTACACCGTGGCCACACCACCCGGACGCCGTTTATAGACCATTGCCCCCGGGTACGGCGGGGATGAGCAGGTCAAATCCTATCCAGACGAGCTCAGCTGGATATTCTCCTTCTCCATACACGACGTTCTCGCAGTTGGGGCTGACCTCACCGGGTCATATTGATCGATGGTGGGCGCGAGAGTGTCATGATCTGAGCAGATTTCCGTTGTACTATCCACACCCCCTTACACCACCTATGCCAGTCAACCCTGATAGTGAGACTCAGGATGACAGATTCCCGCTGCCACAGCGGGGGGGATGCCTATGCCGGGTATGCGGTCGGGACAGCTGTCGGCACTGGCGGGGGGCCAGGGCCCGGCACCTGGGGAGAGCCAGATGCATGCTTATGGACAGAGCCAGTTGCCGCTTCATGGGGAGAGTCAGGACCCAGATTTGGGGGAGAGCCAGCTGCCCCGCGAGGGGGACCCTGTGATATTGGGTATTGATCAGTTAGCCCATGATGTCCCCCAGGATATGGCTTCGGATGACGATCATGATAATGAGCATCACCCAGAAGATGAGGTAGGCGAGGAGCATGCTGGTGACCCAGCGACTGAGCACATAGCGTTCGACCATATTCGGCTGATGGGTAAGTACATTTTTATACATCATTATATATTAATTTAGCAAGTTCGTATAATATTTAAATTGAATTCTTAATTTATTAATATAATTAAGTTATTTAGTGTTAATATATTAACGTTTATTATTTATTGACTAGGGTATAACCCAGACGGGAGCATCTATTTTGAGGTAATTAAGGACCAGAGAGAAATTGGGTGCTCCCGAGGGGTAAGAAAGTTGTGTTGCAGTACAATGCTGCAACACAACCCGTGGGACGAGCATGCAATCGTTATAGACGGGCTGCGGGTAAGATGTTGCGGAGCGGGTCCCACATTCACTTGCGGGACAAATGGGGAAAGGTAGATAAACAGATTAAGCAGGCGATGTGGGATGCCATAATGGTACGTGTATGAAACTAATATATGTATTTTGTGAAATTAAAGTTAAGATGATTTTTTTATTGAACTGCTAAAATTAATCATTAGATTGAATGTGCAGCAAGAATTTTATGTACCCGTATCCGTCGATCAGCGCATGGCACAGAATGAATTCTGGGGTGATATGGGCCGTAAGCACCGTTCGTGGAAGTCGAAGTTGAGGACCCAGCTAAATATTCGAGACGGTGACACGCCATTGACAATACGTGCGAGAATGCCAGATACGTTTTTTGATAAGTATGACCGAACGGATGTGGAGGACGTACTGCACGAGTGGTGCACAAAAATAAATGTGGTATGTAGGTCTTTAAATGTATTACTAAAATGTTGTGTTTTTTTTAATAAACAGTTCATTCAATCATAGCACATAAGTAATTAAGTGTATCAATTCTTACATTTTTTTGGGAATGTTCAATGTAAAGGAGAGGTCTGAACGAATGAAGCGGCTGCGGGAGCAAAATGACATCCCCCATAGTCTGGGGTCCAAAAGTTATGCTAGATTTAATCACGATGAGGTATGGAACAATATGTAAAAACCCTAATTCTTATTTGTACATAATTGTTCTTTCTTAACATTAAATGAATATCCAATGTTTGTTATATATTTATACTGTATGGCGACATGCATCTATATCTGGCACGCCCCCCACTCACGCCGAGTCGTTTGTGAAGACGCACACAAGGAAAGACGGCACTTACCTGAACGAGCGGACACGGGACCTATGCGTATGCTACTGTTAAAGGTTATCGATTATTATTAGTTATGCGTGTGATAAAATATTTATTAATTACCAGTGTTTTGTATGTTGACGACGTACAGGAGCGGATGACACAGAGTTTGTCCACTGATCCTGCTGCCTCGGACCCCGTCTCATCAGATACGGTGCGTTGGGCACCTGGCGACGCGTACGAGCAAGCGGTTGGGCGACCCGAGTATGCGGGTAGGGTTCGGCAGGTTGGGCCGAACGTTACTCCTGTTCGCGGGACTTGTTTCTCGTATAGGGACCGCACACGGGGGGGGGCGGCCGAGGGCACGTCTCAGGATTGGGCTTTTCAGAAAATTGCGGCGTTGGAGGGCATAGTGCAGGCCGAGAGAGAGCGGGCTGACAGCATGGAGCAGCGCATACGACAGTTTGATGCTATGGAGCAGCGCATGCGACATTTTGAGGCATTCATGTCCTCTACAGGATTATCGTTCGTATGCCCTGGTGCTCAGCAGTCTTCACCTGCACACGTAGGTAGTACGTCATTTGTTAGAAGTGCGCCTGCAGGTATGGTTCATATTATGTATACATTTAGGTTTATTTTTAATTTGTTCTCATTACTTGTTTAAATTTGCATATAATATTATGTGGGTTAATTATTTTTATTACTTGCAGGTAATGCGACAACGGTTGGTCCGTTGTCGCCTTCTGCACAATTGCTGAGCCAACAATCCCCTCTCGGGACTCCATCGCCCGTTACACCATCTCTTGCGGGACAATCGACAGTTGGCGAGGTCACGCCCGGGACTGCACCTCGTGATCCGCATCGACGTCATCCAGATTTGTAGATATTTTGTATATTTTTTTTTTTGTTAGTAACAAATAACTTTATTAAATCAAGATTTTCAAATTTGTTGATATTGTTGTGTAAGTAGTTATTGTTAGTAATGAATATATTTATTAGTACATGGTATTCGAATTTTTAAATATTGTTGTTTTGATTAATTTGTGCAATTTGATTTTGTGATATTTTGGGATGAAATAAATTTGGAGAATTTTAGTATAAAAAAATAATATATAAAATAATATATAAAAAGAATATATATATATATATATTTTAATAATGCGGCCAGTTGGCCGCGTGTATTAATGTACACGCGGCCAACAGTTGGCCGCGTGTACAATAATACGCGCGGCCATCTGGCCGCGTGTAATATTGTACACGCGGCAAATTGGCCGCGTGTATTAAAATACACGCGGCCAATTGTGCATTTAGCACTATCAAGTCTACCGCGTGTATGTACGCGGCTACTTACACGCGGCGAACTGCAAGTGGCCAAAAGTAGTGTTTTTTGTAGTGCTTTCTTTCTTCGATACTCCCAAGTTATGATCCATGACTTTCTTTCTTCGATACTCCCAAGTCCCAACGACACTAGATTTTATCTTAATAAAGTTTTTAAATTGGGTTGCAAACAAAAAATAAATGAATTCAGTTATTAAACATGTGTTCAAAATAAGTGATTCTTACATATGTTTTTAAAAATACAATTAAAAATACGTATAAAAATCACAATTATTTTCAACACATGTAATCTAAATCGACTGGATTGTGTAAGAACACCCAGCAGATATCATAGCTAGATGATAGTTTGACAAACATGGTGAGAATCCAGCAGATGGGAGAGAATTTTCCGATTGTCCAAATCGCAATAGTAGAAAAGGAATGCAGGAAATCAAATGGCAGATGAAGTGACCCACCCTGATCCTCCCTCATGGTTCATATTATGTAAGCATTTAAGGTAAAACCACAAAATTTTCCAGAATAGTCTTGTTATGATCTTGGGTATTTGAGAAAGTAATTTCTAAGGATACCATGATAAAAGACAATAAAATAAAGATATAGCACTTCGAGGGACTATTCCTCCACACACATAAGCACACGGCTCTATGTTTAACCTCGCAGGTTTTATCAAGATAATCTTCTTGATATCTATTCCATTAATGATGCTGAATTTAAATACAATGATTAAAATAACTACCCATAAGAGTGCTGGAAATAACTACCCACAACATAGGATAATAACTACATAACTACGTACTAAACTAACTACCCACTAAACCCATTACATAATAACTATTAATTAAACTACCCACTACCACATAACTGACCCACTAACATTACACTACCTACGTAGACAACATTTGCATAATAACTACTACATTACACTACTGTCTTGCACCAGCTAGCCACTGCCACGTCTTCCACACACGTCTTCTGCACAAAGCTCATAACAATCATGCCCATAACAAACTCCCATTCTTCAGAAGACCTTGTCCACAAGGTCAGAAAATTAAAATTTGCAACACACTTCTTGTGGAAAAAAAAAATCCCACACTCGTACCATTGCATCATCACTTCCACAGAAAACTGCAGTTGACTATACATGACGAGAGCGAAGAGATTGAATTTTTGTAGTAATAGTGCAATCCAAGCAAAAAGGAATCTGATTTCCTTTCCAAGAATTAGAAAATATGAATGGGTCTTATTGTCAATGAAATTAAGTGCCCCACCAGAGAGAGACTTTAATGTTCTGGGATTACCATTTGTCTTTAATTGCTTGAGAAGTCTCTTCTTTGGAAGGGGTTCCTTTGAGTAGCTTCCATGATCACCCATAATAAAGGACAAATAGGCTTTTGACATGTCCAAGGTAATAAGGACACCCATGCATGTTGCCCAGATTAGACCAAGAAGACACGTGACCCATGGCAAGAAACATAAAATGAGCATCCTTACTTTTTCTTCTCAAACCCAACACGTGTACAGTAGGTATATCTTCGGTATTGGATGATAGATCCTTTCCTTTTTCTCGTCTGGAAGCTTCCTCGGCAGCATGAATTCTCTGGAGGTCTCCAAAAGCCCACCTGTGCAAGCTTCTTTCAGCTTCCTCATAAATTTCATTGTACGTTGTCATGGCTCTGCAGATTCTCAATCTTATCCAACCCATCACCTTCATCAATTAGTTGCGCATAAACATTTATTCCGTCAAGCATTCCCATTTCTTTGGCCTCACCCACCTTCACAATGCTCTCAAGCCCTTCTAGGCACATTGCCACGAGCGCAATTTTCCAACGCCATCTGTGCTTTAAGACTCTGAAAAACTGCATCAACTTCGGCGCTGCAGACATGCTTGCGAAGGGGCACAGATGTTCATTTTGCTCTAATTGGTCCTCCGGATCGAGTTCTTCTTTTCCTTTCTTATTCTTCTTAGACCTCCTTTTCACCATACACTTGGCTTGCTTGTGTTCGGCCTGCACATAAACAAAAAAGTTCTGTTGTAACTCGTGGATGAGTTCATCCGGTGCTCCGATCTCCTCTTTAATCCTTATAATTGCATTTTCTTCACTTGTCGTAACAAGCTGGAACTCTTTAATTTGCTGGGCTTTTGCTCGACACACTTCAACAACTTCTTTGGGATGAAAATCTGATGGTACATTGGTTGCAAAGGTTGCTTCTAACTTTGGGACTTCTTCAATTTGTAGTTGCTCTTGTACTTCTTCCTCTTTAAGCGCATCTTCCACTTCGGTGAGCACAATCTCCATCCGCCTGTAACGAATGGCCGTTCGCTCCACCCCCTCCTTCATTCGCTCCGTACTCTCCTGTAATTTTGCAACATTAACCGCAACATTATCCGTATACATCTTCAAATCTTTTTGAAGTTGGAGCACTAGTTTCCTGATTTCTTCATAATTTCGACTGTTTGTGGTTGCAGGGACGTGGTTCATGGTCGCAGGAACACGGCTCTGATACCACTTGTTATGATCTGGGTATTTGAGAAAGTAATTTTTAAGGATGCCATGATAAAAGACAATAAAATAAAGATATAGCACTTCGAGGGGCTATTCTTCCACACACATAAGCACACGGCTCTATGTTTAACCTCGCGGGTTTCTTAAGATAATCTTCTTGATATCTATTCCATTAATGATGCTGAATTTAAATACAATGACTAAAATAACTACCCATAAGAGTGCTGGAAATAACTACCCACAACATAGGATAATAACTACATAACTACTAAACTAACTACCCACTAAACCCATTACATAATAACTACTAATTAAACTACCCACTACCACATAACTGACCCACTAACATTACACTACCTACGTAGACAACATTTGCATAATAACTACTACATTACACTACTGTCTTGCACCAGCCTAGCCACTGCCACGTCTTCCACACACGTCTTCTGCACAAAGCTCATAACAATCATGCCCATAACAAGTCTCCTAATTACAGCCACTTGCACAGGATATATGTCATGTAAAAGTAAAATTGCAATAATTATTGATAAAAAGGTTTCAGACCTGCAAAAAATTGGAATTGGAACTGACGGAGAAGAATCTGTATACCCAACACAACACTGCTTTCTTTAACAAGAAACTGTGACGGTGGCGCTTGGCCGTCGATGGAATTCTGAAATTCTTGTGACCGCCAACGTACTCCGCCGGGAGTTGATGCTTAGCTTTAACATCACGAGGCTGACGAGAATGTTATCCCCCATGGAAAAGAAGCAAGGAGGACTGCTATGATATAAAGAAAAACACGAGCCACCTTTGAACATACTTACCTGGACAGGGTCTATGGGTGTTCAAGAAGGCCCATGGCCTAGGTCCGTCACTTCCATTGCACTCTGGAAGGTTGCTGTCCTATGGTCTGCCCATGTGGCAGAGCCTACGTCATAATTTGTGATTGTCGGGGCCTGCGGTTCCAACGCACTTCAACTATTTTGGCCTTTTTGGAACATCTTGGGCTTGAGAAATGATAAACAGGGGATACTTGACCGTCCTTCTTTTGTCTGTCTGGTTATAATAAAAAATATATTTTGTTAAAAAAAAAATTTCAAACCGTTCCTTGCCTATCATTTCTCTTTTTGGGCTTTTACAAATATTTTTGGAGATCTCTTCAATTATTTTGGGCTTTCTATCTTCTTCTTTTTTCTTTTTTTTTTTAAGTAAACATACAAGAAGGACTTTTCTCTTAAAATTATTATTGAATCAAAATTTAATAATGATCTATCACATATTTGATAGTGATTTTAAAAAGTACATCAATTTTAGAATGACAGAAAGAAGACATGTGTCTTTTTTATAGCATTACTTTTTCTTTTTTTTTTATCCTTTCAAAGTTGATGTGACTTTTAAAGTCATTATTGCATCAAAATTAAATAGTAATTCATCTCAAATCTAATAATAATTTTAAAAAGTACATCAACTTTGAGAGGGTAAAATGTAGGTTCCTAGTATTAATCGGGAGTAATTCAACTCTTATTATTTTATTTTGTTAATGTGTTAGTATCCATCGGTCTTTGATTTTATTTTTTAATAGAGGTTGATTCAAGAGTTGATAAGCACTGCAGCATAATATGATAAAAATGAAATAAAAATTGAGTATAAAACATTGCTCATGGTGCAAAGGTGCAAATTCAATAACAACAGTATGTTGAATAATGATTTATTTCAAATTCAATAACAGGTTGTTTATAGTACGTTGTTAAAAAAATAAAAAATAAATAAAATAAAACAACAGTATGTTGAAAACATTGTATTAGAAATATTAACATACATTGCGGAATAAATAATTTGATACGTTTGTTGTACCGAAAAGAATTTGATCTTACGTAGTTGTTTCCCATGCTTTGTTCTTGAATTCTTTTCTCGGTGATAGAGCATACTACTAGAGTAATACCCATGTATTTCACAGTCTAAGTGCCTTCCACTGACTCAAAATACAAAGAGAGATATATACGCAAACACACATGCCGCCACAGATTTTCTACCGAAACATTTTCTGTCTGATATTCTCTGTATTTAAGCAACTGCCACAAGGCATTGTTTATATACAAATGTATATGGCATGTAACCGTTCAACCATATTTGGACTAACACACCTGTTGGGAAGTAGTATGTAGGAATGGTTACTCACTTTGGGTGTATAACTTCTACACATTGGATACGGAATTTTGCAAATAAAATATGATTATGATTCTACTTTTTTCAAAAATAAATTATATTTTATTAAACTTTTTCTAAACAAATCATATTTTATTCTTTTTTTTTCTTTCTAAAAAGTCAAATCTCGAAATTCTCAAACAGAATAAAAATTCAATTCTAATTTTAAAATTCAACATCCAAACGAACCAACGACACTCAAAATCCCACAATTACCCGCCCGAAGCAGAAAACAATATAATATTAATAAGAAGTCAGACAACTGCTTGACCAGTACTCTCACATTTAGTTGTACTAATTCCAGCTCTTAGATGGCAGCTTGTCTTCTTATTTACACAAAATTATCAATTATGTTGGGATATGAAATTTTTTTATATTAGGTTTGATTTATTTTTCAAATTAAAATATGTTCCAATTACGATTCTTGTTTTCTCTCTACTTATTACAGTTCTCCTCCTATAAATAAAGGTAATATGTATTGTAAAAATCCATCATAAAGGTCATTTCTAAATTTTCATACCTAATAAAGAATTCCTTCCAAAGCCTATTAGAATAATTTTTATAAATTCTATCCTTTCCTACCCCTTTAAGCAGCCCATTTGTTAAGAAATGTGACGTATCCTCAGAATTAGCATGGACCGAAAGGTGCTGTGGGTCTCTCTCGAGTGTCTCATAATCCCTTTTCTTCTCTCAAAAAAAAAAAAAAATAAAATAAAAAAGAAATAATCTCTTTCCTAGTTTAATAACTTTTTGTTCCTTAAACACCTAACTAACAAGTGGCGGAACCAAAATTTTGCTTCAGGGGACAAGATATATATATATATATATATTTAAAAAAAAAATAAAGTTAATAATAAAGTTAATTAAAATTATTAAAAAATATATTTAATACAATATTGTGAGCCCCACATGATTCTGTAACTTCTTTTCCTTTTTTCAATGTTTAAACCCTTTAGTAACAAACGAGTATCCTCATAGTTAATTTTCAGTGTCTGGTCTGAAAAGATAATAATATAGGCAATACACACAGCATCTTCTAAAATGCTGCATTCCAACCAATCAGAATATTCTGTGAATTATGCTGAATTAAAATGATGTCATGTTTAAAAAAATTATCTCTTTTCTAGTTTAATAACTTTTTGATCCTTAAACACCTAACTAACCAGTGGCGGAGCCAAAATTCTGGTTCAGGGGGACAAGATATTTATATATATATATATATATATATATATTAAATAAAAAAATTAAAGTTAATAAAAAATTAATTCAAATTATTAAAAAAATATAGCAAATGCAATATTGTGAGCCCCAACATGGTTCTGTAACTTCTTTTTATTTTTACAATTTTTAAACTTTTTAGTAACAAATGAGAATCGTACGGCATCTTCTAAAATGTTGCATTCCAACCAATTAGCATATTCTGTGAATCATGCTGGATTAAATTGACGTCATGTTTTTCTATATTGTGTTTTTGAAAAATAATGATCAATTGGTTGACAAGGTTTTTTTTGTAGATATGTTCTTTGGATTTGATCTCTATTATTAGGATGGTAATCATTTTTTTTTTCTTAAGCAAGGATTTGTTGGTAAATTTACTAAATCTACCTCGACACGAACTCCTTTAAAATTTGATTGAAGTTCAATAAAATTATTGTTATTCTCCATAATTACAAGTAACTACAATTATATATTTCATTCATTTAAAATATGTAACATATGTATTTATAAATAATAAATTTTTAAAAAGTATGTATACTTGCGGGGACTAAGAATTGATGTTCAGATTTTTTTTTGAAAAAAATTGGCCTCTCACATTTAAAGAGACTCACATCTCACTCACCCTTCATTTTTTTATTTATTTATTTATTTTTATTTTTATTTTTTTTTAACTCTAACCCTTCACAGACCCGCCACCTCTCATTAGTCTCACCGATTCAAGATAAAAACACAAAAGTCATTAAGTCAAACGGTGCGTTTGACAAAATGTAACTCCAAATAAATGAAACGTTGCGTTTTGAGTCAAAACTATTGTTTTGCAAATTCTTCCGCATGAATCACTGGGTTTTACAAATGTATTGTCCATCTTCAAGCTTGGCTCTTTCTTCTGAAGATTCAGAACGTACACAACGACATAATTTAACAAAACACGATAAATCCTTGGCTTCAATGGCTTGAGTCATAAATTTTAATACTTCAGAAAAATAATTTGTCCCTTAATGAGTGGTTGAGGGGAGAAAACAAGGATATTAAAAAAAATAAAAAATCACAGGGAGTGAAGAAAAATTTTGGGAGGTGAAGCCCACTTGCCCCCTCTCGACCCCCTGACTCCACCCCTGTAACTAACTGAGCAAAAGAGAAAGACTTATGAAGCCCTCTTATATTCATCATACAAGGTTGTTGACCAAACAATGGTTCCAACTTTGAGATGCGAGAATTTATTTCTTTTAAATCCTTCTCTTGACCAAGTCATAAGCATCTAATAGTTTTTTTTGGAAAATTACACTTTACCCTCTTAAAGTTGACACCAATTTTCAAATTTGCCTCCAAAGTGAAAAAAGGTTAATTGCAACCAATAAAGTTGAAATTTTTTTCAATTTAGCCACTCCATTAGTAATTTTCGTCTCAACTCACGAAAGTCAAAACACGTGCACGTCACGTGCATTTTTGGAAGAAAATCGGACAAGAATGCCCTAAAATGTCACCCGTTTATTTCTGAAATCCAAAGCACCCCTACGCGTCTTTCATGTATATACTTTGGGAGAGAATAAGAGAAAAGAAGAAGAGATGGATTTCAGGGAAAAGGCTAGGGTTTTGCCGATAGCTAGTTGAAGGAGATGATTGATGCCTCATCACAGGACTCAACCCCCGACCCAACACCCGACTCCATTGGGCAATCGAAAGAGATGATGGATGCAACCTCGAAGTCCACCCAGAGTGTTGCTATGTTTTCACGGTAACGAGTATGCTACTGCGAGTGGCTGATGATTGTGAAAATGGCACACACGTAAAAAAAATTCAGAAAAAGGTTTGTGGGGTGTGAAAATTGGAAGGCAAGTACGTTACTCCTTATTTTCTTCGATTTTCAAGGTGGATGTGAAAATTGGAAGGTAAATACCTTACTCCTTACATCGAAAAATTTTAGAGTTCCATATACATTCAGCATTTCAAAAAAATTTAGGGCTTCATCTTTGTTTTTTGCAAGTTTATTAATGCAATTTTAGGGTTTCATATCTGATTTTTTACAAGTTTGTTAATGCATTTTTGAGGTTTTATCTCTGTTTTTTTTTTTTTTTTTTAAGTTTATTAATGCAATTTTTGGGTTTCATAATTGTTAATGCAAGCTTATTAATGTAATTTTAGGGTTTTATCAATCTTTTTTTGGCAAGTTTATTAATGAATTTTTAGGGTTTCATCTCTGTTTTTTTGCAAGTCTATTAATGCAAGTTTCAGGTTTCATCTCTGTTAATTCAAGTTTACTGCAATTTCTTTTTGTTTGTTTAATTGGCCATCATGAATTTTGTTTACTTTGTTATGTATTTTGCAGATTAATAGAGATTGTGGTTTCTTTGAGTGGGTTGATCCCAGACTGTGTAAATATGGTCAGAGAGTTGTTGGTTGATTGCGTGAGTGGCACGAAAGTTTGGTAGCAGAAGCTAAACAATGTGAAACCATGGTTGAAGTAGAAGTTAGGAAGGTGAAGGCCGGAATGGAGAAAGAAGTTGAGAAGGTCAAGGTAGAATTGGAGGAACAAGTTGAGAAGACGAACTCAGAAATTGACAATGAGACGAAGGCAAAAATTGCACAGTATTGTAAAGAAATTGAGATTTCGGGGATCAAATTCGAAGCAATGAAGAAAAATTACCATACAAGGCTTGTGTGTTCATGGATTTTTTTTTTGCACTGTATTTTTTCTTCTTCGGATATGCTTCCAAAAACCAATAGGACAGTAGAATTGGTCGTATGAGATTGCCCTAAGTTGTGATTATTGGTGGATCAGTACATGCTTTATGTTGTGCATGTTTTTTTGGACATAGTTGTGGTATTTAAACACCCAAAGTGTATTTGGTGGTTGAAGTATTTTTTGTACTAATTTGATGGTTGAAGCAGAAGTTGGTGATTTGTAAGTAAACTGTTGTATGTATTAAGATGTTTTGTTTATAAAATTATGGTTTCTATATACATATTGTTGTGTTTGATGCTCGAATGTGTTATGGTAAGCAAGTTTTGGGACAAGTTTTTGGTAAACACCATTGACATAATACTTGGCATTATTTCCAGCTTCCATTTAAGTTAACCGAATTCCTGCAAACTATACTCATTACTAAAAATTACGATCACACAACAAAACCTGTACAAAGGATTATTATCTCTTAAAAAAAAAAAAATTTGAAAGTATTTTTACCTCTCTCTCCTTTTTCCCTCCAATAGTGGGAGAATTTGTAGTTGTAAATTTTTATTTTATTCTTTTAATGTAAGTGTTATATTTTTGTTTTTGTTTCCTTATATTTGTTTTTCATCTATTTAAAAAATATTTTATATATACAAGGCCATAAGGAGCACCAAATAGAACTTTCTGTATTGCTGACTCTTTTTTTTTAACTCCCCAAACCCCAAAAGAAAAAAACACTTTCTTCTGGAAGAACCTTGTTTATCTAGGAATGCTTACCCTGATATCTTCATCACAAGCTATGAAGAAGTGGGCACTAAGCCACAGCCCACAGGTAAAGAATAAAGATAGCAGCCCATGAAGGGCAGGCCATTGACTTCTAACAGTGCCAAGAAAACGACTTGCAAAAGCCAAACAAGACTTATGAAAAATTAAAAAATAAAAATAAAAATAAAAATTTGTCGCTAACAAAATGGATAAGAATAAGAGAAGTGATATGTAGGGAACGGAAAAGAGTCCCCTTGCATGCTTTTTTTTTTTTTTTTTTTTTTTATCAAAAAGAGCATGTTGGGAACAATCATTTCCCTAAGAATAAAGATAACTGGCTTCTTAGCAAGCCCTAAAGGGCAGGCCATTGACTTCTAACAGAACCAAGAAAACGACTTGCAAAAGCCAAACAAGACTTGTGAAAAAAAAAAATAAAAAAGATTTTGTGTCGCTAACAAAATGGACAAATTAATGGAGTAGCCTTCCCCACCAACAACAAACAAGTATTTATTTATTTGCTTATATATATATATATATATGTGGAGCTTTCAAACAGGAAAATATAACTATTTATGGGAGCATATAATTTTAGTAAAGATATTTTCAGATTCACAAATATTCGTTCAACAACCTCAATCAATGGGCTATACCCATATATTGATTTAAAAAAAGACATTAAAAAACAATATTTTTATTTTTGCTTTTGATGGGAAAATAAAATAATAACTCTTTTTGAACCAAATATTCGAAAACAAAAATCATATTAATTGAATAATTGATATAGTTTGGTCTATTTTAGGATTCAATATAGTGATACAATAATATTTTCTGATAGGATCTTGTAGAGAAATTATTTTATTGTCCATAATATATTTCATTCATTGTATAGAAAATTTTGATCCGTTAAATCCATGCAAGTGTAATAACATAAATATAGCGTTACTAATTTTTGACACAATTCGCAAACTTGATACGAACCAACACGAGATTAAAGAGTTAGAGTTGATGAGTTTGATTAGTTTAATTAAATGAGTTGGGATATAGTTAACCTATAGAGTCTTATACTCATACCTTGATACGATCCGAACTCAACACAATGACTAACAATTTTTGACATAATCGATGAACACGACATGAACCTAATATAAAATTAGAGGGTTGAAGTTGATGGGTACGTTTGACCTATTTAATTAAATATATCAAGTTATAATTAACATAGATAGTCTGATACTAATGCATCGACATGATTAAACCTTAACACGTACGCAAAAACAAATTGTCATCATAAATTTATGTTTATCAAATACAAATGAGACATATTAAAAAATATATCTCCCATTACAATAGTGCTTTTTCATAGTGAGCATATATTATAATTAAAAAATCAATAAAGATATAATTATTACGTGGACTGGAGGCCCATTAATTTTCTTTATACAAAATGTCGTATGGTGGAGAGTCGGTCGGTTAAGCACGGAAGCGTCAAGCCGCTGAAGTTGACATGATGTATCTCACGCGCCAAGAAACCACGTGGATAGTGAGGAGCCTAAGATCTGAATCCGTGCAGAGATCCTAGAGTAGACGCACCACTGAAGCGCGTGCCCAAAAAAGATTTGATACATTGAATCTTTTGCAAGTGGAGTTGGATCTCGTGTAATGTGTGTATGACAGTATGAGGTTTGTTTGGCACCTTAGAATTATCTCTAATAAGTCGACTGTATAGAATTCTCTCCTTCACAAAAAATAATAACTTAAAAAAACGTTGGAAACAAAAAAAAAAAGTGTTTTCTTCTTTCTACTTTTTTTTTTCATTTTAACTCTTTTAAGAAATTGATTTTTAATTTAATAAATTTAAAAATTTGAGTTTATATCTATTTTAAATTCAAGTCCTCTCTTAGGTTCGAGAAATAATTATCAAACATCTTTTATAGATCTCTTCCATACTTCATCTTATGTAGTGTCTTTTTTTTATTTTTTTTTATTATTATTACCCTTCCCACCAAAAAAATAAAAATAAAAGATGTTATGAAGAATCAGTTGTATAAAAAATATAAAAGAATCATTTCTCCTTAAGTTTTTCCATGAACTAGGTAATTGAAATATGTGTAAAATATTTTTCCTTTTTTTTTTTGTGAGTTTTTCTATGAAGTAGGTAATTGAAATATGTGTAAACGATTTTTACATTTTTTTTTTTTTTTTGTGCGCAGAAAAAGAAAAATAAGCACAAGATGCCTTCACATGGCGACACCCAATTTTAAGGGGACCTCAATTAGAAGGTGGCCACAACCACCACCTTAAAAGGGTGACCACAAGTAACCCAAACTTGTGTTGATTTTTTTTTTTTTTTTTTTTAAAGATTAATTAGAGAGATATAAGAGTATTTTTACACATACTTCTGCTATCTATTTGATGGAAAACCTAACAAAGGTCTTGAGTTTAGAATATACTTAAACTCAGGTCTTAAAATTATCAAATTATTTGCCCACCTGTGGCAACAGAGGCTTTAGAAGCCTTTCATGCAACTGAATTTAGTAGAAATATAGGGCTTCAACAAATTGTCATGGAAGGGGATGCACTTAAAATAGTGAATGTCGTAAGGTCCACAGGACGAAATTTGAGTCGATTTGAATAACTATTGGTAGATGTATGCGGGGTGTTAGCTTCGCTGACAAAATGGACATGTCAATAGAGAAGCTTATTCGGCGACACATGGCTTAGCTAGAGAAACCATTATTAAACATGTCATAGATGAGATATGAAAATAATAGATTCCTCATTGTACTTGTGACATTGTTGTTTTAGAACAACATGCTCTATTTTCGAGATTATGAAATGTTGGGGAAATTATTATTCTCCGAGCCCAAACGAGCCTATGACTAGGCTAGTAGGCCCAGTCTGTCCATCTGACCCGAAGAAAGGCCCATGAAGATCCAGTCGGTCATAAATGTTTCGGATACTCCAAGAATCTTATGAATATGCCCCAATTTTTTGAAACCGGATATAGAATAGTTGATACGTCTCGGGAGTTCACTGTCTCGAGAATACGAGAAGAATACACACGGAATGCTCATGTCCAGATAGTCCTGAGAAAGGATTTCTCGAGATTACCACGAGATGATATGGATGGAATATGTTGGAGCCTTATCCCGGAATAATCGCAGGGAATTATGGGCAGATTTGATCCATAATTCATAAAAAGGCGTAGAAGGTCTCTGTCCCGAATTGTCTGGGATAACCTCTTATCCCACAAGATATGGGATAAGATACTTGTTTGAACTTTGTTGAAGGGTAGTCCTACCCGAACTGGACTCCTCAAGAGATAAGATCTAATCCCACACAATCTGGGATTATAATCCTAATTGAACTATAATCAAAGCATTCCTAATGTATCAGAACTACATGCCTATAAATAAGCCACTACCCCAAGTATCGAAACAATCTGATCCTCTGATATTCGTGTACTCTCATATTCTCCAAATTTTATCTACAAGAATTTGACTTAGACATCAGAGTGAGACTGTGACGTCCCATATCGTATGGGAATGTGGAAGTCCTTATATGTATAAATGCATCATTCTTAACACAATGCGTTTTAAAGCCGTGATGACCATGAACCTATCAGAACTCCACAATTAAGCGTGCTTCTGCGAGAATAGTACCGGGATGGGTGACTTCCTGGAAAGTCTGGTTCGGGGGAGCCAAAAGCGGACAATATTGTATCATTGGGGGTGGGTCGTTATAAATGGTATCAGAGCCATTGTCCAGCCTGAGATGGGGGGAGCGTGCACAAGCATATGAGAGTCACTAGCGGACACTTGTTGAGACGCCAAGAATGTGGTGATCCCATGAGGGTTACCAGTGAAGATGCTGGGTCCCAAGAGGGGGTGATTGTGACGTCCCACATCGCCTAGGAATGAGGATGTGCTTATATGTATAAACGCACCATTGTTGACATAATACGTTTTAAAGCAGTGATTGGTATGAATCTATCAGAACTCTGCACTTAAGCGTGCTTTTGCAAGAATACTATCGGGATAGGTGACCTCCCGAAAAATCTGGTTTGGGGAGTCAAAAACGGACAATATTGTGTCATTGGGGGTGGGTCATTACAGAGACCCTGTTGGCACACTCGACAAGCTCTGTGTTTAATCTTTTTGTCTTGTAAGTGGTGAAGAGAGCGTATTCCAATATGACACGTCATCATACCGGAAACTATACCAACATGAATAAAAATATTATTATTTTTTTTAAAATTAAAAATTATCAAATTAAAAACTGAGATATTAAATTTAAAATGACAAAAAGCACGAAGAATTAGGAAGTTGATACACCCCCTTGCTCGGAAAAAGATTTGATATATTAAATCTCTTGCAAAGTGAAGTTGGGCCCTGTAGTTGGTGGCCAACTTCAGTTAGATGAGATTGATTGTATAACATGAGATAAACTCATCTCCATCAAAAAAAGAAAACCGTTGAAAAATTAATATAATAATAATTTTAATATATAATAATAGGAAGGATTCACAAATCACGCTCGTGATCACGCAGTAGAAGAATTTTGTCTTCTATGGTGGAAAGATTGGGCTGTCGGCACTCAGCAGAGAAGACTGACCGACGACTCTAATCATTTCAAATCTTTTTGTTCAAATTCCACGACTCTGAAGCCCGGCCGCCGACACCTGGGCCACCGACAATTACCTTTCTTCTAGAATATTTACCATGTTAATTTTCTCCTATAGTTTTTTAGATTACCATATTTTATCTCATAAATAACAAATTAATCATTATCAAAGATTCTAGCAAAGTGTATCACATGATAATTGTACGTTGTGGACAACGTTTTTCTCAAAATTTGGGTTGGTTGAAAGAATTTTATAAAATTGCTGTGTGCCTTTTATATGATAAATATATACTTTTTTTTAGTAGATGAAAATAATTTAATTTTTTTTTAATGTAAGCTATTAAAAAAACAAGTATTTTCTTACATATTTAAAAAATACATTACAATTGTATAGAGTCAGATAGGAAACAAAATTTCAATTTAATTTGAAGGGAAATTTTATAAATAATATATTTTTTTTTTGAAGATAATATGCAAAAATAGGTATTTCAATAAAAAGAAAACAGAAAAATGAAACTTCATCTTCTATCTCTGTGAATTATTGGAGAGCCAGCTAGCCATGCTTAGGAGTTAAGTAGGAAATTGCAGGGTGGCATGACCAACCAACGATCCTTTTTATTTTTCTATGATCCTCTCTCTCTCTCTCTCTCTCTCTCTCTCTCTTTCTTGGCCGGCCACCAAAACAAATTAGCTGGTGCAATTATGGCCCTCCAGAAATAAGTCTAGGAATCAAACAAAAGAGGAGTTCGATTTTCTACACTAATGGAAGCAAGCTAGAGATAATGGCGGTGGCAGAATAATATTATATATTATGGACAGCCAATATATCAGACAATAAGACGGTTTAGTCTTGAATTTTGACATTCAGCTGGTACGGTTGATCATCATGCCAACCATTTCTGCATTACAACAAAGAGAAGCTTGCGATTTGCGAAGAAGACAAAAATAGACACGCTTGTCGTAGCTGCACACGGAACCATTAAAAAAAAGTAAGAGAAAAAGAAAAAGAAAAAGAAAATAATAAGAGTATGAGTAAGTGCCAAGTGTGTGAACCTAGTGGAGTTCTCACCTCCATAAGTGATTGGTGCACAATACGAGACATATGGGTGGAATCCACGTGGTGGTCCGGTGGATGATCTCACTCACATGGGTCTCATCCTTGTGTTTTGTATTGTACACAAGTTATGTGCAAACATATTTTCTCTTACAAAAAACATTGCATTATGATTATGAGATAAGATATATTGGCACTCAAAGATACAACTGTTGACCGGCCATCTTTGTTCACGTAGCAATTTTTACTTTTAGAAAAAGAAAAAACAATCTTAAAACTAGTTAGAAGACAATCTTACGACATAGACAAAGTAGTCAAGAGTTATATCTTTGGGCATCATATGTCTATGATTTTTCACTTCAACGTATAAATTGGTAGATGGTCTTGGCCTCTAAGGCTGCCTCTTGTTATTTTGTTTTTGTGTGTTTTTTTCCTGAAGCAGCGTCTTAGACGACCTAGAATATGGCCAGTCTCTAACGTCGAAAACGGAAGAAAAAGTTAAGAAGAAACAAAAGAAAAAGAAGTCATATATGATAGGTGTAAAAAGGAAGCTGGGAGGTGAAACAAAAGTGTTAATTGCTAAATAAATAAATAATAGGCCAAATCCACGTATATATCTTCATGACCTAATTATTATCAAAGCTTATAATTGTTTGGGTTGGGCTCCATGATAGGAAGATCGAAGAGAAGTTCATAAAAAAGTTGAAAGCATGTGCTCTATTAAAGGACAAATTAAGATCAGGTGTTCTGTGATTCACCATGATTCTTTTTGTATCTCTTTACGTACCACTTCATAACAAAGATTTTCAAAAAACAAAAAACCCGTATCCGTTTAGTTTGGTGTTTTCAAAATGTGTTCGAAAAAAAATAGCAATTTCAAAACGCAATTAAATAAAAATATAATTTTTAAAAATTCAAGTATTTGATAAAATCGAAGTTCGGCCTTTAAAACCGTACGTTCACTTTAAAAATACATTTCATTGTCTGTCGTGCTAAAACATGTATTTTTCATGTCTTCAAGCCTTCAAATTTTTCAAATGCACAATTATACGGGACATTAACGTGCATTTGGTTGGTGAAATGGCGGGATCAAACACACTCTTAATTAGAGTATGTACGTGCACTTTAAAAATACATTTCATTGCCTATTGTGCTAAAACATGTATTTTTCATGTTTTCAAGCCTTCATTTTTTTCAAATGCACAATTATGCGGGACATTAACATGCATTTGGTTGGTGAAATAACGGGATCAAACGCACTCTTAATTAGAGTCTGTATGTGCACTTCAAAAAATACATTCCATTGCCCCTGTTGTGCTAAAACATGTATTTTTTATGTTTTCAAGCCTTCATTTTTTTCAAATGCACAATTATGCGGGACATTAACGTGCGTTTGGTTGGTGAAATAGAGGGATCAAATGCACTCTTAATTAGAGTCTGTACGTGCACTTTAAAAATACATTCCATTGCCTGTTGTCCTAAAACATGTATTTTTCATGTTTTCAAGCCTTCATTTTTTTCAAATGCACAATTATGCAGGACATTAACGTACGTTTGGTTGGTGAAATAGCGGGATCAAACGCACTCTTAATTAGAGTAAGAAATTTTGAAGGAGTGCTAGATAGGTGTTGGACATGATAAATGGTGGAGTCAATAATTATGGAAAAGATGATGATCAGTAGCCTAAATTTGAAAGTTGAGGTTTGTGGAATTATGGTCCCAAACTAATTTGCAGTCACAACAAGGTTTGAAAATAAAGACAAAAAAAATAGTAGACGAGATACCGACAGTCATGAATCAGGGGTCGGGGGATTAGGCTTTGTCTCTATCAAAATTAGACTTGACTCTTCGTTCATGGTTTGAACCCGAAGAAAAAATCTGAGTTCCATTCCTGGGTACTGTTTTCTCCTCTTGCTGCCACATATGATCATCAAGTGTAAAGGGTATTATTGGTTGTGAGAAAAGAAGAATAAAGCCCATGAAAGCAAATGATAATGGATTAATGGGAAAGGTGGTACAGAAAGTAGTTGATGATCCGTGGAAAATTGGAAATGTAGGCAACTTCCAAATAAAGTTCCAAAGTAGAGATGGCAATGTTGGAGGGTACGTCCTATGAAAAGAGCCATTCATAAACAAATTTAGTGAGAAATATCTCCACTACGTACTGTCTCTACTGCTAAGAGTCCACGGGATTTGATCTTCGGATAGGGATAAAGCTAAAGCAACTTCTTTAATTTCTTTTGCCAATAATTGAGGGCAGATAATTAATTAAGGGGGCTCTCTTGAAAAGGACTACCCTTTTTTGGTATTTGTAAACTTTTTTTTTTATAAAAAAAATAATAATAATTTTAATAACTTTAAAGATATTTTGGAGAGAGAAAAAAAATTAGAAGTGTCTAGTTTGACATAAATTGAATGTGAATCATAGGTGTGGGTAGAGTGAAACCAAGTTGATGAAATGAAGATAAAATGAGCAAATGCAAATGAAAATGACAAGAGAAATATGTTGAATACATAAAATATGTTGAAAACAGAAATGGAGTGGAAAGTCGTGAACATCTTTTCTTCGCCTGCAGCTTTAGCTCTCGAATCGATCTGGAAAATCTGCATGAGCCAATGCTTCTATCAACATCCTCCTTTAGACTGGCAGGGTGTGCTTGATGAAGCTTGTCAAAAATGGAGAACAAAGAAGTTGCAGGGTGTGCAATGTAAATTGATTTTGAGTTATACTGTGTATCATATATGGCATACAAGGAATGAGATAAAAGCTAAAGGCCACCTCAAAATGGAAGAATAGTTGTTAAGATTGATATTCTAGGAGGTTCGGAATAGGATATCAGGAAAAGGAGGTTCGGAATATGTGGCGATCTGTCAAATGTGAAACTTAGATGGGAGCATTCTGGTTTGACATCTGTTTTTTCTTTTGTGACTAGCTAGCTGTTATCAGAGTATTTGTTCTCCGTTTGTTGTTTATTTGGTCATTTAGACCTTTTGTTTGTACTTTGATGTTTGGTTAGTAAAAGTTCACTTATTCATTAAAAAAAAAAAAAAAAAGTCTTTTTAGCATTATTACATTTCCATTTAAATCATATTTGTCACAAAATTCACTTGAGCTTCAATTATCAAAACTCCATATGACTTATAATATATAAAATAAAATAAAAAATTAGAGTCATTTTTGTCTTTTTGTTAATCTTGAGAAGATATTAACAATTTTTAGTAGTTGTAAGGAATATTGATGCAATCAATAATTTGCGGGAACATTTATAATTTACTGGTAGTTTGAAGGATATACTTTTCCCTAATTTATTCTATATTTGCAAGGATTATAATATTAAGGAAAAATTACATTTAAGTCTCCAAGTTACCCGTCGTTTTAGAAGTAGCCTCCCAAACTATCAACCCTTAGATTCTCACCTCCCAAACTACCAAAAAGTGTCAAAAAGACTTCATTTATCGAAACATTCCCTTAATACCCTTGTCACGTGTCGTTTTTCAATTAAAAAATAATAACAATTTTTTAAAAAAAAAGAAAAATTTAAAATAAAGAAAAAATAAATAAATAAAGGGGGTGGCCGGCCACCCCTATATATATTTTTTTTTAAAAAAAAATTAAATTTAAAAAACAAAGAAATTTTTTTTCTTCATATTTTAAATTTTTCTCTGTTATAAAATTTAATTTTTTAAATTGTTTTAATTTTTAATTAAAAAAGTGACACGTGGCAAGGGTATTATAGAAATATTTTGACACATAACAGTTTAAAAATTAAATTGTTATTATTTTTTCAATTAAAAAAATAATAACAATTTAAAACAATTCAAAAAACAAAGAAAATTTTAAAATAAAGAAAAACAAAGAAAATATTTTTTTTCAATATTTTAAATTTTTCTCTGTTTATAAAATTTAATTTTTAATTAAAAAAGTGACACGTGGCAAGGGTATTATGGAAATATTTCGACAAATGAGGTCTTTTTAGCACTTTTTAGTAGTTTGGGAAGCCAGAATTTTAAGGGTTGGTAATTTGGGGGGCTACTTTCAAAACGGCTAATAGTTTAAAGGGGTTAAATATAACTTTCCCTAATATTAATATATTTAAGATTTCTCATCATACTTGCAACATTTGTTTTGCATAGCATACCTTGTTGATAGCCAGGGAAACCTAACTTCCCTATTGTAAGAGCATTACTAGTAGTTTCCCTACAAGGGATCTGTTCTCTAAATTTTAGGAAAAATTTTAAGAAAGTAAAAAAAATCATCACACAGCAGCTTCCCTACAATTATCTGTTCCCTAGGAAGTGAACAGTGCTTCCCAATGCATTGGGAAGCACTGTTTACCTCTCATTCAATTGTTTATTCTAAAAATATAATCTCTCTCTTACTTTATCTCTTTCTTTTTTTACTTTTAATTAAAGTATAAGTAACAAAATAATATTTTAAAGATATAGGGAAAAATAAAGGGAAGCTGCTGTGGGGTATTTTTTGATAGGGAAGCAAAAAGTAGTTTTATTCCCTACATTTAGGGAAAATGAAGAGGAATGGAAGAGAAGCTGCTAGGAATGCTATATTGGTGTCGTATACAAACGTTAAAAGCATAGTTATATTGAAGAAAAATAATATAAAAATAAAAGCACAGCTATATTGAGCTAGGATCTTGGGTGTAAAATACTCTCACGTGCGGGTTCAAACTATTTTTTAATAAGTGATATTAAACATGTAAAATATTTAACAGAAGGCAGATTATGGAATCATAATTTGAACTCTAATCTCTTTCTCTAATATGTTAATTTGCAATTTATCTCAATAGTTTAAGTTGATAAAAATAATAAATTTAATTATTTAATTTATATTTTAAAAAATAAACAAATTTATTGAGATGCAATAGATTAAAAATATTAGAAAGATCTTGTTAAAATTTAAACTATTCAGCTAAAAAATGTGATCAAGATTTTAGAAACTTCTTTGTAGAATTATCTAGATAATCTATGGCACTATAAGGACTTTTTTCTCAAAATATTTTTAAAAAATAGAGTCCCTTTAATAAGAATGGGCTGTAAAACTCAACTTTTGCAGCTTCCAATGAGGTATTGACACATCAGCTAAACTTTGAGTTTTATTCTTTACGAAGACCCCACCAAATCTTACATCTCTGTCTCTGCGCCTTTGGCTGATTTTGGTGGCGACATTCGGCGGAGGAGAAGGCAGCTGTAGATGGCTTGTTTCAATGGCTGGCGGGGCGATGCTTAAACCAGGTGAGTTTATTTGTTTCAAAGGATTGAGTGTTTTCATAACTATTGTATTTTGTTGGTTTTAATGACTTGTTCACTTATAATTAGTTGGTATAAAATAAAAGATTTACGGCCCATCCTTATATATATATAGAAAGTATTCTTTTAAAAATATATTTTAACCAAAAACGAGACAAAATTAGGGAAAGAGAATTGACCATCTACCGTTGCTGCTAGACAAAATACCAACAAGGGCATGGACGGTAGATGCAGCTATATGTGCAATTGTATATACACCAATGTCCAGATGAAACTAGAGTCGTTAGATTAAAACGCGTGTTTTTTTTAATGGTTCAGGGCCGAGTCAAACCTTTAATCATGAGCATGATCTACTAACTTTACAATTTTGAAATTAAACTTTTGATGGGCCATAATTGTCTAGTCACATGATTGAAAGTTGAAACCAATTAGATGGCAAAATCTGCTACATTTTGTGTTGAATTAATTTCTCTTTGTGGTGCATTAGAAAATCCGACATAAGATTTGTTGATTATTTCTTGAATAATATCGGTCTAAGAATGGAAAGAATTATATAATATATTTGAAGATTATTTTTATAATAATATATTTGACTTTAAGTACAAAAATTTTACTTTGTCTTCAAGTTTACGGTTATGTTTTGTATTTATATTAATCTTTTTCTCCGAGTATCATGCTTGGAAAATACTCAACTTTGTCAATATAAATGCATGCCTATATTATTTTGGAATCAAGTTTTGAAATGTCAATTAAATTTTTAAGTCTTTCAGAATTATTTATATGTTGCTTATTTGGGACAATTATGGGTTTTCTTTCCCTATTTGTTATTTTCTCTCTTACTGAATTTCATTTTCTATCTTCAATTCATAGTTTCTGCTGCTATCATATGCTGTTAGAACAATCTTAGTTCTGTTCCACGTCAGTTGGTATCAGAGCTTAAGCGTTTTATTGCGGTGAATTTTCATCAGTTTTAATGACTGGCAGTCGTGGTTGGCGTGGACAGGTTCGAATGAGGAAGTCTCCTACCATGAATACAATTTACAAGATGTGATGATTGAAAACTTACCGAGGCAGGTTGTGGAGTTAACTCAACGCCTAGCAACGCAGAACATGGAGATATATTGAGATATTGATGGTCGCGATTCAAAATCTAGTTTCGAGAACACATATCACAATCTTGTTCTGGTCTGGGAACATCGTGATCGAGATAAAGAGTTTTTTTATGAAGATTTTTAACATGAAGAAGACGTTAAAGATCCTTCTCAATATTTTGTAGATTGAAATTCTCCACCAACTTATGATACATATATCAATGATGAAGATCTTATAGATGTAAGTTTTTTGTCATACGGTCAAGAGATTGAATAAAACGTGGATAATCATGTGTTTCATGAAAGTTCAAAGAGTAAAATATCTCAATGGGGTCTTCAGAAAATTAATTATGTTGATTTTATTGGGATTGAAAATTTTCTGTCAAATTTTCCTAAAGAAAATCTTGATTTTTTTTTTTTATCATATTGGAAGAAATTTTGATTTTTTATGATCAAGAAAAAATTAAAAAATTTTGGAAAAAAATTACTGATAGTGAATTTATGACAATCAATTAAAAGCTTGTGAAGATTATTTCATCTCAAGTTGGCGTAAGTAACTTCAAATCTAATATTTAGAGTCATGTTGTGATGGGTTGCAAGTTGTTTTTCTTCTTGTATCAAATTGCTTTAGTGTTGAGTAGTATAGAATGTAATGAATTGTTTAGACATCCAAAAGATCGAGAAAAAGATGATTCGAATTCGATGACAAATTCTTTCCAACCTAGTGAGATTGATGCAGGAGAAAATCAGGCATAAGATTTAGAAATTATTTCTTAAATAATATAAGTCCAAGAATAGAAAGAATCATACAATATATTTGAAAATTATTTCTATAATAATATATTTACTTTATGTACAAGAATTTTACTTCTTCTCCAAGTTTATGGTCATGTTTTGTATTTTTATTTATTTCTTTTTCTCCAAGTATCATGCTTAGAAAATACTCAACTTTGCTTATATAAAGTCATATCTATATTATTTTGGAATCGAGTTTAGAAATATCAATTAAATTTTAAATCTTTCAGAATTATTTCTCTATTTGCTTATTCGGAACAATTATGGATTTTCTCTTCTCTATTTGTTATTTTCTCTTTTCCTGAATTTCATTTTCTATCTCCAATTCATAGTTTTTGCTGCTATCATACGCTGTCAGAACAATCTTAATTCTGTTCCGCTTCACTTGGTTAGTTTTGGAGTAGCACTACGGTTTTCTATGACTCAGAATTCTGCTCCATGCATCATCTGGGAAGCTGCGATTGTGAACAAATGGTAACAATGGGGACTCAATTACCATCACTCTAATTTTTCATACCTCTACGTTACATTCATAAATAACAGAACATAAAAAGCTAGAGGCTTTATGCCTTATATCTACAAATAACCTCAGGTTTCATCTATTACACAATAATGCTATGTTACAGCTAGCAGGAGAATGGAGATCGTGACCAAAAATCTTCAACCCCAATTGCCAAATTTGAAAGCTTAAAGCTTCAACCCCAATTGCCAAATTTGAAAGATTAAAGCTCTGGACTCAGTTTCTCTGTACCCTTTACTTCATTTTTCTTAGTAGTACCATCTTTGGCAATGACAATTCCGACCAATTTATAAGGCGCCGCTTCCTCTAGCATTTGGACGACAGTTCTCATCGTTGGCCTAAGTGCCGGAAGCGCAGCAGTGCAAAGAATTGCAATTTTCAGTACCTTGATAGCATCTTCCTTGAAAGATTCTGGAATTCTGGAGTCCACCACACTCAATATACTCTCTCTGTCCTTCAACTTGCTGCAAACCCATTTCACTATGTCCTTGTTCTCCCCGTACTCTGGCTCTATCGGTCTTTTTCCGGACACCAACTCCATCAGTACCACTCCAAAACTATACACGTCACTCTTCTCGTTTACTTTGTATGTATACCCATATTCTGCATAATCAACAAGAGTCAATGATCAAATTAAAAGAAGAAAAAAATCATCAAATTTCTTGTCTTGCTTAAGAAAATGACCACTTTTTGTTAACTTAATTCTACGTAGCATTTTATTCAGTCAAAGGAACAAAGAAAGAAAAGTAAGGAATCTGATATTTACTAACCAGGAGCGATATAGCCGTGTGTTCCAGCAATGACATGGGTGGAATCTCTGCCACCATTGGCCTGAACAATCTTCGCAAGTCCAAAATCTGCAATTTTTGGCTTCAAAAATTCATCCAACAAAATATTACTCGACTTCACATCTCTATGAATGACCAGCCGCTCACACCCATGATGAAGATACTCCAACCCTTTGGCTGCTCCAATGGCAATCTCATGCCTCGTCTCCCAATCGAGCTCCATCTTCCGGCAAGTGTGGAGCCGATCCCACAAGCTCCCGTTCGGTAAATACTCATACACCAACAAGCTCGAGTCGTCGCTGGTGATGCTGCAATATAGTTTCACCACATTCACGTGCCTTATCGAGCTCAAAGTCTGCACCTCGGAATCGAATTCCTTCGACTTCCCCCCACGCTTTCCGAGCATCGGCATGGTTCCGCTGAGGCCATTACCTCTCGAATCCGCGTTCCATATGTGCTTCACCGCAAGTTCTATACCATTAGCAAGCACCACCTTGTACACGTTTCCAGAACCACCTTTCCCAATCACATTCTCTTGCTTGACAGCATCAAGAATCTCATCCTCTGTGAAGCTCAACACGTGGTAGGACTTCACGTCCCACGATTCGTCCTTTAACGAACGGCTTCGATGATCCTTTTCCCTCTTCTTCAAGTAGAATGAGTACACCAAAGACGCAAGCAATAAAGCCGAACCCACTGCAAAGCAAATGATGAGTGTACGGATTGATCTGGACATGCCTGAACCTGACGGACAGCGAGGGAATACAGAGCTGATCGTTGAGCTGCATAAGCCTGGGTTTGCTGCGAAGCTACCGTTATACGCTGCGAGTGACAGAGATTGCGGCACGGGACCGGTCAACCTGTTGTGAGACAGGTCGAGAAGGCTTAGTCGAAGAGATGAAAAAGTCCCTGGAATTTCACCGGAAAGTTGGTTGTTGGAGAGATTGAGAGCATTAAGAGTCGGTAGAGATCCGAAAGAAGATGGGATTTGACCCGAAAGCGAATTGTAAGCCATGTTTATGTCAGTGAGAGAAACACCAGTGCCTAACGTATCTGGTATCGAACCAGAGAACTTGTTGTTCTGTAGATGAAGAACGTTGAGTTGCTTCAGGTCACCAATACCGGAAGGGATATTTCCCGAGAACTGATTGTCGTTCAGTTGAATCGATACCAGCGAGGTAGCGAGAGAGATCTCGGCCGGTAATTCACCTGATAAGCTATTGTTTCCGACAAAAATCTGCCCGAGAGACTTAGCATTCTTGATATCAGAGGTAATCGGACCTTGGATATTATTCGACGAGATATCGAATGCGTGCACGTTGGGTAATCCCCACATTCCAGCGGGAACGGTACCAGAGAGCAAGTTATTGGGGACTCTGAAACGAAGCAGAGTTGAACAGTTGGCGTAGTTGGCCGGAATTTCGCCGGTGAATCTGTTGTTGAGCAGCAAAAGCTTCTTCATAGTACCCTGCTTGCACATATCTGGCGGGATTGGACCGGTCAAGAAGTTATCAGACACGTCGATGAAATTGAATTCGGCCCAAGACCCAAGCTTCGGAGGCAGAGGACCCGTCAACCTGTTCGAGTACAGAGAGAGGTTCACCAGCTTCTTGAACTCACCCAACTCGGTCGGTACCTGCCCAGAAAGATTGTTCGCATACAGTTGCAGACTCACCAGGTTGGTCAAGAACCTCAGCTCGGACAGATCGCCTTCGAGATAGTTCGTAGAAGCATCAAACAACTCGAGCTTCGTGAGGTTTCTTAAACTCGCAGGAAGTTTTCCTGTGAACGCGTTGTTGTAGAGCTCGAGCTGCCACAGGTTCACGAGGTTCCCAATCTCTACGGGAATCTCTCCGGTCATGTTATTGTCGGACAGTTCCAAGTTGATTAGCGCTGTGAGAGTTCCAATTCCAGCTGGGATTGATCCTTGGATGTGGCAATTCGAGAGGTAAAGCCAATCCAGCTTGGTGAGCTGAGCGACGACGCTTGGAATTGGACTGGGATTGAAAGGGTTGTCTCCGAGGCTTAGCCTAATAAGACCCGTCATGTTCCGGAGTGAATCCCACGGGAAATTTCCGGAGAATCCACTGCTGTTCAGGTACAGATACTGTAATCCGCTGAGAGGGGATATGTCTGGAACAGAGCCAGTGAAGAAATTGTTTCCCAAGTCCAAATATTGCAATTTCACGCAGTTTTTCAAGTCCTCCGTGATTGGACCGTGCAACTGGTTGAAGCCCAAAGAGAGCCTTTCCAGCGATTGGAGCTGGCATATGGAGTCCAGAGGAACAGTCCCCGTTAGATTTTTGCGTGAGAGGTCAATTTCTGCGACCGAACCGTTCGAATTGCAGGTGATTCCGGCGAAACGGCACACGGGATTTGAGGATTCCCATGAACTGAAAACGTTGGTGGTTGAGCTCTGAAGTGCGGATTTGATTTTCATGAGAATTTGAAGCTCGTCGGATTTGACACCGGAGAGAAGAGAGAGGAAGCAGAGGAGATAGAAACAATGACCGGCGACATGGAAGCGCCATGATTTTGTAGGACTGCTTAGCACCAATATTTCCATCTGGAGCTATGAAGAGCGAGGTCCGGAGGACCGAAGGATTACTTCATGAGAGCCTTTAGGCTTGGAGTTGGCTCGCACTGAGCTTGATAGATTTCAGCCAAATTTCATGAGAGTCAGAGGCGGGCGGGAATAGGGATAGGGACTGGATTGAAGAAGTGGGCACTGACAATGAGTAGCCATAGGTAAAGTAAATATAGCGGCAAGTGGCAACCACAAGCAGGCCATTGACTCTGCCATTACAATCGTGCTTTTTCAGTGACAACAACACAAAAAATATTATAATAAAATCAATGGAGATAATAATTAATTTACGTGGAGGCCCATTAAAAGTTTCTTTTATACAAAATGTCGTGTGGTGGAGAGTCGGTCGGTTAAGCACGGAAGCGTCAAGCCGCCGAAGTTGACTTGATGTATCTCAAAGAGCCGAGAAACCACGTGGATAGTGAGGAGCCTAAGATATACGAACCCGTGCAGAGAACCTAGAGTAGACGCACCACTGAAGCGCGTGCCCAAAAAAGATTTGATGCATTGAATCATTTGCAAGTGAAGTTGGATCTCGTGTATGAGGCTTGTTTGGTGCCTTAGAATTATCTCTAATTACTAAGTCGTGTGTATAGAATTCTCTCCTTCACAAAAAATTAAAACTAGAAAAAAAAACGTTAGAAAAAAAAAAAATGTCTTCTTTTATTCCTTTTTGTCTTTTTAACTTTAAGAAACTGATTTTCAATTTAATAGATTTAAAAACTTGATTTTATGTCTATTTTCATAAATAGAAATATGTGTAAAATATTTTTATGCCTCTCTAATAAGCACAAGGTGCCTTTACGACCCCACCCAATTTATCTTTTTTTTATCCATTTAAGTTTTTAGGAGAAGCTGTTATTTAACATGGTATAAAAGTTAAAAATTTTAAGTTCAAATTTTGACTCTGTTATTTACTTCACATTTTAATTAAATTTTTCACGTGTTGAGCCTCACATATTAAATGATTAAATTCAACTTTTCATGCAGCTGAATTAAGTAGAGATATGGGGCTTCTACATATTGTCATGGAAGGGGATGGACGTCAAATAATGAATGATGTAAGGTCCACGTGACGAAATTGGAGTCGATTTGAACAGTTAGAAGCAAACATATGCGAGACGATGCACATCTGGCAAATTGGATATATCAATAAAGAAGCTAATTAGGCGACGCATGGCTTAGTCAAAAAAGCCGTTAAACATGTTATATATGAAATATTGATATTTGGATGGAAGAGATTCTCCTCTTTGTATTGGTCACATTGATGTTTTAATTTAGAATAACATGTTATATTATCAAATTAAAAATTAAGATCTTAAAGTTAAAATGACAAAAAGTACAAAGAATTAACTACTTGATGATACATCCCCCCGTGGACGGAAAAAGATTTTGATATATTAAATATTTTGCAAAGGGCCCCCTAGTTGGTGGCCAATTTCAGTTTGAGGCTTATCCCCCACACTAGTACAATATCACATCTAATTGGTGGGTTGGTCGTATAATAACATGACATAAACATAATTATCTCCGACAAAAAAAAAAAAAAAAAAAACTTCTGGAAGGATTGATAAGTCACGCGCGCGTGATCAGGCAGTAGAAGAACAACTCCTCCAATTATTTGAAGTCTCTAATCCCAAGACCCACCGTGTGAAACATATTCAATTTCCACGACTCTGAAGCCCGGCCACCCACACGTGGGCCACCGTAATTTTGCAAAAATATACAAATTAAGAATTACCTTTCTTCCAGAATATTTACCATATTTTCTCCTATAATTTTTTAGATTACCATTTTTTTTTATATAAATATGGGTGTTTGCACAGTAAGAATTACCTTTCTCCTAAAATATTTTGTCATACGCCTTTTAATGCATGAGAAATATGTACTTTTTTTTTAATATATATATATATATATATATATACTTTTCTGACTCATATCCGGCTCTTATTCAACATTTTTTATAATTTGTCATAAGATATGTTTTATTATTTGTGGGTCTTATATATTCAATAATTTTTTTATTTTTAATTTTTAAAAAATGTTAGAATTGGATAGTAGTAGGATAAATAACATTTCTCATTTTAATTTTTAATTGCATATGGAAATACCTACTTTTTTAATGTAAGCTATTAAAAAAAACATTTATTTTTTACATGTTTCAAAAAATACATGGTAATTGTACAGACTCATGTAGGAAACAAAATTTTAACCCAGTCTGAAGAGAAACTTCACAATTTTTTTTTTTTTTTTTTTTTGAAGATAATATGCAAAAATCAATATTTCAATAACGACTATGTTAAAGGAAAGGAGCTGATATCCGGAGAGCCCTTTACTAAAAAGCCCCTATTACAGGTTTTTTCAAGTTTAACTGGGATGTGACTATGGATAAGTCATTGAGGAAAATGGGTATCCATATCAATGTAATAGTTAGATATAGCTTAGGAGAGGTGTCGGCAACCATATCGGCTCCCAAAATGTATAACATAGACCTTGATGTTGCTGAAGCCTCCGTAGCTCTGAGAGCTACGTGTAGTATCCTCATTGATGATACTCGAAGTGCACTGAATTGTCTACGGAAATGGGGGGTTAGTCATGTATAACGCAATGGTAATGAAGTAGTCCACCGACTTACGAAAGAAGTGATAATTCTTAAACAATGAACATATCTTTTTAGATAAAACCCCCTTTGTATGGTGGATATTGCATCTATTGAGTACCGTACTTAATTGTTTTATATATTGAGAAGTGCTAATTCTAAACAATGAACATATCTTTTTAGATAAAACCCTCTTTGTATGGTGGATATTGCATCTATTGAGTACCGTACTTAATTGTTTTATATATTGAGATGCTTGACTTTTTGGAAAAAGAAAAATGAAACTTCATCTTCTATCTCTGTTTGACGGGAGAGGACAAATAACAAGGTTGCGCGGACGGATCCTATGAATTATTGGAGAGCCAATGCTTAGGAGTACTTAGTAGGAAATTGCAGGGTGGCATGCATGACCAACCAACGATCGATCCTTTTTGTTTTTCTATGATCCTCTCTCTCTCAATCTCTCTCGGCGACCAAAACAAATTAGCTGGTGCAATTATGGCCCTCCAAAAATAAGTCTAGGAATCAAAAATTAGCTGGTTGTTTTAGTGATCGCATGCCAAGCATTAGAACAAAGAGAAACTTACGATTTGCGAATAAGACAGAGATCAGAGAGGTTCGTCGGAGGTATCCGTAGAACCACCTCTTATGCTTAAGTCAATAAAATAAATAAAGAAGAAAATAATAGAGTACGGGTAAGAGTCACCTCTTCTCTTTTTATAGACGTACCTTTCCCGTTGCCTCTTCTTGGTAGAGTATTAGGGGCTCCTGCCAGTACTTATTCGTTACGATCATTGGAGATTTCCCGAAGAATATCGGGTGGTTACATAGGGTTGTCTAGGCGGTTGCCTAACTTGGCCAGGAGAATGTGGGGGTGGTTATGTGTTGTCTTGGTTGGTTACATGATGAGAAGAGAGTGATTAAGTGCACCCCATCTAATTGCCATGCATGATTTGGGTCAGGCCTGGCTCATAGAGTCATAGGCTCCCCAATTACATAAGGTCCTAAATAGTGATAGTATAATTAAATTTTCTTTTATAAAAAAATTAAAGCCCAAATTACGACAAAAAAGTTAGTCAATGCTATTTAATTAAGACCTCAATTATGGTAAAAAAAAATTAATATGCTCTTTAGTTAAGGCCTCAAATACTGTAAAAAAATAAACACAAAGAATTGAATTTCAAGATATTAAGGAAGAAAAGAAAGAAAAATGGAATGTTACATTAATTATACCCCTAAAACAGTTACTAAACTCATAATTTTACATGAACTTAAAATTAAGACCAAGTTGTCCATTAAAATAATTTTTACAATGAAGTAAACTAAATTCTACATAAAAAGAATTATATATAGCTCAACACAAAATGGGGGGTGTTAGAAAAACCCTAGGTGCAGGTGTGCACTTGGTGTTTTTTTGGCATTTCCCACACAAAATATGTAATGTTGAAGTTAAATGTCGCCTAACAAAAATGAATTTGGTAAGTCATTCGGAAAAAATTAAATATTTCAATATGGAAAATGCCTCACCTAAATTTGTCGCCTTAGACCTCAAAAACTATTGAGTCGGTCCTGATTTGGGTGTTCCTAGCTCCATCTCGAGTCAAGACGAGTTACAGGTTTTGGTTGTGGGCCTTTCGTCAGCTTGTCACAGCCAGACCGGCTCAAGTTCCCTTAGTGACCTTTGAGCACCTCGGTGAACTTTGCTTGGTTGGAAGATGTTCGTGGGACGCCGTGGCCCATGTCCATCGTGGGCGCTCTTGAGGGACATGTTTATTTTTTTGTTTTTAGTTTGAAACAATGTTATAATATAATGTAAAGGTAAAAACTATTTTGTGTTTTGAGAAATGTTTCGTGTTTTTTTTTTGAGTCTTTTGTTATTGTATTTTTGTGTTTTGTTTTCCCTTAAAGCACCGTCTTAGGCGTCCTAGACTATGGCCAGTCTGTAATGTCTAGAATGGAACAAAAAGTTGAGAAGAAACAGCTAGAAAGTAGAGGCCATGATAGATTGATAGGTGTAAAAAGGAATTAAGGTGGGAGGTGATACAAAAGTGTCACTAAATAAATAAATAAAAGGCGAAATCCACGTATATATATATATCTTCATGACCTAATTATTATCAAATCTTAGAATTGTTTGGGCTCCATGATAGGAAGAAGACAAGTTCATAAAACAGTAGAAAGCATGTGCTTTTTTATTAAAGGACAAATTAAGATTAGGTGTGCTGTGATTCGATCACCATCTTTTTGTATCCCTTTACCACTGCACAACCAAGGTTCATCCGTACTATTTGAGTTTGATATAAGATATTTTGTTTATTAACTACCCATTTACTTGCTTAGAAAAAGAAAAAAAAATTATCCTTTTAATTTGAAGGTTTTAAAAAAATATCATTTTCAAAACACAGTTAATGCATAATTTTCAAAAATGCAATCGGATATTTGAAAAAATCATCAATGGGGCTCTAAAATTGTGCATTTTAAAAACGCATTTCCTTACCCAATGTGCTAAAACGTGTATTTTTATGTTTTCAAATTGCAATGGATTCTCACTTATTATCTGCAATTTTGTTTGAAAACATGTGTTCAAAATTGCCGATTCAAATACACTCTTAATTAGAGTGAGAAAAGAAATTTTGAAGGAGTGCTGGATAGGTGTTAGACATGATAGATAGTGGAAAGAAGTGTCATTATGGGCTTCTATCAGGGTGGATCAATAATTATGGAAAATGCAATTTTTTTTATGCTACCTAGTATCCATAGTAAGGTGGTGTGGCTCAATTGTTGGGAGACATAATTAGTACCATTATAAGAAAAACATGATGATCAATAGGTCTAAGCCTAAATTTAAAAGGCGAGGTTTGTGGAATTATGTCCCCAACAAATAATTTGCACTCAAGACCACAAGGTTTGAAAATCAAGATACAAAAAATAGTAGACCCACGAGGTATCATCACGGACGAAACTAGGGGGTCAGGGGGATCGGGCTTGATTTCTATCAAAATTAGGCTTGACTCTTCATTCATAGTTTGATCCTGACGATTAAATCTGAGTTTCATTCATGAATGCGTGCTCTTTTCTTCTCGTGCTGCTGCATATGATTAAGTGTGGAGAAAATTATTTGTTTTGAGAAAAGAAGAATAAATTCGCCCCCCCAAAAAAAAAAAAAAGGGATAATGGGAAAGGAGGTGGAGAAAGAAGTTGATCATGATCCATAGAAATGTAGGTAACTTCCTAATAAAGTTCCAAAGTAGAGATGATGGCAATGTGGGAGGGTACGTCCTATGAAAAGAGCCCACTCATAAGCAAATTTAGTGAGAAATATCTCCACTACTGTCTACTGCCCACGGGATTTGATCTTCTGCTAGGGATAAAGCTAAAGCTACTTCTTTAATTTCTTTTGCCAATAATTGGGGGCAGATAATTACGACCCAATACCGTCAAAATTCCGACGTTTGAAATGAGAAAGTATGGTTTGGTAACACTTTTATGTCTGGTTAGAACATTTTTTTCAAACAAAATAACAAAAAAAATATTATCCAAGGCTAACCACTATTAAATTATGGATATAAAGCTGAAAATGGAGAGTAAGAAAGTTTTTCCAAAGCTTATCAATAACAAATAGGTGGACCACGAAGCTTTGATCTAGGCTAGGGGTTCATTATTTGTGACGAGATTTTATTTATTTTTATTTTTTTGAAGGAAAACATGTTTTAGTCCTTGAACTATTGCCTTATTTTTATTTTTGCATTCAAACTTTAATAAGTGACATCAAAGTCTCCCCATACTACCATAGTGTATGAATTAGATATTTTTACATTTTTCTTTTCAGAATATTATTGAAGTTATGAAAAAAAATAAATAAATAAATAAGGGGGCTAATGTGAAAAAGGTCATCCCTTTTTGGTATTTTTAGTTTTTCTTCCTTTTTGTTTAATTTTTTAATTTTTTAGTTATTAATAACTTTAAGGGTATTTTGAAGAGAGAAAAAATGCAAAAAAAATATTTAATTTGACACACTGTGACACTTGTAATATGGGGGGCTCTGATATAAATTTTTAAAAAATTTAGACTCATAAATAAAAATGTAATAATAGCTCAAGGCCTAAACTATATCTTTCCCAAAATCTTTTGTTACATGGAACAATATTGGGGAAAGGGTTTCAATTTTTAATGTTGTGCAAAATAGTACTCATCTTCTAAGATGTTTGTTGACTGGTAATAAGCAGGAAAAAGAAGACCCTCGAAACACATGGAAAATACAAGAATATTTATGATATATTTAGAATGCAGAATAACTATTTCATTAAGAACTAATAACTACCTCAAGTTTAGTAGTAGGTGGCTGACTATCCATTAGGGTTGGTCAACCACCCATTGAAATTAACCTTCTTTTTTTTTTTTGAAGCTTGAAAGAAAATAAAAACTGATATAATATATATATATATATATATTTTTTGGAAAGACTGTATTCCTCTAAGAATAGCAATTCCTCTAAATTTTGAGAGGAATAACTGTTCATCTTCGTAAGGGAATAATTATTCTTAAAAATAAACCTCTATCAAATAAAAACATTCATTTTCAAGGGACTATTCCGCAAACCAAATGAGCCCTAAGAATATAAAACGGTGGAATAAAATAGCCTTAATACTATAGTATTATATACTCTTAACACTTTGAAAATTTCATTCCACCTTTTTTCATTTCTAATAAAAACTATTTATTTTTTTAATTAATAATAAAATAATTATAATTCCACCTACCAATTAAACATACCTTAGTGGCTTAGTTACCTTAGTTGCCGCCGGCCCCAACCATGTGCTCCCTTGTTAGAAAAAACATGTCTCAATTGGAAGTTTTGAGGTCGATGTTGCCGGTGGCCAGAAGTGACAGAAAGAGACACATACAATAACTAGTGTATTTTAAGCCAAATTATGAGACATTAGAGACCAGGGTGCATTTTTTTTTTGTCAATTTGAATAATTAGTTATATGGATTTTTGACCAAACAACTTCTATTTTATAGTCTCTGGAACTGCATGTTCGATCATTATCTTCTTGTTGAACAGGTGGATTCTTCTGATACCGGCATGGCTTTTATTAATGAGTTGTTTGTCTATTTATTTATAGCCAGAGAAACCTAACTTCCATGTTGTAATGGTGCCAGATACAAACATTGAAGCACAGCTATATTGTAGATTTTTTTTTATTATTTTTTATTTTTTTTTTAATAAAAAAAAAAGGAAAGAAAGAGAAAAAACCACAACTTGGGTTAGGATCTTGGGTGTAAAATGCCATCACGTGCGAGTTCAAACTAATTTTCAACAAGTGAAGCTGAACATATAAAATATTTAACTTAAAATGAAAGGTAAATTATGAAGTCATGGTTTGAACTCATTATCATTTCTCTAATACTATGTTAAATTGCAATTTATCCCAATTAATGGCTTAAGTTGATAAAAATAATGAATTTAATAATCCAATATAAATAATATATATAATTTAATGAGGTGCAATGAATTAAAAATATTATAAAAATCTTGATGAAATTTAAACTATTCAACTAAAAAATGTGGTCAAGGTTTTAGAAACTTCATTGTAGAATTATGTAGATAATCTATAGCACTATAAGGACTTTTTTCTCAAAATATTTAAAAGAAGATTTGAGCCAAAAAGGAGACAAAAACTATGTCATAATTCATGGAAAAATTCTCGTATATTTCTTTCTTATCTTTTACATAGAGTATACTAAATATATATACAATAAGAGGATCTTTTCTATACAATGATAGAAGGATTTTATGGCTACTATCGTGGGCATTCCTTAGATAGAAGGATTGATGTCCTTATATCATGGGATTTACAATGGAACCAATCCCATAATATCCTTTTATGACAACTCATGCCAACACTCCCTCTCAAGTTGGTGCGTACAAATCTCGAATGCCCAACTTGTCAAGTGAGTTGTAGAATTCTTTGTTGCCAACTGCCTTTGTGAGTACATCTGCTAACTGATCCTCAGACTTAACAAAGGGAAACTGAATTATTTTGTTTTCAAGGTTTTGTTTTATGAAATGTTTGTCTATTTCCACATGTTTGGTTCAATCATGTTGAACAGGGTTGTGTGATATATCAATTGCAGCCATGTTATCGCAGAAAAGGTTCATCTCACAACTTGGAACAAAGCCAATCTCTGTTAACAAACCTTTAAGCCATAGTAGCTCACATAAGCCTTTGGTTATCCCTATGAATTCTGCTTGTGCACTAGATAAGGCAACCGCATTCTGCTTCTACTTCTCCACGTCACAAGATTTCCACAAACAAACATAAAGTACCCCAAGGTAGATTTCCTGTCTGAAATATTTCCCGCCTAATCAATGTCAGTATAGCCCTCAACTCTGAGATGATAATTCTTTGAGAAGATAAGTCATTTTCCTGGAGATGACTTCAAGTATCAGAGGATTCTAGTTACAGCGTCCATGTGTTCCTCACTCAAACAATGCATGAACTGGCTTACAATGCTCACAGCATAGGCAATGTTAGGGTGAGTATGCAAGAGATAAATAAGCTTTCCTACTAGCCTTTGATACCTCTCCTTGTTTGCCGGTGTCTTGTTCGAGTATTCCCTGAGCTTGTGGTTTTGAACAATTGGTGTCTCAGCCGGCTTGCATTCCAGTAATCCCACTTCTGATAATAAATCTACGATATATTTTTGTTGGGATAGAAATATACCTTGCTTTGATCTGGCAACTTCTATACCCAGAAAATATTTGAGTTCTCCGAGGTTCTTCATTTCTAATTCGGTCGCCAATTGCTTTTGGAGTTGTGATATTTCTTTCGTGTCATCGCCTATGATAATCATATCGTCGACATAGATTATTAAGGCAGTAACCTTGCCCAGTTGATGTTTCAAGAATAGTGTATGGTCTGAGTTGCTTGGTTTGTAGCCATATTTCTTCGTTGCCACACTGAACCTTCCAAACCATGCTCTAAGAGACTGATTTAATCCATACAATGCCCGTTGTAATTTGCACACCACTGCCGTGTCATCATTTGCTGTGTATCTTGGTGAGACATCCATGTATACTTCCTCCTCGAGGTCACCATGGAGGAAGGCATTCTTTACTTCAAACTGGTGCAACTACCAGTCAAGGTTTGCTGCAAGAGATAATAAAACTCTTACTATGTTCAGCTTTGCCACTGGTGAGAAGGTTTCTTGATAGTCTACTTCGTACGTCTGTGTGTAGCCTTTAGCTACTAGCCTTGCCTTGTAGCGATCGATTGAGCCATCTGTTTTGTGCTTGATAGAGAATACTCATATGCACCCTACTGTCTTCTTTCCTTTGGGTAAGGAAACAAGAGTCCATGTTTCATTTTTAAACAATGCCTCCATTTCTTTTTTCACAGCCTGAGTCCATTTGGGGTCTGTCAAGGCATCATGGATATTAGTAGGCACCTGGCATGAGGAGAGTTCATGCACAAATGTCTAAAGTGGTTTGGACAGCCTTTATGTGGACACATAATTCATAATTGGATACTTTGAGCTCCGCCCTCCAATCTCTAGGGAATATCTCCTTGGTGGCTTGCCACGGTTATGCTTGATAGGTGTATCCATATCATTAGAATTTAGGGGATAATGGGATTTACCTCAGGGATATTCTCAGGAGATGGATCGTCAGGTACTAAGGAATGAGGGGTGTCCATGTCATCTTCCATTGGTGTAAAGGGTAGGGCACAGGATCTTGCCATGCTTTGATACCATGTCATAATTCATGGAAAAATTATCGTCTATTTCTTTCTTATCTTTTACATAGAGTATACTAAATATATGTAAACAGGAGGATCCTTTCTATACAATGATAGAAGGATTCTATGGCTACTATCGTGGGCATTCCTTAGATAGAAGGATTGATATCCTTATATCAAGGGATTTACAATGGAACCAATCTCATAATATCCTCTTATGACAACTCATGCTAACAAACTATTCGACCAAGGCAGGGACGGTAGATACAACTATACAAGGGTGTATTCAGCAATGTCCAGGAGCTCCTATTGAAGTTCCAAGACATGGAAAATGAGAAAAGGAAGCACAAACAACAAAGTTGATCGCCATGGATCGAGAATACCCTTAAATCTAAACTTATGGCAAAATGGTCATTTTGTTTAACCTTCAAATGTTCGGTTATTATAAGGATCATTTCATAACCCTATCGAACGTTCGGGAATCAGATAGAATCTCCATTTCTCTTAAAGTTCATCGCTTTACCTAATCTAACACGACCTAAGACTCTTTTATCACATTTAACATTGTCATAATCACAATAAAAACTTTGTGCACAACAAAGTACGTCCAACATCATTAACTGACTAATCATCAATAATCTTATCTTAAAAACTTAAGACAACCCTTGAATATTAAACCCAAAACCTAGATCTACAAGCTAGGGTTGTCTAAATCAAAAAAACAAAACTAACATAAGATAATTAGTGATATACTTTAACATACTAGCAACATCAAACAAAATGAGTTTAAGTTAAAGAGATTACATCTTCTTGAAAATAAAACCACAAGAGGGCTCTTTGTCTCTCCAAACCCCCTCTCTCTCACACACACACACACACGCACGCACCCTTATTCCAAATAGAGCATACTTAATCCAAATTAAATTTAGGGGTATTATAGTTTAAGTCGAAGTTGTAAGTATAAGCTTATTGACCCTTCACTATTTTACATAGTCATAATGTAAATATGATTTCGTTGAGCTTTGTTATTTTGCATATGACTATGATTATAGTTTCAAATGTTTTTGCATATTTGTTATATGAAAAAGTATTTTCAACGGAAATGTTTTTTGAAAAAATTGAGGTTTGGAAGAAAAGCTAGTTTTGCGAAAATGCATGATGTTGCATTTGCAAAGTATAATGTGAAAAGTTGTGAAAAAAAAAATGCAAGTGTAAATCCTTAGATAGTTATGTGAGGGTAATTCACATGACAAAACCTTAGATAGTTATATGGGGGTAACTCGTATAACAAACCTTCGTATAGTCATGTGCGGGTAATTCGCCTGACAAACCCTTAGGTAGTTTTGTGGGGGTAATTTACATAACAAACCCTCAGTAATACCCCGATTATTAATTAAGGTTACAAAAGCCTAAATTAATGATAATAAGTTATTAAGGTTGGTTAAGGGAGTAATTTTTTTATTTTTTGTCCTAGTCGAATGTTCGACGTGTAATGCCACACGTTCAATAAAATAGTGAACCATATGTTTGAGGCTTACGTCATGAACGGTCGATCTTATGACACATGTTACTTTTCAGGCATCATGCATTGTGTCAAAAGGTATACCAAACGTTCGACCATAGGAAGTCGAACGTTCAACTAAACCTAAAACCGTTGAATAATACAGTACACCAAACGTTCGACAAACGTAGACCGAACGTTCAACGTTTGGTAGAATTGTGTAAGGACAGCTCATCCTGGTCTTCAGATTTCCAAGCCTATAAATAACCCAATCCTTACGCCTTTTCATCCTATTTCCGCCCTCTCTTACTCAGTGCATTCCTTATGAGTGTATGAGAGTGCTTTGAGAAGTAATGAATTCTTTTCACACCAAAGAGGTAACTTTCTTAGATTAGTTTGTTTTAATAGAGTTGGTATATTGTTTACTTACTGTTTTGATAGTTTCTCTAGACATATTTGCTTGGTTTTGGCTTTAACACTAGCTTAACAATGGATTAGTGACTTGATGAGGTTTAACGTACCAAGTTTTGTATGGAGTTGGTTTAGTTGCTTAGGACTATTTTAGGGATCAAATTAAGACTTTAGGGCTTAGGTAGATATGGTTTTATGACTTTCAGGTTCGAAAATGGGATTCTACCTAGTACCGAACGTTCGAACCTTCACTAGATAAACCTTCGATGTCAAGGCAAAACATTCGACTTTTCTGTCCGAACGTTCGACAATTGGGCAATGAACCGATTTTGAGCTTATTTCAGGTTTAAGGCTTATTTAGCTTGGGTTTAGAACTAATAATATATATTTTCTCAAATTTCGAGGTTGTGGAGCCTCATGTGGATTTTGTTGACAAACTTTACAACGCAAGTGAGTAAAAACTCACATTGATAGTTGTTATTATTTTTCCGTCATAACATAATTATTTTGTGTACCATATTTTTATATGACAGTCGTATAAAATTATATATATATAGAGTAATGGCATATGGAAGACTTCTATCCACCTCTTATCCCCCAAATGTGACGTAGTTTTTAAAATTACCATTAAATCAAAATCTAACAGTGATCAATCCCAAATTTAATGGCGATTTTAAAAACTACATCATCTTTGAAGGATAAGAGAGAAATAGAAGTCTTGCATATAGCATTACTCGTATATTAAATAGCATTCCTCATAGTAGAATCTAATATTTGTGATCTATTTTTGTTAACTTTCCTAGTTTAACGAGTGCTTCGTCATATCGAGGATCACATAACGAGGCTTGGGTTCCCACTTTCCAGGAAAGCAACTGTTAGACAAAGGGCTTGTTTAGTTCGTGGAATAAGTCCTTAGAATGGAATGATTATTCTTTTGGAATAGTTATTCTTTTATTTGGTAGAGACCTATTCCTAGGAATAGCTATTTGTGAGAGAATAAACAACATTTTCTAAAAAATCCATATTTTTTTTTTAATTTTTTCAAACTAAACTTTAAATAATTAAAAACAAAAGAACTTGTTGAATCTACGGGTGGTCGGCAACCCACAATAGACCTCGAGGGTGGTGCGGCTCCCCTACCCCCCCCCCCCCCACCCCCAATTCAACGAGTTATTTAGGGTGGTCGGCCACCCATAAATTCAACGAGTACTTTTGGGCTTTTTTTTTTAAAAAAAAAAAAAAAGAAATAGAAAAAGAGTTGAGTTTTAGAAAAAGAAAAAATTATGGAGGTTTTTTAATAATTTTGGTTCAATTCAAATTATTCAATTATGGTATATGTATTTCACCAAACTAAGGAATTAGAATAACTATTTAATTCTATTATTCTTCATTCTCAGTAATAACTATTCATTTTCTTAATTGAATACTGATTTCATGTACCAAACAAGGCCTAAAAATGCGGCACGGGACCGGTAAAATTATTGTGAGAGAGGTCAAGAAGGCTTAGTCGGAGGGACGAAAAACTCTTAGGTACCTCACCAGAAAGTTGGTTGTAAGAGAGATTTAGATACTTAAGAGTCGGTAGAGATCCCAAAGAAGATGGGAGTTCGCCAGAAAGCGAATTGTTAGCCATGTTTATGTCTGTGAGGGAGTCACAAGAGCCTAATGCCTCTGGTATTGAACCAGAGAACTTGTTATTCTGCAAATGAAGATTGCCCAATTGCTTCAGTTCACCAATACTAGAAGGAATGTCTCCCCATAACTGATTGTCGTTCAGTTCAATGGAGACCAGAGACGTAGCGCCTGAGATCTCGGCCGGTAATTCACCCGATAAACGATTGTTTCCGACAAACAACTGCCCGAGAGACTTGGCGTTCTTGATATCAGAGGTAATCAGGCCTTGGATATTATTCGACGTGATATCGATTATATTCACGTTTGGTAATCCCCAGATTCCAGCAGGAACGGTGCCGGAGAGAAGATTCTGAGGGACTCTGAAACGAAGCAGAGTCAAACAGATTGCGTAGTTGGTTGGAATTTCGCCAGTGAATCTGTTGTTGAGCAGCAAAAGCTTCTTCATAGTACCTTGCATGCACATATCTGGCGGGATTTGACCGGTCAAGAAATTATCGGATACGTCGATGAAATTGAATTTGGCCCAAGACCCAAGCTTCTGGGGCAGAGGACCAGTCAACTTGTTCTCATATAGAGAGAGGTTCACCAACTTCTTGAACTCGCCCAATTCGGCCGGTACTTGCCCAGTAAGGTTGTTTTTGTATAATTGCAGACTCACCAGGTTGGTCGAGAACCTCAGCTCCGACAGATCTCCTTCAAGATAGTTCATAGAAGCATCAAACATCTCGAGCTTTGTCAGGTTTCTTAAACTCGCTGGAAGTTTTCCTGTGAACGAGTTGTTGTAGAGCTCGAGCTGCCATAGGTTCACTAGGTTCCCTATCTCTGCTGGAATCTCTCCAGTCATGTTATTGTCGGCAAGCTCCAAGTTGATGAGCCCTGTGAGAGTTCCAATCCCAACTGGGATTGTTCCTTGGATGTTGCAATTAGAGAGGTAAAGCCAATCCAGATTGGTGAGCTGAACGACATCGTTTGAAATTGGACTAGGACTCAAAGGGTTGTCTCCGAGGCTCAGTCGGATAAGACCCTTCATGTTTAGAAGCGAATTCCATGGGAAAGTGCCAGAGAATCCACTATTGTTCAGGTGAAGATATTTCAATTCGCTGAGAGACGATATCTCTGGAATAGGGCCAGTGAAGAAATTGTTTGCCAAGTCCAAGTAGTGCAATTTCACGCATTTGTTCAAGTCCTGCGTGATCGGACCATGCAAGAGGTTGAACCCAAAGGAGAGCTTTTCCAGCGATTGGAGCTGGCATATGTAATCCAGAGGAAGAGTCCCCGTCAAGTTTTGGTTCGAAAGCTCGATTTCTCTAACGAAACCGCCTGAGTTGCAGGTGATTCCGGTGAAATGGCAAATGGAATATTTGGTGGGTTCCCATGTGCTGAAGACACCAGTGTTTGATTGTTGGAGCGTGGATTTTAGTTTCGTGAGAATCTGAAGTTCGTTGGATCGGACACTGAAGAGAAGGGACAGAAAGGAAAGGAGACACAGTTGGGCCGACGACATGTCGTCTGATGGATGGGATGGTCTTGCTAAATCTTTTGTGGGTCCCTCTATTTAAATAGTGCCATTTTAATTTTCTAGATTTACGGGAAGCCACATGTTTTTAAATCCATACTATTTAAGAAAGTCAATTCTTACTAGAATGGCGGGAAGCCCCACATTTTATTTTAAGAAATGCTTGGTTGTACATTCTCATCTCACTCTTATTTCACAGTTATCTACGTAGATCAATAATGTTGTTAGAAAAATCAGGGTTCCACTACACTTTCTCTCTATCTCTCATATTATTGGTCCACGTAAATAATGGTGAGATAGGAGTGGGATAAAAGTGTACAACCAAGCATTTCTCATTTATTTTAGTTTTTCCTTTTTTCGAGCTCCATGGTTGGAAAAAGACAAATCCACAAAACTGTTAAGGAAAATGCTACACTCACACCCAAAATCCCACACCTATTTTTTACACCTTGGTTTGGCATTTCCACGTTAGATTTTTTTTTTTTTTTTTTCGTTTTCTTCATTCAAAACAAACGTTATTCTCTCTCTCTGAATAAAAAAAAAAACGTTCTCTCTCTCTCTCTCTCTCTCTCTCTCTCTCTCCCCTTGATCCATCTCTCTCGTTCTTCTTCTTCTCTCTCCGGCCGGCGACTGAAGCTCGGGACGATGGAATCTGGACAGCTGGCAATTGCGTCTCGGGATATGGACAATTGGGAGAGATGGAGAGAGTGCTGGGCGACAGGATCTGGACGGTCGTTCTAGCCGTCCTTTCCTTGGCCAGAAAGGCCGGATCTCGACCGGCTGGCGGGGATCTAGTCATTCTCAACCAGAAAGGCTGAATCCCGATCAGCCGGCCAGGATTTGGTTCCCCGACCAGAACGATCAGATTCCGGCCTATTGGCCGGGGAACGAGTCGTCGAGTGGTTCGGGATGGGCTGTTTCAGGGTGTTTATTTTTTTTTACCTTTTTTTTTTTTTTTTTTTAACTCAGCCATTCAGGGGTGTCTTTCTTTGAAAAGAAGAAAAGGAAATAAAAACTAAAAAGAAAAAAACTGACATGGAAATGCCAAATCAGGGTGTAAAAACTGGGTGTGGGATTTTGGGTGTGAGTGTAGCAACTCCCAACTATTAAACGATGCATCACTTAATTAAAGCATTTGGATGTTGAAATGATCTGCAAAGGAGTCGGTTAATTTAAGTGAAAATGTAAAATTGTCTTAAAAAGATATAAAAAAAACATTTTATCTTTATTTTAATATTAAAAGGCTTCTATAGGATCCTTGTCTTTAATTAAAGGACAAAGAATCGCCCTCCTGATTGAGGGTATAAAAAGTATTTTTTAATTTATGTTTGAAAAAATATTTTGATATAATATGAAGGCCAGAATTTTTTATTTTTTGTTTTTAGAATCTACATTTAAAAGTTTTGTTGTTTTTAATCATTTGTTAGGTATGATTTTGAGAAAAATATGTGTTTTTAATTTAAAAAATGATTAAGTGTTTTCAAAATCATTACCAAACAAGACTTTTTTTCTTTTTTTTTTTTAATTTATTATTATTATTATTATTATTATTATTGTGTTTGCCCTTATGAATCCTTGAACCATACCCTTGCTTTTTTTCTTCTTCTTTATTTTTTATTTTTTTATTTATTTTTGCCCAAGAAAGTAATGCTACTCATTTATCGTACCGATTAACAAATTGTGTTTAAAAGTGGTTTATTTTTTAAGAGATTGACGTCAATCAAAATATAAAATAAATGTGAAAAATAACATTGCTCATGCCCAAAAAGAATATAGGCTAACTACATATTATTGGCCAGGGATCATAGCCCCTCTTGGTTTCTAAATATTTTTCTTAACATTTCTTTTATTAAGTCTTCGTTTATTTTGGCATAAAAATTTTTCTGTCGTAAAATATTTTAAGGAAAATCATTTTTCAAGAAAAATGTTTTCTGCATAAAACATTTTTTGGTGTTTGATGCGTACAGAAAATCAAAGATATTTTTAATATTTTCATTCAATCATATTAACCTATAAAAATAAATTTTTATTCATAACGTCAAAATATTAATATAAAATAATGTTTGGGGGTGGTCCAAGGGTGTCTTGGTGGTGGTTTGGAGGTGGCTCAACGGTAGTTTGAGGGTTTCTCGATGATGGTCTGGCGTGGCTCGTTGGTGGTTCGGGGGTTGCTCGGTGGTGGTCCGAGGTGGCTCAATGATAGTCCGGGGTGGCTCAATGGTGGTCCAGGGTAGCTTAGTGGTGGTCCAGCGTGGCATAGTGGTGGTCCAGGGGTGACTCGGTTGTGGTCTAAGGGTGGCTCGATGATGGTCCGGAGTGGCTTAAAGGTGGTTCGGAGGTTGCCCAAAAGTGGTCTGAGGGTGGCTCGGTGATAGTTCAAGGGTAGCTCCACGGTGGCTTGGTGATGGTCTGGGGTGGTTCGAGGTTGGCTGAGTGATGGTCTGGGGGTGACTCAGCAGTGTTCCGAGTGTGGCTTGGTGATGGTTCAAGGTGGCTCGGTGATGGTCCAGGGTGGCTCAATGGTGGTCTGGCGGTGGTCCAGCAGTAGCCGAGGGTAGCTCAGTGATGGTTCGAGGTGGTTTGGTGGTGACCCAACGGTAGCTCGGGTTTATCTTGGTGGTGGTCCAGCTGTTTAAGTAGGAAAAACTCAAACTTAAAAAATTATTTACGAAATTTAAAAATGTAAATAATTTTTTGAAACTAAATAAGCTTTTTTGGTCAAACCGAAATATTTTCGGTGGTACCAAACACTGAAAAATACGGAAAATATTTTTCAGAAAAATATTTTACGCCGGAACAAACAGAGCATTAGGTGGATTTTCTTTTTTTTTAAAAAAAACTAATGTTTAATTAAATTATTTAAATTTTATTATCTCATCTACAATAAAATAAAAATATATTAAAATCCTGTAAATATTGAAATAATACAATTTGAATTTTTAATTAAAAATTTAAAAGCTCTACCATAAAACTATTGAAAAAACTTGACGACTGAGAGTACCTTGTACTCAAAACATTGAGGAAAGATAAATGTTATTCTTCATACTACAATCACATTACGGTAACGTGTCATGAGCTAATAGCCTTTAAATAAATCCTTAAAAAAAAAAAAATAAAGTTAGAAGAAGAAGAAGATGAAGAAAGGAAATACAATGAGAAAACATCTTATCCAAAATGGAGAAAAATTAGGCAGAGAATTGCCAACAAGGCTTGAACAATTGTCGGGGGTGTACAACTGATTGTGGTTGAAGTTATTTCCTCATAATCTTAACTGCAACCGGAGTATCCAATTATTCGTTTTAAAATAACCGCAACCGCAACCAAGATTATTAGCAATCGACGGTTATCCAGTTATTAAAAATCAGTTATTAACCAGTAACCGAATTTCATAAATTATTGATTTTTTTTTTTTTTTTGAAATTCAACAATTCAATATTCAATGCTCAATACTACTGGACATGCATAATTTTATTCATCATTCACCATCCATTCATGATTTTATTCATTCAATACTTCTGAATGTGCACAACCGCCAATTGTAGACAAGAAACAATTGTATCTTAAACTTAAAATCAAGTCTAAATGTAGATAATGAACAATTGAACATAGCCTTATTTTTCAATGAACTCACAATCAAATTCATAAATAAAATAAAATAATTACAAATAAAATGAAACAAACAATCAACATTTTGTACTGCCTTTATTGCAATTAACTCATAAATATATTGAGGTTGTAGCTGCTGCCATTATTGCCAGCCAAGCTATGATATCTGGGGCATTTGCCATTCTCGCCTTTCTCAATGCATACGGTAATTAATTAAGCTCAAAAAATTTTATACCAAACTATAATTAATTGTACGGCGTGAAATAAGAAAATAAAAGGAGTAATTACCTTTTTCCCCATCAACTACTGGCCATTGTCAACATGCCCCCATGAACTGATACTTTGACCAAAGGAGAGCATCCAACTACCAACTTTACATACTTTGCCCCCCTCAGTCAGGGAATCCCGTTAACTTGGACGGAATATTTCATTTTTGGGCGTTAATTTTGGTTTAAAAACCAAAATGCCTTCCAACAGTAATTAATAAAAAAAATATTAAAATTAATATGTTTAAAAAAGTTGAGGGCATTTATGTCATTTTTGAATTTGAGTTAGGGTATTTAAGTCTTTTTACGAATTAAACTGACGGAATGGGGCAAAGTATGTAAAGTTGGTAGTTGGATGCTCTCTTTTGGTCGATGTGTCAGTTCATGGGGCCATGTTGACAATGGATGGTAGTTGATGGGGAAAAAAAGTAATTACCCCAAAATAAAAAGAAAAACAGAGAATTGGGTTTTAATTATTTCCATTTAACATTTTTAATATATATATATAAAAACGAGTACCAGTAACCGCAATTGATTTAGGCAATTATCTGATCGCGATTATTTTTGATTATCCGGTTAGTTGTTATTGGCGGCTATTAATGATTATTGGTTATTAGCGATTAATAACCGCATCACTTATACATTCCTAAATACAGCTATCTAAGAGTACTCCTATTTATTTATTTTTGGGAAAAATATATATTAGCCCCCCAAACTACCACCATTTCTCCAGATGGCACCCCGAACTACCAACACTTGCACTCTGACCCCCCAAACTACCACTTTATGATTTTTTGGCCCCATCCGTCTATTTATACCGTTAATTCTAACAGAAATTGGCCAAAAATCCGAAAATACCCCTCCCTTAACCGTGAGAATTTCAAAATGTAGGAAGGGTATTTTTCGGAATTCTGTTTAGAATTGACGGCATAAATGGACAGATGGGGCCAAAAAATCAGAAAGTAGTAATTTGGGGGGCCAGAATCTAAGCATTGGTAGTTTTGGGGGCCATCCAGAAAAAGGATGGTAGTTTGGGGGGCTAATATATATTTTTCCCTTTATTTTTTTACTTGGTGAGCTACACAAACATATGCTCCATAGGATTGCAATTAGGTACAATTAACTGCTACATACAATGTAAGTAAATAATGTGAGAGGATAGATGGGTTTCACATTTGCTCAGACACCTATTCAAAGTTGTGCAAGCACCCGCTCATGCAAACCGAGCATGTGTGGGACAATTAATTACACCCAATCAAATTGGTATTAGGATCTTCTCTAGTTCAAATGAATTGGAAAGTATCAAATTCTTTATAGTATTAGGGTATTTTTGTTTAAAAAAAGTGAAAAGAGAAAAATACTCGTATATTATAAGGAACTGAATACAACTAAAGAGGATCCGTATCCATCGTATTGCCAACATAAAAACAAAAGAAATTGTGTCCAATTTAAATCCCTTTTTTTTTCTAAGAGCTACTATGGAAGTTCCAATACTTTAGAAAATGAGAAAGGCAAGCACAAAGAACAAAGATGATGGCCCTGGAGATTAAACAAAATAATATAAGTTGTAGTCTTAAAGAACAGTAAGAACACCAGTGATCCACATGCTGACATGCTGCACACTCAAAAGTATCTTCTGGCCATTTTGTTTGTTTTGCTCAAAAAAAAAAAGAAAAAAAGAAAAAGGAACACACATAAAATTAAATTAAAAAAATTGCAAAATTCACCTTTAAACAAATATCTCTCTAGAATTTAAAAAGTGTCAAACAATCCCTATGATATGCTTATGTAACAAATAAATTGCTCTATACAAATTAAGGCCATTTTTCCCTTGGAAATTATTTTAAAATTACATATTTATCTTCAAAAATTATATAAAAATAAATAAAGGCATTGGGGTGGTCAACACTCTCAGTCTCTCAACTTGGGTAGAGACAAGGGGAGGCCAACCACCCTCACCTCAAGAAGTGATTTCTAAAGACCTATTTATCAATTAAAAAAAGAAAAAGGATCCTAGTCATTAATTGTCCCTGTGTCATCATCTCTCTCCCTACCTTCTAGAAAAACAAAACAAAAACACGTGCGCTGGGTTTGTTTTTATTAATTGGTACACTGACTTTAGGGCACAATGTTTGTGAAAGATCAAAAGTCTTTCTAGTGCAGGTTGTGTCACAATCCAGTATTGACCAGTCTTCTCCAATCAATTTTGCAATCACAAAGAACAAAAATTAAAAAGTACTTTCAACACCTCTTATCCCTAACCTAATCTTTCCAACACACACTTTCCTTTGGTCTCTCCCCTTTCCCCCTTTTTTTTTTTCATCTAAAAGGGAGCTTTAGTAAAAGAAATATAAAGCAGTGAAGGCAATTCATTTCTTTTCCTAGCCTTTAAGGGAGAAAAGGGGGTGATGTTCAACAAAAGTTGTTTATCAACTCTCTTATTGCCTATGGTACTTAGAGCATTACATCATTGTTCGAGACATGTAATGCATCAAAATTGTTGAGCGTCTTTATCCGGATCTTTATCCGCATAATGGTGAATTGAGGTTCTTTGCAACTTCAAGGAATTATATGGGCCTATAATTCATTTCTTCCATTCATGCCGTTTATTTTAAATGAACGGTCTGAATTGAATTATATAAGCATTAAAAAAAAATTAAAAATTAATGGAGGACCAGACTACTCTTTATGGCGGTTAGCTTGATGATCCTATTACCGTTGAAGAAGTGGTTAGCCGTTTTAAAGAGATGCTTGGAGTTAAGAGGGTAGTTGGCCATCCTATAGTTAGATTGGCTTGGGGGTGATGGACCACCCTCTAAAGCCTTATTTTTTGGATGACCAACCACTTCTTACCTATTGAGGGGGTGGTCGGCTACCCGTATAAGTAGCTTGGAGATGATAAACCACCCCTTAAAACCTTTTTCTTTGATTGACTGGCCACCCCAAGCCAAATATGAGGGTGGTGGCCAACTACCTTAAATGGTGGCCGGCCTGATTATCCCTTAAATTCTTTTATTTTTTTATCCTCAGTTTAAGTGCTTACATGGCTTAATTTTGGCCGTTCAACAAACATGCGTCATGAGCCATTCTTCAATTTTATTGGATAATTGTATTAAAGATATATGAGAATTTTTAATTCTTACTCTAATTATATGTTCTTTCGAATAGACTTAGCACGATTTTATTGGTCTTGCATGAAGAAAATGTCAACGGACACTTGAACCGTTAAAAACTTGATAGAATGATATAATATTTAGGAAAAAAAAAAAGTACTTTAGCCCATTGAACTACCACTACATTTTCATTTACGCTTCTAAATTTTAAAAAGTGATATTAGTGCCTGCATTTTACTACCACATGTCAAAAATTAAACAGTTTTTGATTTTTCTCCCCACAATACCCTTAAACTTTTTTCTTTTTTTTTTATTTAAAAAAAAATGCCATTTGAAACTTATGAAAATTATTTAAAAATTAAACAAAAAAAAGGATAAAACCTAAAAATACTGAAAAAGGGGTGGCCCTTTTCATATTAACCCCCTTAATTTTTTTTTCTTTTTCTTTTCAAATAGTTATTTTTTATTTTTTAATAATGCCAAGGGTGTTTTGGGAATAAAAAAACCAAAAGTGTCTAGTTTGACACGCGGTACTAGTTTAGGAGACCCGATGTCACTTTTTAAAGTTTAGAGATATAAATAAAAATGTGGTGATAATTAAGGGGCTAAAATACATTTTCCTCTCATATTTATCAAATGATCAAAACTTAATTCCTTAACTGTCAAAATTACAAATTAAATCCTTATATGTTATGATGCCAAAAATTAGAGGGTACGTATGTGATCAGGGGCAAAACTAGCTAATAGCTTGGAGAGCCAAAAAAAAAAAAAAAAAAAAAAAAAAAAAAAATCCTAAAAATGTATATATAATTTTTTTTTTTTAAAAAAAAATACCCCGCACAAATTATTTATGAAATTTAGTCCGCCCCTGTATGGGACAATTTTCCTCTTTCAACACCAGCGAGTGTACCCAACCAGGTGAGCCCTTCGCCTGGGTGCTACTGGATTTGATTATCCGTACATTTGTCGAAGCCCAATCAAATGGGCCCAAAAAGATGGGCCCAAAGTTTAATATATGTTAATGTTTCGAGCCCAGCAAGGGTCGATCAGGATTCAGGAATAGAGATGGATACGCTATTCATAAACTTGGGCTTCCATTGATGAATTCATCTGCTCACTCTGATGGCCTTTGGATATTATTCCAACATTTGTACAAGCTAATCTCCCAATTTTTATTTTTATTTTTAAAAAAAACTATGTGGTAAGTCGGCCCAAAAAGATTTATAATATAATACTCTGTTATTTTGGCTGGATTAAAGATAAAGTTAATTACTTGTTCAAATTTTTTTTTTTTTTGGGCAAAACAAAACTAAAGAATTGTTACTTATTCAGATGTTTGCCAAAAAATAACTTTCTGGAATGCATTTAAGTAAGTTTGTATTTTTCTTTTCGTTTAATTTGTGCACAGACTTCTACCAACATACAGGAAAATAATTTATTTTAGCTACATAAGATAAAATAATTTATTAAAACAATAATTATGCCCTAAAAAATCCGAATTCCATGCCTAATTAATCCCTATCCATAGGGTGAGTTGGGGTCTGCGGATGCCCCCCTCGCAGGTTTAAAAGATGGGCAAAAGAATGAAACCAAACATTTCTCCAAAAAAATCTATCGTGTATGCACTCACTTGGCCCCTTTTTTTCTTTTTCTTTTTCTTTTTTTTTTTAAAAAAAAATTTGTTTCATTAGTAGAAAAAAAAAACTTAAATTTCAAACTCGGTGAATATTGCGTAGGGGTGGCAAAATATCCGATTACCACCTACTGACTTTAACCAAACCGTCATTGACCGCTTACCACCTCTACCTACTTCCAATGGTCAGTTAGTCGAAATAAAAAATTTATACCGATGTCAATTTGGTTTGATTAATCGATATAGGTGTTGTTTCGCTGGTTAATCGAACTGAATCGAAGCATGGGAGACAACGTCGTTTTACTTAGTAGATGTGTTGATTTTGGGTTAAAGTTGATGATACGATGAAGACCTAAAAAAAAAAAAAATTAGTTAAATGGGCCTTATTAGTTTTTTGATTTTTGGCTTTACTTGTTTACCCAAAAAAAAAAACTATGTGGGCCCCCAAAAAAGCCCATTTTGGCTTATAATAATAGGCTTGGTGCAATATAAAACGTATACGGAGTTAATTAATAAACAAATTTTCCCCCTTCTTATGTTCTTCATCAAAAGCACAATGGAGTGGTGGCTTTAATATATATATATATATATATATATTTGTGAAGAGCTTTTCCTAATATGTCTTGATTTTCCACCAAGTAAAGGATAAGGTGTGGTGAGTGGTGAGGGATCGGTGTCTTTTTTCTGATACGCAGGCCAGCCGGCCTGCATGTTTGGTGTTTGGTTCCTGAGAATCTGTTACCATGTTGTCAGCAGACACGTCAACATCCAACCGCTTTGTGAGATGCAATATAAACAACGTTGCCAATGGGCTCATGTTGGATCAGACATATATATCATCTCTTGCAGCCGTATATATAGTTCGGACGGTTACGACGGTGCACATGCAATATATATCATGCATGGATATTATAGGGTTTTACTTTTACATGCATGATGATGCATCGAATCATCTGACTACTTCAAAGGTCACTATCCTTAAAACCCCCAAGTTGGTTTAAAGAATTGACCTTTAAACCCAAGGTGGACCATCCACGTTGGCATCTCATTTGGAAGTAGTGATGGCATATATATACCTTCATGCTGTCATGCATCATGCATGGAGATTAAACTGATCAGCTCATCTGTATTTAAAGAATTTCTTACTGCATTCACAGCAGATATTTAACTAAAATTTAGCTAAAAATACTTTCTTTCTTCTTTTTTTTACATTCTACTCATCATTTTAACTATTTAATTTACTAGTTTTTCATTTAAAATATTCTTTATTTATCTACTTTAACTATTCCCAATGAAGAAATAGAATCAAATTGATTTTCTTTTTCATTAATATAAATAATTATACATTATTGAGCTACACAGTGCACAATAAATTTGCTGAGCACTAATAACAGCTTAAACAAATCATTAGCTATTTTATTAGCTGGATGTTGAACTTTTTTGAAAACTTTTTGTTACATTTAGCCCAATGTGATGGTCATATTTTTGGGCTTTCTATATGTGCTAATCCAACATGTATGAAGCAAGTATGTCCATATAAGAAGATCACATGTCTTCAACAATACATTAGCTTACTAAATATATCTCTAGAGGGAAATGAACATTTCCATTTTAAAAGAAATTAAGAGGGTCCATTTTATGATTCAAATTTTGGAGGGTCCGTAGTCCGTACACATCATTTAAACCGGCCGGTATCAAATCATTTAAAATTTTTAATAGCGTAGCAACATATATGTCATTAAATCTGTAAAATCTAATCTAAATTATGAAATGAATCATTTATACTTTCATGGCTTTCACATAAATGAAACTATATATAAATGGGGATTAATTTGCATTTATTTTGTTGAGAATGTTCAATTAATTTAGATTGAAGCACGTGATTAACATGGGAAATGAAAGATTAATTACGACAATGTTACTTAGATATTACCCTTTGTTTTGATTTGATAGGGAATCTAATAATTAACCCCAAAACTTGAATTAGAAAAGAAAAAGAAAAAGGGCTAGCTATTATAGCATGGCCATGAATTAATCATGATCCTGCCCAAACCAGCACATGAACAAGAAAGCGCTCTCGCAATTTGCTTTTTGTATGATTATGAGCAGTGCAAATCACGACACACCGACCGATAACACACGTAATCCCATTAACAGTACTGACAGATGCCACCATGAACGACAATGAAAGCAACCTTGGCACACTTGTCCAATAAGCATTCGCACTTTACAACCTTTCATTTTCCTAACACCGCCCCCCAACCGAGGAAATAAAAGAAAAGGAATGAAAAAACTCCGGTTAAGAGTTAAAGAGAATTCACAATAGTTTCTTTTTCATAATTATTTTTATAAAAAAGTACATATATTTTAATTAAATTATCAATTAATTATTAATATCTCTTTTAAATTCTTAATTCGTTAACGTCTCCCCTTCAAATTACTAAAACATGTTAATGTTATTCATAAAACCAACAAAAGAAGAAAAATGATCTTATAAATTGAAAAAAATAACCTAAATAACTAAAAAAAAAAAAAAAAATTAAAGAAAAAACGATTGTTTTTTTAAAATGAAAAAGAACGTTAAATTTTTTTAAAAAAAGGAAAAAAAAATGAAAATTATATAAAAATAAAAAATAAAATAAAAAGTTTTAGTTTTTTTTAATAGATTTTTGTTATTTTAGATTTTTTAATAGTTTTTTTAGTTTTTTTTTTTATTTTTTAAATATTAATATTTTTGTCAGGGACATTAACATTTTTCAGTAGTTTAGGAAGGAAGATTGACACAATTGGTAGTTTGGGGGGACATTGACAATGAGGTGGTAATTTGAAGGGGTCATGTGTACTTTTCCCTAATTATTTTAATTCTCAAAATCTATTTTAAGGGTTTTAACTAGTCATTTTTTTAAACCATCAAACAACAAACTCTTTAAATGTTTATCTACTTTAAATAAATATTATTTTTTAATCATTTATAACAACATTATCACATGGAGCAGTTTTTATTTATTTAAAAAAAAAAGGGAGAACATTGGCAATGTTTACAAAAAAGAATTATTAAAAAAATTATAACATTGTCTTTTTGGCTCTTTAAATCTAAAGAGAAATTTTGACAAATGTTAAACTTAACATTTGCTAAAAAATATTATTTGGGCATTTTTGTTGTTTTTGTTAAAAATGTAGAAAAAAATCTAAATATAAAGAGTCTATTATGAGTGTTTTAATACTTGATATCAAAATTAAGATCATATACAATTATTTGTCTAAATTTGATAGAATTCGAATAGGTGATTGTGAGAGACCACTTATGAAATTCATTGACCCAACAAAAATTGGGCTGTTCAACCACTTATATAGTCAGGTTTATCCTATAAATAGTCTCTCACGATCACCTACTCTAATTTACTACTTGATTAATCGCATACTCAATAATAATTTAAAAAGTTACTTTATTATTTAATAAATATTTATATTACATGTAAAATTAGTCTGGATTATATAAGTTAGACATGCATCGGAAAATATTCACTAACAGAAAAACTCCCGCAATCTTAGTAGGAGATTGGAAGAAATCCCGACCCCATTTCCAAACAGCATGTAACACGCCAACTACGTGTCCATTTGATAATAATAAAAAATAAATAAAATAAAAAGCTTGTAGGACTAAAATATTTATAATTTGGGGTGTTAAAGAATATTGAGTGAAAATATCAACCCATATATTTCCATTCATAATTTGGCAGCAAATGGGTTTTATCCGCAAATTCTTGTTTAGATAAGGGCAGTTTCTCGTTTATAACAAACAAGCTTCAAACACTTGTTTGCAGGTGTGCCAGAGCGCAGTTCGGCAGAAGCCGCCAATTTCTGAGTCTCCCGCTCTTCTTTTCGATTCTCAACACAATTTATGAAACGGTTGGAGTAAAAGAATCGAATCAAAAGTAGAAAAAAAAAATAAAAAAAAATTGGAGGGAGGAAAATGGCGATCCCTGAAGCGGAGCGCCACCGTGTCAGGTTTCGGCCGGGGATCGAACCTAAGGTTCCGTTGAGGCGGCTACTGCGGGTGGCTTCGGTGGCGTGCGGGATTCAGTTCGGGTGGGCGCTGCAGCTCTCGCTGCTGACGCCGTACGTGCAGGAGCTGGGGATCCCGCACGCCTGGGCCAGCGTGATATGGCTGTGCGGGCCGCTCTCGGGGCTCGTGGTGCAACCTCTGGTCGGTCACATGAGCGACCGCTGCACCAGCCGCTTCGGCCGCCGGAGGCCGTTCATACTCGCCGGGGCGGTGTCGATCTCCGTCTCCGTCCTTATTATCGGATACTCGGCGGACATCGGTTGGCTTCTCGGCGACCGTGGCTCGTTCAGGCCCAGGGCCGTGGCTGCGTTCGTGTTCGGCTTTTGGATTCTCGACGTCGCCAATAACATGACTCAGGGTCCTTGTAGAGCTTTGCTCGCCGATCTCACTGGTAATCCTCCATTGCCTTTTCTGCTATTATATGTTTTTCTATTTAATTTAAGCGTTGCGAGAATGCAATAGATTCTTCAATGGCAAATCAAACTTGATTGACGTTAATTTATTAGTGTCCTTCAAACTAGTTTATTCCGATAAAAAAGGAAACTGTTGAATGGAGGATTATGTTTCTTTGAAATGTTAATTTTGGTCGTTATTTATTTATTTGTTGGTTCCGTGCAGTTGCAGCGGAGATGAGATGATGGGGATTGTTAATTATTGATATATTTTGCCGTCTTAGCATTTAAATGGATTAGGATTCATCAGTTAATGATCTCTTTTGTGGAACTAGAAGTACTAAAAATTTCCTTGAATAGACTTGGTCGACCATTAATTAGTACGGGGGAAGAATCTCTGAATGTTTCACATGTTGATGGAGGGCATGAAAAGCAAATGGATTAGTACTCAATTCAATCAAAATTGTAGCAAATTGGATTGGAGCTCATTAAATGATGTAAGGGCCGTGGAGGGTTATAGTTATACCCAGGTTTCACTGTTGAATTCCGCATAAAATCGATATCCTAAGTTTCTTGCCACAGATTATTCTTGCAATCTACCCAGCAGACTGTAGAGCACCGCATATTTCGTCAAAATGAAATATGCCTATTGAGAAAGGAGAGAGACATGAAGATAAGTATTGCTGAAAGTTTTGTATGAGAACCATAGTGAGATATATATAATAGAACCTGTCCTTCTTAAATGTTTTTTGTGTAAAAAATATTCCCAAATTAAAAAGGTAATGGTGTGTGGAACATCGTTCATTCTTTTGAGAAACACCAGTTACTACTTAGTACCTACACTTGCATGTGCAACATATGTAAAAGATTAAATTTTGTCAAAAGATAAAAACTTATGTAAACAAACTACAAGTTGACATATGTCTTGTGCTAAATATCTGTCATGCTAGGAAAGGATCATCGAAGGACTCGAGTGGCAAATGCGTATTTCTCTTTGTTTATGGCTGTTGGCAATGTTCTTGGCTTCGCCACTGGATCATATAGTGGCTGGTTCAAAATTTTTCCATTTACTCATACCACTGCATGCAATGTAAACTGTGCAAATCTCAAGTCTGCTTTCCTTATCGACATTGTGTTCATTGCAATTACTACATATGTAAGCATATCAGCAGCTCAGGAATTGCCTCTTGGTTCGAGTGTGAGATCCACACCCTTTGTCGAAGATGGGCCAGGAACGTCAAGTCATGCTGAAGAAGCCTTCCTTTGGGAACTGTTTGGGACTTTTAGTTATTTTTCAGGGTCTATATGGGTAATCCTGTTTGTTACTGCTTTGACCTGGATTGGATGGTTTCCATTTCTTCTTTTTGATACTGACTGGATGGGTCGAGAGATTTATGGTGGCAAACCTAATGAAGGGCAGAATTATAGTACTGGAGTTAGAATGGGCGCGCTTGGTCTGATGTTGAATTCAGTTGTTCTTGGAATAACTTCGGTGCTCATGGAGAAGCTCTGCAGTAAGTTGGGGGCCGGTTTTGTGTGGGGGATTTCAAATATCCTCATGGCTCTCTGCTTTCTTGCAATGCTAGTAATTACCTATGTGGCGAAAAGTTATAGCTATGCAGGCCATGCTCTACCTCCCGATGGCATTGTAATTGCTGCATTGCTGATTTTTGCAATTCTTGGCATTCCTTTGGCGGTAAGTCATGCAGTTCTCTCCTCTAAAAGGAATACCGGCTTTCTATTTTTTTTTCTCCTACTCATTCATACTCAAATGAAGGGCGAATAGGAGTCCAACTTCTATTTTGTGTGCATTGTGAATTTATGCCGTCATCGCCTACGCATGCAGAGGGCCTTAATCACATGTTGCTGTATTCTTCAGCTAAAATATGACCGATATGATCCCTCCAGTATAGCCTTATCGTTGGGGCATCAAAGAACTATGCAAAATTTTCTGGAGCAGGGCCTTCAGACTGAATATTGCGTTTTTGGATAACATTCTTTGCCTTTTGCCTATGTGATCATAAGTTAGAACTGTCACATATATAGTTAACATGAGGATGACACTTGTATGCATTATGCGAGAGCTCAGTTTATGCATTGATTGTTAATTTTTTTTTTGTCTTGCAGATCACTTACAGTGTTCCATATGCCTTGATATCCACACGTATCGAGTCTTTGGGACTTGGCCAAGGTGACCATTTTTTTTTTTATGGCTACACTTACAAAAATTTTCTGGGAGATGTTTGCTGCTGGGCTGCTTATCTAAATAAATGGTTGGGTTCTTGCAGGATTATCAATGGGTGTCCTGAATCTGGCAATAGTGATCCCACAGGTATGGCTGCCCTTTCATTCCTTTATTATATGTGCATATCTGTCACTACTATACTAAATGGTAATCAATTCATATTCATGATAGATGTTTTTTTATACCAAGTTTTGGGATGAACGATAACTAACATGTTGTCCGACCTTTGATTGTCTGTTGAGATTCAATTTGAATCCTTGAAACCTTCATTCCATTCAAACCTTGAATCTCAAAAAGAGAAGGAAAATATTTTCCGTGAGTGACTTGGTGGTTGGTATTTTATTTCTCACACTAAGGTTCAAGGTTTGAATTGAATGGGGTTGTTAGACGTGTTGTGAGTTTGATACACATAGTTAGCCCACATTTGAGAGGTTTTTATTGCATGGGTGCTTGATATACATTGATTGCTTACTTTATGGTAAGTTAAGCTTTTGGGATTGATGGTTCTGTCATGGTACCCTATCCTTATTTGGCTAAAAGTTACCTGGTTAATTTCATGGAGACCTCATTTTGTTTAGTTTCTTTTACTTATGCACATGTAAGACTCAGAATTGATGAGTTTGATTAGAAATTAAGTGTTACGGTGGGTTACAAGAGGGGGAGAATGTTAGTGTTGGTATGTTTTGTGAGGTTGATATAAGTGTCCGTTTGATTTAGTGGTTTGAAAAAATAGCGATTTCAAAACGCAGTTAATGAAAACGCGATTTTTAAATACACAATTAAACATTTGGTTAATTCGTGGTTCAGCCTTTAAAATCTTTTAAAAAGCACTCCCTTACCTATGTTTTGAAAACGTGAATTTTTCCACGTTTTCAAATTGCCATTTTTTTCAAACGGGACACTTTCCACAATTTTGTTTAGAAATATTCTTTTGGCTTGCGAAATCGCGGGGCCAAAAGCATTCTTAGTATAAGCTTTCAAGGTAGATAGTAGAGCTAATGTATTATTGGAGTCTTGTTTTTGAAGTTCAGTTATCCTAGAACACTCATTTGATTTATTTTTTTTCTTCTGCATGTGCAAGGCCTTGGTCTTCAATTAATGAGCAGGCTTGCACGTTAGGGGGAGGGAGGGGGGTAAATGAGTAGGTGCTTGATATATATTGTTGACCCAATTTTTGAGTGTAAGCTTTTGAGATTGATGCTTTAACATGTTTTTAGAGTCTGATTTATTTGCTTGTTCTTGGACTCCCCAAAACAGGCCTATCTATACTTACATTTTTTTTTTGGTGGGGGGGGGGGGGGGGGGGGGGGGGGGGGCGGGGTTGGGGTTGTATGCCCCCTGGCTTTTGGAACCCTCCCTTCGTAGTGATGTATAACTTATTGCCCCCATTGTTTACACTGTCCCCTGTAAATTTTTGAATCTCTTCATAGTGAATTTAGTTTTTTACTAGTCCCATTATTTACGCATGAGCTCTTATGGGGGCTTTGTCCATAGCCTTTCCTTTTTGTGCATGTGTTTGTGTTTGTTTGTTTGTTGACTCCTCGTAATATAAATATAATCCCTCCCCATATTACAACCCATCTTTTAAGTTAGTTATGTTTGCTCGTGATAATTCAATTCAAACAAGTGAAGTCTTACTAGCCCAAAAATAAGTCAAAAGACTCAGATTCCTAATGACATGATGTGTTCAAAACTTTAAGCAAGCCAATGAAATGCAAACCACAGCTATGGTTTAACTCAAACTTGACAACAATTTTTTTTTTTTTTTGAAATATAAAATAAACAAAACAACATAAAAACAACGACAAGCATTAAGCATCAAGCTCCTCCCCCCAACCTAAAACTTACATTGTCTCTAATGTAACAAAATAAAGTAAAGAAGTAGAGATTAGGAAAAGTACATTGAAGTGATGAAAACAAACCAAACTTATTGCCTGCAAAAGTTAGAAAAACAAAACAAAAACACTAAACTAGGACACAGACATTTCGATTATAATGACAAATTGAGTTCATGTGTTTGGCAGATCTCGATAAATAGGATCCTCCAAATTACTAGACTCATCTATCGGCTCAAAATCTTCATGAAATGGTTTCAAATATTTTTCTTTAGAAACATTACCATGTTTTAAGTTTTCAATTTTGGGTGCTTTGACACTTGATGAATGAGTTTTAATGGGTGCATGCAAGTCCTCAAAACAAGAGTTACATCCATTAGTGTCCATCACTGGATCAACATCTAGAACAACATGAGCTTTTTCCAATTCTATATCATCACTCATGGGATTTAGTAAACATGCCTCTATAGGATCAGAAAACATAGAGCGAGAAAACTTATCTTCCACCAAGTTTTGGATCATGTCCACCTCAAGAATCTCCGCATCATCATCAATGCCAGGTTGTTTACAATTGTTGAAGATGTTCAACTCAACGGTCATATTTCCAAATGTAAGTTTCATGATTCCATTCCTGCAATTAATCAAAGCGTTAGAAGTAGCCAAAAATGGTCGTCCCAAAATGACAGGAACGTCAATGCTAGAGGGTGAAACAGGCTTTGTATCTAAAACAATGAAATCCACAGGAAAGTAAAATTTATCCACTTGCACCAAAACATCCTCTACTACCCCTCTTGGTATAACAACAGATCGGTCGGCAAGTTGAAGAACAACTTTGGTTTTAACTCTCCAAGGCCCAACTGCTCATAAACTGTGTAGGGTAGTAGATTTACACCATCTCCTAAATCCATTAATGCTTTATCAATCTTAGAATTGCCAATGATGCATGGGATAGTTGGTGATCTAGGATCTTTTTGCTTCAAATGCATTTTCTGTTGAATTATAACACTTGCTCTGTCAAAAATGTCTTGTGAACAAAAAGCTTTCGCTTTACCGTGCAAAGATTTTTCAAAAATTTTGCATATGAAGGAATTTGTTTGATGGCATCTAGCAAAGGAATGCTTATTTTCACTTGCTTGAACACTTCCAAAATATCTTGATTTTCTGTTCCCTTTTTAGGTGTAAGCAACCTTTGGGGAAATGGGGCAACATGCTTATACACTTTCTCCACAACATCTTCAACCTCACTAGGCTTGTCATCTTCCTTGGTTTCTAAATCTCCCTTAGGTGGTGAATTTTTTGTTGTGACCTCTTTTATTAATCACATTTCCACTCCTAAGGATAGTAACAGACTTGGCAAGTTCCACTTGAGTATTGTTGACTTCATTTACCCCAGCTCAAGTCCTTGGGTTAGGTTCAGGTTGGGCTGGAAACTTTTCTCTCTCTCTCACATTCAACTGAGACTCAATTCTACCAACTGCATTTTTCAACTCTTGAATATCTTGCCTGGTATCTTAGTTGATCTGAGATTGGCTTTGTATGAAGGCTTGCAATGTTTCCTCCAAGGTCTGCTTATGTGGTGGCACATAAGGAGCATGAGAAGAAGATCCTTGAAGTTCATTTGTAGATTGACCATTTCTCCAACTAAAATTCGGGTGATTCCGCCAATTAGGATTATACGTTTCAGAATAGGGTGAGCTGAATGGTCTTTGGTATGCATTGGCCGCATTGGCCTGTTCATGCAACACCTCTTTGAAAGCAAGGATTGTGGGACAATCCTTGGTCAAATGCACTTTAGCCTCACAAATCTCGCAACTAATCTCAATTGGTTTGGGACTCTTAGTCACACCCACTTTGCTCAACTCTATGGCCTCCACCTTCCTTGTCAATGTAGCAATACGAGCACTCATATCCTCATCTGCTTTAATGTGATATAAACCTCCCCTAGAATTGGGTTTAGGTTTTGCCTTATCAGTCCTTCTGTGGTGTCCCAGACTTGAGCATTTTGGGCCAAGAGATCAAAATAGTCCCAAGCTTCATCGGGTGCTTTGTTCATAAACTCACCATTACACATCATCTCCACAAATTGCCTCATGTTGGAAGTCAAACCATCATAAAAAAAACTTATCACCCGCCATGTTTTATTCCCATGATGTGGGCATGAGAGTAAAAGTTCTTTAAATCGTTCGCAGCATTGAAAAAATGTTTCATTTCTTTCATGGCAAAATTCATGATGTTCCTTCTCAATGTATTAGTCTTATGAGTCGGAAAAAACTTTTTCAAAAATTCCTTGGTCATCTCTTGCCATGTCCCTATTGTTCTAGGCCTTAGGGTGTGTAGCCAATATCTGGCTTTCTCAGTCAAAGAAAATGAGAACAATGTCAGCTTAACAACATCATCAAGATTACTAAGATGCATAGCACAAACCATATCAAATTCCTTGAGATGCATGTATGGGTTCTTAGAATCAAGCCCATGAAACTTAGGCAGCAATTGGACTACCTCAGGTTTAATGTCAAAATTTCCTGTATTGGCAGGGACTGCCATGCAGGAAGGGGTACTTGACCTAGTGGGTTGCAAATAGTCAAGGCTTTTGACAGGTTGGTCAGCTTGGTTTTCAAATTCATCCTCATGGTTACTCCCTTCATCATCAGCCATATCTATAGAATTATTAAGAAACTCTAGCTCAGGATTATGCAACTCTATAGGGAAAAATATCAAATTCTACCTTACTAAGCCTTTTTGTGTAATCGCGTTGTCAAACGCTCATACATAAAAAATTAAATCAATATGCTACAAAGTAGAACTATATCACCTGGAGACTTTATGATGCCTTCGCACTTTTCCAAAAATAAATCTCCCTTGAATTTCTCAGTTGTAATGATTAGAAAGTTGGTACCTGTTAAAAAAAATAAAACACAATTATTATTTATTTTTTTATTTTTTTAAAAAAGAAAACAAAATAAAATTAAAAATAATAATAATTAAACTTAGTGTCTTAAATGCATTCTCCCCGGCAACGGCGCCAAAAACTTGTTGGACCACAAAGGGTGCAAACCCAAGTGTAGGTTTTCGCAAGTAATAAATCACAGTAAGTCCGAGGTTGATCCACAAGGAATGATTAGACACGAGAGAATAATTTTTATTATTATGCAGAAAAGAAAAATAAAATAGGAATTTTGCTTTTGGTTTCCACTTGAAAGTGGAGCAAAGGAATATAATTTAAATTAAAAAGTAAACTATGAAACTAAAATAAATAAATTTGATTTGGAAGATAATATTGGAAAAGACTAGGGTTTCAAGGATCCACCTAGTATTTTATTACGTATTCATAAGACATAAAAAAAAAATATAAAATAGATCAAACATGGGTTGATTGAGAATTTGATTTAAAAAACATGAAACAATAAATTAAGCATTCCATATATTTTCTAATCATATCAAATCAAACAAAGTAAGCATTTGATATAAACAAAAATCATAAGGAATTAAAATAAACTTGTCTCATTAAATTACTCTCAAATAAAAATCATCCCCCAAATTTAATCATTCATCTATGAAAAACAAACAACATGATCTCAAGAACACATAATAAAAATACTAGGCTTCACCTCTAGCCCTAGCTAGAGGTTTAGCCACTCATGTTTATGAAAATAAATTCCATAATCAAAGTACTAAACATAAATTAAAAACAAAGAAAATAAAAATTCAAACTCTACGCCTCTATGCTCTTCTGTGCTCCTTTGCTCTTCTCTTCCTCTCCACACACTTTTTACAAGAGAAACAAAAAAATATATATAGTGCAGGAACTAGGGTATTCGGTGCTTCTCTCTTTGGAAAGAATCTGTCGCTGCCTCTTCTATCATGAAAATTCTGAATTTTAATTTGCGCTTCTACCCGTCCAAGTGCTGCCTTGTTATGGAAAAGAATTGTGTCTCTTTATTTGCTGCCAGATATTGCATGGATTCGGCTGCCAGATATAGAGAAAAGAATCATATCTTCACGTACACGGGTTTGGTGGCTTCTTAAGGAAAGAACTCGTTCCTCTAAATTTCTCGCACGGCTACAGCTCTGTCATGGAAATAAATCAGTGCTGCCTTTTCTCTTTTGGAGAATCGTGTAAGAAGAAACGTGTAAAACAACTTAATTAGGAAAGGGATCAACTCAACTTGGCCAGATTTGCATGGATGAAGACGTGTACTGCTTCCTTTGATTCTCTTGGATTTGTGTTGACTCGTGCTGTTGCTAAACATGGAAAGAAACGTATCTTCAATATTTGGTGCTGCAGACTTCAACAAAATGTGCATGTCTCGGTGGTCCATGTTTAGGTTAAGACAAAAAAAGAAAAATTATTCCTTGCATCTCTATGTCAAGACAAAATCTTTCCTTAATGGCAATTATTTTCTCTTCATTTATATTTTATTCTCCCCAATATTCCTTTCCTTTGTCAATCCACAAAAAATACCGCTATTTTCTCTCAATGACCTGCAAAACACCAAGACACTAAAACTAACTAAAAATATCAGAAAATAACAAAACTAAAGGTCTAGTAAATGCAAATTACAGGGTCTAAATACACAATATTTGGCGTCCATCAATGTTTGTTAGTTCTTAAACTCTCTTTCAAAATTAATAGATATGTGATTAGCATATCGAGTAATTTATAAACTTGGAAATACTATAGTTATTTAATAATTTATGTGAATACATATAGTACTCATTAATTTTATACTTATGCGACATTGACATGAAACTTGGGATATATTGCTTTGCCTCTTGATCATTATTCATCTTAGGATTTCTCACATTAATATATTGTCTTGCCTTCCATTGAAAAAATTTTTGGCTCACTAAATGTGAGGAAGGATGTTTGTGAGTCCCAAATTGGTTAGTTGTGGTTTTATGTAATAATTGGCCCGACTAGGTGGCAGAGCACCTTTTTTTAAAAAATAAAATAAAATTCTTTTTTTAAAAATTATTAGGTTTCAAGCTGATGTGGCATTATTGTACACGTGTCAACATTTTATTAGTCTTGTATGACTTTTTTTGTACACATGGCAAAAATTCAGGTAAGTTTTTAAATGGTAGATGGACAGAGGTATCAAATAGATAAACTTGGAAAGTACATGTATCAGTTTTGTTACTTTTTAAAACCTAGATGCCTTTTTGATAAAGAGCGAAACCACAAGTATCAATCATGCATTTAACCCAAAAACAAAACACAAAACAGTTTACAATAGCACAATTTTTATAAAACTTCACACCTTTTTTTTTTGATAAGTAAGAAGACTTTATTAATGAAAGCGTAAGGCGACCCTACGTACACAAGAAGTATATACAAGAACAACCAAAGCTAACCCGCAAAAACCCAATAGAACCAACAAAACCTAAACCCCCGAAATCGAAGAAAAACCCCAAAACAAACTACAATAGAACCCAAGTAAGATACTAAACAACCCACCACCCACCAAAGCATACAAACCTACATCATGTGTGCCTTGCCTTTCTTACTCCTAGAGGGATCTTTCGCAACACCATAATTGATGGAACTATGCAAATCAAGTAGCTCCCTTTTTCCCTTAAGACTTTTGGCGCCCAATCATCTTCTCCCGCTGAAAATATTCTTCACACACCTTCTTATAGGAAAATTTTGAAAAAACACTTGTTTATTTTTTCAGGTGTGAAGATTGACTTATTGCTTAAAAAGGAAAAAGAAATTAGAAAACATAGAGAGCTGGCCACATGACCACACCACCAAAAGGAGAAGACAAGGTGGCCGTGTGGCTACCCCAACATCACAAAGGTGGTTGCGCGAGTACCCCAACAGAATAAGTTTGCTGTGTTTTCAAAACACTTACCAAAGATAGCCCGACTTTTTGTGCAGCTAGTTCGGTTTGACGTGCTTTTTTGATTAGGGTCGTAAACGAACCGAGCTGAGCTGGGTATTGGAATTGCGGGCATGGCTTAGGAGCTTGAAAAACTCGAGTCGAGCTTTGAAAATGTGTTCAAGCTCGGCTCTTGAAGCCTCTAATCGAGCCCTAGTTTGTTAAAATATCACTTATTCTAAAAGCTTAAGTTGATAGGAAGAGGTAAAATTAATAACTTAATCAATACTTTAACACTTCCCCTCACGTGTGGGCTCAGACTTCCTTTTGATAGGTGATTCCTAACACGTGGAATATTTAATTGAAACGGGAGGTAAATGACGGAGTCAAGGTTCGAATTCAGAACCTTTTGCTTTGATACCATGTTAAAATACCACTTATTCTAAAAGTGTAAGCTGATAGGAAGATGTAAATTTAATCATTTAATCAATATTTTAACATAGTCGAGTACTTGACCGGCTTGGCTCAGGTATTTTTCTTTTTACTTCCATCCGTGCTGGAGCTCAATTATTTTTTTAAACTTAAATCTGATTCTCAACCAACCAAAGACTTAGCTGGTTAAGAAAAATAGACCAAATTTTACTTTTGGCTCATTTAAACTCCACGACTAATGGCACGTAGGGTGCACCTCATCGTGAGCTTTAAGAGAATGTGGCACCCTTTTCATAGATGTAGTGTGAGGGAATTGGGCTTGTTATTTTCAGTGTGAGACAAAACGAGATGGCTGGTTTGCATCTTCTCGTGCCTCATTGTTTGCTGGTTTCTCTACATGTCGTGTTGGAAGTAATACATCTGTCGATGTTTCTTCCAATCAGGTCATTAGGCTCAGCACGTATTCACTTAGTAGTTTCAAATTTTAAAGTTATTAAATGTACGTAAGATTTGTTTATTTTACATTTACAAAATTCATTTGAAGACTAGCGAATAAAAAATGGAGCATCAATCCTCTCGATCGAGTAATAGGTAAAAATGTAATTCCGCCACTTGGTTTTGTTTTCTAGTCTTATGTATATTCTGTCCGATGGGCAAATCAATCATTTGGGCATCTTTTATAACTTTAACACCCAATTTTTGGTCCATCCTTAATTTGGTGCCTTGTATTTGCTAACAGAGGTCTTAATTTAGTGCCTTGCATTTTGCTTGTTCTTTTTCATACATATTTACTTGGTATATATTATATATTAACGAACTAGTTAGTATGTTAAATTGTTAATACGAATATATATATATATATAGCATTCTTATTACTTAATAATTAATATACATATTTATATAACCTATTTTTATTAATATATGTTTGTGTGTGTACAAAGATATAAGAACGAGCTAATGAGTCGAGCCGAGCTTATACGAGCTATGTTTACGAACATTAGTTGACTCGAGCCAAGTTTATACGGGTCGTTTAATAATCGTTTGTAATTTTGTGTCATGAACGGTTCATATATTAAATGAACCAAGCTCGAACTGAGCTTATAAGAGCCGATCTCGAGCGGATTCACAAACGGACTAGTTCATTTACAGCCCTATTTATGATGGTGGTGTTTACCTGGATTGTTGGAGCCTTGTGGTGGCTGTGTGGAGACTGTGTGTGGATAATGACTACAGAAGTAAGAATGAGATGAGGGATTAGCTATTTGTTTTGGACATTTTTTGAAGGAGAAGGATAGTGTAGTGGTAGAGGGGGGGATAGTGGTGTGCAGGCTATGGTTGAGAAGGATAGTCTCTCTCTCTCTCTCTCTCTCTGCTTTTAATTTATTGATTTTATGGTGCTGAGTTGGGTGGATGTGTCATTTCAGCTTTATTCCTTTGATGGCATTATAAATTTAGGCCCCATAAGTCAATGCACTTATTTCTCCAGGTTTGTAGGTAGGGTGGCTATATGTTTTTTTCTGAAATTTATCGAGTGGGAGAACTGTAATTTTACCCCTTTATATGTTAGTGGAGAAAGAAAAAAGAAAGGGAAAGGTTAATTTCCTTTTAGATTTGAACATTCATTTTCGTAACTTATTGCATCTTTTTCATAAGTGGACACGTGAATTTTTTGCTTATAGGACTGATTCTTTTTCTGAGACTCCAGTTGAAAACATAAGGGTCACCAAAGATATATTGTCTACAGAAAACAGCTTTCATTCATTGGAGAGTTGAAATGTTAATGCCAAAGTAGTTAACTATGTGGAGTTTTGGGAGACTTCCCCAGACGAGTGAGTATTGTTAAAATGTAATATAACATTTGTTGCGTGAATTGTAGGAAACTAGGGCACTCACAAGTTTGTTCTAGTTTATTTTCATGAAATCGGACACCCCTTTTCATGCAAGCCAAGGTGGTTGTTTCTGAACCCTGATCTGTTCCATATCCAATAAAGAACCTCATTATATTCAGAACCACAAATTATCAAGGGCATGCTCACAAATAAAAGTTATTGAAATCAGAGGCCAACATATATTTTAACAATCAACCTTCTGGTAAGAAGTCTAAATAAGTTGCAAACATATGATGTTTGTGTTCTGATTTAAATAGAATATTTTAAACCCAGACTTATCTTTCCTCCAGAAGAATAGGGGTGCTGGAGTTCTGTTGAAGCTTGGCCTTTTACTCACACACAAACACACATATTTATATATATATATATATAAGTAAAGAAGTGATCTTGATTATAGAGATCTAGAACCATACCTATAACATAGAAGAAAAGCTCACTTTTATGTTGAATACATGCCTGAAATATCACTAAGAATAACTGCACCCTATAATACTTGCTACCTCGCTGAATTGTTATCTAGAAGCATGTTTACAGCAATTTGCTAGCTTGACCAACGCCAATATACAAAACACTTCCGGCTGGAATCATCTAAGATAAAAAGAGTCGGTACTTTAGGCATTTTGAAGAAGCAGGCTTAATTAGGCAGACATCAAAGTGTGAGCTCACTTAAGCATCATGCGGAGGGAGAAAAAGAATAGATTTTCATGTTTATGTTAGGCTGTTAGCTATCGAAAAACGATGTTAGAATAGATTTTCCCAATTGTGAGATATTACCACCTATAATTATGAGAACATTCATGTAGTTTATTACCCTATCTGAGAATATTGATGCAGTTAGGTCTCTTATTGTTAACTGTTGTTTATCTCTGCTGCTTATTCTTAATCTAATATCCTGGTCTCCTAGTGACTCGTGTAGTTCTGGGAATAAAAATTCTGTGGAAAAATGCCTTTGTTATAATTCTTAGTCAATCTTTTGTGTTTGAGAGTAGGTCGTGGTGTCCGTGGGAAGTGGACCATGGGATCAGCTATTTGGTGGGGGAAATGCTCCAGCCTTCGCTGTGGCAGCAGTTGCAGCCTTTGCTAGTGGACTTGTAGCCATCTTAGCGATTCCACGATCTGGTCCTCAGAAGCCCAGAGGCCTCACATGAGGTATCGTGTTGTATCTACTTTTTTCATGAGTTCTCTATCAAGTTAACCACTAGCCAGAATTTGTCAATAGATATTGTGACTTCTATCTATTAAATACAATTAATAATCTGAAATTCATTTGTCCAGGAATCTCTATCTCTCTCCCCCCCCCCCCCCCCTCTCAATATTTCATTTCATCTTTTTAAGATATTCAAATAAGTGGAAGGCCTAAAGTTTCTTCTCATTGGTTGTTGACATAGCAACTTAGAGTGGACAATAAGTCTGCTTTTTTTTCAAAATATTGGAATCTTTGAGAACTGTTTCTCATTTATAACTCAATGAAACCCTATGACAGTATGACTGAATGATAAATCCTGTTTAGAGTAGTGAGGAAGCTCCGGACTGAAGGCGTGAGGTCTCCATTTACAATGGGCACTGGTGGACATTCTACATATATAATTAACGGTGGAAAACAAGCCATTTTTGAAGCAATAACATCTCAGACATGCTTGAAAGCTGTCATCAAATGCTGCGTGAAGACAGGTTAGTTCCAATCAGTGGAGAATTTCTTCACCAAAAATCAGTCCCACTTAATGGAAAACGGTTGCTTTGTGGCTAATTGCCAGAGAAAAGTAGGTGATCGAAGCCTCAACTCTGGATTCCAAAGTTACTCTCAAGACTAATTCCTTACCAACCAAGATAAGTTGCCCTTAATTAGGAATTATTCCTCATGAAAATAAATTTTCTTTCAGGGCTTATTGTGCGATGATGGTTCGTTCAGTAACAATCTATTGGAATCTCATGCATTTTGTACACGATTTTTGTTGTATGAATATGAAGTGTGCTTGGTGGCCAACAATGAATATGAATTATGCTGATTGAAACCTTGATGTACACATCTTTTATGCTCTGGCTTTTTTTGCGGAAAGCTGGCCGGAATGATTTCTATGGCAGGTTTTATTTATCATTTCTCTCTTTTTCTTTAATTTCTTTTTTGTCTGCACTGCATCTAAACCTTGGAATAAATTCTCGTGTTCATTGCACATATCAGTATCAATAGGAGTCTGTATTTTTGCTTTGAATGCTCCCATCAAATCTTGCTACTAAGGCCTGTGATGCATTTGAAAAATATACTAGCCTGGGTACCAACATTTTGAATGAACACACGACAATCCAATCCGACGTGCCTTGCCAGTTGTCAACTTAATTAATTACTAATTGACTTGTCAACCATATACTCGCAAATATTTGCCGTCCAAATGTTTGCCGTGCAAACATCTGACACGTGTGGAGTTTGGAGAGAGAGAGAGAGAGAGAGGCAGAGAGATTTGTGGGTATCTCAGCTATAAGCCTTGGAGATTAAGCATCTTTACCTTTTTCTGGAAAGGGGAGGGGGAGGGATGGAATCTGCGAATTTGTTCGTGTTTCAAGGGGATCGATCAAGTATAATCTTCATTAACAGAAAAATTCTGACAGGTCTTGTCATTGTTGCAAATACTTTCCCCCCAAACATGCATTTTCCCGAGCTCCACTACAAATCTACAACTTGCAGGGGGGGGGGGGGGGGGGGGTAATATGATTTTGTGATTGACATGGGTAAAAGTGAATGGCATCACCACATGATAGATAAAAAGGGTTTGTCCATTTCTGTTCCTACAACAATCTGGTGGGGTCTCCCCCCAACTTGGATGCTAAATTCGAAAAGGCATTCAATTTCTTTGTCCATTGGAAAATTGTTAGGGTTCGTTTGGGTGTGCGAGTTTTTTGTATGAGAAAAAATTAAATAAAATCTGAGTAGAATTTGAATTAAGAAAATCAAACAATTGCTACCCAAACATGTTGTTAGGTTATGTTGCTTGAGACATAGCTTTCATGGCAGCAACTTATTGATCTAAACACACATGGACTCTGACATTGTGGGGAGGGAGGAATGGGTTTCAGGGAAGTAACTGATTCTTCGAATTAACTGCTCTTTGTTTTTAGAGACTGGCGATGGTAGGGCAAGGGTTTTTGTTGTCTTACATGGGCTCTGTTGTGCCAAAGGGGATACATATATTTCATGGTTCTAACTGGTGCACGTAATTTTCTCTTTCCCTCAGTGTTTGTTCCCTTTCTGCCGTCTGCCTCTTCTTCATACACCCATCTACTGTCATTTCTCCATTACCATCCATCGATCACTTAGTGGTCCCTTTCATCGACAGCACCTACCTCCATATACCCCATAAAGATAAACCTTTTTATTTATTGTAAATAAATCAATTCGAAAAGGTACAATTAATAAAGATCCACTAGATTTTTATTTTTATTTACTAACCCTCCCCCAAAACCCACCTGGTTTAACTAAACCAGCTGCCATGATTTCGTCCCACTTCCCAGCTCTCATGTTTTGTGATGCACGCAAACTGTTTGTTTGTTTGAATGGTTTTTATATGAGAGTTGGGGATCTTGGAAGATCTCTTAATGGATCGGAAAATCTCTCTGCCTTCTCAGTGCTACTTAATTCTCCACCAAATAGGTCATAAAAACAAAAGAGAGTGAAAACAGATGGGGCCTGGAAAGAAGGTAATTGTCACCTCAAACTGGGCAGCAGTTTAAGCGATCGATTCATGCAGTTTGGGTGTTTCTAAAGTGTGGGGTTTTTTTCTCACATGGGTTGTGGAAGAATGGAACATGCATGCTTGCCTTAGAACACGCAGACATTCAAACTTAGCAGCTGGCCTGTAGGCATTTTGTCAACACATGTACACACACACACAAAAGAAAGAAAAAAATATGCCAATATATATGCCCTTGTCACTTCACACAAGTAGGCGAATTTTGCTCATCGAACCCTTCCATCCACTTGACATCTAAAGATAAACTTCTTTATGGCTTTCTTCGTACAGAAACCAGAAAACCCAAAGATGGGTGTGTTCAGAAAGATTATCCACTACTTGAGCTCAAAAGTTGTTTAAATTTAAACCTAATAGAGAGTAAACGCACCCTCAAGTGACTGCAACCAAAAAAAAAAAAAAAAAAAAAAAGCACCCCATTATCATTTAAACAAACCAAACCAAACCACCTGATTTGGCGGTAACAAAAAACATTATCCTCACCAATCACCCCTCTTAGCCAGAGCTTTGTAAATTCTCTTGCTCTTTCTTTTATAAACTCCACCCATATTGAGAAATGAATATACAGTAGCCTGATAGTTTTAGAGAGAGAGAGAGAGAGAGAGAGAGAGAGGTCGGGCCCCCGTGGAAAAGCTATGGGTAATCAGATTTTTTTTTTTTGGATGAACGATTTTATATTAGAATTCTCTTTGATAAATTGACACGTTTCTGAGAACAAAAGGTAGGGCCTAATCCCGGCCATGTATATATATATGCGCTATCCTCTATACACCCGGTGCCATATTCAAAGCCTTCCAGCCTCCCAACAAAACAAAAAATAACAGCACAAAGCAGCGTAAAGCCACACGCAAAGCTATATTTTTCATCTCTCTTTACCCACAAAACAAACTATGTGTAATCCAAATCCATCTTCTCCCTCTCTATCACTCTCTTCCAAGAAAACCCATAACGTAAATCTCATCAAGTCTACGGATCTTCAACCAGATAGTACTGAAGAGCTTCATAGGTGGCCAACACCTTCTGAGGTAGAAAAAGAAAGAAGAAAAAAGATTCATGCACACACACACATATATATATATATATATATATCATTTACATCATGAGCATTTAAGAATACACTTAAAAGAAGAGCAATGATAAGTACATGCATATCAATTATAAGGTCGGTCAATATTTACATGCATTTTTCTCAAGCACTTACTTTTGTTTGAATTCAGGCCTTGGAAGAAATCAAAGCCATAGGGAAAATCTCAGGCCCAACAGCCATCACAGGTCTACTTCTATACTCAAGAGCCATGATCTCCATGCTTTTTCTCGGCTATCTAGGAGAGCTTGAGCTCGCCGGAGGATCTCTCTCCATCGGCTTCGCCAACATCACCGGCTACTCCGTGATCTCCGGCTTGGCCATGGGAATGGAACCCATTTGCGGACAAGCTTACGGCGCAAAACAATGGAAGCTTCTCGGCTTAACTCTGCAAAGAACAGTGCTTCTCCTCCTCTCCACCTCCATTCCCATCTCTTTCATGTGGCTAAACATGAAGAGAATCCTCTTGTGGTGCGGTCAAGACCAACAAATATCATCAGTCGCCCATACTTTCATTCTCTTCTCCATTCCAGACCTCTTCTTCCTTTCACTTCTTCACCCTCTTCGAATCTATCTCAGGACCCAAAGCGTCACATTACCGTTAACTTACTGTTCAGCCATCTCTGTTCTCCTCCATGTCCCAATCAATTTCCTTCTTGTCATCCATTTCAAGATGGGTATTTCAGGGGTTGCAATAGCAATGGTTTGGACTAATCTCAATCTCTTCCTCTTGCTTTCTTCCTTCATATACTTCTCCGGCGTGTATAAAAAGTCGTGGGTATCTCCGAGCATGGATTGCCTCCGGGGATGGTCGTCTTTGCTCGCCCTGGCGATTCCGACCTGCATCTCCGTCTGCCTTGAATGGTGGTGGTATGAGTTCATGATATTGCTGTGTGGACTTCTTGTCAACCCGAAAGCAACTATTGCTTCCATGGGAATTCTCATCCAGACCACCTCTCTTGTCTACGTTTTCCCCTCAGCTCTCAGTCTTGGAGTTTCCACAAGAATTGGGAATGAATTAGGCGCAAACCGGCCGGAAAAAGCCAGAATTTCCATGATCGTCTCCCTAGTCTGCGCCGTCGGATTAGGCCTCGCAGCCATGCTGTTCACAACGCTAATGAGGCATCAATGGGGGAAGTTCTTCACAACCGATGCAGAAATTCTAAACCTTACTGCAATTGCATTGCCCGTCGCCGGGCTCTGCGAGCTCGGAAACTGCCCGCAAACCACCGGCTGCGGAGTTTTGAGAGGCAGCGCGAGGCCGACCATCGGAGCAAACATCAATTTGGGCTCATTCTATCTAGTGGGCATGCCTGTGGCAATCTTCTTGGGGTTTGTGGTAAAAATAGGGTTCGCAGGGCTCTGGCTAGGATTGCTTGCGGCGCAGGCTTCTTGTGCTCTGCTCATGCTTTATGTTCTCAGCAACACGGATTGGACGGTTCAGGTAGAGAGAGCAAGGCAACTCACACAGACTTATACTACGTCTCCACCTCCGTTGCCAATATCATCATCATCATCATCGCCGGCGACATCTAACAGTGAGGAATCCGACAAGAAGGCTAATCTTGAAGAGATATTGTGCATTAATGGTGATGATCAGCTTCTGAAGTTAGCCTCTCTTGAAACAGACCCTCTTATATCTACTCGACATCATACAGTGGATTGATGGGATTTTCACTTCCGCCATTTTTCCCCCAGCTCATGTGAAAATTATTTAGATTAAACTCCTTTTATTTCAAAAGTTATTGTATTAACAATAAATAAATTAATTAAAAAAAAAAAAAAAACCATTGTAGAATAGAATCGAAACACTTTTGTATTACTTCTCCAAACTGGCATTGTGCGTTTGTGTGTTTATGTTGTCCGATAGAGAGAGAGAGAGAGAGGTTAAGCTGTCGGTTGTTTTCGAGGCGTGGGGGAGTAAGAATCTCTGCCTACCTTTCTTGTTGTTTCTTTCCAAATTAGGCAAGCATCTTGACTACCTTAAAAGGAAAAATTAGCGTAATTCACTGTAAACTTCGGCTAACACCACCCCAGATCTTAAGATTGCTGCTATATATATATCCCCCCCACCCCCAAAAAAATAAAAAAAAATAAAAATTATTACCATATATATAATATAAACTATTAGATAATTATTTGAACATTCAAATTCGCATTATTAACATTAGTTATCAAATAGCTCGATCTTTTTGTATATCTTCATATGACCTCTTAAACTAAGGCGACGAGTGACATGCGACCATTAGACCGCTTAATGTCGATGATGGATACGTCTTTGATACAAGCTAGCTGACTGAATGGGTCGGACGCAGGGTTTACTTTATCAAAATGCATGTCAATGAAGTGACAGGATTATAGTTGACAAAACGCATGTACAAATGTATTAATTCCCTAATAAAACGTTCACTTGCGTACGTGCGTTCGTGCGTGCGTACACAGGGGAGGAACAGTTCCATTACATATGCAGAGAAAGCAGTAAAGAAGGATAATAATTGGTACTAGAGAAATGTACCTGCTGAAGAAGGCCTTGAGTTGGGGCAGAGGGGCCCCTGCTTCGAACTGAAGAAACAAAATCAAGCTATTATTGCGCATGTCTACTTCTCAGATGACAAAACAAACAGTAGCAGTGCCTCTCTGTTACCAGTTCCCCCCGCCCCACTCCCCCACACCCTCATCCCATTTCTACCACTAATATTATTTTTTTGTAAATAAATTGTATATTACTGTGATATAATTAGAATGACGTAACAGTAAAATTCAATTTTTATATTTTTTTTTGAAAAGTTTCATTTAACTCTATTGAATTGTCGTCGCTTTTACAATTACCCGTCTATTAAAATTCACAAAAAAAAACCCTGTTTATATATATATATATATATATATATATATATATATATATATATATATATATATAATTTCAAAAATTCAAACGTTTGTATTTTTGTAAATTCTGTTAAATTTTGACCAACACTTAAATTCTTGTAATTTCTTTTTTTTTTTCTTTTTTTTCCCAAAAAAAAGGACGGGTACTATGAGAATTTTAACACCCTCTCCTTTAGGATTTTCTATAAGGGTGAAATTAAAAGATGAATACACTAAATTTGAGAGTTTTTTGTAAGTTTAAGATGGTGATTGCAAATGTGATAGAAGATCTTGGACAGGGACGGAGGGAGGGGGGGTTGACAGGAGCCATGCAAAAACTGATTTTTACATTCGAGACCCCATAAGAACTTCTGGCTCCGTCCCTGATCTCGAAAGTTAATTAAGTGAAGTGCTGATCCATGCAAAAACTAATTTTTATTGCCACTTTATTAAGTTATATGATAATCATATAACAATATGATAAATAACATTTTTCTCTTAATATACAATAAGCACGCCATAGAGTATAATATGGAGGTGGCCATCTCATTTGACTGCTGAATAGTGGTACACGTATTTCTCTTCCCCTATAGACTATAGTGCTCTTAGCCATTTCTACTTTCTCAATCTCATCACCTTTTCTTATCTTCTTTTTCTGAATTTGCTTTGATAGTATCAACTTCTCTCTTTCTACCTAGCCATCCTAGTATTGTTCCATTAAAAAAACATGCATTTGGGGCAAAGAAATGTCTCTGTAATGGGTTGCATAGCATTGCAAACATGAATAATTCCTAGGATTTTGTCGTGGGAATTGGCACCCATTCATTTGATTAATATTTAAAGTCACACCTTTTTTTTTTCTGTATATTTACATTTTTCTTATATATCTTTACTTAGATGCCCATCTCAATATGCTATACTATTGGAATAATGTACGGGCTCGTTTGGGTTTATAATTTTTTTTTTTATATTGTATTCTATTATTTTTTATTATATTCAAAAATGCAGATACTGAGAAAATTCGGTTTTTGAAATTATGTTTGGATAGTTTAAAGATCCTGAGAAAAAATTGAAAAAAATTGAGTATAATTTGAATTTAAAAAATCCACCCAAAAATATTTTTCAAAAATAATAAATAAAGAAATATGGGTTACCCAAACATGCCCACTAGTTATTTTATATAATAAAAAAGCATTTTTTATGCAAGAGTCAATGCTTATGTTGAGTTGATGGTAGCCACTGTCATACATTGATAGAGAGGATCAAAACAAGAATTGACATGATTAGACGTAATTGTGACTATATCGTATAGTATGTAGTAAAACGGGTATTATTTTTACTCTAAGTATTAGAATCGCGTATAAGACCTCAATTCAAAAAGCTTATCTCAGCGGGGTCATTGCGGCCCCCTATCTTTGTTTAGTGAGTGCCATTTTGGGCCTCAAATTTCGTTGTTTTCCCCTCCGAAACAGCATTTTAAGAAAAATATGTTTTACTATTTTAGGAAATATTTCAATTTGCATGTAGTGTTACATCAGTTTAATGGGATGTGAGTTGAATATTTAGAATTACTCTTTTTAAAAACTATATGTTTAAAAACCGCTAAACACTTATTTTATTTTATTTTCAAAAAAAAAAAAAACTATATAAATTATAATTCATCCTTTTTGATATATAACTAGGTAGTACTGAATTGTGACAATAAGGTATATATAACTTATATGCTCATAAAGATTAGTTTCTTCCTGTACAAGAAAAATGATAATTGCTTCTCATTCTATACTCTTCTTGAAAAAAATAAAAAAATAAAATAAAATAAATAAATAAAAATCTGCATAATAGGGATAATATCTTGTCATGAATATCTGAAAAGAAAGCTGAAATGACGCCCACAAAGACCCCGTAACTTGGAGCCAAACATAGATGCATGGCAGGCGGGATAGGGTTCCAGAGATTTTCCCAAACCACAATAGACGTAGCTCAATCACTCAATGCCATGAACAATTTGCCTTTGTCTCTCCATCACCCTTATCATTTTGATTCTACACACATGATGGAACTTCACTTTCTCTTTTTCTTTTTTCTTTTTTCTTTTTTCTTTTTTCCTTTTCTTTTTTTCCTGGTCGGATGATAGACATTCACATCAAAATAAAGCTTTTTTTCTAAGTAAAATATCAATTACACTTTCTATCTATCTTTTTTTTTTTTTTTTTTACTTTTTTAATCAACATCTGAAAAAGGGTTACATGAGATCGGGTGAACTCCCTAACAATATATTCAAAAAAACAAAAGTAATGCCGAAAGAAGATCGATAACCAGAAAATGGGTTCATTGATGATCTCACAATAATTATGTACAACCTGATCCTACGCAAGGGCCGCTAAAAAGCTGTAACCCAAGATGAAAGGGCATTCGAAGAGGCCGAACCCCCCCCCCCCCCCCCAAACAAATTGTAGCTATGTTTTTCCATCTCTCTCAAATCTACTTAAAAGAAATATTATACGAACTCTTCTATCTATATATATATATATATAAATGCTTACTCTATAATGTAACAATTATAACATCAACTTTTCACTATTTAATTTTTTAATGTATACTCTTTTTCTGTAACTACCGGTGTAGATAATAAACATTTATGAGTGTAAGAGTGATAAAAAAAAAAAAAAAAAAAAAATCTGCCTAATTAATGGGACAGCATGGAAAAACTGGAACCACACGTGTCATCTATTTCTGAAATGACCCCCACACGATCCAGCTTTGTTGATAAGAACTTTGGGTCGAAAGATACGTATGTCAGTCCCTTACAATTCCTTCAACCCTAGTTGTTTATTCAAAATAAACGACATGAATTAAATCACATAATAAATGCTTTAATATATTATAATTTAATATAATATTAGAGGAAAAGTCGTCTTAAGTTTAAATTTTATTTTTGTTATTCATCTCTTCTTTTGATTAAATATTCTACTTGTTAGACCTTACTTATTAAATAAGGGTTAAACCCACACGAGGGGAGCAATTAAATACATCACTTCCTATCATTTTAAATTTTTGAGATAATTCTGTTAAAAAATAAAGTTTTTGAGATAATTAGTTATGAATTAATATTTTTTTATTTAACAAAAAAAAAACATATAAGAGATGGGGTGAAATATATTCAAGAAAATTATTTGGGTGGTTGAGAGTGGTTCTCGACCATCTTAAAGAGTGGTCGGATCATCTCTTAATTTTGAGTTGGATCGAGAAAATTACATACTCTTACAAGTTACAATACTAAAGAATTACACGGACCTCAATCCCAAAAAATGCATGCATGCCATGTGTAACGACCCAGAAAAAAGCCGCTAGCCACATATGCGTTATCACTCCAAAAGAATTAGTCAATTTGAAATTTTCTTATAATTCCTTATAAAGCTCGGTTTCACCTAATAACTAAGTAATGTAGAACTTAACACTCACAACTATTTTTATAAACCACTCACTCTACGTGGGCTACTCATCTTCTCAATATAGGACCGGGATATTACAAAATCCACATCTTAAACTCCTAACGTCCTCGTCAGGGTCACTATATGACCTAGCGTTACTAGGTAACTTTGATACCATTTGTAATGACCCAGAAAAAAAACGCTAGCCATATCTGCACTATCATCTCAAAAAGACTAGTCAATTTAGAGTTTCCTTAGAATTCCTTATAAAGCCCAGTTTCACCTAATAACTATGCAATGTGAAACTTAGCACTCATAACTATCTTTATAAACCATCAACTTTATGTGAACTACTCATCTTCTCAATATTGAATCAAGGTATTACCTCACATGGGATTCCAAATCACAATACATGAATATAGGTTAATGCCATGAAAAAACATAAAAAAATAAATGTCACCAAAGACACCCACCCCCCGTGATTTTGCTGGTATACATGATGGATATTCACTTTTTTTTCCTTTCTTTTAGCCAACTAAGTCTATGGTGGTCAGTGTTCGTGCACATTGGTACCTCCTCGATCAGTCTGGTGAAGATAGGTGCCCCTCGAGCGCCAGGGGAAGAGGACACCTTCCCTGCTTCCAAATTTATCTCCGTACTTGATGTTTGGAATAATTGAGGACCCCCATTATTGCTGCCTCTACAGTACCTCGAGCTTTTATTAATATATATTTCATTTGAGATCAACTATTCTATGGATTAGATTAAATTTTACGGTATCTACCAATGTATATATACAGTGCATGTCATGTCATTTAAAAATTTTAATGCTGTCACAAGGTCAGAATATGCACCATGCATGCATTAGATGTTGTGAAATTTGATTTGGACATAAATATATAGCGGTTAATATCTAATATCTCTTTCCTAAATATAGCATTAATCAGATCAAGATCATCTAGACTAGGAATTATACTTTATAAAGTTCCTTGAAAGCTAACCATAATATGCAAATTAATTAAAGGGTTTAGATTTTTTTGCTTCAATATCAACCCTTTGTATAATGGTTTTTTTTTTGAAGAGTTTTTAGAATGGTCTTAATTTGCAGTAACTAGTGAGTTGGTAAACGTGGCAAATAATTAGCTGGCAAAATTTGGATAATTTAACCTAAAAATAACTGTTGAGATTATAAAAATTTTACAAGGTAGAATTCTCTAAGAACTCTAAAGAATCATAATCCATATTAATGTATTGTTATAGCACTTTTACATTCTACATCATAAAAGAAATATTATCATCTGCATTAAAATCCTTTGAATTTTTTATGCTAAGCTGCATTTTGGAGTTTCTAAATTTTAGTAATTCAGATTTTACCAACTTAGCATTTACTACTGTTAAGGAATATTCCTCCCACCTTAGAAAACGTCCACGTGGTGCCTTGAGCTTGACAAGGGTAAAATAGGCATATGGCATACATGAGTATAAAAATGGGGTATCAAAATTATTAAAGGAGAATTGAATACTCTCCCTCTCCCTCTCTCTCTTCTCTTCTTACAAACACTGGACTGACTTGATCGTCGGAGGAGGCTCCGCCGGCCACCCTCCGGCGGGTCTTTTCTGTTTTGCAGGTCAGGGAGCGGATGAAGGGACGTCTCTGACACGTCACCGGTTCAAAAATATCATCAACAACTACCTCGATCGATCTAGTGGATTCTCACTTTTCTTTTCTTTTTTTTCTTCTTGTTTTGTTATATCTTATTCAGATGCATATTGTGTTACACATGGGATAAATAAATTGGTCAAGGAAAAAATAAAAAAAGATGGGTTATTAGGGTTGTATGGAGTAAAGGAAGGGATTAGTGGAAGAAATTTTTTGGGTTTGAAGTAGTTTTTACGTAGGAATACTCAGAACTTGAACATTCCCGTTCAAACAAGTTTGGTCTCATTCAAACGAGGCAAAACTAGGGAGCTCCAATGAGCCAATTCCATGGAGCCCCATTTGCAATAGCATTCGCAGTTGATCATTCGAATGAGACTGCCAAGAAATGAAAAATTAGGGCTTCTCAAAGGTCAGGCTTGTTCAGAATCCGAGAGAAAATTTAGGGTATCCAAACAAGGGTAAAACCTAACCGTAAGCTTAATGTACTATATATAGACATACTCATGAATGGATTGGAAGCATTAACTAACAAATTAAGCTTTAGGCGAACGTGTAAGTAAATCCTCTTACCAACAATTAATATTAATTAAGTATATCTTACATAAAAATGTTTTACCATGTATATTCAAGTAGATAGACATTCATGCACAGTTTTATTCGTGCTATGAGACCCGCATTTTGTGTATTTTGTATACGTCAAGGTTGTTGAAATATGATTTACAAAGACCATTCAGAAAATGATATTTAAAGAAAAAGAGGTATCAGAGAATGGTTTCAAATAAGAGAAAGACTAACTAGTTTTGAAATGAGAATTGAAGTCAAAGTTCAAAGTAAGGGAATTTAAGTAATAGGGGTGGGCACGGATCGGGGCGGACCTGGTATTGGCCATTTTAGCACCTAGACCCGCACCTTGTGGGTTGTAAAAACCCTACCGGTAGGCCGTGGCCCGGCTAAAATGTGATGTATCTGCCGTGTCTCTAGTTGGGCGGGGTGGGGTGAGTTGGGTTGATGTTGTGCTGGTTGTTGGAAATGATCTTATTGATGTGGAGGGATGGGGGGTGGTCGGCGAATCGACGCCGTTCTAGACGAGCACTTTGTGGGTGAGGCCATGGTTGGCCACAAAGATGGGTGGGCGGAGCCGATGCAGAGGGTGACTATGGGCCCATGGTTGGAGTGGAGGTTGCTGATGACTAGCTCCAGCTCGGAGAAGGACTGGTGGAGCTATTGGAATTTGCCGAGGATGGGAACGATGGAGGGTCAAAGAGGGAGTTGTTGGGTTTTGGAGCTTTTCTTGGTGAGGATTAGATGGTTGAGCAAGATTGAGATGCAGAGGGAGATGAGGATGAGGAACCAGGTCTCCATGTTTCTAGTCTTATCTCTTATCTCCATGTTGCTGGAGTTGAGCGGCACAAGGGTGAGGGACTCTTGAGGCTGAGCGGCGCAGAACCAAGGAGGGAGGGAATGAGGGATTCGGGAGTTTAGGGTTTTTTTAGGAGGGGATAGTTTAGGGATTTTTTAGGTATTTTGTTTTAGACAAGGTGGGGCGGGTATCCGGGATTTTAAAAAAGTTATACTCGCGACCTGCTCCGCCCTGCATGGGTAGTCCAATTTGAAACCCAGATCCACAATTTTACACATGAAATCCGATCTTCACGGGGCGGGTATCTGGGATTTTAAAAAAGTTATACTCGCGACCTGCCCCGCCTTGCATGGGTAGTCCAATTTGAAACCCGGATCCACAATTTTACACATGAAATCCGATCTTCACGGGGCGGGGCGAGCGGGTCGATTTTTGCTGGTTTGAGCGGATTTTGCCCACTCCTATTCAGTAGTCTAAGAACATAATATATATATATATATAATAATATATATATATATATATAGGAAGAATTTAAGGATGTAGAGTCAAAAGTTAGGAGAGAACCGATATCCCCATAATGACGGTTCGGTGAGCAGTTGTGTATGAATCGTTTGTGGCGACGACCTGGTGAGCAGTCATGGTATATAATTATAGCAACTCACACATGGCTTCAGTCTAGTACCCGATCATGTTATAGTCTATTTTTCCAATGGTGACGGTCTAGTTAGTGATTGTGTGGAAATCACATGTAACATAGGTATGGTGTTTGGTCACGAGTTGTGGCCGGGTTCATACATGGTCAAGGTATGACCGATTGTTCCCATAATTAATGGTGGTCCGATGCTCAGCGCTAGCCAAGAAAAATCACCCTAATTCAGGGATATATATGTATATATATTTGTCATAAGTGGATGATAGTCACCCTCGACGGCCTAAATCTTTGAAATGGCAAGCGACCTCTCTTTCAGTCTTTCCGTCTATGAAGAAGCATTGGTGAATCCCCCGTGAAGTCCACAATAAACAAACATTTGCTTTCTGATGACATAAATTAAACCCGAAAAGCAAAGAAAAAAAATGGTTATATATATATATATCTTTCTCAGAAGGGGAATCTCTTCCCAGTGGTTCCTATCGTGGGATATATAAGTCGGGAACCCATCAGTGTCCCCCCGGCACATCATTTTTTTTTTTTAAAACTCCGAATCGAATAAATGCTTGCCACGTGTCACATCGATTGGAACACATATTAATTTCTAATCCTCTCTTATTCAGCAAGTGGCCGTCGGCAAGGCGACACGTGTCCTGGCATCTAAATCCACTTCCCTTAATTTAGTAGTCCTCCGGCCCACCGACGGCATAATTTCCATGGATTAGAAAAAACCAAACAAACACAACAATCAAACCGCCCCATTGGTGGATAGAGTGGGTAGGGTTAATTTGTATATGCACCAAAGAAATATTCAACAGCAAAAAGAAACCATAAATTAATAAAGAAAGATAATTAAACAAAGGGTTTATAATTAAAAGTTAAAACAAAATTCCTTTAACATGTTGTCTTTCTGTTGAATAGGATAGGGATTTTTCTTTAAAGAAATTTGCTTAAAACTCCAGCCAGATAGAAAGCAGGCCTAAATCTGGCAATTGCATATATGCTCTTTTCCTCCCCCGCAACTGTCACTTCATAAACCACCCCCCCCCCCTCTTTGTGTGTGCGCGCCATTGAGTGGCCCTTAATTATCTCCTTCCTAGTGAGTGATGGAGGCTGTGGAGAGTGGCCACTAGCATGCTTTTACCATAACAAGTACTGTTGAGGACCATGACCTTCTTCTCTAGGCAAACAGAAACCTGTGTCTGTGTCAACAACCCCAACAGATATTTTTATTCCCACCACTTCGCCGAAAGCCACACTTATTAATTAATTCCAAGGCTTTAATTGCCTTGATAAAATAATAGTGAATAGGGGTGGTAATTTGTATTCGGATAGTGTCAAAACATGAGTATAAGACTATATATCTAGATCAATACTAACCTAACATGTACATTTAATTAAACTTGTCAAACTCCTCAATTCTAACCCTAACTTAAATTTTGTATTGGGTTCATGTTGGATTCGTAAGTCATATCAAAAACTGTCTGCCATTATGGTTTCAGGCCATGTCAAAATATGGGTGCAAGACTATATAGATCAACATTAACCCGACCTATTTAATTAAACGAGATCAAACACTTCAACCCTAACCTTTTAATTTTATGTTGGGTTTGCAGGTTATGTCAAAAATTAACAATCGTAACAGTGGGGTCTTTTATATATATATATAGATATGGCTCCTTGTCGATCACCCTCCAAGGGGATTACCGACCCCATACACTGATTCTTTCGTCTGCCAAACTCGGCTGTAGAACTTTATTTTTAGTATTGGAATAGGATCACAATCAAAGGGATAGAGCTAGATGGTAGGTCCTATAGTTGAAAAGTAAAAAAAGTTTTTGATGCGTGTGTGACAGTGGCTTAGCTAGCATGCCGTGCTGACTGAAAGAAGTAGTCTTAATTCAAAAATGGATCGATCACGTACACCATTCAAAGATGCCAATCTTGTGGGCATTAGATGGTCGTCTCCCACACATGAAAGACAGTAGTGCCGTAATGGCTTTCTAAAGGGTCCCCTTAGTTGCTGCATGGAAGCAATGTTGGACCATTTTTTTCCCCTGGTACATCCACTCAGGCCCCCTCTCCCCAACACGTTCTAGGGCTTCATTACAGTTTGTCCTCAGTGGGAGTATAATTGGTACCAATTATGGGGAACCAACAAATTGTCATTTCTAGGGCAGGGGGTGTGTACTCTCTCTCTCTCTCTCTCTCTCTCTCTCTCTCTCTCTCTAACGTTAACCCTAATTAAATAGCTTAAAAGGGAGTAAGTAGTAAATGAGCTGTGAGCTAGACAGCAAAGAATGGGGCAGCTAGGGGCACATTTTTTTGCCACTAGTACGTATTGGCCGAAAAGCAGAGATAAATTGAAGAACACGTGGAGAGATGATGATCAAAACTATAAGTTATATATAATCATGCTTGAATAATATTGCTTGCTTTGAAGTGATGATAAAAAAGAAGGCATCAATGCTTATGTGGGGTTTGACATTAATATTTTGTTTTGTGTTGTGTGCATATATGATATGATAAATAGACTAGTGTTTGACCATTTTCCATTTGACTTTCTGGCTTAGTCGGTCTTCTTTTCTATTCCTGAATACTTAATTCAACAACCAACTAATTATATATCAGAGAGAGAGAGAGAGAGAGAGAGAGAGAGATTGGAAAAGGAAGTCCAAGAAGCCATGAAGAGACGATGGAGTTTTGGAAGGTAGCAAAAGATGGGGGAATAGAAGATGAGCAGATAGATAACATATCCTTTTCTGGGTGGGGTTTCGCATCAGCGCGCCATTCAGCAGCTTGATAATGATGACACCTGAGGAAGCTGGTCAGATGTTCAAAAACGCTAACAAAAAGCACAAAACGACACGGATTAATTTGGGCCTTGATGATCAGCAAGACCAGTCGTCGTCCTAGCAATTTGATACACGGAAGCATGCCCATTGGCAGTACTGGTTCCGTTTCAACGACAATATGAGTACAGTACTCCATTATCATTTATCACTCTCTCAAACATGCTTCAAAATCACCTTTTTGTTTCTTTCAAGTAATGTCTTAACCAACATTTGGTCCAATTAAGATCGAGCATTCCTCTAACAAGCTAGTCCAAGTTCGTGCCTTAGAAGCCAATTAAGATGGAATTTTGTGCAATAAAATTATTATTAATTCTTTTCATGTATAGAGCTAGCTACTATTTACTATACATATTAATTGCATGTATTAATTAATGTACCTATATGTTTAAATTTAGGAGTAGATTTTTATCTCACCATTAATTGTTATTTCATTAGGTTAACGTGACAGCGTTTATCCATTTTTATTTAAAATAAAAATAAAAAAATTTAAAAGCTGGTACTCGAGAAGTATATATAATATGGATAAAGATATAATACGTTTAAATTTAAAAAATTAACCACTTTGCTTGAATACTATATAACAAATTATCATTTATATATCCTAGCTAAAAACTTAGCTTATCAAGTGGATCAATATATAATCAAACTCCTACCCAATTCATGATCTAATTAAGATTCATATATACTTTCTTATATAGTATTTCTTATACTAAAGAATTTTTTGAGGAACGTACCAAATCAAAAAACTTCCTTAAACTTACTAATTTTAAGAATATAATTAAAAATTAAACTTTTTTGGAACAAAATTCAGCATGCTTCATTCATCGAGGATTAATTAAGTGAGAAAAAATTGATCCAAAAGGATCTAGGGACACACTTGTTCCCTAAGTACAACATCAAGGATACTAGCTAGCTAGGTACATGAACAACGTACCTTAACAGAACAAAAATAAACCATCTCATGCTTAATACTGTCAATAAAAGAAGATCAATAGATTTAATTATAATTTTTCCCTTATCTAGATCGAAATTAACCTAGACGAATGTGAATTTTCTTTCAAGAGTCTATATATATATTCCACCTCAACATTTAGTTCTACTGATCGATCACATGATTATATAATAATCTCCCTTACGTTTTCTCATTTAATAATACTATTAATTAAACCCTATTTAATTTCCCCTTACTTTTATTTTATCTAACACCCATGTACCTCTCAATGTGTTGCACTTATTTTAATTAACGTGGCACATTGTATACGTAACCGTTAAATAATTTTTTTTCATAGCCTAATCACTTTAATTAACAGTACTACTTGTGTTAATCAGTAATTTTTCTGTTCACTATGATTATCAATTAGTCAAAGTTCAACTGTTCGATCAAGTGCATGTCCTTTCTTTAATTTCTTCACGTCATAGATAGATCTCTCATCTACCGTGGACTAAAACTAAAAGCGTCATACATGCATGTTCTTGGCTCAAAGGTTATTGGGCTTCGGCAATGCAGGCATGATTCCGCCATGTTTTGGAGCAAAATTGGCCCGTACGTACCTCAGTTGTCGTAACTGGACCCTTTTTTGGTGGAAACTTCGGTGGATTTCCATCAATTCCAACGGTGGAATATCTGAATCCATGATCGATCGACTCCATAACGCCTTTGTCAAAAAATAAATACTAAAAGAAAAAAGATGGATATATGATTATATTTTTTTTTTTTGTAGAGTTCTTTAAATTAAATTAAATCCATTAACCAATACTTAGATGTGTTATTTATCTACATGTCAAATACGTACGTAATATTTTAAATTAACAAAAATCAAAGTGTATATTTAGGGCATGTTTGGGTAACACATTTATTTTTATTATATTTTTATTAATTTTGAAATACATGTTTGGGCTGTTTTTCTAAATTTGAATTCTATTCAAGTATTATCCAATTTTTTTTCAATTTTGTCTCAGGTTTTTTAAACCATTCAAATATAATTTAAAAAATAATAATAATTTCTCTCGGTATTCGCAATTTTGAATATAGTAAAGAATAGTAGAATATAATACAAAAAAAATCGCACATCCAAACATGCCCTTAATTCACATCCCAAATTAATTGGTTTTTTTTTTGGCAATATCTTAAAAAATAAACCTAAGAAAGCATAAACATGCCACTAAATGGAGTATAGTAAACAAAAATACTCTAAGGGTACGTTTGAGATTGTGATTTCGTAGACAATAAGTGCGATTTTAAACCAAATCACAGAACATAAATCGTTTGGGAAATGCGTTTTTAAAAATTGAAATTTTAAAACGCAGAAAATTTGATTTTTCAAATCGCAGGTAAAATTGTGTTTTTTTAAAAACGCATAATTTTAAATGTTAATTTGCGATTTTAAATGTTAAACTTCGATTTTGCCAAACGCTTAACTGCGTTTTTAAAAATCATTTTTTTTAAATCGCACTTTTTGAAATCGCAAACCCAAATGGACTCTAAATGTTGATATGGTAAAATCTTGATTATGTAATGTAAAAGTAATAATTGAGATTTAAATAAATGCAAAGAAATAAACATTATAAATATGAGAATACGATAGATTAAATACAATAGAAAGCATAAGATTAAATATTTAAGAGGAATGCTACACACCATCCCTTTGTCCTCCCAAAATTGATGTGGCTCTTAAAATCACCATTGGATCAAAATCCAATAGTCATATATCAAAAATTCAATGGTGATTTTAAGAGCCACATCAATTTTGGAGGGACAAAAGAAGGACAAATGGATGATGTGTAGCATTACTCAATATTTAATTTGGATGCAAAGTGCCTAAGCTTGAGCGTGTTTAGTCGACAAACAACTATTACATAAACTTAACTGATATTAGTGCACATTCCTAATAAGGATTAAGCAACCGAAGAGGAATGTAGTTAGTGTGATGTTATGTAATTGGTATTGTCTGAATTATAGCTTGTGATTACGTCCTTCCCAGGCCTCCTTGATCTTCACCTTCCCTTTGGCAGCTACGGGACGGATATGAGAACACGGGTGGGAACGATTACACAGCCCTAACCCCAGCATGCACGAGGGAGTCAAAGTAAATTATCGGAACATGCTTGTAGGAATTTTGAAGGAAATCTATACCACTTTTAGTAAGAGGGTGTCGGAACGGGAGGGAGACTAGGTAATAAGATAATGAACACCGTATCCGGGATGGTGAGCGGCACTTTTTTTTTTTTTGTATGATCCTTTTAGAAAAGCCTGCCTGTCAAATATTCGCCCGAAAATTCAAGGATATCCAAGGTCTTTCCATAGAAAGCCTTTTCGGGCAACCGCTTCAATCTCTTCGCCACGATTAGGTTCGTGAAGTTACCTACTTAAGAGGTTACATTAATGTACTTCCCGTATAGGCTGTTTGAATAATACAAAAATTCAAACAACTTAAGAAATTAATAAAAGTTTTGGAATATACTTATTTTAAGTAGATGAATCTCGCATCTTAAGCTGTTTAGAATAAGTAGGCTCCGGAGAATAGAGATTCATCATCCAATATAATATAAACCCTATCAAGAATGTTAGAGAGATTATGATAACTCAAAAATTGTCACATTTAATGAGTAAATTAAGTAATGTTGCAGACTGTCGGTGCGGATTGGGCTTGGAACAAAGTTGGGCCGCAGTTCTAAAGTTTCAAAGCCCATATTCATCTTCAGCCATGTATTCGGCGGGAACTTTTTAACTTCAATATTCTTTAGGCCTTATATCTACTCTAAGAACGGCGCCGTTTGCTTAACGTTCTCTTTATGCGCGACTGTCGTCGACACCAACGGCTATCGGTTGTAAAGAAAAGTTAGGTCACAGGCACGGATGGCTGCTATGGCTGCGAGAGTGGTGGTTGCAGCAGGAAACCATGGCCGTCTAACGACGCCGTATTTCTTTCTCCTCAGACCATTCTCCGTCACAAGCACAAGCACAAGCAGAGCTCTTCGTCTGAATCCTAATCTCAAGGGATGGCCCAGGAGACGCTTAACTTGCCGAGCTGTCTACAATCCGGAGGAGGTTCTGATCAAAGAGGAAGGCCAGCCCGAAACCCTGGATTACCGCGTCTTTCTTGTCAATCACTCCGGCAAAAAGGTCTGTTTCTTTTTCTTTTTGGTATTTATAATATTCCCATTTCATTTCCGTGGTTGTCTTGGATCAAATGATTTTGATTTCAAATTCTTTGTTCCTGGAAAATTCCATATTTTATTGGGTATTCGTTAATTTTTTGTGGGTGTGTTTTAAATTATTATTATTTTTTATTATTTTTGTGAATAATTTCGAGTTTGGAATTCAAATTAGTTTGGATTAAGATATGCGTGGTTCTTGCTAAGACAATCATTAGAGTTTTTAGACATTTGAGACTTTTGATGGAGTAGTGTTCATTCATTGTACAGGTATCTCCTTGGCACGATATACCGTTGCGCTTGGGCAATGGGATTTTTAATTTTATCGTTGAGATACCTAAAGATACAAGTGCAAAAATGGAGGTTGCTACTGATGAGCCATACACTCCTATAAAGCAGGACACGAAGAAGGGAAAACTTCGTTACCATCCGTAAGTTTTAATCAATGGCTTCTGTACTTCCATTTATGTCCATATCTGAGCAACCTAAATAGCCCGAATTGTCTCAGTTTCATCATTCTTGCTTCAGCTACAACATAAATTGGAACTACGGATTGCTTCCTCAGACTTGGGAAGACCCGTCATTTGCAAACTCTGAAGTTGATGGAGCATTAGGAGATAATGATCCAGGTATTTTGCAATTGCTTTGGTTTTTATATGACTTAAAAACCTATCAAACTGATTGTAACTCTTTCAATGGCGTATTTTCAGTTGATGTTGTCGAGATTGGAGAGAGGCAGGCACAAATTGGTCAAATCCTTAAGGTCAAGCCACTAGCTGCTTTAGCTATGATTGATGAGGGGGAGCTTGATTGGAAAATAATTGCGATTTCATTGGATGACCCAAGAGCTTCCGTTGTGAATGATGTTGATGATGTCGAGAAACATTTTCCGGTAAATCTTGTTTTCTTAATTTTGCATCTGACCATCGCCTTGACATATGCCGATATGCGTAATGCTTGATACTAAATGCTCCTGGGAAATTTGTTAACCAACAAAAGCCACAACTGTGTCACATTTTTTTCTTAAGCATTTCATGCGAATAGTTTAGAAAAAAGAATTGCCAATTGCTCTACAACTCAATTTATACCATGATTGCAACAGCATTGCACTGGTGAAGTACTCAATTGTGTGTGGAAGAGGTTTTTTCCATTTTTATTTATTTTTTCCCGTGTACAGTTGTTTTGCATTCAAGATAACAAGTACAGCTTGTTTCATTTGATAAATAGATGAGCTTTTAGGTTAGCTACACTTATATTACAAGCTTTTATGTTTTTCATTACTTCAATTTGGTGTCTAATAAACAGTGAGCCTACCTTGTCTTTTTGCAGTCCACAGTTGACACTTGGGCCTGAATTGGCAATTTTTTCAGGGTACTCTCATTGCAATCAGGGATTGGTTTAGAGATTACAAAATCCCAGATGGAAAACCTGCTAGCAGATTTGGTCTTGGCAACAAGGCAGTAAACAAGGTAGATTGTGCCTCTTTTTCAACTGCAAAAATACTTGCTATAAAAAAATGGTCTTTTTTCTACCTTTATTAATTTACTTTTCCTCTTGATGGGGGAAGTTATACTTTGTGAGTAACAGGGCCCAAAAAAAAAAAGAAAAAAGAAAAATCTCACATGTTGTTTTATCTTACCTAAGAGCACAATGGATTTTCTCTGCTTAGTAGTTAAACATGGATGAACGATATCAATATGCATAAGATCACTGGGATAGAAAAAGATGAATTTAATTATTTAATTTATATTCTAATATTTTCCTCACGTATGGTTTCAAACTCTCTTTTAATAGGTGAGACCCAATACATAAAATATTTAATTGAAATGGGAGGTGAATGATGGAGATAGGGTTCGAATTCATGACTTTTACTCTGATACCAAGTTAAATTTTCACTTATCCCAAAAGTTTAAGCTACTAGGAAGAGATGAATTTAATCATTTAATTTATATTCTAACAATTTAATGGCCTTGTCTTTGGTCTCTCCTCATTATTGGATTAGATAACGTAGAAAACTTATCTATTGGATTAGATAACGTAGAAGACTTATCGGCTAGTGATAACACCGAAGTATCAGAGTTAGAGTTAGACTTGTCGAATCTCCCATAGAACCTCTCACTACCTCTCCCACTCTTCAACCTACAGTCACTTCTGAATCTCCCTCTAGTTCTGAGTCAACTCCTTCACCTGAACCCCTGCCTATCCTTCCAGCTCGAGTCCATGGCATGACCACACGGTCTCAGAATTTGATTCATAAACCTTACATATTCACTGATGGCAGAGTGAAGTATCCACCTCCTCAAGCTCTTACAGCCACTATAGCAGCACATGAAGATGAACCCACTTGCTATTCTCAAGCAAGTAAAAATCTTGAGTGGCGTGCAGCAATGAACAACGAATTTGATGCTCTTCTCAAAAATGGAACATGGTCCCTTGTTCCATTCTCCCCACAAATGAATGTCGTTGGTTCTAAATGGGTTTTCAGGATTAAAAGGAAAGCTAATGGGGATATTGAACGCTACAAGGCTTGTCTAGTAGCCAAAGGGTTTCATCAACAACCCGGGATTGACTTTGCAGAAACATATAGTCCAGTGGTTAAACCTATCACTATTCGTACTGTGTTGTCCATAGCTGTTTCTGCAAGTTGGGAGATTCGACAAGTAGATGTCAGCAATGCCTTTCTCCATGGTCTTCTTCAAGAGACTGTACATATGGCTCAACCCCCTGGATTTCAGCATCCTCAATATCCAGCAGCTGTTTGCAAGCTACGTAAAGCCATCAATGGCTTAAAACAGGCACCACGTGCGTGGTTTTCGCGCCTAAGTGCTCGGTTGATTGATTTGAAATTTACAAGCTCCAAGTCAGATTCATCATTGTTTATCTACAAAGCTAAAGGGATCACCATCTTTGTGCTCATATACGTTGACGACATCATCATTACCGGCTCACATCCAGAAACCATATCTTAGCTCATCAAAGATCTTCACGACTCCTTTGCACTCAAGGATCTCGGTCGTCTCAATTTCTTTCTTGGTGTTGAAGCTACATGGCACCCGGATGGTCTTCATCTTTCACAACAAAGATACATCCATGATCTTCTCACAAAGACAAATATGCTCCTTGCCAAACCGATATCTACTCCCTTGTCGGCTTCTACCACTCTCAGCCAGTTTGAAGGCTCAACCATCACAGACCCGACCTCATATCGGAGCACAGTAGGGTCTCTTCAATATCTATCTCTCACTCAACCTGACATTGCTTTCGCCGTCAACAAGGTCTCACAATTTATGCAAGATCCTAGGGACTCTCACTGGTCTGCAGTAAAGCGCATCCTACGCTACTTGAAGTCCACAATCTCTCATACATTCTGCATCCACAAGAACTCCTCCAAGCAACTCACTGCCTACTCAGATTCAGATTGGGCCAGCTGTCCAGATGACAGGCGTTCCACCTCCGGCTATTGTGTTCTTCTTGGTAAAAATATTCTTTCATGGAGCTCCAAGAAGCAACCAACAGTTTCACGTTCCAGTACTGAATCTGAGTACAACTGTACAAAGCTATTGTCAATGCAGCTGCTGAATTAACATAGATTCAAACTCTACTTCATGAACTTGGTGTTACGTCTCCTACGCAACTAGTATTGTATTGTGATTACATTGGTGCCACATACCTAGCTTCAAATCCTATCTATCATACTCGCACAAAGCATATAAAAATTGACTATCATTTCATCCGGGATATGGTTGCCAAGAAGACTCTACAAGTTTGCTTCATCTCTGGGAAAGACCAGTTAGCCGACATCCTTACAAAGTCCCTTGTTGCTGCCAGATTCAACATGCTTCGATCCAACCTCAACGTGCAACTTCCCACGTCGAGTTTGAGGGGGCGTATTGGATTAGATAACATAGAAAACTTATCTATTGGATTAGATAACGTAGAAGACTTATCGGCTAGTGATAACACCGAAGTATCAGAGTTAGAGTAGGGCTCTTTCTCTATTGATAAACTCTAGACTAGTTGAGTTGTGATAAACTAGGTCTCTAGAGTTATAAGATAACTTAGAGGGTTTCTGTTTTAGTTAACTACATGTAAATCACATCTAGAGTTTATCTAGATGATTCGGTTCTCTATATATACAAACATACTGCAGTACATTCAAGTATGCAGATTATCCCAAATATCATGTAATTCTATACTCATATGCTCTCTTCTGTTCCAGTAATTCTCTTGCCTTTTTTTAAAAATTTATTTATTTAATTTTTGCTGGTGTAATGCTTGCCTTGCCCCCAAGTTTAGCAAGGTTATCTCTTAGCATTTTTTTTTTTTTTAATTAGGATTGGACTTGGCCACAGATGGTAAATTTTAACCAAACCCACATGAACCCAGACTTATGACCAAAGGTGAGGGTATAATCATTTTGTTAGCTGAGCGATTTCTTGCTTAAATGCCACTACTGAAAAGATAGCATTCAGGGATTTCAAACCAAATAATTGCATTTATCTTAACTGGTATCTGGCATATCTGCATGCCTTTTTAACATAATATTTTTCGTTTAGTTTTAGCTAATCACAAACTGAAGTCTCATAGCCTTAATTTGGTTTCTGATATTGTTGTGTAACATAAAGAAGTTGCTTCTTTCCAGTGTTTGAGTCTTACAGTTAATATATTCTATGGCAATCAGGATTATGCTTTAAAGGTCATCAATGAGACAAATGAGTCTTGGGATAAGCTAATCAAGAGATCTACCCCTGCTGACAATCTTTCACTTGTGTAAATCACTTGTGTAAATTTAATCAACACAGTTGGCTAATTATGCTGCTGCTGCTAATTGACACATCACAAGATTTTTCTTGTTTCTTCTAGTGAGCAAAGAGTTCTCACTTGATTTTTACGTTGAATAATCACTTTTATGTTTTACTCATTACCTGCTCTCTCTCTCTCTCTCTCTCTCTGAGCAGCTTGTATCTGACATGTGCTGGAACATTGGATATTGAATGGCATTTGAAATTATTGGAATTGTTTTGTTTGTGGTACAAACTATGATGTCTTGGTGATTAGACTTTTTATAGTTGCCATCTCAAATTCCTTTGGGCCTTCTAGAACAGTTGCCCCTGAATTTCAGCAGCAGTCTCTTGAATTCTACACAAGTTCTATCCTTGCACCGTTAGAGACGGTTTAAGAAATTCCTGAGGGTGGTCAATCTATGCGAAGACTTTTACTAGGTCTATTTTCCGGGGGTCATGTATGGCTCCCTGCACCTATTTGAAAGAAGACTGCTTCATAGCCCGAACTCCTTCCTCCTTAGGCAGCTGGCTCAAGTTTCTCTTCTCTTCTCTGGAGTGAGCAACCTGCATGTTTATCAAAACAGGGTGGTAATTCGTGTTTGTTTGTTGGGTTTGGATCGTGTTGAGGTATGAACACAAGAATATATAAGTAAACTCTGACCTAATCTATTTAATTAAACAAGTTAGACTCTAATTCGCTAATTCGCTAATTTCGTGTTAGGTTCATGCTATGTTTGTGGGTTGTATAAAAAAATATCAACCTGAAATGTCGCGTGTCGAGTTCGAATCGTGTCGAAGCATGTTTATAAAATTATATAGATTAACCCTGACCTGACTCATTTAATTAAACAAATTAAACTTTTCAACTCTAACTCACTAATTTTGTGTTAGATTCGTATCGAGTTTAACGGATTATGTTAAAAATTGTCCGCCGTAGCTGTACATGCTAGCAAATCCATGTTAGAAAAGCTCACTTCCTTCTTGTATTCAGAAACTCAAAAATGATTGATCACATCTGTTACCTTAGATAAGGTTTTCAATGTATTCCCCTCTACTTGATGAGCATGTACAACTCCAAAATACATAAAGATTTATTCTAATTCTTCACGTTGTCCACATGCTTTTCTTTTCTTTCTTTTTTAATTTTTAATCAATGCTGGGATTTTTTTTCCTGTGTAAAGAGCTCGGTAAAATTGAAAATATTCAAACCGTTGGGCTGATTTTTCAGAGCATAATTAGGTAAAATGGTTTTTGAAACACAGAATGTACCAAATGGGGGAATTTTATTTATTTTTTTAATTTTATTATTTTTTAATTCATCAGAAACACAAAACTGATACGTGGTTGTCCTTGCCTTTGGCATCAAATGAAACAATAATTATGCTCTCTTTTTTTGTTACTGTTTTATTGAATTATGAAATGCTTTACATCAAAAGAAATTGGCCATGTATTATATATCATATGCAGATACAGATAATTGAGCTTGAAATCAAAGAAATTTCAGCTCCTTTTCATCTTGGAGAAAGTGAAGTGAGCAGAGCAAAGGGTGTGCCATGTCTTTCTTTGAATATAGTTGCATCTCATTTTCATTGTCATATAACTAAATTGTTACCCAATGTATTGACAAATAAGGAACGAGAAGAACTACACCCGGATAAAGTTTTATTCTAAACTGCCTTTTTAGAATTGGATTCGAAGAAACTCTTTTCATTCAGTCTATTAAATTAGCATGTATTTCTTTGAATACAATTGCATCTCAATCTCATTGTCACAGTCATATAACTAAATTGTTACCCAATGAATTAACAACAAAGGAACGAGAAGAACTACATACGGACAAAGTTTTATTCTAAACTGTGTTGGAGTTAAAAGCTTTACTCTAAATTGGATTCAAAGAAACTCTTTTACTTCAGTCCATTAAACTCACGTATGTCTTTAGAGAATGCATTTTTGTAAAATGTACGTGAGTGTACATGTTCTATTGAAAATGTAAGTGAGAATTATATGTTTTAAAGACAGATATCAGTTTAATAATGTGAGACAGAGGAGCCCAACTTATGCTCCGTTTGTTTGGGCGTAAAATATTTTTCAAAATATATTTTCTGTATTTTTCGGTGTTTGGTGCAACCGAAAATGATAGTCAAAGAAAATAATTTTAGTTTGACTGTAAAAATCTTTTTATTTTTTTGAAAATAAATTACGATTATAAAAGTTATAAATCGTTTTCTGAATTTATATTCTTCATTCTTGTAGGCACGCTTGTGGGAATCCGCCACCGTTCAACATTGTCATCAAATTCCGGTGAAACTTGCCAGATTTTGGCTTTCATCGCCGGAATCTGGTAAAAATTGCCAGAATCCTACTAGCCAATGACAGAATCTCATCACCGGTAATTTTTCATCGTTAGTAATTTTTTCGTATAAGCTAAACGCCGAAAAATATATTCAAGATTTTACAACGAAAAATATTTTACATCGAAACAAACGGAGCATTAAAAAAAAACACACACACTTTGTCGCCGGCAGTTATATTTCAAAGGTAGGGAATTGATGTCAAGAAGATCACGGCGGCAGGTCCACTTTCCCAGCTTCCATTTTCAGATTAATGGCCCATGGTGTAGTGTTATTGGGACACATTGATTTTAAAAACCAATTGAGACCTACACCTATAATTATATACTCCCACCAAATTATTATTATTACTATTTTAAATGGTCCATCAAATTATTTAATCCTTTCATAGCAGTGCAACTGTAATTAAGCTTTAAAAGGAGGCATTTATGGGCAAATTCTGACATTTGCAAAAATTATTTTCTCTATTTAATAAACTTTCCATATTAAACACAATTGTCAAAGGTCAACATTGAAAGCTTGAGAATTATTCTAATCCTTTTTGGCAATGGACAACCATTTTGGGCACGTGTTAAATCACTTTTCAATTAAGGAGTTAGTTGGGCAACATTTTGAATACTTTAAACTTGACGTTATGCACTCTTTCAGTCAACTCAATTAACTCCAACATTCCCAATGCTAGCATTATGAGCAAAATTACAAAATCCAAACTTCTTATTCAATTCTCAAGGGTTTATCCCTAAGTTAAGGACAATATAATTTTACGATTAGTTGTGCATACAGATAGCAATGGAAATAAGAATTTAGTTTGAAAGGACTACACTAAAAACCTTTTTTTTTTTTTTTTGGGACCATCATTAATAAAAAATTTTAAAAAAATGAAAATGAAAATAATATATATAACAATTTTTGGAAGGTCGAGAGACCGTGACCCTTTTGGCCCTATCTAGGGTGAGCATGGGGCGGATTTTTGCCCTCTCTGCCACTGCCCCGCATTCCTGCGGGTTGAGAATTTCTTACCTGTAGTCTGCATAAAAGAAGAGGAATCCATCTGAGGTGGGTTCGTTCGGGTGAAAGTGACGCGGAGCCCCTATCCTTGCATATGGAGTTTTTTGTACATATATATATATATATAACAACTAATATTACATACTATACGAATATCTCACAAAATTACCGTGGCCATATTTAGTAATTACTTTAGAGAAAAAAAAAAAAAAAAATCTCATACCTTAAAGCTTTTAATTTTAACAATTAAGGATTGAGTTTGATCCCCTTCTTCCATTTCCTAATCTCATTGGAAAGTTTTATGAAAACTGAACCTTACTCATAGATTAAAATTATTCTTGTGGAAAATGGTTTGGAATATAATTCCTACCAAATTTCGCATTTCCCAAACTATCCATTCCTCTAATCCCGATACATCATGTTCTCTTTGCTCCTTTCCCCTTGATTCTACTCTCCATCTTTTTTTCTCTTGTCCGATAGCTCGTGTGATTTGGCGCCAATCCTTTTGGCCTTTGAATAGTCTTGCTTTGCTTGTTTATAATATGACAGATTGGCTTCTCATTATTCTGAACCCAGCAACAATTGGTATTCCCCACACAGCAACTCATATGTTTCAGATTTTTGCTGCGGTAGCTTATGATCAACTCTGGTTTTCAAGGAACAAGGCTCGTCATGATAAAGTTATTCCCAATGCTATTACTATCTCAGCTACTATTAACTGGCTTGTTTTGGAGCATCACTCTGCATGGTCTTCGTCTATGATTCGATCACCTGAGATCTGGCAGAAACCTTGCCTTCCTTTCTACAAGGTGAACTATGATACAGCTATAAGACCAACTTTTTCTGCCCAAGCTGCTGTTGTTAGAAACTTCTTTGGATCAGTCATTGGTTGCAGCTCTATTATTAGCCCTCTGTGCTCTGCTCTTTATGGGGAGGCACGTGCGACTCTCTTGGCTGCTCAATTAGCTACTTCTCTGAATATTACTTCATTTATCTTGGAATGAGACTCTCTAACTGTTTCTAGGGCACTTCAAAATTCTACTATTACCCAGGACTGCATTACTTCTATGATCTCCCACATCCGATCTATTATCTCATCTTCTACTAGCTGGTCAGCTAGTCACATTAATTAAAGTGCAAACTTCTGTGCCCATTATGTGGCATCTTGGGCCGCAACCAGACTCCACTCTGGCTACATTCTCATCTCTTCTCCTTTTGTTGTTGGGCCTTCTCCTCCCTGTTTTGAAATTGAAAAGGCTTCTCTCTCTTATTTTTTAATTTCTTAGGTCTGTTTAGTTTCCTTATTTTGTACTTAAAATAAATAAAAAGAAAAAAGAAAAAAAAAAAGGATTGAGTTTGATCGTGTGACAAATAATTCATTCTATCAATATTTGGTTCCAGTTTTAACTGTATAAGTGCCGTTTGACATATTCTCAACGAATGGCCAATAAAATTGTGCCACGTAAATTAAAAAGTTATGTTATCACACCACATATGCCTATAAATAAATAAAAAATACGAAAAAGAGAAGAAAGTGTAGAGAAAGTGTAGTCTATCGTCACGTATCTTAAATTCTTAAGTACTATTTTGAAACCAAATTATTTGAATAATGGAAAAGTTTATTGGTAGTAAAATTAGCAAATGATTAAAGAGAAAAGAACAGGAGGAGGAGCGTACAGAGTTCTATACAACTGGCCACGCGTTACAATCGCAATGGCACGCTACGCGGAGCACAGAATAAACAAAGCCCCAACATCGCCTAGATAGAGTTTAAAGCCAGGTGCCCAACTCTGCCACCTGGCACCTACACTACACTCTCCGCTGTAAAAAGGAAAAAACTCCATAGCGCTCGCTCTTTCATTGCACAGAGCTTCTACCCCTTGGATCTCACTACGCCCCTCTCTCTCTATCTCTCTCTGGTTCTCTTTCTACTGAAGAGCCAATCAATTCAGCTGCTGTTTCTTGGACCATTGGATCGAGCTTGATTCAGTTGTGTTTTGATTTTGTTTCTAGTATAAAATCTTTTTGAAGAATGATTACGACGGCTCGGTGATCATGTAGTGGAATGTTTTGATTTTCGTGTATGATTCGATAATGGCGTCGATCCGCCGGACTTTATCGCCGTATCAAGACCGGTCGCACCAGAACGGCGGGAGTCCGTACTCGCCGAAGCTCTTCTCCAGCCCGAGGCATCCCTCGCGGATGCCGGAGTTAGCCGCCCGATTCCGGCGAATTCTCGGATATCCGCAGCGGAAAGGTCAGCACGGCCGGCGAAGAGCGTTCTTCTACAGGTGCTTGTTGTTCTTCTTCTTAGGGTTTCTGCTTGGTCTAGCGCCATTCGGCCACGTCAATGACGGCGACGACGGGGACATTAGCGTCCGCCGAGACAACTTCTCCTTCGAGATCAAGCCCCCTCTCGTCAACGAGCAGCTGAAAACGACGCAGAACGACGTTGTCTCGGCCGACGAAAAGCGCGAAGCCCTAGTCAGCGCGGTGAGCTTAGGCCTGAGGTTCGATTTGGTGCCGAGGAAGCAGCTGATCGTGGTGACGCCGACGTACGACCGGCCGCTCCAGGCATACTCCCTGAACCGGCTGGGTCACGTGCTGCGACTCGTGCCGCCGCCGCTTCTGTGGATCGTGGTGGAGGCGAACGCAGCGTCGATGGAGACCGCGGAGATACTGAGGAAAACCGGAGTGATGTACAGGCACTTGGTGTGCGCTCGCAACTCCACCAATGTGAAGGACAGGGGCGTCCATCAGAGGAACACGGCGTTAGAGCACATTGAGCGCCACAGGCTCGACGGCGTCGTTTATTTTGCCGACGATGATAACATATATTCGCTTGAGTTGTTTCACAGCTTGAGAGAAATCAGGTTGGTTTTCGCTCCCCATTTTTAGCTATGTTTTCCCCGATCTATCTTTGGGAATATGGCCGATTTTGTTCTTTTTGTTATTGGGAATTAGCTGGAGGATCACATCTTTTCTTATCTTATTCAGAATTGCCTTGAAAGCTAGGACATATATAATTTTTGCTTGTGGATTAGAGCTGCTGTGCTTCCTATTGTGTATGACAGAATGTGTTTGTGATTAGAATAGGAGAGTTAAAGTGGTTGCTTTGAAGAAAAATAGCTATGGGCTTCGTCTTTGATTGTTCTTTTGAGTCATTGGAATGTGCCGTGAACTCCTTTTCTCAACCAGGCCTCAATGTGTATCCAGACTCCCGCAAACACATCGTTAAAGTGGTTTAGGCTCTTGTGTACATGAATTAACAAAAAATGAAGAAATATGATTTATTTGACTCAGGGTTTTCACATCACTCCTATTAATTACGACATAAATCCTTCAGCCTTAAAGTTGTGGGTTGTGGAGTATGTGATATTGTAATCCTCTGGCTCTAATGGTGTAACACTAATAAGTTTCAATATATTTTTCTTCAAAAAAAAAAAAAGTTTCAATATTTTCAATTTTATTTCACTTATTTGGGTACATTGAATGCTCCAAACACCCTCTCCTTTCTTCTTTCCTTCTATTTCGGTACATTGAATAGTTTCCTCTACACAATCTCTCCCTTCTTCTTATGTTTTCCTCCACACACACCCTCTCCTTTATTCTTTAGTAGAGTAACACATTCAGCCGGAGAAATGTATCTACTATTTCTGAAGGAAACTGAGGATTACCATACTTATTGGGTTAATTCTGTCTCTTTGTGAAGCTGCTAATATGTGTTTCGATAAGTATTTATTCGTTGTGGCTATGGTGTCATAGAAATATTTAACTATTAAAACTTTGTCATTAAGAATGCATTGCATCATAACCTACCTCCCTTCTCTTGCAAAATCATGATATTGGTCTGTTTGCATTGTAGCCGGTTTGGTACTTGGCCTGTTGCTATGCTTGCACAAAGCAAAAACAAGGCCGTATTGGAGGGTCCAGTCTGCAACGGGAGTCAAGTAATTGGATGGCACACAAATGAGAAAAGTAAGAGACTTCGAAGGTTTCACGTTGATATGTCAGGATTTGCTTTCAACAGTACAATCTTGTGGGATCCCAAGAGATGGAGACGCCTCACTTCGGTTCCAATTCGACAATTAGACATAGTGAAGGAGGGTTTCCAGGTATACATCATAGAGTTGCTTCTTCCTGATATTCTTTGCAATATTGTTTTGAAGTTTCCAATTCTAAAAAATACTTGTGCAATATTATACTTTGTGGACTTACTTCATGTATTTTTACAGGAGACCACATTTATAGAGCAAGTGGTGGAAGATGAAAGTCAAATGGAAGGTATACCGCCTGGTTGTTCAAGGATAATGAACTGGCATCTTCATTTGGAAGCTCGTCATTTTTTTTATCCCAGAGGCTGGCTGCTTCAGAAAAACCTCGATGTTGTCATCCCATTTAAGTGAATCAAACTTAAATGCTGCAATTTCGAAGCCTTGAGAGGTGAGATTTTAATTGTTTCCTCTACTTCTTTTGGACACAATTTTTCTTTTTTCTTTTTTAAAAGTAATTGACCCAAGGGGAAGGGAGACTTGTTCCTTTAGATGAATAAGAAGTTTCATTCAAACACCTGGAAGCTCATGAAAACCTGCTTCAACCGTACACAACACAATAAGCTTAATGCTGCACACTAGGGGCACTTCAACTAACAAGAATAAAACCTTTATAAGAAAACTCAAATACAGGAAAAGGAATATTTGAACTTTTTACACTTGTAATATTTGACCAGCCCGTTGAGTTATGAAAGAGGCCAGTACCCTTAACAATTTGAAAAGTAGCTGGACCGGAGAATACAAATAATTACATATATATAGAAATTTTTGGTTATTAAGGCAATGGCACTTATAAGAGCTTCTTCATTTAATTTAACACTTAATTTCTTTCATGACAGCATTTCGCTATTTTCATGTTGGTGGGTCCTTTTGGCCCTGAACGGATGTTGTTTGCTTCAACTTGCCACCATCGGCATTAAGCAGCACTGACAAAGAGCTCTTCTGGGAACAACGAAGAAATAGAAATATTTCTAAATTTTGTTTTTGTAGAATTTTTCCTGCATGATATTCTTTTAACAGAAACGAAATTCCGTTTTTGTTGTAGAGTTTTGGTACATGGTTTTCTTGGGGTATCAGCCAGAACGTGAAGTGTCGGTGCTGTGTGGGGTAAGCCTTGTTATGGATCCCCTACTCTGTATGTGATATATAGGCATTACATCAAAACTAAGGGAGGGCAACTTGATCATCATTTTAGTTGTCTCAATTTTCCTTAAAAATTGTATGCTTTAGGAATCGGTCTTCCAAAAGAACTCCAGCTACATTCATGAATTCTATATATGAGCTCATAATTCTAATAATAATAATAATAATAAAGAAAAATTATGAAAATAACTTTTATTGATTAGCTCTCCTTGAGTTTTTAATTATATCAATTAAATCCCTGAGATTTGAAGTGCTATCAAATTTGTTTTTTGTCCCTCTTCCGTCAAATCGCAACAGCATATTTGTAAAATTCCAATAATACCCCAAAGGGAAAGAAAAAAAAAATTAACAGCATAGGGACCTAATTGACAAAATTAGAAACTCACAAAACTAAAGGATAAAATCCAAAACCACATGGGATTATTTTGATATTTTCCCAAGTATATATATATATATATATATATATATATAGACAAAATAACAAGAAATTAGATAATGTTAATGCAAGTTTTTGTCTCCCTCTTCAGTCTTCACGATTAGTAAGTTTCAATCGGATGCAGCTAATGTCAAACAAAATTTCATTTTCTCTTATTTGTTGGTTGCGAAGAATTTCAAATTGACAGTATAATCATTTGAATAACTTAGAAGTGAAATTGATAATATATAAGGGTGAAAAAGCGGTTACGGTTAGCTGTTAGTAAAATTTGATAACTTCTTTCGCACCGCCTTAAGCAGTTGGCAGTTATAAAATAACTATCGGTTAGTGGTTATTAATCCTATAACCGCCCGGTTATAACCATTTTTCAAAGTGAGAATCCAAATGAGCACACAAAAATAACGATAGCTAAGATTCACGAACCAAAATTCATAGAAGGTGAATTAAAAGATTCTTCAACTTTGATTTTACCAAAATTTTAACCCAAGAAATAAAAAAACAAAAAATCAAAGCCTTTAAATCAATCCTCACCCAAAAGACGCTCCATTCAATCCCACAATGACACGTTCCTCACTTGTGCAACAAAAAATTATTGCATCTGTCTATGCACTTCAAGACAAGCACACAACAATAAACCCTTGATGGTGTGGGAATGAAAGGAGAAAAAGAAGCGTCATGGCTTGTAGGCGGGGATGATGAAAAGGAGGAGGTCAAAAGCAGCATAAGGAGTAGGGCACTATCACGATTAGCAGTGCAAAGATGAAGGAAGAAAGATGAAAGGTGAGTGGAATGAAGGTATAACTAGGGAAATACATAAATGGGAAATTGCATGGGCTCTTGTAAGATGTATACACATTCTCAAGTTGTTAGAATTAGAGGTCCATATTATAAACGGGTCATTAGTAGAGAATAAATGAATCTTTTATATGTATATATATAGGCGGTTAGCGGTTATAGTCGCTACTCGCCTACTTCTATAACCATTAACTGCCTACCTCTAAAATTGTTAACTGCATTTCTATAAGTAGTTAGTAGTTTTTTCTAACCTCATTTAAAAGCGGTTAGCGATTAGGTGTTTAGGGCGATTAACGGTTAACGGGCAGTTAATAACCTCCTACCTTTTCAGCCCTAATAATATATTTTAGACAATCTTATGTTTAAAAATATCAATTAAGATTATTTGAAATCATTTTCAATATTCATTTAAGCTCTTCTTGTTTTGACGTAAAATGTTTTCCGTAAAACATTTTTAATCTTTTTTGAATGTTTGGCAGCACTTACAAAACTTGGTTAACTAAAGAACATTTTCGGTGAACTATAAAATGCCTATTGTTTTCTGTAAAGTGGTTTGTGATTTATTTAAGGCATAAAACATTTTTCTTCCACAAATCCTCTTCTAAACCCTCTCTTCCAATGAACTCTTACACCACGATACACCCCGAACACCACCCCGCTTTCGTCGGAATCATCTCACCGAGAATTTGAATGTCAATAATTTCACTTTCTCAGTGCAAACCAAACATTGAAAAAGGTTTTCAGCAAAACATTTAAGAATGCCAGTCAAAAACCAAAAACCCTAGTTTTTTCAAAAAAAATGTTTTATGTTAAAAAAAGGTTTTAGGTCAAGCTCAAATATAAAAATATTTTTCTAAAAATGCCATTGTGGTTGCTTTCTTAGTTAAAAATCAATTAATTAATTAATTAAATGTTATATTAGTAATGAGAAATGACTTTCTAACCTAAAATATGGGTTTTTCTTTGTACATAAATCTAAAGTGTGAGAAAAATAAAATAAAAATTGGGAAATCAATAAAAATTGTAGCTCTTGAGAATTTTATCTAACAATCTAGCTTTCACGAATTCCTAAGAATTAAAATAGGCAAATCCTCTTCAGTAGATGGTGCTGGTGCAACTGTTATGGTGGCTTATTTTTTCACCTCTTACAAGCCTTTCTGAATCTCAAAAGGGGAGGCAGCAGAACACCTCAGCCCAAACATAATACAATATCGATTGAAACCTGCCCCAGATAGGGTAGAAGATGTAAATGAAAATTTGAAAGATTGTACACAAAACATGGAGGATAATTATCAAAAATTACAACTTATATTACACAAAGGGGCCTGTGACAGCCTCAACTGTATTCTAAGCGACTACTCAACAAAATATGTTACTTAAACTGCCCCAGATGAGGCAGAAAATTAAAAAAAAAATTGAAAAAATTTGAAAGAATGAAACTACAAAAGAAATTGGAAATAAGATAGAATTATAACTATGGTACATTCCTCAGCGCAGTTGCAGGCGGGAGGATTCCTTTGGCGATAGAATCGTGATCCCGATCCCACGTTACCGGACTGGTCTAGTTTCATGTTGGTTCAACAGGTCAGCAGCAGTCAAATATCCAAGCAATCGGCCGCTCTATGAGCAACAAATTTGTTTCCAACAACTGGAACCAGTGGTACCAATGTTGACTGTAGGTTTAAACACAGAGGGTCAATTTGCAAAACTTCAGGCTTTCTACTTATATCACGTTGGAGTTGCTCCTTGAACTGAAGAACTTGCGTTGTCAGAAGAGTGCAAAGATGATGAGACATGAGGTTGTTGCATATTCGATTCATTTGCAAGACCAAGAACTGCTAGTGTCGATCTGCCGAAATGCAAACCCAGTAGGTTAACCAAAAATACAAAACTAAAATTCAAAGAGTATTAAAGAAAAAAACAAAAACCAAACAAAGGTGAATACCTAATTTATTGACGTGGTAACACTACAGCTAAATAGAAAAACCAAATAAATTTTCTAGAAAGTATTATCGTTACAAGAATACCCAAGGGTGCCATGACTTTTTTCTATTTAGTTTCCATATTCCACAACTTCAGCAGCTGAAGAAAAGCTTGATGATATGTAGAGAATCAACAATTTATTTTATGGATTTAGTTTTCATGTCACACTGGCTGGCGTGACGTATTTCAAGTGGCTAACACTTTTGGTTTTTTAAGTGATTGGCATGAGAGGCCACTTAAAATATGTCACGTCAGTCGGTGTGGCATAGGTATGATAAATGGGTGTGAAGAGTCACCTTACTCTTTGCTAGTATTATCCCCACCCTCAAAGAGCCCGTGATCTAAAAGCTTAATATTAGTATTAATGTTACTACCTCGAGAATTTTGAACCATATCTTCCATATTATTAATGTTTTTAATGTTATGATCAGTTTTGCACATATGCAATGGTCTCTGACAGCTCAATTATTAGGAGAACATTATCAGATGTGTACTAAATGGAAAAATCATGTACAAACAGAAACAATAATATAAGTGACTACTTTAGATCTATAATAGCATCTTTTCTAATTCAAAAGGTCAAACAAAACAGTATGTGTTGGTAGATGTTTGAAAGCACTTACAGTTAATTTATTCAGGCTTTCCCAAACATATTATAACTAATTACACTTCGGGGACCAAATCTCAACCTAAGGTTGGAATTCTAGATTTTAACTTTTTTCCAGTTGTTTTGAGTGATGAACTTCATGAATTAAACCCACTTAATGACCAAATATCACTTTATGCCAAACTTTGAAAGGTTGAATCAATTTCAATTCAATCGAGAATGATCCAGAAAAATTCTTTCCAACAGTAAAGGTAAAGACAGTACCTTCTGACACCTCAAATAAATTCAAAAATAAAGAAATATGATAAATATCTATAATTCATTTATATACTGTGAATATACAGCCTTGTCAAAGAACTAAAAGTTTGCAATATTGCATAGGAAAGGCCTCCAAAAAGACCAGAAAACACTAATTAAATATAAAAGCAAAAGGCAGCAGCTAGCAGATTTATTTGATACAGGGTGGACAGTTGATCAAATCCAAGAAAACTGTACCTAGGTACTGAGGTTCTAACACTTGGCTGCCTTGCATAGGCAGCAAGGGGACCTCTAAGTTTAGAGTGTTTATTCAGAGAGCTTTCAAGTTGTGGTGCTGGCAACTGCAAAGAACACCAGGAAAAAAAAAAATTAAAGTGAAAATACATTAAAGCAAGAAGAACTCTCTACACTTTATAATATATATTATAAGATACCTGTAACAGCACATCAAAAGAATGTGGCTGCGTCTGAGAGACACATTTCAAAAATCCTACCCACAGCTTAGGCATTCTCCACACCTGCACTCAAAAAGTATGTATAAACACCACATCTAGCACAATTATGCTAACAATCAGTATGAGTTGATAAAACATAGAGCACACATGGTTAAATTTTTTGTTTGTATGCTTCAGAAAACCCTAATTCTATGTTGAGTAAGCATACCTGTCTGTTCACAAGTTTGGAAAGAATCTCCATAACGAAATCAACCTAAATAGAGCAAACGTGATTGTTACAAATTATTCTTCATTTATAAGTTGTATCTACCACAGACAAATAGCACATTCATATTCAATGAGATGCTTCATGTCATCGAAAGTAACAAATACCACTAATTATTGAAAAAAATAAAAACAAAAATAGAGGGAAAATCCCATTTAGCATAACCAACTACTGATTTATGTACTGTATGTGACCACAAATACTGATGGATGCACCCAAAAGGCCCATAACTTGCACAAACTTCATAAAACAATACCTGGTTACTTTGGTTTGACCGCTGAAAACAAGTAGAAATTATTTTGATATGTAATAGAAAGAAGCAGAAAATCTTTCCTCAAAAAAAATAAATAAATAACCTGACCATCCTCATTGCAACGAAGTGAAAATTTCACATACAGTCCATATTTTCACATTGTAAACAAAATATATATGACTTCAACATAGACATTACCATAGTAACAAAGATGTCAACATAGCATATTTTAGGAAAAAATCTTACCAGTTTAGGAAAAGCATCAATTGCCTGAATCACTGTTCTCATGAAGAGTAGAGGTATAGGAGTTTCATCAACCTGAAAATACAACAATTACTACTAACAAAGAATTGAAGATGATAATATTCTAGATCATATATGATATTCGCATACCATCTGGTTCAATGCCTTTGCCAAGACCTGCTGCGTGAAGACTGTGCGTTGCTCAAAACAGGCTGAGCAAGCATCTGTTATCTGATAACATGAAACAGAAGCATAAAAAACAAAAAATATTGATGCATTGCACAGTACATAAATGGCACAGCCACTTAATTGCCTGTAACAACAATCTACATGTGACATGACCACTAGCAAATGTGATGCAACTGGAATTTAATGATTAACATCAATCAGAAATCCTATGAGCTAATTCGAAATATTTTGCAGAGATCCACTCCAAAAGAGTTAAAACCAGATATTCCTGGATTGGGCTGCATTTTGAGCAGGGCCATAAAACCTCCAAACCTACCTTACCCAACCAATAGTGAGACTGGACCAGAGTTTTCAGGCAATCTCAAATTGACCCATAGTTGAAGTGTTGCGCACTTAAGAAACAAAGGTCAATAAAACAACTTGGGGATATTCAACCAGAAAACGCTAGTCAACAGAAAACATAATTTCAGGACAAAGACTGATGAGTGGCCACAGTAAAAAGAAAAAAAGATTAAACTAGTACACGAACACCCATCTTGAGAAGTGAAACCAATTGACAACAGATGAGGGAAGGTGTGCACTGTCAAATTTAATACTGATGAATTAAAGCACCAGAAGGAGACTAATACAATTGAATTTGGTGGCACCAAAAGGACAAAAAGAAAAGATGATACTGATATAGGTGGTGAGATAAGATATGATTGTAAAACATTATTCGGGTAGTGGTATAACCCTAAAAGGACTAAACAGTAAAAAAGGAATTACAAAGTCACCTTTAAGTGATGGGGATTGGGAATCGTACAATATAGTAAGTTTTAGTTCATGCCATTAATTTTCATTTACGACAAATTATGTAATCCAATAGACATTGCAAAAAAAGTAATAAACTTACAACCCACACAAACCTCAACTTATGCTGAACTAGGGTTTGAGCTATCCTCACTAGGGTAGTGAGGTTGGAATGTGAGTGACCCACTTGATCAATATAGGTGCCATACTCACCCCGTTATGTCATCCCAAATTTATATTGCTTTCACATTTAGATACAAGCACAAACAACTTTACAATATCAAAAGACTATGACGACTCTACTGGGTGAAATTTGGGCATAGAACTCCTATTTGTGAAAGATGGAACAGAAGGAAGAAGCTTGCAGCAGGGAGGGTGAGCATAATATGAATATGCAGTTCATATAATATCTTAATACTCTACCATATGGAAAACTAAGGCTTGCTTGATGAATAAAAACAATTACTAAAAAATATAGAAGACATGCCTTCTTAAGTGCAAGGCCATCTTTCTCAGGAACTATGTGATGGATGGCGACCAACACTTCCACAGGAGTTAAAGCTGGACCCATATGAGCTGAACCCTGGCATGAACAGATATGAACTCTCAATGTTTGTTGACTTGAGGTAGGGGAGGGAAAGAGTAATACTAATGTTTTCTTTTAATAGCATTAAAAATCAATATTTTTGCTAAAAGCAAATGCTAACATACTTCCAAAATAGATGGAATGCAAGTTTTTCTTTCTTTCTTTCTTCCTTTTTTTTTTTTTTTTTTTTTTGTAGTCAGAAGAAATGAAGCACAATCTAATAATTTCAATTCTTGACTGAACTTCTGCTTTAACAAGTGCATCAGAGAAGAAATTAGTTGCTTTAGAAGCATGACTGATCAACAAAAGCAAATTATTCATAACATCTTCATATAGATTTGCTAGTTCTTCAAAAACAATCTAAAGTTAGGGAGCCTTTACTTTACCCCAGCCACAACTACAATCAACAGAAGTCTTCTTTTTCCTCTCCCTCTCTCCCTCTCTCTTCAAGAAGAATCTAAGGTCAAAGAGCCTTGACATTAGCCCAGCCACAACTAGAATCAACTTCAGTCTTATTCTCTATTAGAATGATAAAATAACAAAGGAATGTGGAATCAATTCTTTTCCCTCACTATTAAACTGATAAAATAACATAGGAATGTGGAAGGAGAAAAGATTTCAAATATGTGAAGATCCCACTCCTACAAACAAACCTACATGTCAGGGGGTCCATTGATAAGTAGAAAATAAGAGTGGCTTCATTATGTTACAATTATGAATTATACTTGAACTTTGTAAAAAAAAAAAAAATTGAAAAAAAAAAATACAATAAGAGATGGCGTAGGTAAAACATTCACATTTACCTGTAGTATGTGAGCAAGCGCCATCTGGAACTTTTCTAATGGAAGGTCAACAAGCCGAGGGAAAATAGGTAAAACCTGCTAGCACAGAATGATTAAAGTCCACACACACAAGAAAACACGTATGTCAAGTAAACAACACATCAGAGTCGATAATGCAACTACTTTTTTGTAATTGAGGAAAAACTTCTGAGAAAATATTTAAGGAGTGGATGCAAACACTAAAATCACACAAACATGACATATTCTCGTGAATGAAAAATCATCTCGAAGATGCATTTCTTTTTTTCTGTTGTAAATGTAAGATTGAGCCTTGTCTTCAACATGATCTCGATCTGAGTCTATTTTGAGGATGCCTTGAGGTTCATCTCAAAAGGCTACTGCAGTGTGGAATAATATCATTGAAAGAATGGAGAGAAAGTTACAGGATGAAGAAAAAAAATACCTATCTAAGGAGGGAAGGCTCTTATCAAAAGTAAATTACCAAGTTAACCTATATATTTCCTCTCTCTATTCAATACAGCTATTCATTAAGCTAAAAGAATGGAAAGGTATAACATGATTTTGTGGGAGGGAATTGCTGAACAATTTAACTTGCATTTGGGGTGTAGTGTGTTCTCCTATCAAATGTGGAGGCCTATCTAAGGAGGGAAGGCTCTTATCAAAAGTAAATTACCAAGTTAACCTATATATTTCCTCTCTCTCTATTCAATACAGCTATTCATTAAGCTAAAAGAATGGAAAGGTATAACATGATTTTGTGGGAGGGAATTGCTGAACAATTTATCTTGCATTTGGAGTGTAGTGTGTTCTCCTATCAAATGTGGAGGCTTGAGTGTCAGAAAGTTGAGCGCTTCCAATCATGCCTTGCTGGAACGTGGTTGTGAAGATAGGTACGTGAAAGAGAGCACATTTGACAACGCCTTATTGGGTGGAGATATGGAGAGTTAGATAATCAATGGACATCAGCCTTGGTGAAAAGCCCATTTGGATGTATTCTATGCCAGAGCACTAGGAATGAGAGGTAGCGGTTTTATGGTTTCATTATGATTGTGGTGGGGGATAGCAAAAGGGTTCGCTTTGGCATGATGAGTTGTGTGAGTAGCCCGTAAGGATTTACTTCCTGATTTGTTCTGTACTCCTGATGACAAAGAAGTGTTGGTAGAGGGAAGAGGTGGATCAAACAAGGAATCATAGATTTGTGCATGCATTTCAAGATAGGGAATCAGAATTGGATGCATTCTTTGCACTTCTTTATGCTTAATTTCTGTAAGGTAGATGGTAAGATAAGATGGTGCAGAGACAGAATAGAAATGGTAAGTTCGATCTACACTTTGTTTTTATGGAAGTCTGAGAGAATCTTCTGGTGTACCCTCCATTGGAAAAGTGGTGTGCAAAGGTAGTACGCAAGATAGCTTTTTCTTTTCATGGACTGCGTCTATGGGCAAAATTCTGACTGGATAATCTTATCAAAAGAAAAATTATTATTATGGATTGCTGCTGCAGTGGGGAGTCAGTAGATCATTTGTTACTTCACTGTCCTGTTGCAAAGGGTTTGTGGTTGTTTGTCTTTTCTCTCTTTGGAGTTTCATTGGATGATAAGCGGAAAAAAAGGTGGTAGATATGCTTCATTGTTTGAGTGGAAAATATGGCTGTCACAATGTCTGGAATGCTGTCACACTTTGTTGATGTGGATCACTTGGTGTGACAGAAAAGCGCAGATATCTTCAAACACACTGAAAACTTTATTTTATGATTGTTATTTAACTGGATGACTACTTTGAGTAGTCTTCCTTCTTCTTTTGGGATTTTCTTGATTTGTTAAAACTTTAGATTGTTCTAAAGCGAATTTCTTGTATACAGCCAGTATACTTGAGGTTTCCCTTTTGTCTTAATAATATTTTATTCACTTACATAAAAAGAAAAAAGATATAATTTCACTAGTCAATTTGGATTTGAGTTCAGCTTAAGTCTTTCTCATCCAACTATGTCTGGTTTATTTTAAAGGTACTCCAAATTCTACACTTCTTGAAGAAGGAAAAAGAAAAATAATGAACTAGACAATAACACACCAAGAGTACAGCAAGACTTAGCAATAACATAAAGAGTAAAGATAGTAAAAAGAAGACAAAATTGAAACAAACCTCATTTTTGGAAAGTGATGACAACATTGGAATAAGAATTGTGACATCCTGCAAAGAACAATAGGCTACATGAGAACCAAAATGGCAAAAAAATTATTTAGGTAAGAAACAGAAGAAATTTTAGTTACAAGAAGAACCTTTAATTTAGTTTCATATAAATGTTTAACAGTGGCTATCAGATTAGAAGAAGGCGTTGTCTCTTGAGTCAATATTTCCAACACCTTGCCAGAAAACAAAACCACTATCAGCATCATTCATGTACAGGATAGGACATCTGAGAATAAAATAGTTTCAAGGTTGAAACAGATAACTGTGACAAAAAATGGAAAGTAACCTACCAGCGTCAAAAGATTTTCACTTCCTTTGGGTGGATCAGATATTATATGGAGCAATTCAGAACAAGATGACCCTAAGGACCTTACAAGAATGGGGATATGGCGATGAAAAGCCTGATCATCCAAATAGGTTACAGAGCAACAGTTAGACAGTGTACATATAATCATCATGTATATCACATTTATGTTGACAAACTTGTCAAAAAGGGCCTTGTTTAATGGTAATGACAAAAGATCTTAGTTACATTACAGAGCATCTAGCCAATCTGGTAAGACTGCTCAAAATTTTCACTGCATATAGATGATGAAGTATAAATATTTCCATAAATATTGTATTCATTAATCCGTCCCCCAACAAACAAATTATGTGAAAACAGATGGAAAGGACAAACTTAGAGAGATGCTATTCAGTTTAACAAGTTTACAACTAACATCAGGGAGCTACTAGCATCCAACAGTTGGACAAACAAATGGATTGGATTTAATATTCTTAGCACTATGGTATGAAGACATAAACTAAATTGAAGGCCTAGAGTTTCATCCAAGAGTCACACACATGCCAAGATACAAACATTTATTTATTTATTTATTTTATTTCAATCATGCAGAAATATAGCATTAATTTATAAAATTATCTGCTCATTTTGAGTAAGTTTACTTGGAGACCCAATTTAGACCAACCTGACTGGAAAAAGTCGGCCCAAAAAACTTAGTCTGGAAGTTGTCCACAATTGGTTTAATTTTACTAGGTCATTAATTTGAACCAACTCAAGTAGCACCCAACATATTTTCGATAAGTTCCTTTTTTTCCCCTTATTTTCCTCCGTTGATTTGCTCTCGCAACTTTTTTCAAGATAGTAGAGGCTATTACTAAGATGTCAGGTTGCTACACAGGCTACACATAATGCAGGTACGTCAACTTTCATGTATTAGGTAGCTGGAAGGACATGCTAACAAAGAGTTACTTAACCTAGTCTGTTCCAACAACTAAATGACAAAAAACATTACAACCAACAAAAAATACCTGCTTTAGAGATTTTGGAGCTTGGCAGTAATTATTAAATACAAGTTGAAGAAGATTGGGTTTCTGCAGGGCAAGAAAACCCTTGTCAGTATTTCCAAGAGATCAAGCGTTCAAAGCATATATTCTAGTCACCAGTTATGGAGATACATAGGCAAACCTTTGTACATAAAGCAAAAAACAAAGAAATGAGTCGTTGAGCTTCAGCTAACGACATAGTTGAAGTGTTCTGCACTAATGATTGTGCACTCCTCGTGAAGTCATTCTCAGAAGTCCTGGGCTCTGAAACCTGAGAACCACTAGTGGATGTTTCCTGGTTTTCAACCTGAAGAAATCCACATGGTATAAAAAAATCAGTGGGTAAAACCAAATGAAAGAATGCCCCTTTTTTCCCATCCCAAGAATTAGTCGGAACCTCAAAAGGCAAACTGATTCTGGCTAAAGGTCAAATTTCTTTCTTGGGACCTAAATAGCTACTGTTAGAATTATATCAACCCCACAATCCACTCATTGTGTTCCAAGTACCTTAACAAGATTCATGGTGGAAATTTTCACATCAGTCAACCCTTCAGAGTTTAAACGCATCAAGTACCAGGAGGAATCAAGTAGAAAAATTAATATAACAAGGGGAAGGTAATGAAAGAATAACGGCTTGATACCTCCCCTTGGACTCTATGCTCGGTGGACCCAGACTGTGAAAGTTCTATATCTGGAATATGCTGATCTACAGCAGCCAGCAACATATTTGTTGCAAATTGCTCAATACTTTCGGATATGTAGCTAAGTTGATAGAGTTTGTTTGCCACCTATCCAACACCAAAAAAAAAAAACGGGAAAACCGACACGTTATTAGCACATAAAGACATCAAATAGGATTTTTGCATCCCCAGAAGAAGACAACTTCTTCATTTCAACAAACTCAAGGAGGTTATATGGTGCAAAGTAAAAATACCAGCCGGATTGCTCTGGCTCGGATCTCATCTTGTGGATGAACAGCACACTGCCAGCAGAAAATAAATACCTTAGTAGAATATCTACACATATAAAATCCCTTTGCACAACCAAAAGACAAACAAATGCACACCCCAGCAATGGGACTGCACTCTGTGTTACATTTATTTATCTTGGCCAAAATACCAGAGGACACTAGTAAAACTCTACATTTGAGATCCTCAAGAGCAACATTATGGAAAATTTTGATATCTTATCGTTTTGGTAAAAAGGGAAGCGTAAAAACACACTTTGTTTATAATATTACAAAACAAGTCCATTATATCCACATCATGTTGCTCAGCAAGACCATTGCACTGAATAAATATTCAACATAAACAATGAGTAACAAGCTTTTTATAAGTAAACGCGTTTTACTAAAATGCACAAGAGGCGCAACCCAAGTACATAGGAACCAAGTACACAGGAAGTATACAAGAGAAAAAACCTAGCTAGCAGAAAAAAGAAAATCAAGAAAAAAACATGAAAGTTAGAAATATTTAAGTCAAAAGCAGCTGCCGAGTTGAAAGCTTGCACAAATTGTCTGGATGAATAGATTCTTCATAACAGGTGATAAAGGGTCTTGAATATTTATCACAATCCATGAGTAACATGAAAAGCTAAACATCTTCTCATTCACTTTGAAAGCTTTGGTTCATTTACAATAACTAACAAACTTACCCCATATTTGAATGTGGTGAAAACTCTTTCTAAATACTGAAGTTAGAGCTCTTCCCAAGAATCTTTAATTCAATTTCCATTTCACTTTTTTATTGAAAATGAAGAGAAGCCAATGCTTACCTCCTCCCCCCAACACCCCAAAAAAGGAAAAAAAAAAAGATATATCTGAATACAACTTCTTCTTTTTTGCTATATAATGGCAAGGAACAAAAGAATGAAATGAAGTGAGAGGCCGCGGTTTAGGGATAAGAAATGAGTTCAATCAGGCTGGCCTGACAGGTAGAAGCAAAGCAAATTAGGATTTAGCCGAAAAAGAAGCAACACTATGGATATTATCACCCTCAACCTCAATGAAGGCAGAAGATTTTTTTATAATTAATCGAGATATCATTAAAAGCGTAAGGTGCCCCCAGGTGCACAGAAAGTATACAAGAGAATCCACTTGGTTAGTAGGGGCAAAAAGAACAAGAAAATCATGAAGGCAGGAGTTAATCCATGCCTTTCGTACTATCCTCTGCAGACCTCACCAGCAGGCTAGGGGGACCTTTCAAGTATTGTTGCATGTTCTAAGCTATCATATGATGATATGTCAATACCAAGGACAACTCATTTGACACACTAATTTCACCTGGTCAGTATTAACGCACATATGACTCCCAGTTCTCATCCACTTAGTAATGATCAAGTCAAGAATAAGAGTCCAAGTGAACCTCATGATAAGAATCCAAGTGATAAGGCATGAGAAGATAAGTATAAGAAGAAGAGTTATAGTTGTACATGTATCAATAAACAGAGTCCTAGCAAGATGTGTATCAGAGTTAGAGTTAGAGTTGGAGTTAACTTGTAAACAACCTCATCATGTAATCTCTATATATATCATACAAGCTCACTTAGATGAGCAAGGGAGAATACAGATCATTAACCTAATATTCAGTTCTTATAGTCAGTGCTTCAGATGATAGATTCAGATCCATTACTTATTGATACTGGAAAGTGAACTTCACAACATCCAATACTTTAAGCTGTACATAGAATCTTAGATCATTAATCATGGTATGATTTAAAAAGCTTGATTCGTTCATCAGCTAAGGCAAAGATATAGAGCATTTTAGAGATGCTAATTAATTTGCAATTCAACAGTCTGGCAAAAAAAAAAAGTGAATCTATAGAAGGATCAAGATTGTTACATGGTCCTGAAAAATGGTTTTAACACTAAAGAATAAGTTCTTCCGCTATATCCTACACTTAAAAGAGAAAAATATAATCTTTTCCTGAAAGTCTCAGCATCCAAATAATATCCTATATGTTGGACAGGAGAACTCCTAACTGCAGACACATTATACACGGTAAATATACGATAACCCACAAATTAAATGCTATGAGATGCTTACTCAGAAAAAAACAAAAAAAAAAAACAAAAAATGCTATGAGATGCTCGAGTCAAGTTACCTTCAAAGCTATATCCAAGCAGTCTCGCCGATTAAGTGGGCGTCCCAAAATCAAAATCCAGACAGCACCAAGGCCTTGAGTAACACGCTCAACATCACGTTCATCTTTCCCAAGGGGATCAGTAACATCAGCATAGCAGAGTTCAAATAATAATTTCAAGGCTGAGTCAGGCAAAAGTGGGACTTCACCAAAAAGTCTACTAAAAGACTTGTCTGAAGCTGGAAAAGAGTCCAGCAAAGATTTGGCCTACAGTGAGAAAGGATAAAATATATCTCACTGGCATGCAAATGTTAAAGAACAACAGGATATTGAAATAGGTGATGAAAATAACGTTAAACCAGCTAAAAAGGTGCCTACCACTGCCAAGAGGAGCTTCTCGTACACAACAGCAGCGACCGAAGAGTTCTCCGCAGAATCCAAGATCATGAGAGTGTGCAGATGATACAAGACATGTAATACAAGCTCATGCCCCTGGAAACCAGTTCTCTAATATTAAATATGGTTCAAAAATTAATCACTTAACAGACAAACATAAAGTTCAAACCATTAAAAATATACTCGTATGCTTGGGCATTACCATTTCTCCTTTTTCTTTTTCCCATATACATGTTCATTGGAGCATACTAATAACTTTATGAATAAGTAGAAGAAGTTCAAACAAAATGAGCTGGAGGTAACATATTTCTGTCCCACAAATAGCAGCAATCATACTAAACAACATTTACTCACAGAAAAACTTCAGAACAGTCATCCAGACAAAACAAAAAGAGATACCTTTTGCCATTGGTATTGCATGACAACATGATTTTTCAGCATTGTTACAACATCATCATCAGTACCAATCTGTGAAAAAAAAATGACAGATTACAATTATACATGAACATCATATGAACGAAACATTAAACTTTGATAGACAACAAAAAGCTTCATATATTGTTTACTAATTCAATATAGTTTTTTACTACATGCTGAACGCTGACTTTGACAGAGCATTTCAAGTGCAGTTGACTAAGCACATGTCAGTTGGAACCAAAGAATCATAAAGGCACAAGACATGCTGGTTTAACAAGCAATGTCCAGAACCACTTTTATCTTGATCATACTTCCAATCAACGCACACAAAATTTACCAACTCAGCGAGCTAGTCTCTTCAACTGACATTTTCACCATTGATTACATTCTGGCATCGTGGACTTGAGTAACTTTCAATTTCATTAATCCCCAATATTACTTGCCACAAAAGAAGGTTGTTTACAACTCAATGGACCTTATTTACAACTTAAATCTCCAGTAGATGATGGAACTTTTAAGTTTTAAGAAGGTTCTCAATATCTACTATACTCGATTACCAAGAGAAAGTGCATAGATTTACACCAAACACAAAGTATGTATGCCAGTGTTTGTTAGTGTGTGTGTGTGTGTTTCTCTGTGTATAGATACACATTAATTTAGGACATAATTCTTCCAGATCTTCAATGACATCCCACTGTTTGCTTGGTTTACAAATTTGGAACAAAAAAGTTACCTATTTGCATTAGAACAATTAGAAGATAACCTACCTGAGCAACCAATCGTGCAAGTAATGCCATGCGCATGTGGCTACACTCAGTCCCACATGAATGCTTGTATGATTCAATAATTTGTTCAATCGCCAATTTTCTCACACTTCTTTCTTGCTCTTGGGTCAGCTCTACATATGACGGAAGCAGAGGTAAATCCTGACAGGTATCTTCAGATGCAGATGCGTTTGAAACAGTTGGAGAATTCTGATCAGATTCTAGAAAAGACAATTTATCAGCCCCATTTGCCACTACAACATCCGACAACTTCAATGCAACTGAGTCCTCATCAACTTTGTTAGCAGGGGAAGGTGCGGGATCTGAAGGAGTAACCTCTGTGACTGGGTCAATTTCCTCGGTTTTATCCAGAACCTCCTTTTTGGGAGTTAGCTGATCAGCGCCAGAAACCAATGGACTATTCACAATCTTATCTTCACTTCTAATCTTGGACATGAGAGATGTAGAAGGATTTTCAAGACTGGTTGTAACAGCAAGTGAAATAGGTTTACTCAAAGAAATACTAGTGTCAAACTCAGATTGCACAACTCCAGTGTCCTCCACAACAGAAATTGAAGGTGCCCCAACTGGGGCTACTACACGCCGTGGATCCAGCCGACGGGGATCCTAGAAAAGTTACAAGGAGTTCATTTTAAGGTATCTAAAAGTTTTAAATTTGCAAGGGATTAAAACAAATTCAACAGTTGCAATAGACACCAACATGAATAGCAACTAAAAGCTGGTGAAGTTTACCCTACGCAGATCACGTTTAGAATCAGCGGGGAGATTATTGACCGGAGGTGTATCAGACAATGTTGAACTAGTTGCAGTAGTTGAAGAAAGAGGTGCTTGTGCACTGACATCTGAAGATTCCTCAAAATTGGTTGGAGCAGAGATTGAAACAACCTGGGCTGGGCTACTTACAGAACCTATTTGCCGCAAGTTCCCAAGCCTTGTTAAAGGTGGAAGCGTCTTTGGCAAGTGCTTCATATTTGTTATGACAATATCGGCCAACAGATCAGGATGGATTTTTGAAATAAGGATTTCAAGTGATTCGGCACCTCTTTCTCCTTCAGCAAGCAAAGCACCTATCATGGCAATCATTTGTTCCACAGGAGTCAATTGACCATGCAATGTGGGAGATACTCCATTAAGAAGAGAAGAATCCTGCCCAGCATCATTTACTTGAACTGGCAAAGCCAACTGGTCAGGACCATAACGGATTCGCTTGGAACCTGCCTCATGACCATTAGCTAGCTCTTCATTATCAAAAGGCAAAGACCTTTTTTTAAACAGATCACCTGATACAGGCAGCTGGCTTGATAATTGATCGTCCTAATTAGAAATATAAAAACCAGTGAGTAGATTTCCAATAAATAAGAAATTGCTACAATGTTATACACAGTTACTTTGTAATTACCTTTCCCAACCGAGCATCACGTGAAGCGCGCTCACTATTTTTAATTATTTTATCAACTTGCCGGATAACCTGATCAGCAGCATCCCCAGCATTCATAGCCCGGAGAGCCCTGAGCAATCTATCTCTTGACTGAAAATGAAATAGAAGACCAAACTTGTCAGGCAAGACCAGGTGAACAACAGCAAAATTTTAGGGGCTTTTTGCATTTAATCATATAAGACATTTTTTTTTTATAAGTAATTTCAAATTCAATAAAAAGCGCAGAGGGGCGCAACCCTAATACACGGGAAGTATACAAGAGAGCCCCTAAACGGGAGGAACAACATGCCACATAAGACATTATGGGCCTCACCATTTCTTTCCTTTACTAGCATGCCACATCTACAAAGAGCACAAGAAACATAACTTTCTGTCTTTCTTTTTCCCATTTTGGAGCTTCTTGCTACTAAACAAATGCTTATATCTATTAAGATCAAAATGCAAAGATCCACCCACTAAATAAAAGTCCAGACACACAAAAAGAGCCAGGGGAAGTTTTGAAGTCAATTTTAAGTATGGTATATTCTGCTCCTGGCATCACGTTGATAGGAAATGTTCTACTAGTAGAAATACAAGGGACAATCTAGAATTTCACATCACTACAAGATACATCATAAGTGTTCCAGTAGCTAAGAAAGAATTGAACTGAAAATTCGAAGACCGCATTTACTAATAGAAGCTATGTCAATATTCCTACAAACAGTAACAAGAAATAAAATTTATTTCTAAAATCATTAGTGACTCCAAATTGTAAATTTACAATAATTCAGCTAATTTAAAGCTCAACCATCCACAATGAAGAGGAACAGAAAATCCATAGTTAAGGAACTTATGCAAAGGGAACTAAAAGAAAAACGAAAAATGTAAAAATTATTTTACCTCTATGATGGCTGGATAAGTACACCTTAGGAATCCCAAAAACGCAGTTCTTAAGGAATACTGGATACTGGCAGCATGACATCCTTTGACCGTCTCAAAGTTTAGATCAAAATCAAGCATAGCAGAAAGAACAGTACTATAGTGGATTGGCCTCTTCCTTGCTATGGCTGCAAGACTGGGAAAACAAAGAGTTTCAGATTTATGAACAAATTAAAAATATATATAGAAAAACATCCAATACCAAGAGTGGCAGAAGGAAGAAAAGTGCAACCAAGATTTCCGGCAAAACTAAGGTCAACGGCTAAACAATAACACAAACTACAGCAAGAGAAAAGAAACAACTACATATATAGACACATTTTCAGATTCAAGCACCATGAGATGAAGCACGTGTTCACCAGTTGAACAACAAAAATAAGGGCCAAGTGGCAACACAAACAACAAAAGAATCAACAAAATATATTCAGATCCAAGCTCCTTGAGATGAAAACTCAATTTTCGAAACACATAAAATCAATTTGAGCACATCATCAACATTTGCAAACTGACACTTGACAATGAAGTAACACAACCTGCAGGAATCCGCAAAGTAAAAATAAAGTGTCACCTCAATACTACTGAATGACTATCAAAAGACCAGCTACCTCAAGTTCCCTATCAGGAGTTTTAAGACCCTCTAGAATGGTTTTAAATAGAATTTGATTCAGATACATAATCACTTAATTTGTATGCCAGGTATTCTGCAAACTTTGGGCTTCTGAGTTGTGACAACAGCCAAAAGTTTCAGACATTACAACTTCTTCAAGCATACATCTCATAGTACATTCAATTAGCATACCATACATCTCATAGTACATTCAATTGTGTATGCTATTCAGCAAGGCGAGATGGATAGGAATGTCCAACAAGTCAACCTCAAGACAAGATGAATTGTGATATGAGTTGCAGAACATGTAAGAGTACCGAAAACAGGAAAATAAGCTATATTAAAGTGCCCTAGTTACAACACCCAATAAGGCATCCCAACAACTTTAAAAGTCATTTAATGCTTTTCAGGATCAGATGCCTGACTCCTATCTCACTGCCCAAGTTTAACGGGAAAAAAATAATAATAATCAATGGCATTTGAAAAGGCCATGTATGCCGAAAATCGAAAAGAGATAATGCACTAATGTCCATGTAAGAGGTATATATTTCATAGATAAAAAAATAGCAAACTAAATTGTGGACCTCCAGAAGCAACATTGTAGTGTGTGGACCTTCCAAGACAAGATTGTAGTGCGTTATGATTAATGTATGAGTGAGAGAGACAGACAGACAGAGAGAGCTTCAGGATAGCTGGTTGAATCTTGAAGAAAGACGCAATAGTTCTCAAAAATTCAACAGTTGCAAGGAAGAAAGATACAATAGCAGAAAGATGAAATTGAAAAGAAAGCGAATACATTTTAAGCAGCAAAAATTTCAACAGCAGCAAGGTTGATCTAGTGAAGTCCAAATGGTAGATAATTGAGTTCTAATAGAATTTAAGGCTTGATAATGAACTAGAAATCTTTTTTTTTTTGAAGTAATAATGAACTAGAAATCATGAAACAAAAGAAGCACCGATGGCGCACCTTCTTGCTTTTTACACCTCAAATCAGGAGTAGTACACTCTAAAACAACTTTTCTATATTTTTTTTCTTTATAAGTAACAAAAAAAAATATTAAAAAAAGTGTAAGGCGCCCCTAAGTACATAGGTAGTATACACAGAAACAACCAACCAAGCCCAAACAAAAAAAAACCAACAAACCCGCTAGACCCTAAAACCCAAGACCCACATGAGGCAATCAACACTACATCATGTGAGCCTTCCCTTTCCAACACCAAGAGGGTGCACTTGCATCGCCGTAGTTAATGGAGCTTTTCAAGTTCAACAGCTCCCTCATACCTTTGGTCTTTTGGCACGCAACCATATTTTTCCGATGAAACTCCTCATCAATGGCATCTAGGATTGCCAAGGACGGATCGTCGCTCTCATCAGCATCCATGCAGGAAAGAAAAAAAAAACAAACAAAACAAAACAAAAGAGGCCGACACTTATTTTATGGTTTGATTATGCTTTTCTCTTGTTTTGCTTATTAGTAATGCCTTTTCTCTGTCCAGTCAATCTAGTATACTCCTAAAATGTCTAAAAAGTGGTTATATTTTGTTTATTTTGTTCTCTTCTTCAATATCTTAATTATATAAAAACCCAAAGGCTCAAGTGTTATGACATGAGCCTCACGCATCACCTTGCATGAGTAAAATGCATTACACTAAAATCATACTTGAAAAGCGCATACAAAATTGGGTCAAAACAATTGTTAATATGACTCCAAAAACAAAACAAATGCAAACTACAGAGAAGAAAAAGAAAAGGTCGACATGAAAGTCGCAATACTCAAGCAGGGTGCAAATGAAATCACATAATTCCATGCAGACCACAGTAAAAACTTAAATAAAGTTGTACAGCACTTCATGAACAAAGGCGAACTAAAAGAGTGACAACCCCACCACACAACCCTCAACAATCAATCTTTAGGTTCATTTCCAATCATAAAGAAGAAAATAATAGTATTGTATAATATGGATCTCCACAAAAATTGATGAGTTCCTTTACCACATTGCCATCTCAACAACTATCCTAAAAACCATACCACATTGCAACTACACTAAGGAAATCTCCACAACAATTTACCAATCAGAGCTTTGTTCGACGAGGCCACACTTACCAACCAAAGATTAACCACAATTTATGATTACATATATAGGGTAACTGTAATTTGATTTGTGATCAAAAGTTCTTTCAGTTACATGCCACAGTAGGCTTATTTCTCATCTAGAAGGCAACTTTTCATTAGGTACAATATTATATTTAACTAGCCCCCGAAGAATTTAGCATTTTTATTTAATCTCTTCCTCCTCCACCTTGGCAAAGGTCTCTTACAGACAAATTATGTCAAAAAGCATACAAGATACTCATTTTAAGTTCCAATGCATTATAAAACCATGGCAAGCATCTCTATAAATAGAATAAGAAACCATTGAGAGATTGAAGTAATACGTAGCAACTACGGATCACTTGATTCATTCTTAAATTTCCAGGAAAATAAATTAAGAGCCATTAGGTATTGATTGAGTATAACAGAAATTTTTTCCAATATTTACAGAATGGGAAAAAATAAAGAAACAAGATGATTACTTCACATAAAGCTTGAAATGGTCATAAGTTTATAGAATAAAATAATTTTTTTTTTTTATAAGTAATAAGCCAATCTCATTAAAAGCATGAGGCACCCATTAGTACACTTGGGAGTTCACAAAAAGAAACGCCTAACTAGAGAAACGAATAAGGAAGTCAAGAAAGCTAAAAGATAAGGGGAACACATAGGCCGTAATCCAAAGATACAGAGTATGATAGAAGGAGGATAAAAGTTCCTAAGAGGTCTTCCCCACGTCCTCAAAGCTCCGGTTATTTCTTTCCCTCCATAAGTAGCAAAAGAGGCAAGTGGACCACCAACAAGCAAGCAGATCGATAACCTATCGTGGCATAACCCTAGACAACCCAAAGCAAATAAAAAAAGATGAGCTTATCATCGCCATCATCATTCTCATAGTGACTCCAACCACCATCTCCTTCAACTTGACATTATCATTGACACTAACATGGCCACCACCAACTCCACCGGTAACTTTCAATTCTCATCCCCAACACCACCAACTTTTCAACATGACTCCATATTCAATATCAATAATTCAAAAGGGAAAGAATTCCATTTATCCAGCTAATTTCCAAAGTTTTAAACTAATAGATCCAGTTCTCCAAATAAGGCATCCATCAGAGATTCAAAAGATCCATTCTGATTCCTGCACTGAACACAGTCTACCTTAAAAGGTCAAATCGCTGCTTAATGCATTAAGTATTCTACACAAGTCATTAATTCATAAACAAGCCACTATGATCTCTATAGGACGTGGTCGAAAAGAATTTCCTCAATATTGAGGACAGAGAAACCAGGAAAAAGCAGTAGTCACATAGACGATTCTCAATCAACAAGGGCAAATGTAATATGTGTTTATGTCCCTATAGGTCAAAAAGTATATTGTGTGGCTCAGGTAGTGACTACTTTACCACAAAGGGGAGAAATGGAATACATGGTTGTGGAGCAAAAACAGCTGATTCTCTAGCTACATTACAATACCTTGATCCTTATACAAGAGCAGGTTTGATATAATATTTTATGTACCGTGAATGACACTTCAATCATTTACGATGATCCTTCCAAACGAGTGCAGGCTTATAACCAAATGCCTCTTCTATTACAAAACCTACCAGGCCACAAAGCTTATCTAGGAGATGCATCAGATAGACTTGAAAAAGAGTATAACGCATGCTAATAATTTTAATAGTTCCCCTGCTTACACTCAGCCATTTTAAACCTAGTCAATGCGAACCAATGAGACAAGGATCAAATGAGGATATAGTAATAAATTTCTATGTGCCTAATCACACACTAAAATTATATCTTAAGTAGTCTCCAGCCCCCTGCTGAATGTATTCATAACCATAAACTTGCTAACTATTCCATTGGCATCAACCAAGATCTTATGTAAATTTGAATTTCTTGAGAGTTATTTGGAAGACATGATTGTGTCTTCATAGAGCCATGCCACCAATAACACATTTGTCACCCAACAAAACACTCCAAGTAATATCTTCAAAACTAACTGAATCTCCAAGAGCTGAAAGTACAAATTCCAATTTGTTCCTACATATGAGAAATGGAGGAGCAATCTACAACTGTTCCCTCACCAAAATATGGCTACTTGGGAAGGCCCAGCCCTCAATGCTACAATGATCATCTCAAATTATATTTTCCCAAGTGACTGTCCAGGAGAGTAGCACTTGTAATGATATCAGCTAACCATGCTTGCTTCTTTGAAAAGTGAATGATGCCTGATTCACATTTGTGAGAGTACCATTAAGAAGAAAAAAAAATCAGTGTTAAATTCCCCTTTTCAGTTTATTCAATATCTCTTAACTGGAACACTCTTCTCCAAGCTAAAAATCATACCACCAATTACTTATTGTAACTCCTAGTAAAGAAACTTAATAAAATGAAACAATTATTTGAAGCTCTAGGGGCTCAAACCGCTTCAGTTACAAGACACGCTTTTGGTGCATGGTTAGCCTAACCTACAAAACACATTTTTCCCCAACAAATATGGAAAATAGACACGACCATTGCTAATCTAAACTAAGCAAACATAATGTTTGAGCAAGCCTTTGTAAAGTCACACCAAGCAAGATTAGTTAAGTTGCTGACATAGAAAAGACAGCATTGACTGATGAGTAAAGTATCTCCATATCCATGTAGTGCACCAAATAAGAACAAAATAAAATATGGCAACCAGGGCAGCGAATTCATTTATAACATTGCATGGGACTATGCCACAACAAAGGGGGAACTTGGTTGCTTCATAATTATGACAAGAACATAGTTATGCATCTAACTCATTGCAAGTTGCCAGAAAGTTGCATCCATGAACAAGACCAACTCAACTTTGATTCCACTGTTTTCCTGACACATTCCGGAAGAATATCTCCCCTATTCTAGAGCTCACCCCAAGTTCACAACACCAGCAGTCTCCAATACTTCACGGCTCTTGAACTTCTTTATAACAGCACAAAACTGTCGTTACATTCCATTTCATCAAAATAAGGGATCCTTGATGAAGCACCACAGACTCTACTTTAGCATAAAGTACTCTATAAAATCTTTCCACATTGTCCTCAGAATGATTGATCATTTCTGTATCTATGATCCTTTAATCAAAACAAATTCACCACTTTCTTTATTAAAATCATGTCTCAACACCATTTGAATATTACAAGGTTCACACAAACTACTGAGATGAGTATTACCTTCCTATAAATTGGCCCATCTTCACCAAATGATAGAAATGGAATTTAAAGATTGATCGACTATTGCTAATCTAAACTAATCAACATAATGTTTATCTCCAAATGGAAATTGGCCCATCTTTTATAAATTGAAAATGAGTTAAGAAAAGCTATGTTTTTTCTGGATGATGTCAAGATGTGTCAGCAGATGTAGCTCATCTAGTGGGCTAAAATGACTCTACTGCTACATAGTATATTATGAGGCCATGCATTATTACTAGCGAGAAAAAACAATATGAGTACCACAAATTGACATAAATGCATCTTTAATCAACCTAGATTTTTAAATTTCCTTTATCTGAAAGCCAAAAAAATATATATATAGTATGTAAATAAAGTATAGGAAAAAAACCAAATATGGAGAATAGACAATGAACAGGTGCACTGCACCCATATTCCAAACAGAATGCCCTCATTTTTATGTAAAAGAATAAAGTATTAACCAAATATGCTTCCATTTCCAAACAAGACTATCTCCCAGCAAGACTCCATTGCCAATGCCTGGTCACCGTTATATAATTTTTTTTATAAGTAATTCAATTTTAATAAAAGCGCTAAGGGGGAACAACTCTAGTACACAAAAAATATCCAAGAGAAATATCCAATAACTCAGAAAAACTGGTAATGGGCAAACTATTGAATGCTGCTATCCATGTGTAGAGTGATTGGAGCAACATACTTCTCAGCCCAAACATTGAAGCCTCTCGATCTTCAAAGCTCCTTTCATTTCGCTCTATCCAAATACACCACATTAGACACAAAGGAGCCAACCTCTAAACTTTTAGAGCATTTCGATTTCCCATTTGCCCTCTCCAACATCTCTCTCACCCTTCTAGGCATACATAACCCAAACAACACCGAACAATTGGAAAAGCGAACTCCATAATTCTCTTGCAATTGTACAATGAAGGAGGAGCTAATCAATAGACTCCCCACTTTTCTTGCACATACAGCACTAATCCACCACAATGACGTTCCTCCTCCTCAAGTTATCCAAAGTTAAGATTTTCCCTAAAACTATCGTCCACACAAAGAACATCACTCTTGACAGAGTCTTAACCTTACAAATACTCTTCTAAGGAAAAGGGGAACTTGCATGTATGGATAACACATGATAGTAAGACTTCACATCAAACTTTTTCCTTTTAGAAGGGATCCAACAAATTTTGTCCTTATCTCCTTGCCTTACGCGATGAGAATACAACCCCTCAAAGAAATAAGAGACTACTTTCACCTCCCAATCATGCATTGGCCTAGTAAATAATATATTCCAATGAAGATTTCCATTTCAGAACTGCACATGATCCACCACCCACGCATCCTTAAAATGTGTAATACTAAATAAGTCTGGATAAGAAATCTTCAAAGGTTGTTCCCCGCACCATAAATCATGCCAAAACCTCACCCTAGATCCATCTCCCACCTCATACCTAACAAATTTATTAAAAAACTTCCCACCCCCTCCCTATACATTTACACACTCCCACTCCGGAAGGCCCCGCAACCTCCTTAGAACACCAACCTCCCTTCAACCTACCATACTTAGTTTCCAGCATCGCTCTCCACAACGCCTTCCTCTTCGTAACACAATGCCACAACCATTTTCCCAAAAGAGATCAGTTAAACTGAATCAATTTACCCCCAATCCTCCTAATTGTATCGAAGTACAAATCGTCGACCACTTCACTAAATAAAACTTAAACTCATCGCCAAGTCCACCCCATAGAAAATTCCTCTTAAGTTTTTCAAGTCTATTAGCCACACCTATCAGAATAGGGAACAAAGACAAATAATATGTTGGCAGATTAGAAGAGTGCTTTTACTCAAAGTCAACCTACATTCCTTAGATAAATAAAGCCTCTTCCAGCCCGTCAAAAGATATTCCATCACCCACATCACCAATGGGAATTATCTCTTATTTAGACAAATTAATCTTTAGCCCCAACAGCACTTCAAAACATAAGAAGAGAGACCGCAAATAACGAGATAAGCACCATTAACCTCAAAAAAGTTCAAAATCTCATCCACAAACAATACATGCAACACTATAAACTCTTCATTATTCCTCAACCCCACCAAAAATCCTGATAAGAGTCCCTTGTCCACAATAGCAGACATCATCCTACACAATAACTCTATAATAACCAAAAACAATAATGGAGACAATGGATCCTCATGTCTTAATCCACGCAAACTGCTAAAAAATCTAGGAGAATTATTAATGAGAATGAAAAACAACACCGTAGAAATACAATGCGCTATCCAATCTCGCCGTCCCTCCCCAAAGCCACATCTCTTCAACAAATATAGCAGAACCCCAAAAAAAAATTTTGATAAGTAACAGAACCCCAAATTAACATGATCATATACCTTCTACAAATCCAATTTACACAGCACTCCAGATTCCTCAGATTTTACTATCCAAACATTCATTATCCACTAGAACAGAACCCAGAATTTGTCTACCTCTAATAAATGCATTCAGCGAATTTAAAACAATCTTCCCCAACACTGATTTTCAACCTGTTTACGAAGACCTTAGAAATAATTTTGTACACTATACCTAAACTAATAGGACAAAAATCCATAATCTTGGCCCCAGCTTTCTTAGGGATGAGGGACACAAAAGTAGCACTAAAGCTCTCAGCTATGAAACTCTGAAAAAAACTTCCATGATGTCCTCTTTTAATATCTCCCAACACTTTTGGAAAAAAGCTATAGAAAATCCGTCAGGTCCCAGAGCCTTATCACCATTGGACTCTCGTACCACTCCTAACACCTCACTCTCCTCAAAGTCTCTTTCCAACTAAGTTCTCTCCTCCACATCAATAGATATGAATGATAGGCCGTCCAATTTTGGTCGTCAATTATATTGTTCAAAGTACAATTGTTTGGAGAAATACACAACATGTTCCTTTATTTATGGAGAATCATAAAACATAGTCCCATTAACAGCTAAGGACTCCACTGAGTTATTTCTTCTACACAAGTTCGCCACTCAATGGAAAAATTTAGTATTTTTGTCGCCCTCTCTCAACCAAAGTGTCGTTGACTTATGCCTCCAACTTACTTCTTCAAGAAGGATCATGCTCTCCAACTCTCTACAAATAGCTTTTTTCTTTAACCTTTCATCTTCAGTTAAAGATCTTCCTTTTGCGATCATATCCAACTCACTTATACCATCCACCATCTCCTTCTTCCGCTTCCTACTTTACCAAAAACCTCCTCATTCCATTTCTTCAAATCCAATTTCAATGCTTTCAATTTCAGTGCCAAAACATAATAGGAGAACCATGAAATTTATAGGACACCCACCACAATTTTACCATCTCCACAAAACCTTCTGACTTTAGCCACATATTCTTAAATTAAAATACCTACTGCCCTGCTCACCACACCACAATCCAACATCAAAGGAAAGTGATCCGACAAAAGTCTAGGAAGACGTCTTTGAGATTCATCCGAAAAATGTTCTTCCCAATCCGGAGATAGAACCTATCAATTCAAAACCATGCTTAAAAATCACGATCTTCCACTCACACTCAAATCCAAAACACTACCCACACCATTTTGATTTTGACTAGCTTCAATCGCAGTGAACAAAGCCAATAACTGATCCTCAAAACCTTCACCTTCACATGACAGCCCCACAACATGACAAAAACTTTTTACCCTCTCAAAATGTAACTTATTAAGTGATAATAAAGAAACTTTAGATGATAATAACTAATGACCATGACACAACGACACCAACAACAAAAATACTAACTTTAAAAAAGAAAAAAGAAAAAGAGGGAGCACGCAAATAACTATGGCTTAGCATGATAAACAAACAAACAGGGGAATTAGCCAACCGAATTTAACAAAAAAGGTGGAAGATTAGAAGCACAAGCAAGACCTGATTTGCAAAAGGCATCTAAGTGAAAGAAGTACAGCTAAAAGGCAATCTACAAGTATATTTTCAATCCATCACGATGAAATTATTACTCACTGGTACAGAACCAAACCAAACCAAACCAACCAGGCCTTCTAGCAATCTTATGATCTCTTTAGCAATTGAGAATTCAAATATCCAATCTATGCACATAGAACTCAAGACCATACTAACTTCAACCAAGACAAAGCATCACCACAAAAGTACAACCATTCACTTTCAAACTCACCATGGCTTTACAAATACTTCTAAAATGTGGTGAGTTTGGAAGTGAAGGGTTGTACCTTCAAACTCACAATAGCTTTACAGGCACTTTTCAGCAGGTATATAAAGTTCCAAAATTTCAATCACATTCTTACCATTTCAAACATCCTCGAAAAAGACATTGATATCCATAATTAAACAATTCATATTTGTTCAAAATTTATAAGAATTTGATACTTTTAATGCTTAAAATGCTCTCACAGTCCTCAATCATTTCTGAAAATTTCTTCTTTTTTTTAGTGACGACAATCTATACCATTATTTAAAGCTGCAAATCAAGCACATGCACATGATCCATGCAAAACAAGAATATTTACGTTTCTATCTATAGAAACTTACAAAAGAAATGGTCAATAGCTGCAGATCATCAAACAAAACACACTACATTCCATCTCATCTCATAAAACTTGGTGCATGATTCCAAGCGCGAATCCTGTGCATCACATTTTTTTCTTGCTATTTTCAGTTTCTTATCTCTCTTTTTTATGATTAATCAGTGGCTTCCATTCCATTAAAACAACAAGCACAGGCTGTGGATCAAAATGATTTTTTAAAAAATAAAAAAATAAAAAAATGTTCAGAATAGGCTTTGATTAACGAGAAGATATCATTGAGAAACGGCTATGACAGTTATAATCATGATAATAAATTTTTATGTCAAAGAAAACAGAACAGTATGTAACTATTTTTGTCAAAGAAAAAATTCTAATCTAAGTTATGATTTCATACAGATACCAATATTAAGCCTTCACACATTTTACAAGCATTTGACTGTGTAAGAACTGATGAGAGCCAAACGAACTGAATGAACAATTTCTACAAATTATTCTGGAATTGCTTGCCTCTAAATTTGTTCAAATGCATGATCCTTATGAAAATGAATCTGGATCAAAACCATTGGATGAATTAGTCATATTGTTACTTCAATGTCTTTCATTCTGCAGACATCAACTGCTTGAAATATGGCTTAAAAAAGCTGCTATTTAAAATTGTTTCAGAGATGATGAGAAGATTCCATCAAGGCCAAGTTGACAGCAGACACGATGCAATCTAATTTCAGGGAACCAGGATTGTATCACCTATCGGGTAAAGAAATGAAATATGAGATGACAACTCATTTTATTTAGACCTAATAACCAAACAGGTTAAGAGTCATTTTCTTTTTTTCATTAGTAAGTTACAAACACACCCAGTGTGTCTTAAAAACATGACCTCACGCTGCACCTCATTCTTAATTGAAAAAGTGCTATTTGAGCCATAGCTCATTGGCCAAACAGTGTAGGGTCATTACTGCTGATTGTCTAAAAAATGCATGTGTAATTTGTAAATCATATAATTAATCAAGTATTGTGATCAAAATAAAAAGTGAGATGAAAAATTGGGAAACATAACAAAGAAAAAGAGCTAAAATTGCAGGGTCATCCCCAGATAAAAAGAAATTTTGATTATTAGAGGTATTAAGTGTGCATCAATGTAATAATCAATACATTTTCAAATAGCTCGCCATCATTAGCTGTACGCAAATACAGCATTAAAACTCAAACAATGTTAAAGTAAATGGTCTTTCTAACAGTTTACAAAGCATAAACTGCGTCGCTTGACCACCATATTTCCCTCAGCACACGAGAAGACCATTTTTATCCATCAGTTATCCATTCCTATCACTGCCAATGATGCTCCACTGTACCCAAATAATGTGCAGTCTAACATTGTCTAGCCCTGTAACTCCCATAATCTGAACCACCAATGCAGCAGTATCCAATGCCATTTAACTCCTCATAAGAGAGCTGGTCAGCATGCTGCAATGATATCACAAACAAGCAGTTGAACTTGTCCTACAACCTGTTTCCAAGCTTCAGTTATCCCTCCATAATTTTCAAGATAGTAAAAATGTGGGCAAAATGAAGTCTACCACCTATATGTTAAAGTTTTAAGGCCTTCATTACTCTGAGGATATTTAATGGAATAAGCAATTGTAAAGACATGATAACATCATGTAAAAAGGAAATAAAATATTTATGCTGCAGAGTACTAGAACTGCTAGAGACAAGCTACCTTTCTGCTTGGAAGGAAGAAGGAAAATTAACTAGTATATATTTCAATATGTAAGGGTATTATACATCATGGACTTGAAATAAATAAAAGGTGGAGAAAACATGCAAAGAGGCTGCAAATAAGCTTCCGAGTTTACCATTGAAAGAAAAATAAATAAATAAAAAAGGATATCCTTCAAGTTCAATCCAAGAAACATTATCGTGCTAAGCAATTAGGCATATATTGCTGCATAAGGCAACACTTCCATCTTACATGCATATTTAGCATATGCGCACACAAATACTGTGTGTGTGCCTGCGAAGCATTGAAATTTAAGTATGATAAATCAATATATACATATATCCATGTTCCCGATGAACCTGCCTTTAAATATATCAATAGACACACATATTTACATATGCATCAAATGCTCGTTGTCCAAAATGGAATCAGCATATTAGTATCTCATTATAATCTTTCAAATGATTTTACGAGTTTGGCATTACATATGCAGAAGAGCCATTTGGAATTTCTAGGCACATGTGCACATGCACATGTGAGTGTGGATGTGTGTGTGTGTGTGTGAGAGAGAGAGAGAGAGAGAGAGAGAGAGAGAGAGAGAGATTAAAAATGCTTCATGGTTCTGTCATCCCTCATGTTTTTTGATTGATTTCTACTCATTCCTCTCTTCTCTATTGAAATTTATGTACTATGAATTAAAACTTTTGTGGTACAAATTGACGATTGGTAAGAGTTGTTATGTCTCAACTTTCCAGAATTTATAAGTCTACATAAAATGCTATAACAATTGCTACCAACAAGAGCTTCTCCCCATGGACTAGAAAGATCCATTCATGCTAAAACCACATCATTCAAACAACGCCCCTTGCATCTTTCAAGGGAAGATCCACATCAAAAGCCCTTCAATAACTAGTTATACAGGAGCCATTCAGGTTCATTGAAAAGAAACAATCAACATGAAACTTAAGCGTTCACAAGCTAGCACCTACAGTGAGGATAACTGACCATATAAACAGGAGCTCATTCAACTTAATCCAAAAGAAAACAATCACCACAGAGTTCAAAATGCTAGCAACCACAGTCAAGGTAACTGATGGTTACCTTCCCCCAAAACTTTTCTCTATTCATAAGTTGTTGATAGTTGGAAAGATTGTATTTAATAGTTTATTAAAGTTGTCAGACAACTTTAAATATTACAGTCTGCCTGACATATATCCTATTCTGACTCATTAGTTAAACATATGCTACAACAGATTCTCTGGGCACAATTAGATTTAACATATACGAAATTCATAAGGCAGTATATGAGAGACCATTTATATGACCGTGGTTCATTTGAATGGAATCTACCCATCAAAACCTGCTTAGTTGTCAACATCCTCTTCTTTTACAAGACTCACACCACGCACCATGACAAATTAAAAAATAAAACAAAACAAAAAAGAACCACATGTATTCAAAGGAAATGTTTCGCCTGTAGGAGTGTCATGAGAAAATGGAAGATCACAAAAAAATGCAAAAATAAAAATGAGATAATATTTTTGAGTAGCACTACATGAAATCTCACCAGTTAATAACAGTTATTGTCAATGAACCAGGGAGGCCATTGGACAAAGGCAACAAATTTAATAGATTGGCAAGAGTTCTGTCTGCTTCTGACATAAGCATAACTGGGTCCAGAACAGGGTGACCACCAACCAGCCGCGACACGTTAAAAGCCCGCCTATTTGCTGTTGTAAAGAACCAAATTAATATCCAAATGAAATAATGGCTGAATAAGTCAAAACTCAAATTCCTGAAAGAACACTGGCCAAGGAATCAGAAGAGAGAGTAAAATGCAACCATGTGAAACCTAAACCACATCATTCTCAGTAAAACCATTAAAACCTCGAAAGTCAATATGCATTACCTTCTGTGACAGGCTTTTCCAACTCATCGGTGTCGGACGTAAAAAGTAAAACATACGTTTCCAAAAATTTCAAAGCCAGCAACTTTGTCCCGACAGAACCAGGCTACAGAATCAAGTTAATACTACTTTCAGGTTAGATAAATATTGCAAATATTTAACAGCTACAAAATAAAGGTCTATTTAGAACACAACACTTAAGTTCTAATGACAAAACCAAAATGCATTGATCTCACTGGCAGTATCATAAATGATGCAGAAAGAAAATGGAAATGCAAGTGGATGTGCAATTGCAAGTAAATTTTGTGCCAAAAATTTCTACTGAAACAATTAAACTTCGGCCACGACCTAAACAGTCAAATATCACATTTCTTATAAGAGACATTAAGCAAATAGCAACAAATTTGTAATGATCATATAAAATGCATTTTGGAAATCCAACGGGTACAGGAAAATTTTATAATATGAATGCAGAACACTTCCAGCCATAATTATTAACTGCAATGTGCAGCAGAAGAAGACGTGATCAAAAAACAGTGTAGCAAAAGAAGACAATGCTAAAGTAGAGACACGTGGACCCCCTATCTCTTTAGTGACCCCACCCAGCACACGCACCTACCCGGCGCACCTTGCCAAGGCCACAGCCTCAACAACCATCAGACCAATTTAGTTCACCACTTCATGAACATGAGCACTGTCACTTAAAGTACATGAAGCTCTTTTACTAAAAAAAAAAAAACCAAACAATTCCTTAATAGAGCATCATAGTTCATGTCATGATCCGCCACTACACAACAAATATAGCATCAGTTGTCCCCAATCATAAATTAAACCGAATAACCATAACAGCAAACCAAACACCCAAAATATGCCAATCTCTTGAAGAAGCTACAAAAGTGTTCACATAGTTTACACTACAGTTTCTTTTTTTTTTTGATAAGTAAGAGAAATATCATTAAAAAGCGCAAAGCGCAATCAAGTACACAAGCATAGTTTACACTACAGTTTCACCACTCAAAAGATGTTGTTTGTCTAACCCTGTATTGAATTTATACAATTTATAATGGAGATATTAACTTTTTCATTGCTAAGTATCGCATCATCAATGTAAGATTACCATGATGAGTTATACTGTAAGTTGGAAAAAACAAAAAGAAAGATAAGCTTTAGAAACTAATTTGCATTTATAGTAGAAGTAAAAGGGACGAGTCAACATGATCTACACACCTCCAATGCAATGGCAAGGACGGAGTCTTTGAACTTAACCATCCACGTCCAAAGCTCTTCAAGCCACCTCTCAACTTTACCACGGCGGAGAAACTACAATTTTTCAGAATGAGCATGAGTAGTTGAATTGGGAAAAGTAGGAAAAAATAAAAGGGAATCCAACTAGGAATTGCGTGTGTTTTACCTGCAATGCCAACTCCTCCAGAACACTGCAGAAGAAATTCGTGCCACTAACAATACATTGCTTTGCAACAATGGAGTCGCCATCTCTTACAAGTGCCAATAACACAGACATTAGCACCGAAGAAAGCTCCATTGCTTTCAACCCAACCTCTTCAACCACCCTATCAACCACATCAAATAAGACCAAACCAGAGAGAGAACGAAGAGAAAAGCGATAGAATATAGGGTTTTGGAACTCACTCGACGAGCAGTTTGCGGACGAGGCTTTCGGGGGAGGACTGGAGCTCGACCAAGTAGGGGAAAAGCTCGGCTGCCAAGGACGTCTCTACGGACAATAGAATGTCTCTAGCCTGCTTTAGAGAAGACATCTTCACCGCCAAGTCGCCGTGGTTGTTGGCGGCGGCGAGGAGAGCGAGCGCCTGGTCTCTGGGAGCTCCGGCCATGCCTGACAACCCAAGAATTCACGGTGATTATCCAGTTAGGGTTTCAATTTTGGTTGATTAGGGTTTTGAAAAGGGAGGGAGATGGAAAAATCGAATCAGTATGAGCGATGTGCTTCTCAATTGGGGACCAACTTGATACGAATCATACGATCGCCTCACGTGTGTGGATATAATCGTCCCAGGTAGGAATCGGGTTATAACATGCACGAATTGCTGATTAGGGTTCAATTGAAAAGGAAGGAACGGTGGGTGTGCATCCTCTCCGGTTTGTCTTTACATCTGGACCGTTCATTTATCTTTCGGTAAGTCATAAAACTCCTAATTTTTTTAGTGTTTATCAGTTGAAAATTGACAATGATTCTATTTCTGAGTACTAATATTTTTTATTTTAATTTAAAAATATATTTTTTTTCTTATGATATAAAATTGAAAAGTATATTTTATTTAGGGTTTATATTTAAAAACATTTTATATTTTAAGAAGAAAAAAAATTGTGTTTTGAATTATATATTAATAATTTTTTTTAAAAAAATCATATTTTTATTTTAAAATTTGACCAGTTAATTAACCACATTGCTTCTTCTGGAAACTGATTCTAGTCGATCGATCATGCGTCTCCATTTTTAAATGTTTTAATTTCTTTTGTCGTTAATTGTGTTATTTGGCAGTGCCATCGATTCATTACGCCCACCTTACCACAAACGGAGACCGCTTCTATATATAGAGCGAGAGGCCAAGCATATTGGAGAAATCAATAATTAACCTTTTAGAGGAAACAAGGTTGCCTCTATAACCTTTGAATGGGCGAGATTAGCAGAAAACAATATTTGTTTCCCTGGTCCCAACAAAACAATATTTGTTATGATAACATTCACTGCATGTGTGGACTTAGAGCACTAGTAGCAGTTACCCTATATTGGTTCCCTTCCCTATATTTAGGGAAAATTTTATGAAAAACATCAAAAAACCTCCCACAGCAGATACCCTATATTTAGATGAGGGGGTTGGGAATGAATAGTAATTCCCTATGTATACATGTCTACTATCCCTTCCCTATGTATTATTTTAATATAAAAGAAGTATAATTAATTGATATAGAGAAGAGAGAAAAAGTAGGAAAGAGAGAAAAATAATAAAATAAGAGTAAAAAAATAATATTTAATTGATATCGGGAAATGTAAGGGAAATGTAGGGAAAATGGTTGGAAATCTGCTGCTAGTCATTTAAGAGACTTATTGCAGGGTTCTTGAAAACTCTTGAACAATGAGAACCCATTGAACAATTTTCAAAATCAACATCTTAAGTTGTAACCATAACCATAAAAGCTTTAAGAAATGATAAAAAGGTGTGGGAAAATCCCAATGTATGCAAATTGTGGCAACAAATGTCTTATACTTTGCCCACAAATATCTATTAAACTATGAGTAATGTTATTTAATATATTGTTATATGACTGACATACCACTGAGATGACATGGCTGTGAAAATCAACCATTAATCTTCTTTTGCAAGTACTGATCTAATGACTAATTTTTAATGTCACACTATCAAGTTGTACGGGAGTTGTATACTAAATCTAAGCCACATGGCACTAGGGATTAATAGTTTGTCATCAAGTTTACAAGCAAATAACTTTCACAAAAATGAATGCATTAGATCATGATATAACTAGGAAAAATAACCCACTACATTAAAAACCCATTAAATACAGTAATAAAACTTCTATGACACGAGGAACCTAGAAACCATAAGCTGGTAGGAAAGTTTCATGGAAACATGTAATGAATCTACAATGTACATCAAAAGTTTCATGAGAAACAAAGTCCTCCCTTACATTGTTCTTATATTTATATGTAGGCATTGTTTTTTTTTTTTGAGAGCTTGTAAGTTATGAACTCTTATTGAGATATCGATGGTGATAAGTTTTTACTTATAATTTATGACTAATTTCATTGAAAGTATATATATATATATATATATAGTTTTTGTGACGGAATCCGCCTTGTGACGGCTCCAAAGTGATGCCATATTAGTGCTAATTCAGTCGGTTATGTTATGTTTTTTCAATAAGTTGATTATGTTATGTTTATTCAATAAACAAGCTTGGCCCAAGCAAGCTAGGTTTAGGTTTTATTATCATCTATTTAAGCTCTTGTTGTAATAGAATAAGGCATCAGATTATTGAATTCAAACACTATGTTTTTCAGCCTCCTAGAGACGGACTTCTCTTGTCAATGGCAAGACTCCATTGAGTACTGTTTTCGGTTGTTGCTCTATTTCTTTTTGCAAAGTATCCTGTTTTCAATTAGCTAGTAGAATTCACATTTAGAATCTTGAGTTTCTGTTACTACGCTGCGTCAATTTGGTATTAGAGCACAATGCACACATGGAGTGGCCGAACCTATGGAGAGAGCCGTTACACCCAACAACATCGTGATGATGCTCTATTTAACTTGATTGAAAAGTTTGGTGATTTGTGTGGATAGGTGGATGCCATGTCCAAGAGACTTGATCACTTGTGGGAGACTACATCCCACAAACCAGAAGGATCCAAGGATCGTGACAAGGATGTGCTGAATGATGATGGGTGCTGAATGATGAATTTATTAATCATAAATCATAGAGGCAACCCCAAAAGCAATACCGAAGCTGATGAACTCGAATTTATTGTCCATATTACAAGTGGAAAGTCATTTGCAAGAATAATTTATGTTTGAAACTCTGTTTGTGATATCTTCCAATCATGTATATATATATATATCTGAGTTTTTGTTATTTCCCATGTCTTTTGCATATATCTTATAGAAATACCAAACTACACGGTACATCCCATAATCTTTATAGGGTATGTCTTCTCATTTTCCCTATAAAATAATATTGTGAGATATTCATGGAAGTTTCTGGAGTGTTATTTCATTTTTCATCGATCTGTGTAGCAGTTATCGTAAATACATACTACTTATGGCTAGGCATAATTTCCTATGAGCCTAATTTAAATACAGTTATGTGACTTGACATTTCGTGTGCTATTATTTATCTTAAAAGTATGGAAAAGAAATGACAAATTTAATCATTTTATTAATGTTTAAAATGTGAAAAACCAGCAAATCCACCTTATAAGCCGCAAATTAATTTCAAACCAACAGAACGAAAAAGAAAAGTAAAAGGCAAATCTTGATATGACACCTGTCATGTTAAAGTTGCCTCCTAGCTATCATTCTCAATTAGGTTAGGATTTCCTATTAAGGATAAGTCAATTGTTATTTCTGCATTATTTTTTGTTGCTTACTTGTGTCCCACTCTACCGTTGAATCTCTTTATAGAAACCCACCCACAGACCCACCTACCCACAAACCATAATCTATAAAGATCCTGTGTAAATAATAAATGATATTTTTTACATATCTTTTGTGTGTATATATATTAAATTTATTATTGAATTTGTAGGACACACGATCATGTTACATATACATTTTTCGTATAACTCTCATACATCTATTTTATAAATCAACAATTATAAAAATGACATATGAGATATGTAAAAAAATAATACACGTAACATGTCTCGTATGTATATATACATGTATGGTCCTATATATATGAGACAGGTTACAAGTATATATTTTGTACAAAAGATTAAAATAATTATTTCTCTATATATATCTCTATTTTCTTGCCTTGATTCCAATATATCTTTGTTTTCTTCCCTGTCATGGCGGCTGCTATCACCTACTCTACTGCCAACCTCCACTCTCTACTGGGGTGCAATGGATAAAAAGTATTAAAAATTCTATAATTTATTCCAGATCTTTTTAGTTATGAGCTCTTATTGAGATATCGACTGTGATAAGTTTTTACTTATAACTTATGACTAATTTAATTGAAAGTATATACATATATAGTTTTTGCTTACAAACTTGATGTGAACATTGTTCTTCCTGAGATACTGTTAGGGATGAGCTATTATTGAGGTATGGTATCTTGATTATAAAGATCATTTTCATCATAGAAATATAATTACAAATACTTATCTATGCTAATTTCATTACATTTAATCATTTTAAATTGGTCACAAATAATAAATGCAGGAATAAATTATCCACAAACATATCTTTGATCATTTAATGCAATATTTTTTTTTGGTATGTTTTCATCTCAATTTACCTTTTTTTTTCATGCAATAACGAAGCGCCCATGGTAATGATAATGAGATCTTGAAACTCAATAATCTTATATCAACTGGAGTAGCTGGAGTGTGACGCTATGATGATGGATACTAGAGAGAGACGAGAGACGGAAGATCCGACTCTCTTCTCAACGATTATATTTAAGTGAACATCTATCTCTAATGGTTTTTTTTATTTTTTTTCTCTTCCTTATTTTGTACTTAAAATTTTTTAATTTTATTTTTGACATTTTACCCATAAGGAGCATTTTTGAGAGTTCAGTCTAAAAAAGTCACGTACATTGCACATGACTGGCTTTCCGTCAAAAGAGATTGAAAAAATTGGCGGGAAATCTTAGTTAGATACTTTGGGGGGTCAATTGTCACTTTTTGAATATTTATATCATTATCTTTCATCTCTATAAAGAAAATTAGCTGCTTTTAAGTCATTCATTTTTGTGGTGTTTTTTTGGATAACTTTGCTTTTATGATGGCATATTTATAGTGAATTTGATCATTTGATTTTACAAGTTATTTAGGAGTGTATTCGAGAAAAAGACAATTTTTTTGTAATTTTTTCTTCTTCATATTTTCAAAATATAGACAAATAGTATGTTTTTAAAAACGCATAATTATAAAGGCTAAATAGTAATTTTAGTAATACTTATCTCATTTTTAACAATTATATTTTGATTAACTACCTTTTAGAATCGCTATTTATTTAAACATCACAAAGAGTTAAGCTTTTCTTTGTAACTTTTCCAGTTTTCCTATTTCCATTTCAGTTCGCCTTGTTGTTTATATTGTATGTATTTTCAACTTTAACCATTTATCTTTTTATTTATTTATGTTGCGTAAATATTTATATTGGTCAAATAAGCTGTATAATTGTTTTTCGAATATCTCCAATGGAATTCCATTATTCACCAATGACAATCCTTGCGTACTTTCAGAAGAGGGTATATAGACAAAAACCTCATGAATATGCCTACTATAGTCTAAATATGGAAACGTACGCTGAAACTCATTATCGAACTCGATTAAGGCAAAATTGAGTAGTATTGCTATTACAAGACCCATGGATGGGATACAACATTCAATATAGTCTCTGTAGTCTCTTCCACTATCATCCAAGATTGGTGCAGACAGGAATTCGCCGATATACCTACATATGTCTTTCTCCTATCAATCGGTACTAGTTGAATAAATGGTAATTCCCATATTTATTTGATGAGAAATGTGAAACTAATAAATAAAATACTAATAAATAAATGAGGGTATCCTCTTGGGAATGAAATTCTGCTATTTGTTTTGTTCTCCTTTTCGCAGCAAATGCATAGATGAATTGATGTATTTTTTTTATTGGATTTGGATCTGTCGGGACTGACGGGGCTCGAACCCGTAGCTTCCGCCTTGACAGGGCGGTGCTCTGACCAATTGAACTACAATCCCAAGGAAATAGACTGTACATTATACATATTCTTATGATTTCATTCAAACCCTTTCTATTTTATTTAGATTTTAGATTAGAATAGTTGTATTGTAACAGAAACGGGAGTAATATATTTGATATACACACGGATATGCACTTTAGTGGGAATACGATATGTGTTATTCACTTTTTTTTTATATCATTCTCACATCTTCCTATTTTTTAAAATTACCATTAGATATGTGAAGCGTATATGAGGGACCAACATGGACCGTACAAATTCAATGATAATTTAAAAAAAAAAAAAAATGAGAGAAGAACATGAAGATGAAATATCAACATAGACCGTACAAATTCAATGATAATTTTAAAAATTAGAAGAATAAGAGAATAATATGAAGAGGAAAGATCAACATGGATAGTAAATTTAATGATAATTTTAAAAATTAGAAAAATGAGAGAAGAACATGAAAAAAGATGCCAATAATAATATGCCTGTAAATATGAATGACATAATAGTAATTTTATATAATTTTAATTTATTTGAGAAAAAATTATGTCTTAAATTTTAGGGTTAAATACCCCAGAGGTACCTGAGTTTTACGTGTTTTTAAATTTAGTACCTAAGTTTCATTTTGTATCACAGGTAGTACCTGAATTTTTCCTAGGTAGTACCTGTCAGATTTCTCGTCCAAATTTCAACTTCTCGCCACGTATCAACCGCTGAGGTTCAGCGGTTGACACGTGGCACCAAAAAAAAAAAAAATGATTAAAATTAAAGAAAAAACTAAAAAAAAAAAAAAAAAAAAAAGAGTGGTGGCTGAGCCACCCCCCTTGGCCGGTCTGAAAAAAAAAAAAAAAAAAATTTGTTTTGAAGGGTTTTGGCCTTAGGGTGTGGCCGAACCACCCCCATGGCCCTAGGGGGTGGTTCGGCCACCCCAGACCGGCCAAGGGGGTGGCTCAGCCACCCTTTTTTTTTTTTTTTTTTTTTTTTTTAATTTTTTAATTTTTTTTTGGTGCCACGTGTCAACCTCAACGGTTGACACGTGGCGAGAAGTTGAAATTTGGACGAAAAATCTAACAGGTATTACCTAGGGTTTTTTTCTTCCAAATTCAGGTACTATCTGTGATACGAAATGAAACTGAGGTACTAAATTTAAAAACACGTAAAACTCAGGTACCTATGGGGTATTTAACCCTAAATTTTAAAATCTTAATATCAAATTTTTTTTTTTTTTGGAGAAACCAAACGTGGCAAAGCACTTGTCCTTAATATCAATCTCTGGCTGTTATAATTATTAATTACGGACCAAAAAACTAACGCAGAGAAGAGTAGAGCGATTCCGAGAGATTTGAGCAACATCAAATCTAGGGTTAAGAGAAAGAAATGGAGGGTTGGGACCCGAACACGAAGTCGACGCTGACCCAAATCCCTCTGCTGACGACGAAGGCCGGGCCGAGGGACGGCGCGGCGTGGACGCAGAGGCTGAAGGAGGAGTACAGGGCGCTGATCGCCTACACGCAGATGAACAAGTCCAAGGATAACGACTGGTTCCGGATCTCCGCCGCCAATCCCGAGGGCACGCGCTGGACCGGCAAGTGCTGGTATGTCCACAACCTCCTCAAGTACGAGTTCGACCTCCAGTTCGATATCCCCGTCACCTATCCTTCCACCGCGCCCGAGCTCGAGCTCCCCCAACTCGACGGCAAGACCCAGAAGGTTGCCTTTTTTTTTACCCCACCTTTTCCTTTTTTTTTTTCGTCGATTAATTAAATTAATTGGTTGTTTTGTTTCAGATGTATAGAGGGGGGAAGATCTGCTTGACCGTGCATTTCAAGCCGCTTTGGGCAAAAAACTGGTACTACTTAATATTGTACCATTTATTTTCATATTCAAAATTTAATTCCAATCGTTCGTTGAATTATTATGATGTGAACCATAATTTAAACTTTACTTCCTCCTTTTTTTTTTTTTTTTAAAAAAAAAATTCTTCAATTACTTTACATGTTTAGATTTATTGTTATTAGAATGTTGATCAAATGATTAAAATGTCCTTTCCTATCTAAACAACTTATAATTTATCACGATGTCATGCCCTAAGTTTGAAATTTGTCATCTCATTATACTTCCCATAATCTCATTAAAGTTAACTGTTTCACATGTTGCATTCCATTTCCATTCAAATAATTTAATCATGGTGTCAGAAAATATGCTAATGTTCATAGTTTTCACGATTTTCCTTTTATTTCGAATATTTATAAAAGAAGAAGAAGAAGAAAATATGGTCATGATTCCTGAGTTCAATCTTTGTCTTCACATTATACTTCCCAAATCCCATTAAAGTTAAATATATCACGTGTTGTATTGTATCCACTTCCACTCGTTGAGGGAAGTTTAGGCATACACACGAGGGAGAGTATATTAGAATATTGGTTAAGTGATTAAATTTATCATTTTCTATCTGCGTAGGCAACAACCAGTAATTTATCAATTATCTGGGGAAGAAGGCTTTTAGAACTAGTACATTTTCGTTTTAAGATAAATTTGCTGAACATTATTATTTTAAGAATAATATTGTTAAGGGTTTTGTTCCTGGAAATTCGCTTCCCAATTTATAAGATGGAGCTTTGTATTTCAATTTGGAGCAGCAATGAATTGTATATTAACATGGTGACAGTGGTATTAATTAGGATTTTTTCTTTTCTTAACCCACTCTGTATTTGATAGTGGACTTGTTGTAGACTGATAGATTTGTTGATCTTGCCTTTTGTTTTGCAGTCCTAGGTTTGGTATAGCACATGCACTGTGCTTAGGGCTTGCGCCATGGCTTGCTGCAGAGGTCCCCATTCTTGTGGATTCTGGTATGATTAAGCACAAAGATGATGCCACCTCATCAAGTGAAACTTAGTTATTTCGCCCTATGTTGAGATTGTAGACCTAAACATCGTTTTCAAAAGTTTTTGCAGCTTATTCAAGGAAAATAACTGTTGAGGTATAAAAGTGCCATTAACAGGTGTACAATTTATTACCCTGCTATTACAATCTATTAGATCAGATACATACCCTCAAATTTTCTTGCATTGAGCTCTTGGTTCCAAAATGCATATGCATTATTACTTTCTGTCAACATTGTATTTACTTTCTGGTTACATTACAACCTAAGATGTTCAATTGGGCACAGTGATCTCTACCTTACTCTGCATTACATCTGTAGTATCCTTGTTGATACATTGTTTGAAGCTGTAAATTGGATAAAATTTGGATCATTATGGGATCAAATTCCAAATTTTGTGTTTCTAAAGTTTATTCAACGTGAGTGCTTTTCCTTCTCTATACTTGATCCTTTACTACAACTCGGCCCATTTGTTACTTTTTTAGAGCTCTTCCACATCTTCAAGCATTCCATGTATATAAGCTGTGTGCTTTCTGGTTAGCATACCTGCATTTTAAACTATTCCCACTTGGCCAAAGTTTCCAAGATTGGAGATGCGTCTGTCACGAATCTTCGTTAGATCTACTAGTAGACTCTTCCTGTCAAGGGTCTCTTGTAGATATTATGGCAGTTGGCCAATCTTGTAGTGTTTAAACTCTGACGAACAGTTGGAGTATAATTGAAAAAGTAAGTTTGATAAAACTTTTTAGAATGTGCTATTTGTTTTTTTGGTTGAATAAGTGTTCTGATGTAAATAAAGGTGAACATAGTTTGGAGTGTTTTGTGTGTAGAGTTGTTTGTTAACAAGCAAAAAAGTTTTCTAAAAAAGCATAGTCAAACAAGGCTGCTTATTTGTTTTCCTTGGTTTTATATTTCAGTTTTAGCCATGTGCATACATATCATGCTATGCAGTAGCAGCAGTATAATGTGATTCATCGATATGAAAAAAAGAGAAATCATATTCAATCATTAGGTAATGATATACAGCTCGATAACTATAGATAGAGGGGGATACTTGGTTTTTCATGTACTCCCAATTTGTAGTATATGAACAAGACGTACTGATGCGGAGGCAATCTTGAAGATTTATAGAGCCAACATGATATTCACTAATAGATTCCAAAACAGATCCTTAGAAAATTCTATTTTCTGAAGGTGCTTTTTGTTATTTTACAGATTTGACCAAAGTTAATAGTTGCTTGTTCTTTCGAGGATTTCATCTTAACCATAGTTTGAATGTTAGTTATAGGTGCAAAAAAGGACATAATATAAACGGATTTAAGATTTGTTAGTGTTTGTGTGATGAAAAATGTTTGGAGTATTATAGGCCTTGTTTGGCAAATGCTGGTACAGAACAGAGTAATAAGTTGTTAATTTTGAAAGTAATAAAAAGTGATGATGCGATATAAAGTAAAAAGAATTTGTATAAAAAAGTGAAAAAGTTTTGTATTGTAGTAAATTTTTTTATTTGAATAATAATAAAAAATTATTAATATGATATAAAAAGTGAAAAAAAGTGAGAATATTTTGATGTAGATTGTTATTGAAAAATGGGAAAAAGTGAGAAAAATAATGTGAATAGTGTGCTCCACTATTGTGTAATGGTATGTTGTTTGTCAAATATACCCATAATTTAATTTCTTGTGACAATTCATATTTTATGAAAACGAGTACTTTGTAGAAAATATGGTAAGCATTGTCAAGTGATAGTTTACATTTTAATTGGATGATATGATAAGTGTTACATAGACTATCACATCAATTTATAAAAAACTTATAATAAAAATTGAAATATCAAACATGGATGCGCTCCTCAAGTGTGCCAAGAAAACAAACTAATGCATAACATACAATTATCCGAAAGTTCCATATTGGGTAACATGTTCTATAACAATGGCATATGATTCTGCATGGCCGTGGGAGCCATGGAGAGCGACTTCCATGGGTGTCCATGGCTACAGAGGGTCACAATATACTAAAATTTTAGTGGTTCGGGTTAATAAGCATACGTTCACCGGCGGAAGTAACTCAGAGAATATTCACTAACAAAAGATCGAGTATAGAGAAAAACTACTCAAACTCAAAAGTTTTAATACACCAAATTTCATTCTCACTCAAAAAGAATTATACAAAAGAGATAATGACAAAAGAGAGTCTTCTTTAAATTCTCAAGTGTTGTGCTGCATCACAAACGGGAGAAATATTGGGACTGAGAAATCTCACAAAAACTTTATGTTTGACGCTCTCACAAGTATCTTTCCTTTATATATATATATATATCGTAATTTCTGCCTCTCTTGCTCTTTTTTATAAATGACTGAACAACGTCAAATCTTATAAATAATACTTCAATGAAGTAAAATTTCAAAATTTAACTAAGAAGCAAACTTCACCAAAAGTAAAACAAGGAGAGACAAAATGTGTGGCTAAGAAGGTAATGAGGCCTACGTTTGATAAATGCAAGTCATATAACACTACATCCACCGCCATAGAGGGACATCATGGATGTGGGCTTCCATGGAAGTCCTCCATGGCTATGGACTCCGGCAATGCAGGTATGTGGGTGTGGAGAGGTTTTTATATTTTATTTTATTAGCATTTTTTTTTCCTGAAAGTATAATTGGTATTTTAGAAATATTCAGTTACAAAAATTGATAGAACATTAATTGAAGAATCTTTTTTAAATTCTTCATTAATAAGGATATATTTTATTTTTTAAAAAAAAATTCAGATAACATTTTAATAATGAGTAAAAGCACGTGTGTGAATTTGATATTTGTTGCACTCTTCAAATGGTGGCACGCCATTCGACTTAGTGAGACTCCTAGAAGGTCTTCTTAGTGAGATTCCGAGATGTCTTCATTTTTTTCTTCTCATTTTTCTACTTTCTTTCAAAGTTTGAATTACAACCAGATCTTAAACCCTAACATTGCTCTCATCAATCAATACCCAAAAACCTTTTAAAAAAAAAAAAAATAAAAAAAATTCAAACTACTGCTAATGACTACTATTCACAGCCCCTGGACAGAACTTTTGATCCCTAGCCTTTTCATGTTATTTTGAGTCCAAATCCCCCATAATGACTAGCTTAAGCATAAATCCTTTTATTCTCTTTATTTTAAGTGAAATGAAGTTGATTCATTTCAAGGTTTAGATTTTATTTTATTGTATCTAATGATACACATAATGTCACATCACTTAAAAATTTTAAATAACGTGTTAATATATTCACCATTACCATGTGACTTATATTTATAAAATCTAATCTTGACATGAAATAGATCCTCTAAGTGAAATGAAGAGGATCTTATTCTTGTATGTAGAGCCTTTGGTCCACCTATATTAAGAGTCTGTTTGGCTCTGCAATTTTGTTAGCCAAAAGTATGAGTTTAAACAAAATTGCAAAGTGTATTGTTTGAGAGTGCATTTTAAAAAAATTACAATTTGAAAACATAAGAAAATATTTGTTTTCAAATTGCAAGCAAGAAAGTGTATTTTTTTTTAAATGATATTAAAGGCTAAACTACAACTTTAAACACTAAATCGTGATTTTACCAAATGCAGTTAATTGCATTTTTAAAAAACATGTTTTTAAATTGCATATTTTTAAATTGCTATTTTTTAAATCTCACGTTTTCAAACCACAAATCCAAACAGACCTTAATTATAATCAAGGGGAATGTTGTATAGGTTTACTATTGATAAAATTAAGACTTATGATTCCACATGTATATCCTCTTCCTCACCAGTAAACCTCACAGTTGCAGACTCCATCTCTGAAATGATGAAATCCACTTGCATCTCTAACGGTTCTCTCTCTTTGTTATGAGAGTCATATAACTTCCTGTTTATCCATGCTGATTGTGGGTGAGATCGATCTCCACCAACAAATGCATGAATAACCCCATTTATCGATCTCAACCAAACTGCATCCTGGGCTTTTCTTAAAGCCTCTGTCCCTTTGCATGATTCTCACATCTGTATATGTTAGATAAAAGGACAAAATTTCCAGTACCTTCAGGTCCTATGCCCTGGATCTTCTTTAATACTTCTTCCCCAAGTTCAATATTTTTGTGGTGTACTCTACATCCAGCAAGCAGGGTACCCCATGCATGCATGAACATTAGGCTTCAATGGCATTGTTTGAATGAAATCATGTGCCTCATCCAACAGTCCAGCCCGACAGAGAAGATGAGTCATGCATATGTAATGGTCAATCCTTGGTATAATATATGTTGGAATCTGAACTCATGGCATAATTAAACCAGTGTTTTCCTTCTGTGACGGGTCCTGAATGACTGCAAGCAGATAAGAGACCAATGAAAGTCATACCGTCTGGCTTTAAACCCATTTCTAGAAAGTTCTTGAACAGTCCAAGTGCTTCCGCACCACGCCCATGGATACCATAACCAAATATAATCGCACTCCATGAGATAATATCCCTCGTATCCATCCGATCAAAAAATCGCCTAGCAATACTGATCTTCCCACGTACACTTTGAGTACATATCTAAGCGCATTGCAAACAGAGGTCTCAGTCACAAAGCCATGAACAAGCGAGTAACCATGGCAGCAGGCCCCATGTTGGAGAGCATCCAAATGTGAACAAAGAACCCAAGTGCATCATCTATAGCCCCACACTTAGCATACATTGAAAGTAGGGTATTACCTACCATTGTGTCTAACTCTAACCCTTATTTGATTGCATAACAATGTAAACGTCTCCCTCTGCCAAAATCAATTAGCCTTGCGCAAGCTCGAAGTATGACTACAAGAGTTATTGGGGTTGTTATCACAGTTTTGAGCACCATCTCATCATCTAATGACATACATCATACTCTCCAATCATGGCACTCCAACAAACCTCATTCTTGACACCCATCATGTCAAATGTTCTCCTCGCATAAGATATGCAAAGACATTTACCATACATATCCAAAAGCCGGGTTTCAAGCACCACATCGTTACAAAAACTTCTCCTTACGGAGTAGGCATGCATATAGCCTTCCCTTGGCTCAATGCATTTGCTTGCCCAACCGTGGGAATTGAAGAACAACTACTATCGTTGAAGAGTTTGGAGTTGTTCCCGCTTTCTGCATTTCGACTACCAACTGTATTATGTCATCATAAAGTCCATGAAGCGAGAACTCAGCAATCATAGAATTCCATGCTACGACATCTCAATGCGGCATACTATAGAACACCTTTCGTGCATCACCTAAAAATCTCCGAACTTTGCATTGGGCGTGGAAATTGGTCAATAATCCTCAACTATTGCTAAATCTGCAGAGACGTCTTGCTCCCCATATCATCTTCTTTTTGGGTGCGCCGATGCTATAATACCATTACCAACCGTTTTTCAAAATTTTCTTTTTAGAGCTCCAAAAGTGTATACCACACAATTCGGGTTCGGGCCGAGCATGTTGGGCCTAATTGTTGATCTTTACTTTTTTTTCTTTTTTTGGGAAGGAATTGTTGATCTTTACTTAACAATATAGAGTAGCCGTTATTTTTATTGCTACTAATCTTTTCTTCTTATAATGTTAGGCCATAAACTTATGACATGCTTGAAGCTTTTATTAAATACACTTTTTAAAAAAAAAACTTTTTGAAAAATATGTGTATTTAATAAAAGCCCCAAACTCATGGATTGAGCTTTTCTGCTTCTGTATTATTAGGTTGCCCAAATTTTTGCGAAAATTCAGGTAGCCTATTAATGGAGAATTCTCGCCCCCAAACTCATAGTTGTAGGTTTTTGTGTTTAATACCGTCGCAATGTATTATATTACAGTATTATTGAAAAACTCCTAAATACGTCAATCTCTCTAATAAATAGTATTAGAGTCGATAGTGATGTGCATAATGGTGAAATAATAATGGTTCCTTGTACTGTTGGAATCGGGATGGTACGCATGCACGTATAGAGATGTTATATTATAGCGTCACTAAAAGGAGTTTCAAAATATCAATCTCCTTAACACATTTGATATCAACATTTAGGTTAGTTATAATCCCTAATGTTAACTTTGATCATCTCAAAGAAAAAAAGTGATTATTTTTCCTCCAACCTCCATGTCATTTGAAGTCTCCCGTTGCTAATCTCAAAGGCTGGCTTAACTATTCAAGTATGATAAAGTTTTTCTTTCAAATTAGGTTCGAGAAATGTTCTCTAATCTAATCTATTAAACTAATACGTGTTTAAACTGCATGCGAATTATTCATTCAAATACGTACTAAAAGTTAATTAAGGGAGCGATATTAGGGGGGTTAAAATGTAACAATTCTTAAGAAATAAACTTCTTAATAGACATACTACCCACTTTTCTATTGACCTTGAAGTATGTTTTGCACATTATTGACCTTATAATTGAAGCCACCTAATTGTTGTCCCACAGTATATAAAGTTCAGCAAAGCATAAGTTAGATGATGAGTGCATTCTTTCGTCACATACATAGTCTTGAAAAAAGGTAAGAGATGTCAAATAAGAACCTTATTTTTTTTTCACTTTATCTGAGAATGGGGAGATCTTGAGGAACCGTAGGGCAAAGTGGAAAGAGATAAAAGTGTAGGGGAGGAAAAAAAGTTAACCCAAAGTAGATTGATTGGGGGTCATTTGCTGAGTAATTATTATGCAAAAAGTTGGGTTATAAAGAAAAAGAAAGTTCTGTTTAAAAACATAAATAAAATAAAAGAAGAAAAAAAAAGAAAAAGAAAAAGAAAGTCCATTAAAGAGTAGCACGCCATGGCTTATCCAAAAAGTGCATGTCCTTAATTAATTAATCCCTAATGCTCCTCTTCACCATCACGTCTTAATTTGTTATCATGTTAATTATGTTTAGTTATTACAAAAAAAAATAAAAAAAAAAAAATCATATAATTCACTCGGGGAGAGGAGGGTTAGGCTCCTATATAGAAATTAATCTGAAAACTCCTCATTGTTTCTTAAAAATAAAAAATACTTAAAGAAAGAAAAATACTACTATGGCCTATACATTAAAAATATGAAAAAAAATCCCTTCGCCCCTTCCCCCCAAAATTCAGAAGAAAATTACTACAATCTCCAAAATTCAGAAAAAAAATTACTACAAGACACGTGGCTAGTTGCCCGTGTATCTACAATAACCAGTACTGTAGACACGCAGCCAATTGCTTCTTTTTTTGCAGTTAAACCTTGGATCCTCCAAAACCGATGACCAAAAAAAATTTGGATTTTTCTCTAAAAGAGAAAAGTTTGATCCCCGACATTTAAAAATAAAAAGTGTATGGTAGGTACCATAAGCAAAATATATATCGCATGGAGAATAAGTTATCAAAACATGGTAGTACTATTTGGATTTCCGAATAGCATATAAAAGTATAAGAAAATGCTTGGAGGACTACAACTTTTATTGTAATTTCTTTATAAACTTACGTGATAACCCATAATTAGTGAAATGACTAAGAGTGTATAGTTGATATATAAGTCAGCCATTAACTAAATAAGTTGACAAGTCAGATTTTTTATTTAGTTATTTTATCAATTATGAACTGTCGCGTCTGTTTGTAATTAGAAAATTTGTAGTAAAATCTGTAATACCTCTAACAACGTTCAAAAGTATAAAACAACTTATCAAAATTCATTCACTCAACTTAAACTGTGGTCTTATATATATATATATATATATATATAGCATTTTCTTATAAAGGAGACATGAATTCGTTGGACACCTATAAGTGTGAGATTAATTTGTGCTGATTTATGGGATATATATATCAAAGAGAAATATTTCTTTGCATTCTAGTATCCATCTCACGTATTTCTTTGCATATCCTCTTTAACAAACATATTATATACTTTCTTTTTTTTTTAACCTACAAAATATATGAAGTGTTTAATAGGCAAAATGATTCCTGGTATAAGTAATTAAGATATTGTTAAATATCATTTAACCATAATACTTAAACAAAAGGTTCCTCTCCATTTCATTTAGGAGTAGGTTTACGGCTACGATACCTTTAAAACAATCTAAGGTTAACAATTGGCCATGTCATAATTAAGCATAAAGTTAACGACATCTCAAAGGAAAGAAAACGTTAAGTTGAACGCCAAACGTCCACCTCTCCCATCCAAAACCAAATCCCCCTCTTCCCCCACGCCTGGGATCGAGCTTCCTCAACTTGCTCGTCACCACCAAGCACCACCGCCTCAGCTTTCTCGCCGCTGCCGGATCTCACTAATTCTGCAAGCACCGCCATCGATCAATTGAGTAACAATGGCTAAATCATTCCTAGTATAAGTAATTAAGATATTGTTAAATATAATTAATAATGGTGGTGATCTATGGTGGTAGCTACTGGTCATGTTAGATGAAGTGGTGGGTACTCCAATTATATATATTTAATGTGGAATGCAATAATATTAACGAGCTCTTTTACTAAATAATATTATGAAAGGAAGTATTCTCTCAAAAATATAAAATATATCCAAATGAAATTACTTAAATGATTTTCATCCTAGCTATATATCAAGGAAAGGAGGTCAAGTAATTAGTTTATAAATTAAGCACGTGCGATCATTAATTTCCTTATTAATTCTAGGGGTTTTTTTTCATCACTCAATCATTGACATTTATTTATTACAAAGGACTAAAATCCATAATTGGATAGACATGATATTAAGATAGTATATTTAAACTAGAGTTTGTTGAATGAATTTTAATGTGTTTCTTGAAATCATATTACTGGTAAAAAGATATCTAAGGATCTTATAATTGAAATAATTAGATAAAAGTATCAAAATAATAATTAGGTATATATACTACATCAAATATTAAAAGCAACCTCCTCATATTATAAATGATGGGACCTAGTTAATTTGTAAATGATTAGGTATACCACATGAAATTTTTTAATTTAAATGAAAGATAAATTACAGAGATCGACAATGTTTGAATTATGGATCGAATGTACCACTGTTATGGTATCATGTTAAATAATCATATATTTCAAAAGCTTAAACTAATGAAATAAGATTAATTTAATGATTTAATTAATATTCTAACATTCAATAAAAAAAAAAATTTGTTAAGTGTTTTCTTTCAATTCGTTGGTTCCCCTTGAAATATAACAATACATCATCTAGATGTTTTGTCCATCTCACAATGTCGGTGTCAATATTTTGTTGTGATACTCTCTCTCTCTCTCTCACTCACTATATATATATATACACAATGCGCACGCACACAAATACACAACTTTTTATTTTATAGATGAGTAAAAGAACTATAACAGTATACCAATACAAAAGAATAAGAGAGTTACACACATAAAGAAAAGACCAACAAAATAATACTATCCATGCAGCAATCCATTCTACATCCCCGGAGAGGATCCTCAAGATGAAAGGAAGATGCGGCAATGCTGCTGGCTAGCAGCTCATGGTGAAAATTTGTGAGTTCACACCTTGGACCGTAAGACAAATGACAACAAATTCAGTATATCCTACCTAAGGTTCAGATATGGATCTTGACTTTTTTGCAGCAAAGGCTTCACCGGAAGAGAGCTGGAAGAGCATGGGTAAAGATCCATCAGATCTACCTAGAGAAAGAAAAGACAGCAGTGGCGAGTGGCATGATACACGCGCTGTAACGAAGGACGTCAGTGGAGCAGGGGCTTGTGGCTTTTGTGGGTGAAAAGGTTGCGGTAGATCTAAGATCCAAACTTAAAAAAAAAAAAAAAAATGTTGAAACTAAAAGGAAAAGAGAGAATGGGAAACCAAATGGAGACATGAAAAAGTTTATAAGGGCGAGGGTGGTGCGGAGGAGGGAAGCTCTTCCTCCATGGCTAAGAGCGAAAAGATACACACATATATATTTGGAAGAGCTGAGAGATAGAGAAGGTATTACACACACACACACACAACTGAAATATACATACCTCACAATTTATAATGATAATGACTAATTAAAGTTATAAAATGGCCAAGTATGTTCTACACACACACACACACATATATATATATATAAAACTGAAATATACATACCTCACAATTTATAATGATAATGACTAATTAAAGTTATAAAATCGCCAAGTATATATGTTCTAAGACATTTCAAGTGTCATTTAATTAGCCACTTCATTGAACACATATAGCTAGCTAGGCATCAACTTGGACGTATATATCGATCTCATGCTTTTTCAAGAAAGAATTAATAACGTGGTTCATTGTGATTAATTGATAGATTAATTGTATAAAACAAATAGATATACAAAGTAAAGAATCATCGATATCTCTCGCAGCGCAAATAGGTCCAAAAATAAACCCTAGGTTGTTTCATACATATATTATAATATATATACAACCGTACCTATATATGTTAATAGTGATGGGACCCGGCCAGTCCTGATCACATTGACCTACAAAATGTTGTTGATGAAAATAAGACAGTACTCAATTTAATTAAGAGTAGATCAAAGCAGGATTAGTGGTGCACATATTTTGTTGTTGAAGATAACTTAGACTAGAAAGGGCTTGCAAGAAACGTTTGTCTGAGAATCTGTTAAAGAGAAAGTGAAAAATGAGCCAAAGACAAAGGACTTTGAATCCTTTTCTATATAAATCATGCCGGTGGTGGTCATTATATGAGAAAAATTAGTTTTTACGAGGATCGGAGCTAGCTCAGAAGAAATGGCACCGGTCGGACTCCCTCCTGGTTTTAGATTCCACCCAACAGACGAAGAGCTTGTCAATTATTATCTCAAGAGGAAAATCAACGGCCAAGAGATCGAACTCGACATTATTCCTGAGGTTGATCTCTACAAATGTGAACCTTGGGAGTTAGCAGGTGTTTGATGTTATATATATTTCTTGTTTTAATTTTACCAAATATTTTCCTTACTCATTTTACAAAATGATCAAGTGCATGTAGTTTGATATTTCTTCTTCGATCTTCTTTTTGAACTTTTGCTGTGAAATTATAAATATATGTCGTACAGAAAAATCATTCTTGCCCAGTAGAGACCCAGAATGGTACTTCTTTGGACCTCGGGACCGAAAATACCCAAATGGGTTCAGAACAAATAGAGCGACTCGAGCCGGATATTGGAAGTCTACCGGAAAGGACAGGAGGGTTACATGCCAGAGCCGACCCATTGGAATGAAGAAGACGTTGGTTTACTACAGAGGGCGAGCTCCTCAGGGGATTAGAACCGATTGGGTCATGCATGAATATCGCCTTGACGACAAAGAGTTTGAGGACACCTCCGGAATTCAGGTACTAATTTGTTCATGCCTTACATATACATACATTCTTTCAACAAAAGTTTGTCATGTTTCCCTATATATTTGGTTTTGATCTTCATCATCACTAGCTGATATATTAATTAAGTTCTGCAAATTCCTTCCATCTAGAGGAAATACTTATTTATTCAGTATTGGATCATCCATATAGTAAATCCTTTTGATTATCATTGTTTTAGTTGATCTCAATATCGGTTTTTATTTATTTATTATTATTATTATAATATGTATTGTGGTTTCTAAGTATTGCTCCCATTGGACTTCTTAATTATGTCTGGATATGGTTCAAATAATAAATATTCATTTTTCGATTAGTTATGAAATACAATTAACCCTAGCTATTGCGGTTCTTTCTTCATGAGTATTCTAATTGTAATATTCTTATTAATTATTCCAAATAAATCTATTTCTATCTTTTCAAAAAGTAATTCAAGATTATTGTTATTCCTCTATAATTCTTATATATGTGAATACGAATCCATAGAGGAGAAAAGGAAAAATTAAACCCTGACCCACACACATACACATACACATTCACATATATGCATGCAATAATACTCTTGAGCAAAATGCATTAATGTTTTAGATGTAGAAATTTTTATTCCTTCCCAGCCTTCTTCAATAGTGGAAATGACAAAATATTAATTTATAAATTAAATTTACAATTTCTTATAATTAAGATTAAATTTTCAGAATAAATGCTGATTTAACGACATGGTATAAAAAACGAAATCCTAACTTCAAATATTAATTCTAAAATTTATTTAATTTCTCATGACAATGGTAAAATAATTAATTTACCATTTCCTAATCAGATCCTCATGGAAAAAATCACCCTTAACAATTTTGATGTTTCCCTCTAATTTATTTTTGGTAGAATGTTGGGCTAGTGTTGTTCATTACTTAACAATTTAATTGGGAAATCCAATTGATCAAATTTCTTTGTCTTGTATGGTACTTCTTGGCTCTAAATTAGCTCGATAAGTGATGAACTTTTTAATGAATGAATAATTCATAAGGATTTTCACCAAAAGCCTTACATTTAGGAAGCCATTTTGCAAAAGTAAGTATTCTGATGTCAAGAGCACTCCTTTTAGAATTAGTCCCCAACCAACCTCATCTAACTCAGCTGACTCTCTCTCCCTCTTTTTTTTTTTTTTTGGCAAGTACTTTTTAATGGCAAAAGACATGAATCCTAATTAACAACTACTATAATTGCCATTTCTTAAATTTATTAATTACATGATATTTTTTGATTTCTTTGGTTCTCCTCATAAACATGTGTCACTACTTGACTTGAAAAGCATGAAGCCGATGCTTAATTCCCCCAATTATGAGAAAAGCATTTTCCTTGCTTTATTTTTTTTCCACCACCTCTTTTACACCGAAGGGCAGAAAGCAATTAAGTTAAACCTAGCTAGCTTCTTCACCAATTGCCACCATTCTACTGTTGAAATACACTCCCAAACATGAGGTATTGAGGTGTGTGTAGGAATGTGGGAAATGCATGACGTGCATGCAAAGTTAGGATCTCTCTCTCTCTCTCGTGCCTTTTTATATGTTTATTATATCTAACATGATCAAACAATGACTGACATATTCGTTACTTGCACTGTTCTTAGATCTCTTAAGTGTCAAAGTGTTTTCTCCACTTTGTCTTTCTCTCTAATGAGACAAAAGTGTTATCCAAGTACGACCCAAATCCCTGCTAAAACCCTTTTATTAAATAATTTTACCAACTTTTTAACATTCTCTGATCTACAAATCTAGATTCCATGGCTATTGTTTATGCAACTCAAAAAGCGTTTCTCTCTGTCACTTTCATACCTAAGAAGGTGTCGGCTACTTTTTCCTTTATTCCAAACAACCAAACAAGCCGATGGATATCAATCTAGTTAGCTATCCATCCATTCCCTAATAACGTGACTCACGACATGCAACTGTTTCAAGTCTTATAAATTCTTTTATACGACTGTCATACAACTTAATAATGTTACAATTAAACTAATTTTTAATGCCACGTCGTGTATATATAGCAATTTACTAAATAGACATGTGATGAGTGATTCAAAAGCATAAATATTTCTTTCACCTATAATATTGTTAGACAGCAAGGAAACCACTTACAGAAGCAGAGATGGAAGATCTTCTGAAACTTTATTGTCTATACTATGTACAGCCGGCCAATTCCTGCCGGTGAAAAACTAACATATATATATATATCAGTTTGAGCCCCAATAATTGACTGCTTTAAACTTTATTTGGCCTTGTATGCAGCCTTTAACTATCCAGAGAGATATTATATATATAGAAGATCGATTTGCAGTTTGATGAACCAGCTTTATCTTTATCATCTGATCTCTCTCTCTCCTCAGGATACATATGCACTTTGTCGTGTGTTCAAGAAAAATGGAATCTGCTCTGAAATTGATCAAGAGCAAGGGCAATGTAGTATATCATTACTGGAGGGCTCGCAAGGTGTAATCAATGATTATGAAACCATGTCACCGGATGTTACCATGGCATCATCATGCATGGATGAGGAAGATAAAGATGACTCATGGATGCAGTTCATCACAGACGATGCATGGTGTTCTTCTAGCGCAGCCATGGGTGGTGGTGGTGGTGGTGGTGAAGAAGTCTCCCGCATGGCATTCACAAACTAAAGATTAATAGCATGATCGATTGGTGGCGAATAACATATAAACTGGATATATCTTTTTATATAATAATTAATAAGACACTTTTTGCAAATCAATTTTCGTAATTTGTAGATTAATTATCTTTAATTGGATATGATGGTTTGGTTGGGTTGCTTCACTACGTACGTAGGGTCATTTTATATATCATCAATGACTCTATGGATTTTTTTTTTTTTTATATATATATTTTAACCTCTTCTTGGAGGCGTTTTGGATGTTACTTGTGGAATAAAAGGACAATAATTGAGATCATTGTTTTTGTTATTGTTGGATTCTGAGAGCTTACCTATACATGCACGTACACATGGAGAGATCGAGCAGAGGCAATACGAAGAAAATACACGTTTAGTATACAGAATGGTTATTACATTAAAAAAATTAATAACTTTTATTGAAAATAAAAAAAAATATGAAATAAAATAACTTTGGAATAGTCATTCCCTAATTGGCAGTAAGAATGACTATTCCAAGTTTTAGATCTTCATCATATACTCTAACATCAAGACTATATATTTTAGTTCATTTCTTCCATTTTTAATAAAAATTGTTCATTTTTTCTAAAGAAATAATCATTCTGCATACCTAATGTAAGATGTTAATAATTAACTTTTATGCTTCTTTTATCTCTCATAACAAAATGGTCGAGTGCATGGGGCGGGTTACGGGGATGTATTTATATGCCACTTTGCAGCCTTCTAACTCTTAAATAATCACATATTTAAATATTTTAAAATAAAAAATTTAATTAAAATAAGAATTAAATTATAGAGACAAGGTTCAAACTGACCTATAACGGTAAGCCTAGGTATCCTCCAACCCCATTGGTGACTTCAATTCCTGTTCCTTTGCCTCCACGGTATTGAATATTGCATCACTAAATCTCCATTTATTTAATTAGCATTTCATTTATATTACTTCTCTATATATGCATATCAATTCTTCTTCATGCTCCTAAACTGATTCGTTAGCTACTCGAGGCATCGGTTGTAGTTTGCTGAGTATATATATATATATAAACAAAAGCAGAGTTACAAAGAAAATTAAGAGGGGTGCGAGCCCAACAATAAATCTAAACTAAAAAAAAACAGCACCGAAATGCTAATGTACTATAGAAAATGATAGATTTACAACACCATCACAACAACTGCACAACACCCCCTCACATGGGGTGGGGTCTAGTGTGTGAGGCCCACTCCCATGTGAAGGAGTATTGTGCAGTTGTTGTAGTGGTGTTGTGTAGGAATCAAATCCCATGTACTATATTATTGACTTTAACTTGAGTTTAACCTTTTATTTTGGTCAATACATTCTTAAGGTACTATGTTCTTTGCTTAGAGTTCGTTGGCCTAGCGATTTCACATGTAAAAAGTGCAATTCTAAACAAAAACACAAAAAGTATACTCTTTTTTGGTGCATTTAAAAAAAATTGTAGCTCGAAAGCGTAGAAAATTCTGTGTTTTTAAAAACACACAATTTTAGAGATTAAACTGTAATTGTTAAGGCCAAATCACAATTTTATCAAGCCCTAACTACGTTTTTAAAAACCATGTTTTCAAATCGTACGTTTTGAAATTGCTATTTTAAAAAAATCACAAGATCCAAACGACCCTTAATGTTGAAATTTGTTCTTGTAGCTTTTCGTAAAGCATATGTAGCTTCTCCTTCTCCACTTACGCCACCACCTCCGTCCCTCCTCCTAAGTTTGTTCAAGATCTTGTACTGTCATCCCGTCCCGTCCCTACCTGACTCGATCTATCGGCTTGTAGTGGATAGGTCCCACTCGACCACCTCCTCCTTACCGTCATTACCACTTTCCTATCCCAACTCTTATGTGCCACCGCCACCACCACCTCCCTCTTAATGCCACACCCTCCTCTCCCATTCCCTACTTCCTAACTGTCATCACATGCTCGAGTCTCTCCCTTCCGCTCTCCCAATTACTCTCCACCAACTTTTAAGGGGTTTTTCTTTAAAATAATAATATAGAGATTTTTAGTGCAACAATATATTGGAAAAAAATTTGTAGGGTTTTTTTTATCAAAGAAGCTGCTGCCACCACCTCCCACACCCTGCTCTATGCAGACACCTCCACGACCACCCTCTTCACCTCATTCCCACTATCATTGTCTACCAATTTTTTATGGTCTTTTTATTGTTTTAACATAAACATTTTTCACTTCTGATAATATTTATTGAAAACATTTTCATTTACGTCAAAAGAAACGAGGACTAATTAAAGTTACTTTTTTCTCATCAATGTTACAAAAGTAGGGCTGTATTCTAGTCGAACCGAGCTTGGGGCTATCGGATTCGGCTAAAATACATAAAATAGGGGCTCGGACTCAGCTCGAGTAAAATTTTGAATGGTTGTTCGAATTCGACTTGTTAAGAGCCTAGCCAAGTTTGAGCGAGCCTCCAATCGAGCTAGATTAGAGTTTTATAATATTTTTTACTTGAAAAATATATATTAAAATTCATTACAATTTTAACTTTGATTTATATTTCACATTCTAAGTGGAACATCACCGCCAAGTTCGGAGCTAACACTGTTCTTGTAGAGTCCTCGCCAACCCGAAACGTTTTTAAAATGTTTACAAAAATTATTACTTTTATACTCTGGCCCCGGTCCCATTTGATATAAATTGTTTTAGATTGTAATATTGAATGCGTTCTTAAGTGGCTCTTTGGTTAAACCTCTTTTTTACTGAAATTGGGGAAAAGGGTTCGAAATGTCTTACCCGATGAATTTTTTACTCTTGAGGTATTTACATTTAGTAAATTTTACTTGCAAAATTGCAGGGGGCTCAAACCTACGCCTAACAAGATGAAAATGTGCGCATTTTACCATAGGTCAACCACATAAGTTAAATGTGAATATAACAAAAGACAATGTTAATAAGTAATATGACAATATTAATAAGTAATGGTCGGATACAGTTTTTACCTTTTAATATATGGAAAGTTAGTTATCTCTTTGCTTCAAATTTTAGTTCCGCCTTAGTCACCGCCTAATAATTAGATAGTGCCCAGCCAATCTAACCTACAGGCTATAGCCCCCAGGGACAGAATTAGGCGAGGGGCCGGTAGGGGTCATAGCCCCTCCTCAATTCCAAAAAAGAAAAGAAAAATTATGAAGTAAAAAAAAAAAAATAGCCTACTGACTCTTACCAACAAATTTTTTTGGCCCTTGGTCAGTTGGTCTCTACCCATAAGAGCTTCTGGCCCCGTCCTTGGTAGCCCTCCCTCATAATGTAACAAAAATAAATTCATATCATATCTTTCTTTTCTTTTCTTTTTTCTTTTTTTTATAAATAATAATATATTAAAATAAAAAGGCAAAGCTCTTGTACACTAAAAGCATACAAGAACCAAAAGTATACAAAAGAGACAACCTTCCTAATCACGTGTAAAATCTAAAAAGTTAACCAAATCTAAAAGATGAAGAGTAGAAATTATGAGCATAGACTACAGCAAAATCTAAGAGAAATCTCAAAAAAGAAACATATTGAAGAACACTTAACGTATGAGATTTAAACTTGTTGGTCCATGCGTTTCAGAGGGCCACCTTAATGACTATATCGCTTTGCCTATATTAAAGCATTCTTGTGAACCTTCCACTGTTCCCATTCTGCTGAGCTTATCATGAAAGAACTGGCACTTGCATGTCCACCACCTCCAAATTCCTGAGAAGAAATGGCAAAAGCACATTTAGCTCTTTCAACTGCATTTAAGGGAAGGAAACAACATTCATTTAGCAGAATATATAAACAAACAAACAACCTCTGAGATGGGTGTTGTGTCTTCATTTTCCACACTCCTAAGGCTTATTTTCAGCAACCTGTCATTTTCCAGCCCTGGGACTCTGTATACAACAGCTCCGATGCCCCTAAGAGAATGTAAAAATGCACAATGGATAAGTAAGCATGTAGAGGATGATTGATCTCTCACACCCACAAAAGAAAGAATGCAGAAGATAACATATATGCATCCAGCGGCGAAAACAATCTATAATCAGAGAAGTAAATGAAAAAGATCTGCATACATGTAAGTTGACAATATTCAAGTTGAATTCTAAAAAGAGGACAGGACATGAAAAAGAAATTAGTATGATAGAAACGGAGAGTAATTAGAATCTCCAAATCAAATTATTTTCTAAACAATTATGTTGTCAGAGAGAATCCTCTGTGTCACCAGACATGAAAGCCCATGGCCCCAAGAATGTAGCAAAAACACAGCATGGATGCACATGCCAAAAATGCAGATGATGGGATGGGACCTGCAATGGGTTCCATGATTAAGGCAGTTCTTGACATCAACCTTATTCCCAGTCTAAATAAATGAATCCTGGACTTGAGTTCAAAAAGTTCAACAACTAAAGTTACACGCACAAGAAAATACACAAATTAACATCTGAATATATTCAAGAGCATCGACTTTCAAGTAAGCACATGCAAGATATGGTATTTATGCGCTACTTGAGTAGCTAAATGAGCCTATGGGCTGAAAAAAATAACAAAAACAAAATGGATGTACTTTGAAAAAATGAAGATAACGGAATGGGACCAGCAAGGAAATTTCATGTTTATGCAACTAAACGTCCAAAATAATGCAATGGATCTCGGTAGCTGAGGTAACCTTCATTTTCAATCTTAAGGGCAGTAAATTTGATCAGTGGCACTATCTAAATGAAGTGGGAAGTGGAGTGACTGTTGACCAACACATCAATCTGCAAGGACAATTTAATGGATTCAGAATGAGTTCCTCTAACCTCTTTCTGGGTGAAATCAGGTTCTCATTGGCTTTTATGAGCTTTGAAAATAAAATTATTAGGCCAGAAACAAGAAGACTAAGAAACCCACATTAGGTCCTTAATTAAAATCTATTTTCTTAATTCTATTCAACTAAATCTTAATTGAAATCTATTTACTGGAAATTAAAAATTTCTACAAAATTAAAGCATTGATATATGGCTGCCAATAATTCCAATTTGAAAAAGAATTAACAGAAGTTTGAAAATTTTATACAAAAACACAAACACATTAAATTCTGAACCTCTCTAAAGGTATCAACTTTCAAGTAATCACAGATTCACAAGCAAGATAATATTCACAAACTACCATGCACATTGCACAGATCGTTTGGAATCTTCATGCAATCAGTGACTGGCTGTTACGTTAGTCAAAGAGGTGGAAATTCTTTTGCTTTATATCACCAAGTAATGTTCGCAGTTTTATACCACCATTCTCAACCAGGAAAATCCCTTTGGATACCCTCGAATCTGGATGCAATCAGTGATGGATAAAATTGATTATGGATCATCAAGTTAGTGAAAGACCTTTCAAAAAAGGTCAATCTTTCTCCTTAAGATAGATAACAGAGGTTATTGAGTTGCTTCCAGTCAACCTATATTTGTCATGCCACTTCCAAACAGTGCTAAATATTTTTTAAAATGGCGTTCTTTCTTTGACAACTGTCCCATCTTGAATTCAGCATGTACTAACTTCCAATGTTTGACCTTCTATATTTAGGACCCCTTATCCAGATGCATTTTGTGACATCCATCTTGCACACATCGATGGATTTTAAGAAAGGAGCAGTATGGATATAAGAAAGAATTTTCCTTTATCATTCTGAGGTCCTTTTCCAGGACAAAAAATAGGCGCACTATTTCAGCACAGAGTTATGTGGGAAGCTGCAAAAAATAGAGGCTTTTTAGTATGTATTTCAGGCTGCAAGTGTACTTGAGTAGTCATGTCCCTTTATCCATGCTATATATAAGTGGTTTAATATCATATACCCTTTCTGCTAAGGGTATCATTTTTCTGTTGCTTGTATGTTTTCTACCTTAGTTACCAGAAAAAAAAAAGAAAAAAAAAAAAAAAGAAGAAAAAAAAGAGAGGAAGTCCACCAGAATTGAATTAGTAAACATGATCCACTAACAATTTTCTACACACCATATTCTGTGCACATGCATAATTACAAACACAAGAAGTTGACTGCGAAAAGCTAAATATCGAGTGCTAACTTGCTGCCCTTCTAGAAATTCATAAACTCATGAAAAAAATTTAAGGAGAACCACATGACAAACAAATATATGAATCCATTTGGAAGTATCCATTTCATTTGAGTCACCAAGTTTCTTCATTCATGCTACTAGTCTATTGATATATCAATGCTAGGTTCAAATGAAAGGGAGTCCTAATATTCTTTTTCATCAGCATTAACATGATAGATGCACTGAAACAGAAAAGAGATAACATGGAGCATTTTCTCAAGTATTTGCAGAAAAACTAGAAACGAAGGAGAAATAATTTAAGAGAACAGAATAAAAAACGAACTAAGAAAATTATCCCAAAATCACAATAGGAAATAAAATGCCACAAACCTCAACTTCAAATTGCTACTTTTTCTAGCTAATTGGTGTCCCAATTCACTCCTCAACTCGGAAATGGAATCTGCATCAGCAGCCTACAAATTAGAGTACGAAATTAGGGATTTGTATTCATTTATTTATCTTTAATAAGTAAGCATACAAATAAAGCCTTCATACCCCCCCAAAAAAAAGAAAAAGAAACTCATTGTGTGAAAAAATAAGAGTGAGCGTTAGGAATCATGAAATCTATATATTTTACTTACTAGAAGATGTGTTTATACATCAATGGCCATAGTAGACAAATCCCATAACAGAAAGTGGAAATAATGAAAAGCACAGAGCTTTATGGAGGTGTTAGAAACCACAGAGAGAGAGAGAGAGAGAATACCAAGCAATGTCCAAAAACTCCACCACCAAGTGCAACTTCATACGACTGGCTGAGACATTCATCTATTAACTTCTGCTTGTGTAACAGACTCAGCTTGCCTTGGCTAATCAGAGACTCCACATCCAACGAAAGCAACTACCAGTTTGAAGATTTACACTATTCCTTATCAGTAAATGTACAAAAAAAAAAAAAAAAACAACACCATTGGAATGAAAATCATCAAACCCAACAAATTAATCACCTGTTGAAACAAGGAGGGGTTCAACCGCACGTCAAACTCAATGCCTGAATCTTTCAACCCGCTATTAAAAGCTTTGCTATTGGGAAGCCTCCACCTCCACAGATCTCCATCTTCAACGTACTTAAACAGTGGTCCAAGTCGGTCAAATTCACCCACCTCCACCGCCGTCTGATTAGGATCAAACTTAAGCTTTTCCTTGAAATAATCAAAAGCAATGGTGGCCCCACTCCTCTCCATGTCTATCACCTTGATCACATTCTCACCTGCCGCAGTCTCGGATAGCTTCTCAAGCGCAGTCTTGTGATGGTCCAAAACGACCACTCTGAAGAACCGCACGCACACATGCTCACACACAGGAACCGAACAACAAAGAAACAAAAACAAAGAACAAAGCCAAAAAAAAAAAAAAAAAAAAAAAAAAAAACCCAGACCTGTCGACTCTGGAAGAGATCTCCTGGACGAAACCTGGGGACCCCACGAAATCAAGGAGGTAAAGATCGCCAATTTCGCTGAGAGGAAGCTGTTGCGCTGTGATGGGACTGTAGACGGTGTTGGGAAAGAAGAGGGCGGGGAGAGAGGCGGCGGAGAAGTAGAGGTGAGCGGCCAAAGCCGCGAAAGCTCCGTCGGGGCACGGGTAGTGGTATAGTATTGCCGACGCTTTTTGGGTTTTCTTCGCGGACTTCATCGTGTTGGCCAAGCCCATCCCCGACGTTGCAGGCACGGCCGGTGATGCCGTTTGGCTACGTTCTAGAGAGTTATTTTATTTTATTTTTCTGAGCAGATTTGAAAGAGAAACAAAGGGCTATGGATTATGGGTTATTTTGGATGGATATTGTTGGTAGGATTAAAATGTTTTTTTTCCAACGTTATTCGAACAGAATAAATACTAAAAATCACATTTTTATTCCAATATTATTATTAATCAATTCTTTAAAATTTAGAACTAGTTGGATAAGTGCTACATAATGACAAGTACGAGTTGGTTTAGATGTTGAATCCCTGTTGTTTTAGACTTTCACGTATGTGAAGTTGTGAACTAATAATGTCTAAAACATTCTTATCCAAATAGAACACGTTATCCCCTCTCTCCTCTTTGGAAAGACAACTGAAGACTCGTCTTCTACTTAGTATTCGTTTCCAGTTGGTTACGTCTCTACATTCCTTTCTCTCTTCTTCTTCTTTTTTTTTTTTCTCGTCTCTACCTTCCTTTCTCCCATTACACCACTCCCTCCTTCACTATGATTTCCTCTTCAGATCTCAAATCTTTGATTTCAGAGACGGAGGCCCTAAAGTTTGATTTTCCAATTCTGGTAGTTTTGGAGGAACCACCACCAACTAGAGAGGCATTTGCTTTGATTGGTAAGGTTCTGTCACTCAAACTTATTAAAGATTCGACTTTCATGCGGTAGTTTATGGGTGCTATTAAAAAATTTATTAAAACTTAAAAATTATAAAAATAATTATAATTAAAAATATAAAATATAAAACCTAAAAAAAAAAAAGGGTGGCCGACGTTGCCCAAGGGGGTGACCGGCCACCCGAACCACCCCAGTCGGCTTTGGAGGTGGTCCGGCCACCCCCAAAAGGCCAAAAAAACAAAAACAAAACGTTAGGGGTTTGGGGGGTGGCTCGGCCACCCCCTTGGCCGATCTGGGGTGGATCGTCCACCCTAGTCGGCTTTGGGGGTGGTTTCAACAACCCCATACGGCCGATCTGGGGGTGGCTCAAGGCCTTTGGGGTGGTTCGGCCACCCCCCAAAGCCCTAACGTTTTGTTTTGTTTTTTGGCCTTTTGGGACTGGGGTGGTTCGTCCACCCCAGATCGGCCTGGAGCCACCCCCTTGGCCAAAAAATGGGGTGGCCAGCCACCTCCTTGGGCAACGCTGACCACCCTTTTTTTATTTTATTTTTTAGGTTTTTAATTATTATTATTTTTATAATTTTTAAATTTTAATAAATTTTTTATTATTAAGTTTAAGTTTTGCAAATTTTTTTAAGTGGAAAACAGTACCGTTTTTCACTACAAAACTCATGCGGTAGTTTAAACTGCCGCATGGAAGCCGGATCCCTTATTAATACTCAAGTTGTTAGGCACATGGCATCCCGATAAATTTTGAAGCCTAAGACAATAAGTTTAAGTAAAACCATTTTTTTTATATTTAAATATTAATTAAATTTATTTTATTTAATATGTCAATTAGAGCACTTTCTTGTATTTGTAAAATGTATTTTTAATTCTTTTTAAAAAAATTATAACTTATGGTCACCGGAGCTGACCATTGCTGAAATTGAGCTCACTCACTATCCCTTTTAGGTTCAAATTCATGGGCTTCCTCGTCATAATATGGCTATCAAAAATGCCATTACTATAGGGAAAGCCTTGGGTGATATTTTGGCAGTTGAAAATCTTGATACCTCTGGCTTGGTATGTCGGCAATATCTCAGGATACAGGTGAATATAGATACTTCTCAGCCTTTGAAACCTGGTTTTCATTTACCTCGCTCAGGGAAAAACGATCTTTGGATCAGTTTTCGTTACGAACGTCTGGGGGATTATTGTACCAAATGTGGGTTGATAGGTCACAAAAAGCTTGGTTGTCCTCATCGCCCGGATTTGTGTTTTCCTTTGGTTCAATATAGTATTCCTCTTCAGGCTCCATCTGGCCCAAACTCCCGCATGGTTATTTCTGGAAATAGGGATGATTCTGATTCTGGAATTTCTTCGGATGGCCCGGCTCAATCTCGCACCAAGGTCAATTCCAACAGTTTCCATGGCACTGAGTCCGCCCAGTTGCAACTTGTTCCTCATTTCGAGTCGTTGGATTTTGCAGGCCACGTGTCGTCACCCCAGGGGATGCCGTCTGACTTTTGGTTTTGGTTGGCTCATCTTTTCCTAGGCAAATGCATGAATCTACTATGGACACGTTGAAGACTACTGGATCTTCCTCAAGATGGTCGGCTAAAGACAAAGGGAAAGCTCCCTTGATCAACACGTATATGCCGGCTCAGGCGCCTGCTCCCCATCCTTTCCTTCCTGAAAATTTCCATCCTGTGAGTTTTTACCATTCAGCCGGATCCGGCTTGGGTGCTGTAGTTTAAAACTACAGCACCGTGCTGTAAAACAAATGGGTGGCTGAGATTTAATCAAGTCCTTCTTTAAAAGCAAACGTTGTGGTCTAATTCTCTCTTAGCTTTTGACAACAACGTAAATAAAAAACTCTTCAGCTCTCACTCCCTTGGGCTATAAAGCACAGTGGGCGCATTGCGCACCACTTCCCTCCGAACAAAAAGATCACACCCATGTTTGGTTGCCAGGAAAATTGAGGAAAGTAAAAGTAATTGAGACAGATATACTCATTGGATTTCTTTTTTACCAACTCTCTCTCTCTCTCTCGTCTCCCTCTCAAAAAAAAAAGAAACAGATACAACTCAATTTCTTGGTTCAGTCCCCTGTTTGGTTGCCAGGAAAATGGAGGAAAGTGAAAGTAATTTAGACAGACACACTCATTGGAATTTTTTCACCAACTCTCTCTCTCTCTCTCGTCTCCCTCTCAAAAAAAAAAAAAAGACAGATACACTCAGTTTTGAGTCTTGCGTTTTATGTTGTTTTGGTTTGGACAAATGAAAAGCTTGATGGAAGGTTTAAGCTAAATTGAGTGAGTGTGTTGTTTTTTTTGTTTCCTGGGGTCTAAAGTAATGAAATAAGAGTCCTCTTTCTCTCTGTTTGGTATCTGAGAATTGAAAGGAAATGGAGAGAAACGAAAGTTTCTAACTTTTTATGTTCTGCATTCTTTTTTATTTATTTTTAATCCAGAAAAGAAACGGAGAGTTAAGTTGCTTCACAAAAAACAAAAAAAGGCTCGATTAAATCTCAACCATCCATTTGTTTTACAGCACGGTGCTGTAGTTTTAAACTACAGCACCTAAGCCGGATCCCATTCAGCCCATCTCTTTATGAACTCTACCATTAATAATATTCAGGAAGTTTCGGATTTCCAAGGCCCTATTCTCCCAGGCCAACTCACTGATTTTCTATCCACTTGGGGCCTCTCCTCTAACCCTCATACCCCGGGCCCATCTCCCCGGCCTTTTTAGATTATGAAAGCGACCCAACTTGTTTTTCGCACTTGGGCCTTGCTCCACCTTCAGTTGTCCCTCCTTTTCCATTTTCTGGGCCTATTTCTCACCCGGACAGCCAATCTTCCACCAGCCCACCTCCCCCACAACCTTTCCAGGTTCACCATTCCCCTCTCTCGCAGCTCCACCCAACAAAGCCCATTAGCCGCAAGTCCCCAGTGACACCAAAGCTTACTCGCTTCCATCCTTACAATACCCGCTCCTCCAACCACTCTTTATCCAGCTCTACAACCGTTTCTCCGAAACCGGTTTCTGTGTCACTTGCCTCCAAGAAAAGGCCACGGAGGGAGGATGATGAATTTGATGAAGTTCCTTTGGCCGTGTTAAAGAAAATCAAACGAGGTCCGACTATCCAAAGTAATATTCATCTCATGGAACAGGCAGCTCTCTCACTTACTTCTTTGAAGTTTGCAGCTCCATATTCGGCCTTGTCTCCTCCAGGACCTCTTGCTATTGCGGCTAAACCACCGGATATCTTACAGCCTTCTCTGTCATATCCTAAAGGTTTGTCCACCGAACCTTATATTGGGCTCATTCATTCTCCTTATGATGATGCTCCCTCTGCTATGGTTATTGACATGGAGGCTACTTTATGTTGGGGTGAATGACAATAACAAAATGCACAGCGAAAATTATCTACCCCTCTTTGTGCAAATTAAATAGTCAATCTAGCTAGCATCATAATATCAACTCATCCAAAAAAATGCAGAAAAATAAATCCAGCAACCACCACAAGCAAGACACCCAAATTTTTACGTGGAAAACCCTCCGGTGTGAAGGGAAAAACCACGGGACCTAGTCCAGTTAAAACTTCCACTATCAACAATAATGGGCTTACAAATTGTCTTCTCTAGAACAATATCTAGAGGTTATCACCAAATCAAGAATACACACATTCTTGGATTAAAACATAAATTCATCACTATAAAAGTGGATTCCAACAACAACAAAGAAAGGTCTCACCAAGTGGGGATGAACAACCGAGCAACTGGAGAGGAAGTCCAACGATCGACACCAGTCAATGCGTAGCCCTCGTCGTCAGGAACAACATATTGAAATTTCATCAAGATCGGACCATAAATGACCCTCTAATCTCTGACGGAAATGGGTATGTGTAAAACACTATTTTTCTCTCCTCCCTCACACTGTTTGCTCGAGCTTCTGTTTAAAAAAAACCAAAGCTTCCCTCTCTGTCTCAAGCTGAAAAAAATAGCTTGCCATCTTTCTTTCCTTTTTCTTTTTTTTTTTCTTCATTTGGACACAGGTCACGCATTGTGCGTGACCTGTTCCTGGCCAACAGAAACAGAGGCCCAGCCTCTGTTTCTTTTGGCTCAAGGGTTGGTCCCCCACATAGGAGGGACCACCCAACACTTTATCCCCCATCTGGAAGTATTATCGATCTATTAGAGGTTCAGCTTTGCCTCAATAGAGTCAATCCTCAAATGCATCCAATCAGGAGGATACAGCATCCACCGAGACTTTTAAGGGGGAGGATTTTTTTCCTCCTCCCAATCCATGAAGATCCTTGCTTGGAATTGCAGAGGGTTGACTCGTGCCTCTGCAATTCGTAGTTTAAGAGTCAAGGTTCGAAAATATTCTCCTGATGTTTTGTTTTTATTTGAAACAAAGACTACTGTTGATGGTCAAATCATAGGGCTGGTTGCCTCTTGGATTTCTTTATTTCCGTCCTTTTCACTGCGTCACCTTCCAGATGATAGTTCAGACCATAATCCACTTATCCTCTATATCGTGGTATCACAACTTTCTATTCCAAAACCTTTCAAGTTTGAGGAATTCTGGATAAAGCACCAGGATTGCCTTTCGGTTATTGTAGCTGCATGGGCCTATTGTGTTACTAGATCTCCTGGTTTTATTTTGATAAAGAAATTAAAGTCTGTCAAGCATACTTTAAAGATTTGGAATCATCTTTCTTTTGGGAATATTCAGAAATAAAATAAAATAAAACTTCTCTATCTCAGATTTTAGATGCTATTCAGCAATCTTTGTCAAATTCGGATCTTCATAGGCATGAAATTGATATCAGGGTTGAATTGGATTCCCTTTATCAGCAAGAAGAAATCTTATGGAAATTCAAATCTCGTGAAACTTGGCTAACTTGCAAAGATTTAAATACGAAATATTTTCATATGTCAACTTTGATTAAAAGGCACCGAAATGCTATTGATTTTCTGAAGTTGCCTTTGGGATCTTGGATTTTTGACTGTCAACTTATTGGTAATGCTTTTTGTCTTCATTTTGGTCATCTTTTCACCACTTCTAGGACATCTGAGACTCCAGATTTCCTCCATTTATTTGAGTCATTGATATCAGATGAGGTAAATCAGGATCTTTGTGCTATTCCTTCGGAACAGGAAATTTATGAGGCCCTCTTTAGTATTGGTGCTACCAAAGCCCCTGGGCCTGATGGTTTTACGGGCCTCTTTTGCTAGACATATTGGAGTACTGTCAAAGAAGTGGTCCTCAATTGTGTATGGGATTTTTTTAAGGGACATCACATTTTGCGGGAGCAAAATCATACTTTTATTGCTCTTATCCCAAAGCGTCTGGGACCTTTCATGGTAAATCATTTTCGACCTATCAGTTTGTGCAACCTTGTCTACAAACTTATTTCGAAGATTTTGGCCAACCGCTTAAAAGGTATCCTTCACCTGTTCATCTCTCCACAACAATCTGCCTTTGTTCCATCACGAACTATTCAAGATAGCTCCATTTTGGCAGAAGAATTGTTGCGTACTCTTAAGTCTAAACAAGGTCGGGGGGCCTTATGGCTGTTAAATTAGACATGGAAAAGGCATTTGATCAAATGGAATGGGACTTCCTTTTATCCATCCTAGGTAAACTAGGTTTTCATCCTACCTATATTTCGTGGATTCGCATTTGTATATCTACCACTTCCTTTTCTATTATGATTAATGGCTCTCCATTTGGGATGTTTTCCCCTTCCCGAGGTCTTCGGCAAGGGGATCCTTTATCCCATTTTCTATTCATCATCGATACATAAGTTCTTTCTTGTTTGATTCATCATCAAGAGTCTATTGGTCTTCTTAAAGGGATGAAAATAGGGAAGCATTGTCCCCCTATAACTCATTCTTTATTTGTTGACGACCTCGTCATTTTTGCCAAATCTACTTCTACCGAGACTCATACTATCAAATCTTGTTTAGATTCCTATTGTGCTTGGTCTGGAAAACAGGTAAACGAGGCTAAATCATCCATTCTCTTCACTAAAAATACCTTGGCCTCAACGATCCGAAGCATTAAAGGTATTATTCCTTACCAAGATACATCATTATCTGCTTCTTATCTCGGCCTTCCGTTTTTTATTGGGAACTCAAAGAAGCGGGCTTTTCAACCAATTTTGGATAAGGTATTGCATAAAATTGAGGGTTGGAGAGCCAAGACTCTTTCTCAGCCTGGCCGTACAGTTCTCATCAAAGCTACTGCTTCAGCCATTTCATCTTATGCCATGAGCACCTTTCTTCTGCCTGATTCCCTGTGTTTATCGCTTGATCGCCATTTTAAAAATTTCTGGTGAGGTTTTCCCCGTGATAAATCCAGGAATTTATCTCTCAAAGTCTTGGTGTTCCATTTGTCTCCCTAGGAATAAAGGTGGTTTGGGGATTCGCACTATGAAGTCTACCAATTTAGCTCTTCTGACAAAACTTGGTTGGACATTTATAAATCAGGGCCATAAAGTCTGGGTTCAACAGTTGACAAAAAAATATATTCCTTATGGGAATTTTTTCTCCGCCCCCCTGCCCCATCTTCTTCTTGGCTGTGAAAAGGTATTTAGAAATGTAAACATTTGCTTATTGCTAGTGCCTGTCTCCAAGTCTCAATCTCTTCGGATTTTCCTATCTGGACTATTGCACGGGTTCCTACTCTACCATCTTTTCTCCCTAAAGCAAAATTTCCAAATAACAAGGAGCAGCCGGTGGGTTTTATCTCGGATTTTATCCAGACTGGCACAAATAAATGGAATCTCAATGCCTTTCATTCAATCTTTGATGATGTCCCGGTTTTGGAGATTTCAAAAATTCATATTTCTCTCAATACTCAGACCTGTTATTTCTGGAATTTTTCTACCTCCGACAAATTTTCTACGAAATCTGCCTATCTTCAGCTTCAGGAATCCCAGCCTGCCCTTCCTGCTTTGGATGGTGTTTCCTCCTCCTTTTGGGAAAATCTCTGGAGCTTAAAGCTAAATGATCGTTTGAGACTCTTCCTCTGAAAAATTGCTTGGAATATCCTTCCTACTAGGGAGCTCTTAAATTCTCTTTTCATTTTGCCGGACTCCATAGCCTCCTGTCCATTATGCAATCATGGGGAGGATTCTCTATCCCATCTGTTTTTTCGCTGCACTTTTGCTAGGATAATTTGGCGTCTTTCCCCCTGGCCGATTGATACTACGGTTCTTGCTTTTCCATCAAATGTGGATTGGATTAAGGTGATTCTCACTCCTAGGAAATACTTGCATATTCCTATGGACGAACATCATTATTTTCAAATTTTTGCTGCAGTGGCATGTGATTATTTATGGACTTCTCGGAACAAGGCTTACCATGACGGTATTTCTCTCAATGCTTTATCTTTATCTTGTCAGATCAATAAAGTGGCTAAGGAACATTCACAGGCTTGGTTTTCTCTTAGCCCTTTTCCAGTTATTGAAAAATGGCTTCTTCCTCCTCAGTCTTCATACAAAATAAACTTTGATACTGCCATTCGGGACAATTTCTCAGCTCAATCAGCCGTATGCCCGCAATCATCAAGGGCAAAAATGTAAGGGTTTTTCTTAAGGAAAGGTAAAATGGCAAGCTAAAATGAGGATAAATGGTACTGAATATTGAGGAGGGCTCTTAGAGAAGCCCGATCTCTCGAATTACAATGGAAATACTCTGGATTCTCGTCCCCTTTGCTGACTACCCTCCTCCTTCCTTTAATAGGCCAAGCGGTTAGAATGATTGCCAGCTCTCCCTCCAATTACACGACTAAAGGAATAAAATGAAAAGATGCTTCTAGGCATCGTTACAGGGCTAAAACAGTAAATAACATAGATGAGGTGGACTTATTCTAGAAGCTAGGTGAATATCCCCTCTGCAATGTAATTCCTTCCATTTCCATGGGCTGCCTCTCTTCTGTTACTATGGGCTGCTGCTGTCCAAGGAGTATTCCTAGTTTTCCCATCTAGTAGGCCCATAACAGCAAATCATTAAAACGGCTTCCATCATCAACCCTCCCTGCCAACCAAATATGGGGGAAGCCCTTACGGCTCAATTGGCCATCTCCTTGGCTGTCTCTTTGAATCTCTCACAGGTTATTATCGAAGGAGATTCCCAAACAATTATCTATGCTTTGCAGGATCCATCTATTACTCAGGACATCCACTTGATGCCCAAGGAAGACCCAATCTGGTACATAATCGGCACCGGACTCCACGCATCAACTCGGAAAAACCCACTGAATCAAGCCCGGTGCTTGGTTAAAGGAAAAATCCTCCTCCAAAATCGTCCCACCGAACCAAGAGAAGAAGCTATGACCAAAACAATAAAACTACTTCTCCGTCCCAGAACAGGACGAGAAAAAGAAAACACCTTCTCCTCTAAGGGCCGACTTCACCCCAAGAGAGAAGAAAACACCCATCGTAAACTACAAGCAAAAACAACCAAAAAGAAAAACCTTGGGAGGAGGGAAACAGGGGCTTCCCTCCTCCTCCACGCGAAGACGCCTAGCCCTTGCCCTTTGCACTCAGGAATCGGAAATCGCCAGAGAGCTTTTTTTTTTTTTTTTTTTCGCACTCCTTTTTTAACACGTTATACTACTTAAAACATGGTCACCTCAATTGATGGTGATTTGATAGAGGTTACTGCTTTCATTCATTGATGCATAATCTCATTAGATGAGCTGCTTCGATAGGCAAGAGTGAAAGCATTTCCTCTTTTATGTTTTCCTTTAGGTTCCCCAATTCTTCTTCTTCCCCTGTTTGTGCTTTCATGATTTTTTCTGTTCTGTGTCGTTTTGTTTTGGTGTCTTTGTACCATGTTCTGAGAAAGAAAAAACAGAGGCTAGTGTTTCACTTCAACTCTGGAAGCATGGACTTTTCATGGTTTAGCAAGCATTCGCTTCAATTTTCACTGAGGGTTTTATTTCTTCTATTAGAACTCGTGAACATCTGGATTAAACATCCAATGGAAGCCCATGGAGCTCTACGCATTAGAAATAGAGGAAGAGAGCTCTTTCAAAACATCCAACGGTTAGAAATAATCTCTCTTCCCTTTTTCTTCCCTTTGGAGTTTAGAATTTGTTATCTGCAATTTAAGTATATACTCTGGTGATGGAATGGAATGTGTACAAATTAGGCACCCTCCATTGCAGGCAAAGCAAATAATATCTCTAAAATGAACTTGTCTCATAGAGAAAGAATGCTGCAAAGGCATCTTTGCATCTTATTATTATAAATAGACTTTTTTACAAATTTAGAAATTTGAGTGATCTTTCTTATCACTTCATCTTACTTTCAACTTGGCTATATGAATAGACGATACAACCTTATTATGAAGTAATAAATTATAAAGAAAACAACAAGAACGAAGGACCACCAACTCCAAGGGCAGCCTACTGCAATCCTGTGAAAAAAATGAACCACTTTTGAGTTAAACAAAGATTCTAAAAACAATCTGATGGGTTTTAATGTATATTTAACTGTGTCAGAGTCAAATCTGCACTGAAAAACATGCAAAATGGGAAGAAGTTTGCAGCAAGATACTAGAATGACTAAATAGAAAATCAAGCAACTTTTGTTTTCAGCAAGTTTATAGTTTGTCTGAGAGTGGCCGACATGCCTTGGTGTTGGCCGAGGTTCAACTGGCAATGTTGGCCCTCGAGGTTTGGGCATGCCTTCTGGTGTTGGTTGTCCGGGTGCACTTGGCTCCTTTGTTGCTGGTTGTTTGGGTGCAGTTACTGGCGCTGCTGTTGGTTGTTCATGTTGGGGTTCTTCGATTGGGATTGGCAAATTCCTTGCCTGTGCCACAATAAGTATTGCTTAGTATAAATTGTCTATGATTCGAATATTTTCAAAATAAATAAATCTTATTTAATAGATTGTTATACGATTGTCATACGATTAAGATAACTTAGCAGTGAAAATCAACCTTTGGATTTTTCTTTTTATAAGCTCTTGTTGATCTAAAGATTATTTTTCACTGTCAAATCATCCTAATTGTACAACAGTTGTATAGTAGTCAACTAAATAACATTAATCCCAAAATAATTGTCAAAACTCACCAGTTTCCTAAATTGGAGATTGTAGAACATGTGGAGGTATCTTTGCTTAGCTAGCTTCTGCTCCTTGTTCAACTGCCTCCAGAATCCATAGATTGTTCCCATGTTCAGCGCCTTCTTTGCATAAATCTTCCATGTGTAGCTGCAAGGAAAGAACAACCAGATATAAAAGAAAATTCACATGGTTCTCTCTATATCCTGGCATAATACAATTACCATTCATATATACGCTTGAGACCAGCTTTTGACATCTTGTTCCAATATTCAGCATCGATCTTGCATTTGTCAAAGAAATCAGCAATCTTGTTGCTCGATTCATCACCATTGTTGGGGTCAACATGAAAGCCTGAGATCCCATCAACGATAATCTCTGCTGGGCCTCCTTGGTTTGTTGCAAAGGTGGGTAATCCACAGTTCATCGCCTCAATGACTGTCAGGCCGAAAGCCTCATACAGAGCAGGCTGTACAAAAGCTCCCTTTGTATCTGCAATACAGCGGTACAACTCTCCATTTCGATATCTATCAGTTTGAGCTGCTATCCATCTGATCTGACCCTTGAGTTGGTATTTCTCTATCAAGGCATGCATCTTTTTTATTTCTGCTATTTCTTCTCTGTCCTTTGATTTCGATGGATCAAAAAATCCTGCTACAACTACAAGATTTACCAAGCTTCTCAGCCGCGTGTTCTTTCCATACCATTCTGCCAGTCCTGTAATGTTCTTCACTGTATCGAGTCTTGCCATCGAGAAGATGATTGGTTTCTTCCTGTCTGCCAGATATCCTCTGTTCCAGGCATATTAATTTTAGTTTCAGTGTTGTTATAGTAATTAAATGGAACCAAGAGACATTAGACTTACATGTGCTCCTCGTTATCCCCCTTACTGTATAGTAGTTCTTCAATGGCAGGGCTAAAAGAGGTTAACCGCCTGTGTCTCTCAGTGTAGGGGAAGTAAACAGATTGGTCAGCCCCAGGGGCGGCAATGTTGAACTTTGGATCAAAGACATTGATGCCTGAGACTACCCGATGAAGTCCTGGCATGGTAAATGCTGTATGGCTTTCATACTGTCCAGGCCTATCCTTACTGAAAAATTAATACACATTTCTCTAGTTAACAACATAAACAGTTGATGTTAGTCGTGTGATTGTATTCAAGATAGAAATGCAAAAAAGTCTAACCTTCCAGCAATTTCTTGATATGTGCTTGTTATGATGAAATCGGCTGCATTCATTGAGATTATGTCAGCTGTGAACTGACATGAAAAGTGGTACTTGGGATCCAAGTCCTTCCATTTGGCATCTGAATCTTCATACTTGGTTTTTTCTAAAGCATGAGCAATAGTTCCCTGGGTTTGGAACATGTCAAATTTTAGATTCAAGTGCTTCAAAACTAGGGGAATTGAAGCTTGTTTAGTCTAACAAAGATAAAAGTTTGAAAAAACCCCACGAGGGTCGGCTCAAATGGTCGACTTGTTTGGTTACTACCACGAGACCAGCTGTTTGAGCTGTTCGAGTCCTCACTCAACTGATACTCAATTTTAACTTGAAGGAGTTTCCATGTCATCAAAAAAAAAAAAAGGTGTTTGAAAAAGAAATCTGAAAGAAATGGATTAGACCTGAGTTATTCCAAGTTTGCTAGCCATCAAAGATGCGACCAAGTTTCCATCACTGTAGTTCCCAATGACGAGGTCCGGTTTGCATTCCATGCGCTCAAGGATCTTAGCAGTAGCATCCTAGTGATGAGAAGCAGAAAGGGAGAAGGTTAGAATAAGAAATTTTTGTTGAAAAAATCCATTGAGAAAAAAAATGGTAAGACTGATAGAAAAATATGCCTGTGCAAATCTCTCAAGGTAAGGGTAGATGTCAAAACGGGAAACCCATTGCCGGAGAACTCCATTCTCTGTCATGAATGGGACTCTAAGGATGTGAGAGTGCTTAGTGTCAACTATAGGCTCTAGCTCCTGGTTGCACTTTGTCCCTCGAGCCTCTGGTATAAGTCTTGTTACCTGTGAAATAAAATTAAGAAAGTGAAGCACAAAACTATCTCCAAAGCATTTCCTACAATCCTTTGTTTATTATAGCTCACCACAAGAATCTGAGGCTTCACAACAAGACCTTGCTGCTTAATTCTGAGGAGCAGTTCTTCTTCAAAAGCTCTTACTTGATCCAAAATGTAAACCACCTATATTAAGTTAACAAGAGGGAAACTCGATACATTAGTCAAGATCTGTGTTTTGGTCAAGAATCCATTTGGCTCTGCGATTTAGCAGGCAAAAAGTATGAAAAATGTATCGTTTGGGAGTGCATTTTTAAAAAAATTGCAGTTTAACAACGTAGAAAAATATGTATGTTTAAATCGTAGGTGAACTGCGTTTGCAAATCCGAACAAACCCTAAAGCTTTTACATGATCCAGAATGTGAACCACCTATATTTAAGTTAACAACAGGGAAACTTGATACATTAGTCAATAATTGTACAAGGTTTTTCCATGGTGATTAGTCATATTATCATTGTTATTTGTTATTGAATAATGATGCTTGGATGCATTATATACCTGGCCGCCAGTATCAGGCAGTCCGAGAACATCTGACTGACCAAAGTAGCCATGAGGAGAGAAGATTACAATGTTGAAATTGGTGGGCAGCCTGCTAAAGAGCAACTCCAATTTTTCGGGGTCTGGTGCTTGGAGTGCCTCAGAAAGTATCCTTATTGTCTCCTTAACCCTTTCTGCAGTACTTCCCCATCCTTTCTCGAAGCCCCACTCTTTAAACCTGCCAGAAAAGTAATACAGAATTGAAGGGTGTACTATCCAATATCTATGGAATTTATGAGAAAACATTTTTTTTTGCTTCTTGAACATAGAAAATAATGGTGACCTCTGTTCAAAATTTTGAAATGGTGTGTCTTTGGGGAACCTAGACACGTATTCTTCAGCAGCAACCAGGGCATTTTGAAGCATAGACACTGTATTTACAGTTCCATTTATCATAAGACTCTGCAAAATTGGAGCAACATGGATTATTGTCATTAAGTTTCTAGCCACAATCTTTTCTAAGTAATTGCTTCTTCCATTTCTGGGTTTGCTTTTGAACCATGTTTGTACCTCTCCATGATGATTTAGTGCTTGTAAATAGTCGAGCAATGGCTTTGCACCATCACAGCTACCATGTAGCCTTGAGGTCATGAATCTTGAGATGAATCCCACCCCATTTCCAATAGAAGAAGAAAGTGCCATGCGGGGAGTGGAAAAGTCCATGGCTCCAAAATCTATCTCCAAAGCATTTTCATCGTTTGCCCTACACATCAGATCACAATCAGCAATTTTTTATCAACAAGATGAAAGACCATGTTAAAAGTGAAAAACTTGCTCGAGGCAAAACTGTACTGTCATGCCAAAGTATGAATGAGAGGTCAAGCCTAATTTTAATAGGGGCGAGTCTAGTTGTTAAGCCTTGAAACATATATATAAACAGAGACGAAACTATTAATAGGCCATGGCAGCCCCCCTTTTTTCAAGAAACTATACATAACAAAGTTTTCAAGTCATTGCAAACCGAATTACCAGTTCTCGTCAAAGATCATTTCTTTAAATTTCAAGTATTCTGAAGTAGTGATACCGTCCACTGACAGATCCTCAGCGTTCACCTTAACAAATTCCCAAAATCCAGGATTGGGTCTTACAGCAAAAGCAACATATGGTGGAACAACAGCTGCTTCCTGCATAGTTTTCAGATGGAAAACAAAGTTGGTCTTTTTAGCACTTGTGGGTGTGCATGAAACGGAGAGGTAATGAAGACTGAAGAGAGTACCTTGGTGGAAGTCAGGATGTAACCAAGTAAGCCCTCCAAGACCTTGCTTCTTTCATTCTTGTCTTCTATTGATTGCTCCATTTCCTCCATTATTTGCTGTAGTTTCAGTAACCTTTTCCCTGAGGCGACAAACCTTTTCTTGCACCACAAGGTAACAAAAGATGGTCAAGTTTTGCATGCAAATCAACCAATTGAATGAGAAATAATGTATCAGATATTACCTAGCAAAGCATCTTTTCATATGATACCGGCTCTGCCTCAATGCATCCGGCATGCTATCTGCAATTGAATCCGATCGCTTGAGGACTTGCCCGGAAGCCATTTTAGCCGGAAAAAAAAAATGGAATAAGCACAAGATTCTCTTGGAAAACAGAAAGGTTTAGAAGTCAGAAAGTTGTTTTGTATGTTGTTTTTTGTGTTGATGTATTTATAGAGAAGTGCTTGTTGAGAGAAAGAACATTCATTGGTGTCATTTGTGGGATAGAGAGACTGAAAAGCAAGAAAGGAATTTGTGATTGGTGGAAGCGAATTTAGATCTGCCTTTTCCTGCAATATCTTTGAAAGGGGAGGGAAAGAATTTTGAGGAATTTATGGTTGTCCTTTCTGATGGATTAAGTCATTTTTATTCTTTCCTTTCCTTCTTCCCTTCTGAAAATTGCACGCTGTTTATGGCGGCTCCTTTTGGACGTCCATGATTTTGAAACTTGAAAGGTTGCCCTCTTAATTACTACGTTCTACATCTTCATATTGGTTACAAGTTTTGTCGGACAAAATTTTCCTCTAAACTCGGTCGGAAGAATTTTCTTTCCATCCGGTCTATTAAGTTGACATGTGTTCAAAAAAAAATATGTGATTCTGACGATGCTCTATTGAAAATAAATTTGGGATTTTTATTAATGTGGATGTGAGAATCATATACATTTTGGACACATGTTAGTTTAATAGACTCGATTCAAGGAAATTTCTTGAAAACTTTGTTTTTTAAAAAAATTAAAGAAAAAATGTTCCCTAGTTCAACAAACAAGCTTAAAAACAAGGAAAATTTGTTAAATTGGTCCATATTGTTTGATTTTGTAATCAATAAATTCATGTGGTTTCAAAATAAACTTAGGAAAAATAGCATCATTGGTCTCTGTGGTTGGCCTAAATTTCAAATCACTTCTTGTGGTATCAAAATTGATTCAAAGATCCCTGTGATTAGTCTAATTTTTAAGTCGCTCCTTATAATCAAATTCCGACACATGTCACTCTTAATAAAAAAAATATAAATAAATAAAACTTAAAAACTATTTCAAAAAAATTGGAAGGAGGAATGGGCAGCCACCCCCATTGGCTGGGGCCGGTTTCCTTTTTCATTTTTTTTTTTAAAAAAATAATTTTGAAGTTTTATTTATTTATATTTTTTTTTATTAAGACTGATACATGTCTGCCATCTTATTGGCGTTGGCTTGGTACCTTCAAAAAATTTAACGGAATTTGACTCTCGGGAGGGATTTGTAAATTCGGTTAACCACAGAAATTTCTGAATTAATTTTGATACCACAAAAAATTATTTGTAATTTAGGCCAACCACATACGCCAATGGTGCAATTTTCTTATAAACTTATAGACCCATCTGGTATACCTTTGTAACAAAGTGATCCTCTACACAAATTATGGCCATATTTTCTACAGAGTCCTTGGTTACAAATTTACCCTCAAATAAGAAATTATTAAGAAATAAAAAAAAAAAAAAAAAAAAAAAAAAAAAAAAAATTGGGCGGGGGTGGTCGGTAGCCGAGCTACCCCATACATAATCGGGCAAAGGGGGTTGTAGGTTGGTAGCACTTGGGGGTGACCTACAACCCCACCCCAAATCTTTTTCTTTTATTTATTTATTTTTATTTGAGGATAAATTTATTAGTTTTTCGTAAAAACAAAGCTTGACCTTGTGCCATTAGCAAAACAGAAAATACAAAATAAACTAATGATCGAATTGCTTGAGCCATTTGGGACTTAGAAAAAACAATTATTTTGGCGTGGAACATTTTTCAAAAACAGTTTCAATAATGTTGAATGAAATGGTCATGATTGTTGCAATAATGTTTCAAAAATGTCATTTGCCACGCAACTCAGAATTGGAAACCACTTCAAATTCAAAACCTTCTCAAAAAGCCTCTCAGAAAATTAAGAGATAAAAAATCATTAAACTTAATGCTCCGTTTGTTTCGGCGTAAAATAATTTCGGTATTTTTTTGTGTTTGGTAAGTGCAAAAATAATAGTCAACCGAAAAATAATTTATGTTTAACCAAAAATGCTTAGTAAATTTCGAAAAATGATTTACGCTTTTCAAAATAATTTTCCGAAGATGCCAGACCCATTCGACCCATTTTAAACGACACAATTGACCTTCACGTTCAAGCAGTCGATCATTACCGAATTCTTGCCAGTACCCAAATCCGGCAACATCCGGTCAATGTCGCTTGAATCCGGCGACGAAATCCAGCCATCTTAGCTAGAATCCGGTTAGCCCAAATTCCAGTGACTATTCTGGTCAGAACATCCCAGCTAGCCGGACAGATCTAGCTAGAAAATCTCGGCCAAAACCCTGCCGACTGGTCGAGATCTGGCCAGAACGGCGGGATTCCGACCTATTGGCTGGATTCCAGCGGTTCTGGCAGGATTCCAACCATTCTGTGCCTGATTCCAGCAGTTTTGACAGGAATTCAGCCAACCCAGATTTCGACGAAACTATTCGAATTCCGGCCTTTATCTCAAATTCTGACTATAGTAACTGGATTCCGATAAAAGTGGCCAAAATCGTCTTTATCTTAAATTCTAGCTATAGTAGCTAGAATTCGATAACAATGGCCGAAATCCTGTCAATCAGTGACAGAATCTCGTCATTGGTAATTTTTATATTATTTTACATTAATATTTATATGTTTTGAATAAAAATTAATTTTTATAAGTTAATATGATTAAATAAAAATAAAAAAAAATGTATTTTCCGTACACGCTAAATATTAAAAAATGCTTTCGACGAAAAATATTTTTCAAAAAATAACTTCCTTAAACCATTTTACGTCGAAACAAACGAAACATTAATAAAAAATAATTGCAACTGAAATTTACACACCGAATCAAACACAACATGAAGTTTTAAGGGTAATAGATTGGTCTTAAGCTGAAAAGGTGAAACCCAAGCGCCAATTAATGTCTCTTTCTAAGAACTAATGAACGGTAGGAGAAACTGTTGATGTGTTAACTGCAAAGCCATATTTGATTTGAGAATCAAGTTGTGAATAAATAAAAATGCATCCAAAGGCAAGTGCAATCAATTCTAGCTGAATAGTTCCTTAGAAGGCACAACCACCATCACATACACCGACGGAGGTGGATAACCAAAAGGGGAAAAACAAAAGCCAGATAAAATCAATGCTTGTGTAATTCAGGAGCATGCACCTAATCACCACAAGGGGTTAAGGTCTAAAACAGCATATAAGTAATTCAATCTTCTTTAAAAAAAAAATACACACATTAGGGCGCAACCCAAGTAGAAATTCTAGAACATTAATTAGCAAATAGTCTGAAGCATTAGGTTTATCCAGGCAAATCGAAAAACTGCAAACTAAGTTTTGACAAAATAACAGAACGATTTATCCAGTATTTTAACAAAGACGAGATATAGTTGACCTCCCCCAAGGACCCACTAGCCTAACAGTAGAACATAACCCTTTTAACATTCTCCTTGAGTGCAGGTAGCGGTCTCACAGCAGAACTTGGACCGGGTGCCCGCGTACCTCGACCTGCTCCGCCCATGCCACCTCGTCCGGGAGGTGCACCACTTGTCATTGAACCAGTATCTGATGGGTCTGGCTCCATATAGAACCGAGCTCGAAATGCCGCAAGATGGGCGTAGTACGCCGGAGGCACTGCCAAATCAAACAAAAAATCAAGCATCAGCACAAGATAAAAATATGCACCCATGTCCAAACTGCAAATCTGTACAAGCCTGCACATGCAATAATCTAAATGCATGCTTCTATGTGTGTACCACGCGTGAGAGGGAAAGAGAGCTCACCAATGGAAACAGAGCGAGTGCACCTTGCATATCTGGAAACAAGGAAAGAAAAGAAAAATAACATTTTTAAGAATAGGAAATCAAAATCAAAATGATAATCGCCAAAACCAAAGTCTCATTTAGCCTCAAATGAGATGGCACATAAAAATTATAAGAGCCATTATTATGATAGAATCTGCTATTAAGGGGCCATCAAGGAATTACGTGTAGCAAAGGTTATTTGTAAGGGACTGCAGCCCATCAGCTGTGAACTTGTTTTCATCCCAGAGCACATGGTAATGAGCTGGACGACTTGTACCCTGTTTGACATGTTAGGTGCAACACTAGAATTAAAATCCTCATCCTTAACTACACCAATAAGTGAATGCAAACTATCAGAAAATAAATTAGAGTCGTACCTGAATACCAGCATGAGAACAAAGGTAGAAATCAAATTCAGTTGGGTGACAAATTTTAGAGTCTACAACAGTACCTGTATCAAAAATAGTTCAGCATCACATAAATAAAATCTTTGCAACAGAAATACAAATTTCAAAAAAAATCAATTACCAGGCAATATGTTTCCGCTTCTATCAACTGCACTGTGGTCACGATGGTTGTCGGCAAACAATCTCGTGTGATGACGCTTCTGAACCACAACAAAAGTCACCGGAGGCTGATAGTTTGGCTCCAAAGAGGCACATGCCTAAGAAAATGCTAAACAGGTAAGATGGACAGGTACGACCCCAGTATATTCCAACTTCAACACAAAGATTGGGGGGGGACAGAAGACTGAAATGCTTATAATCCCCACCTTACGGATAGCATCTAGTTCATACAGCAAAACTTGATAGAACTGCCCTTCACTCACACCATCCCTGCAAATAATATATACTTCATTAGATAGCAAGAAAAAGTATCTAGAAAGCAGTAACATGAAAACATTACAATACCTGTAAAATATGATGCGTTGTGGTTTTTGCCCAGTTGCTCTCCTGAAAGACATGAGTAGCTCCCTGTATGAAAAAGCAACAAAAACCACTCAAACCTAGGCCATAAAAGTTCCCCTCCAAAAAAAAAAGAAAAGCTATTGACCAAATTAGAGAGAGAGGGGGGCTCAATCATACTTGATCATGCCACCGGACACTGTCCCTCTTACAGGATCCTGCCATGTCTTGAAGAGATCTTGAATCAGCTCTTGTCGATGGGCTTGAGCACAGACTAAACCAGCATACTTGGTGACTTCTGGCCAGTCTTGAGAGGCCACAACCTGGGGTTCAAAGTCAAATTATCATGTTATGCTAGTTATTAAAAAAACATTTGAAACAGTTAAAGATATACAAGCATGGAATAACATAATTAAAAGCATAAGCAAACCAAGTACAGTAATTAACTTAATAACAGACCGCTGCAATTGATGGGCTTGAATCCTCTCCTGGATGAGGATGGGTAACATCAGCACCAAAAATAATAGTAGGACGGTCACTAACTAAAGGAATACGCCTTGATATTGCATCAACAAGCACAGTATTCCTTCCTCCCACCTTGACATTTATCTTCAATGCCACGTTTGCCAAATATTGTTTGCTCATCTTAAAGACATGCTTTGTCAAACAACACTGAGAAACGAGCCCAAGATCTGTCTCACAGATTCGTTTCAAATCACCTGCCAAAGAAATCAAAACATTTTTAGAAAAATCGGCCACAAGACCAGAAACAGTTTCTAGAAGCAAATGTGGTTAATAACAAATCAAGTTTCCTACCATAAAGAGACCCATTGTTATCCGGCAAAATAACGATAAGCAGGTCAAGCTCCTTTCTCTGAGGCTGGAGTTTAGTCATGGCATCATGATACCGAGTTTTCAGGACTCTCTCCACCTGATCATAACGGGCACTCAAAGGTGGAAGCACTGGTTCGTGATTAAATATCTACATAACACATAATCAAATGTTAAGAGATAAAACAATTGACAAATACAACTACCAACAAAAACAAGTCTTTCAAACACCATACCATGCCAGAAGTGAAACACATTTGCGCAAGTTCTTGGCAAAATCCACGGGCCACACTGTCTTGCACACTCCGCGAAAAGTTTATGCAGATCCAATTGTTAACTGTTCCCCCATTGACCATTTTCTGCAATAAAACATACCTTTTTTTTTTACTACATATTCGTACTAAGATATTCCATTACACAAATAATTCTAATTTTAAAAAATACCTTATTCATCATATTCCATTGCCCAACTTGGGGCAAGCAATCCTTTTCTCTGCCTGTATCATGATATTTCAGCTGCACAATGCAAAAAGCATTTAGTATAACAATAATATTGAGGCTCATAAAGGTGGCAGGATAAAATTGAAAGAACATATGGTAAAGGGATACAGATATAATACCCATGGTGCTGGAAGAATGCGAGCCTCAACTGAAGCAAGCCTCTCACTTATTCTGATTCCAAACTCCTTCGCATAAGGATCCTCATGGTAAGCATTGTGACGAACCGTCTGAAAGGTCAGAAAACTGAACACATTAGAATACGAGGGTTCCACAAAAGTTGTTACATCAAAAGTGTCATTAAACACAAAACACCACCTCTGCAATTAAAGAAAAAAGGAAAATATGACAGAAAACCCAAGCAAAACACATACTTAAGGGCAAATAGAACACAATTTCCACACAAACCAACCTGCATTATATCCCGCTCCCTTTCATGAGGACGCTGGCAGGTTACCTTCAGTAAAGCAGTAATCTGTTTCTCATTCAATCTCTTGGAGTACCTCTGACCCTCAACAATCTTGCAAACCTAAATTGAACAGAAACTTACTAGCATTCATATCCATATAAGTTGAATACATAACCATAAGTAATGGATATCCATTCATATATGAAGAATGAAGCTTATAATTATGTCTTTACCTCCATAGGCAAATAATTCGGACGTTGTTGATTCCCCACTTGCAAACAAGGCCACTGTGTATGTTGAATAACGAAACCATAGGTTTCGTAGAAGTACTCAACAACAGATTTCAGTGTACCTCTTTCATCAACCGGAAAACTAGAAGAATTAACAAACAGTATTAAATAAACAAGTTTGTTTTCCAACTATTACCAAATTAGGGGAAAAAAGGGGGCGGAACATAAAAAATTGATACATACGTCAGCTCTCGTGTGGCCTGCGATGTTAAACCTGATATACGGTACTTTCTGCGCATATTTCCACGGTGTGTAACCTCAACTTTGACACCTCGCAAAGCCTTTTTGATCTGTTAAACAAAATTAAAGCAACGATCAAAAGACCTCATAACATAAAACTTTAACAGCAACATTGACCATGTAAAAACTACATAACATAGCCTAAAGCAACAAACAAACTCTAACCTTTATGCGATCCGCATCTGACAATGGCCTGGAAGTAACTTCCCGATTCAGCAGCTCTGCGACAAATTCAATTACTGGTAGTGGCTCAATGAATGCGGTAGAAGACATATCTGCAAAATTGGTGAAATTGCCACCACAACAGCAATACGAGATATACCAAGGAAACATAAGAAACTAGAATACTGTATATCAACCAAAAACCATAAAGGAAATGGAAAATTTAAAGAGAGAGAGAGAGAGAGAGAAAGAAAAAAAAAAGACATTGAAAATAGGATATGAACCGAAGAAAGAAAATATAACAAAAACTAAACAAATGGTTAGTGAAATACATTACACACCAATATTCAGAGACAGTCCCATCTGCGTTGGACGAATACTTTGATAGAAGCCACGCCAACTCTCCAACCCCTCACCCAATGACTGCCTTCTCCCCAGATCAGGGGAATAAAATGATCGACCCACAGGAGAGTACCTATGATTAATCACATAATATTAACACTACAACATTTCAATAAACTGCAGATGTGTTATAAATTAGTTAAATACAAAAGGAAAAAATCAGATTTAGTACCTAGTAGTAGGCAATTCCCGCAGGACAATATCAAGAACTTGAAGGGCTTCCTGTGGAGCATCGGCTTGCCGACCCTGCAAAAAGAGTCCTAAATGGTGCAGGTCCGCTCGTGCAGCAAATTTTATCACTACTTTAAACTCTCTCTCTCTCCTGCAACAACAAAAAGAATATCATAATAAACACAGGAGAACATATTTTGACAAGTAACACAGAGGAGAATATGAAAAACTATGAAAAGAAGAAAAGAAAAGAAAAAATGATTTAAAGGACACTCAAATATGAACCTTGGTCCACCAGTTCCGTCATCTTCATCAGTAAGTGTAATTCTGAACTCCCTATTTTGAAATGGTAGGGGCCCGGCAGTATACAAACTCTTTCGCCCATCATAGGCAGGAAGCCTGTTTCCAAGATGTGTCTCCTTGTACAATGTCACCAGCTGTGCCATTACAGCACGGTTGACTCCACGTGATGTCACCTCCGGAGTAATAGTAACCTATCATGCATTAACAACATAATATATCAACTTGAATTGAAGGGAGAAAAGAAAAGTTCACGAACACACAGAACCAGTATTGAGATGACTCACATCATACTGGTGCAAATCCTTGTCAGGTAATTCAGCAAAGAAATGATTTGCCTTAACTATACACCTTGTTCCAGTACTACCCTTGCCAGGCCGCTGAGGGAACCTCATTGCTTTACTAGACGGTGGCACAGGTTGAATTGGCTGGCTGGAATCTCCTTCTTGGATGTCAAGTTGCTCAACCTGCTGGACCACTTCAGATACGTCGGGTGGTCGGGTAGACGAACTTGCCTCGGAAGGCGTCGGCTGAGGTGGAACGACCCCAGGGTAATGTGTAACCTGGGTTGCTTGGCGCAGGGCGGGATCTTGTGGTCTGGATGGGCCACCAGAGGAAGGTCCTCCGCCACGGCCACCACTCATGCCGCCGCGGCCACCAACACCATACCCTCCACGACCACCTTGCTGGGGTGGCCCACCCCTTCCCCTACCTTGATATTCAGGTGGGCCCGCACCATACTGCTGTTGCGGTGGCATTCCACGACCACTGCCACGCCCCCCACCATAACCCCCGCCATAACCACCCCGACCTGCTTGCGGGGCCCAACCTCGACCACCTTGGTATCCTCCAACTCCCTGTTGCTGCTGGGGTGGAGCACTCCCCTCAGCAGCCCGCTGTTGGTAACCCCGACCAGTACTACCCCCACTGGCTTCCTGCTGAGACTGAGAGCTTTCGCCCTCACTAGGAAGCTCAGTTCTCCTTTTCCTCACCATGATGATGTCTGACCACAGAAAACCATAATACATTAGCACAGGGACCCCCATCAACCAACACAAAACCCAGACCATCTACAACATTGATACTATCTAATCATCATCATCATCAAAAGAAAAGTGTAAATTACTTAAGAGAACAATCAAAAAATCTAATACAATAAAAGAACGCTTAGATCTTTACAGAAAAACACTTCGTGTTCTACCATTTCCGTCTCTAAAATGAAATAAACAACGTTATTTCAAGTTTTATCCCTATATATTTGGAGCTTGCTGTGTCACATCTTTTTTTTATCAACGAACACAAACAATAAAGTGCACAGAAATCACCCGAAGAAACACCTAAGAAAAAATTCAAAAAAAAAAAACGAAAAGAGGAAGAAAAAAAATCTCTCTCCGCCATCCCAGACACAACCCAAAGCGAAATCCCAATAATCCAGGGTCACGTTGTACAACAAACAAAAAGGAAAACCCCTGAAACCCTAACCTCCGACTCACACTCACAGCTCCAGAAAAATACACATCCCACTTTAGCGATCAAAAAATAACATCAGAGTCCAATAACACCAGTTAACCCAGAAAGAAGAACAAAAAAACCACCCATCCATTTTATTGAATCAAATCAAACAGATCCGAGTGAGAACAACACCAATCACAGTCAAACAAAGCAGATCTACAGAAATATACACTAAAAACAAATTTCACAGAGCCAAATCAAAATACCAAAAAAAAAAACCAAGCACAAGCCCTAACATTCACGAATCGAAAGCAATGGAAAACCCTAAAACCACCAAGATTACCTCAGAAATCGCTCTCGTAAAACCGCTTCCCCTTCCGCTGAAACCCCCTCTCCTTTCCACTTCAGAGAGCAAAATCCAAAAGGAGATGAGAGAAAGAGGAGAGAGACGTAAAAATATATTTAAGCACTGCCCATCTTTACTTGCAAAGTAAGTAGTGGGTAGGCATTTTTAAAATGACAACTCTATCCCCACACCTCTCTCTCTCGGTTTTGGGTTTTTGGACTACGCGTCGCTCTCTCCACTCTGAATTGTGGGGCTACGTGGGTGGGGACGAGGAGGCAGGTCCCACGAACTTCTGTGAGCTTCCACGTGGTGCTGACATGGATGGAACATTGGCTCTGAGTGGCTTTATGATGACATGGCGGAGTGTGGACCCAACCAGAAGCAGACAAAATCGAGAGTGGAGCCGTGGAGGGTAGCGAGGGATCACATGATTGGCCGCGACCCACGACCCGTCTCGATAGCACCACTAAGGCATGAAAACCCTCCAATTACGCTACTCGCAGTGGTCCGGATAAGTCTTCTACTCGCTGTCGATGTCCGACACCTGTCGCCTCTGGGAGCTCGTCTGCTTTGTAGTACAGTGTATGGTAGATTACGAAAGTGACCTTGTACGGCAATGTTCTAAATACGGGCGAGTGTGGGTTTTGCAAAACGGAACGTTGCAAGCAGTCTTCTCCGTTATTGGCTGAAACGGTGGCAATCAAAAAGGTCAATGGCATTATTATTGCTAAACGCTGCCTAAATCAAGCTTAATTAGTAAACTTAACACCATCGATATTCTCAGAAGAATCTTTTTTTAAACAAAAAAAAAATTGGACGATGCTTTCTAGAAGTTTCTTTCTTGCGCTTCGCTAATATTCTCCGATGCATTGGCTTTAATTTTCAACCGTCGGATCTGCTAGCTCTTACTCTAAACTTGAAGACAACCGTCCAAATTTTGTGTGCGTAATTTGAAGGATTTTAACAGTATTGTGATGTGTTTTGTCGTTACCTCGACTTCTCCGTTGAAAGCGAGACATCAAAAGTCCTTTTTTTTTTTTTTTTCCTTTCTTCTGGATCTCTTTTGAAACGTAATATCTGATAAATTTATTATTCGTTACTAAATAATTAAATTTTATTGTCACTTATTTGGCAATGCCGTCAATTTAAAAGATGTTATAATAAAAAATAATGCTATAAATCACTTCTTCTTCTTTTTTACGATAATTAATCCAAAAGTTTATCGGGAATGATACGTCGGCAACGTGGGAAAGTTATGAAATAAAAAAATAATTTTTATAACATTATGTTATGAAAGTAAAATTCTACAACTTGTAGAGGACGTTAACATAACTTGCATTAGTTTATCTTAGAATAATTGTAGTTTAATTAAATAAAAATAGTTATAGTTATTTATCTAAGTTTAACATTATGGTACAAAAGTCGATTTAGTAGTAGGTTTCTCTAAGTTAGAGTTAGAGTTTTTCCAAGTAGTTTATTTGTATTAAGAGTTTATCTTATGATAGAAGTAAGAGTTCATTTTCTATTATATCTTTATAATTTTTTTATTTATATGCGTGAATGATTAATAAAAAGTAAGCAGGTAATTAATCTCAAATTTTGTATTTGAAAGGTATAGGTTCCGTCATAATCTAAAAGATCTAAGGTTCTCTTAAGATTTAAGGTCTAAAATTTCTCAAAACCTATCAAATTATCATATTGTGTTTTAAATAAACCATTAATGTAACACATTAATTTATAATAGTATTCAAAACATTTTTCAAACTATAAATGCTTTCGCACAAAAATATTAATAAAAAAAAATTATAAATATAAACCACATGGTAAGACAATAGTGTATTTTAAACTGCTGCTGTCTTTTCTTTTTTATGATACCAACCAACAAAATTGAATGTGTAATTATACAACAAGCACGTATGTTATAATGTCTAATTATGGGTGTATTATAATTCCAACCATTTTCCCAATTTATGTAATTTATCATTTTTAATGGCTTGGGTGTACCAACTAATCCTTCGATTGTTTCGGCGTAAAATGTTTTCGGCATTTTATGGTGTTTAGTGGAGGCAAAAATAATGGTCAATGAAAATATTTTTAGTTTGACTGTAAAAGCTTCTTTAATTTTTTGAAAACATTAAAACCGTAAACCGTTTTCCGAATTTAAACTCTTTATTATTGTCCGCACGTTTGAGGGAATCTGCTATCGCCGAACATTGGAGTTTGTTGATAGCCCGAGTCTACCATCAAAGGTCCCCGAATTTTGGTATTCGATTGCCGAAATCCGGCTAATACTACCGAATTCCGGCAATAACATCGATTGTGATTTTTTTCATACGAGTTAAACGCCGAAAAATATTTTCGAAAAATTATTTTTTCTAAAAAATGATTTCGTCGAAAATATTTTACGACATGAATTATTAGGGAAAATACTGTCCTCCTCGGTAGCCAGGCCCAGCCCGAATGCAATGCCCATTGGGTCCGCCTAACCGGGCCAAAGCGGTTCATGAGAAATTAATCTATTCAAGCCCGCCAAGATCATCAAGGCCTAACCTGATCAACCGACCCGACTATCTGACACGGATAGCCGACCTGGTACAAATTGATACCAACGCCAGCGTAGATCTCAGGATTACCCGAGATCTAGGGGACGTGGGGCACGAAGCAAATATGGATTGTGCGCCCGAAGCTTCACCAGTGACATCAACCATAAAGGATCATGCACCCGGGATAAGGGGTCATGCACCCGAAGCATTCGTGCGCTCGAAAGCCACGTTTTCTTCAACAACCGATTCCCGCATATCCAGGGAATCGATTAACTGCTCTTCAATCTCTATAAATACCAAAGATCCTTCAGATATTGAGGTACGCTGATTAATTTCTCCAACATTACTCTGCGCATTTACTCTCAAACAATACACTTACTTAAGTATCAGAGTGGGATTGTTGACATTCCCCCGACGCAGTGTTTGTTCTTGTTTACATATACAAGAAGGAATACTCTGACGAATTGTTGATCTACACGTCACCTACCAGAATCTGCCTCAACATAAATCATTTTATATAGAAACAAACAGAGTATAAAATTATATTAATAGATGAGATTTTACCTAACAAAGGACTAATGATTTTTTTTCTATTTAAAGATTGAATCATGCTTTATTTAAGATATTGATAATGAATAAACTACTTTGTGTGATCAACACGACTTCTTCTTATTATAGTAACAAAATAAGAAAAAGGACACTAATAATAATAATAATAAAAAAAAAGAAAAAAGAAAAAGCAGTCTGTCACCTTGAGTTGAGCTGGTGTACCTCCTAAAGATGGCATGGACATCCAATCAAAGAAAATCTGAAAGTCATCCAACATTCTTTCATACGTTGTAATACCACCTAATACGGGATTGTTTGGTCCCCCGTGTATCATGAAATTCATAATACCATGTGTATTATCTATCCTAATTCATAAACAAACACGTTATTTTGCACAACAATTTTGTACAACAATGTTGATGTATTTAATATTTTATTTTATTTTAAAATATTTGACACGTCAATATCATTATGCAACTACTGTGTAAAAGTTATATAAATAACATTTTTTTTTTGCATATCACCAACACCAAGAATTCAACTTTAACATTATATATATATATATATATATATATATATATATATATATATATATATATATATATATATATATGTATTGCTTCTGAGTTTGCGTCTAATATGATTCTCTACCAATTAAAAACACAAATTTTTCACCAACTAGCCTACGGGGCAGGGAATCGTATATAAGTTTCAGCATTTAGGTTATTTTTTTTTTTTTTCAAAGATATATGATTCCTTGCCACGTAAGTTAGTTAGTGAAAAATTGTATTTTTAGTTGGCAGGGAATCATATCTCCGATTTTTATATATATCTCACCAATTATATTTTGGTTGTCTAATTTATCCTCTAGATAGGGTCAGGATCAAAATCTTTCATTTGCATGAGTCAAAGTATGAATAAGGGGTTAAACCTAATTTTAATAGGGCCAAACCTAAATTTTATGCCTAAAATTGCATATACATATATACCTTAATAAAACAATTTTAAAAGAAAACTTGAAAAATCAAGGAGGGCCATAGCCCCCTTGTCTATATCACTATATGTGCAATGAGTGTATCCATAATTACTGCCGCAAAGGCTCATCAAATAGCCCATGCATAGTATAAATTCAGATGAGCAGGAGAAAGAGCTAGTTCATTGCATTTGAGGGGCATATTTGTCCTTAAAAATGTAAAATGACAAAATGGCCTCTCAAATATAAGGAACCAGCCTAGCCTAGTTCAAATGAACTTGAGAAGATCCGGTTCCGTATTATATGTACTCAACATGAATTCTTATAACTTTTACTGCAGCTCCTTACAGACTGACGTGACAGTGAGTCTACGTTGCGTTGACATGTCAGTCACAATCAAATTTAAATGTTTAGTGGTTGAATTAGTAAGTGTCACGTGAACTCCCATATCAATTCGTGAAAAATTATAATACCCTAAACAACACAGCCATATAATTTCATGTTTATGGAGACGCGTTTTGGCCCTTAAGCATATTGGCACCAAGCATCACAATTTGGTGATAGGACCCTATCTCTTTAATATTAATAGAAGATCATAAATGATTTTAGCTAAACAATTCACATCGAAAAAAATAAAAACAAAACAAGAGAATGCTAAACCCTCCATCTTAATTAGCATCCTCCCCTCAACTTATATTTGATAAAAACCAAAGTAAAAATATTCTATAGAATGATAATGTTATGACTATGTATGTTAATGTGTTTTTTTGGGGATTTTTTTTTAATTTTTTTGTTTAAAAAAAATATTATGACATAATATAAATGCGAAAACCCTTTTTGTGTTTTTATAAGTATTTTGTATTTTGTTTGTACTCATGTGGGTTAAATGATCTATATCACACATGCATTGGCACACACATTTGGTGAGGGATTTATAGAATGTGGTACTTTCTGCAAAACACACAAACAGAATTAAAAATAAAATAATTCTCCAAAAGTTTTGTGTAGGATTAAACCCCCATTAACACTATTTAGTGAACTTAGCAGGGCAAAATGGCAACTCTGCTTTCCAACATACTAGATTATTTTTTCTTGTGCCAATGAGAAATATTAAAATGAGGACTTATGTTTTATTTGAGTCATTTTTAAATTTATGTTATTTTTAAAATCACCATTAGACGTGTGATAGATCATTATTGAATTTTAATCCAATGGTGATTGATTGCTTAAATGTTTTTTTTTTTGGGCGTATTAGAATTTGAATTGTTGTTCGTGACTATGATGGTATAGTTGTAGCTGCACACAGTACTACAAAGAATTTTATGGTGGAACCTGTTGTTGCTGAAGCTTTTGCAGCTTTTCATGCTATGGAGCTGCGTAATGTAATGAGATGGGCTTTGCTGATATAATTTTGGAGGGAGCGCCATACAGATTGTCTACACGGTTAAAACAACTGGCAACAATTTGAGCAAGTTTGGACATATTGTTGATGGAATCAAAGTTGGGTTGAGCCAAATGAAATCTTGGAGAATCGAACATGTCAAACGGAATGTGAATACAACCGCTTATACCATAGCCAAAAAGGTTATTTTGTGTGTCATAGATAAAGTTTGGGTTGAAAAATTTTCAAATTGTATCTTTTGTATTATTTTTAGGGAGCTCTATGCCCCTAGGTGATTGAAGTTTGTTCAATAAAGATTGATATTTATTAAAAAATAAAAATAAAAAGAAAAAAGGATAGGACTAAATTTTGAATTCCCCTATATCAAAGTGGAGAGAACCAAATATATGGTAGAAGAAGTCTTGTAGTAGCAAGACTCTTAATTTAGAATAAAAACGTATAATTTTATTAGGAGTTTAAGACTAAAATAACTTAGAGATAATAAGTTATCTTTATTGATAATATTAGAATTAAGATAAGATTAGGATTTAAATGTTATAGATATTAGGTTATCATTATTAATAACATTAGAAGTGGTTTATTCTAATTAGTCTTTTACTTATACTTTGCATTGTAAGTGTCTATTTAAAGACGCCATAAGTTCTTGAATATAATTAAGCAAATATTATTATTATTCAGCTCGATCTATAGTTAATTAGAGAAGTGTTATAATTATTTGAATTACCTTTATTCTATTCGTTATGTGTTTGAAAAATTAAGCCAGTAACCTATTAACACTACGTTAATTTATGATTAAAATAAAATGATTGGCAATTAATGTGATTTCGTGCTCAGAAAAGAAAAGGAGTTAATTAATGTGATTTCATACTCGGACCATGATTGTAATTGGCTGTCTTTTGGAAGCAATGCCAACAAATTAGAGCCAACTTTTTTTACTTGGTTTTGCTCTAAAGATCGATGGACCGTTCATCTCTTCTTTTCTTTTATTATTTTTCTTTCACTTTTTCTGTTCATCCATTGGATTGAACTAATAACCTTTTGAAAGTTGTTTGTCTTATATTAAATTGGTCACACTTTCCACTTTTCATTAGTTTTTATTGATGGAGATTGGAGACTATAACACGTCAACAACATATGTTTCATCGTTCATGTCATATCGTCACATAGGCCTCATGCTGAGTCAGCTTATCATGTGGTTAAAAGAAATATATATATATATATATATATATGGACTCACCCTTACAACATTTTTAACGAAAAATGTGTTATTTCTGCGTCACATTATCTTACATCAACTCTACATTAAGATACATAGAGTGTGAGACCCACGTATATAAAACTCACATATATGGAACCTACATACATGGGTCTTACACCGTATGTGTCTTGGTGTAGGGTTGATGTAAGATAATGTGATGTAGAAAAATCATTTCCCTTCTAGCAATAATAGTCAAAATAACTATTAAAAAAATATAACTCTCTACTTTAGTTACTGTTTTTTCTATAGTCTTTATAACAGATTCTTTACTATACTCTCAACAATATGAGAATATCATATTGTTTTAGTCTTGCTCAATAATTTATTCATCGTATATTCTATAAGGAAAATAACCACCTTGCATCATATGTGGTTATAAGGAAAAATAACACTAGACCCATTGCACGGTCACCCGTGACCCCACCGTGGGTCGGAAGACCACCCTGCCATGGGTCTTATTTTTTTCTTTTTAAAATTTTTAATTTGAAATTAAGAGTAGATTGGAAACTTTATAACAGTTTCACGGGCATAAAGATCATTTCATCCATTTTGTCGATTGATTTAACAGCACACCCTAATAGGAGGGACATTGCAACAAATTCAAAGACTGAATGTGTAAAATTGAGAGTTTTTGAATTTTGAGGTAATTTCAAATCGAGTACAAGTTTAGAGAGATTTTATGAAGTTTTTCCTAAGAGTAATGTTAAAAATAACACCTCCTTCCCGTCCTATTTTATTGGGCCGATGGCTGTTCATCAGTTTTTATAAAAAATTAAAAAAAAAAAAAATCAAGATTTGATGAGCCTAATAAAATAGAGGTTTAGTTTTTAGAATTTTTTTATTATATATATGAATTGAAATGGAATTTAGTTTCACGGAATATTCAGAATAGAAACATAATTAAATTGAACCGAGCAAACTTCTCCCATACGCCCGTCGGCCGTCGTTATAATTAGGCTTTCTTCTTCGCTTATAAAATTCCGGTCACAAACTCACGGATTCATTTGCTTTTTTCCTTCTCTTTTATGCCACCATCAAACTCATCTATGCCTCGCGTAGCCCCGAGCCTACTCCAAATATGTCCAAATGACCAGACAAAATCTACTGTAAAAAACCCCCCAAAAAGATCAAAGATGACCCGATCATTTATATTTTGGGCAAAAGTTAAAAAAATAGGCCGTATAAAGCGATATAAACACAAAAACAGATGAGGGCAGGAGCATGACCTTTACAAGACCTTTCAACCCTACTCGAACTCCTAATAAAGGGGACTTGAAAACGGAGGTATAACTCTCGAAAAACTTTTTAACTCTACCCGAACCGGTAGAGATATGACCATCGTAAAATTCTACAACCTTACTCGAACCCCCCAAATAAGAGGACACAAACAGGTACATGACCCTTGTGAGACCCTTCAACTATACCCGAACTTTTGCTAGGCAAAAATAACAAAAACCCCTTTTAGGAGTTGGAGAGGTGTAGGCACAAAGAATAACACACTCTAAGAACAAAAGTCTCCCCCGCGTGATTATACAATAACCCACGAACAATAAAAAGAAATACAAAAAGGAGTATATATTTCGAGTTTTTTTTTTTTTTTTAATGAATGAGTAAATATCATTATCAATAAAATATATAGGAGTTTATATTTCGGGTTTCGTCTATGAGGATCTCTTCTTGTCCAATGGTTAGATCGTTGTTAAGATTTTTTTTAATCTTTGTATTTTAGGTTCTGTTCTTTCTTGTTTTCATAACTGTGTTGTTGTTATTTTTTAACTCGTTCTTACTTATCTACTAATTAATAATAAATAAAAAAAGGCAGATCGTGCTCTTTGGTGATTTATATTTTATTTATTTGATATAGTTTCCACTGTCTTTGATTCTTTGAGATATCCTTTGCTTTTAAGTTGATTTTTATATTCTGCAATCAATTTTTGAGCCAGTAGTTAAACTAATGACTTGATGAACTAATCTTCTTTGACTCAGAATCTTTTATTTTTTAGTAATATATTACAGATTTTGTCTTATATAGTTCTTTTTATATTGGAATAAATATTTTCAAATAATATTTAAATTACAGTGTTCTTGAAAAGTCAATATTCAAAATAAGAAGGGTTTTTGTCTATAGTCAATAAAATTAACAATAATTATAATTAAAATTGCCAGACCAAATGCACCCTAAATTGTTTCAAATTGTAAGAAAATATTAACATCTAATACTAATAATAGGGAAAAATATATATTAGCTCCCTAAACTACCACTATTTTTTCGGATGGCTTCTCAAATTACCAATGCTTAGATTCTGGCCCCCAAAACTATTACTTTCTGATTTTTTGGCTCCATCCGTCCATTTATGCCGTCAATTCTAAACAGAATTTCGAAAATACCCCTCCTACTCTTTGAAATTCTCACGATTAAGGGAGGGGTATTTTCAGGTTTTTGGCCAATTTCTGTTAGAATTAACGGTATAAATAAACGTATGGAGTCAAAAAAATCAGAAAGTAATAAGTTGGAGAGTCGGAATGCAAGTATTAGTAGTTCGATGTGCCATCCAGAGAAAGAATGATAATTTAAAGGGCTAATATATATTTTTTCCCTAATAATATATGTAAGTGCAGAAGTCGAGTGCATTTGGAGGATCCCATGCATTTATATATTTTCTTTTGGGTATGATATCCTTGCAGTAACATCTGATGTACAAGTACCGGAAGTGCCGTAAGTTTTGTTGGAGATATATGTAAGAAGAAACATGTATAATCAGATTGATGTAGATGTGACCAGAAAAGAAGAAGAAAAAGATTGATGGAGATGTGGCCTGTTTTGACTAAGACTCTTATGGCTGTCAGCAAAACCCTAGTGGTAGACCCCAGTCCACGAGCTTCTAAACCCTATAATGGCAGCTTTTCTGTGATGTTTATGGGAGATCGCACCCACCCCAACTGCCACCACAGACTCCCTTGACCCTCTTTTTGTCCAAGAGCCACTAAGTTGTAGCCATTTTTGGCCTCCACCTCTCTCTCTTTCTTTCTTCTTTTCTTACTTTTATATATATATATATATATATGTAATATTATGTATGATATTTTAGGGTTCATCTTTATTTTGCTTTCATTAACTTTTTGTCACTGACTCACTAGTGGTAGCCATTTATTGGCACCATTTTTTTTTCTTTTAAAAATATCATTTATAACTCTCATACTTTCACCTATTTTTTTTAAAAAAATATCTAAATTTTAAAACGTTTGAATTTAAAATATCAATTTTTTCAAAAGTTTTAATCGTAGTCATTCGTTAGAATTTTTCGTTAAATCCTATCAAATTTTTTAAAATACTCATGTATTTATTTTTTTTAAAAAAATTACATTTTTTTTTTCAAAGATTCAAGCATGTGTAATTTTGTAAATTCTGTTAAATTTTAATCAACACCTAAATCCTAACATTTTTTTTTTTCATTCAAAAAATTAGGAATATTTTGACAGGATTTAACGGAAAATACTAATAGAAGACTGGGATTGAAACTTTTTGAAAAATTGATACAATAAATTGAGACGTTTTAAAGTTTAACGATTTAAGTACCCTCTTTCAAAAGGGGTGAAAGCTCAAAGATTATATGTGAATTTCTTTTATTTTTTAAGAAAAAAAGATGAGAGTTTAGGGTCTATGTTTATTTTGCTTTTCTACGGGCTTGTTTGATAAGCCACAATACATTACAGAATGGTGGCTGTCACTATTCATAATTTTTTTTATTTTATTTTAACACTTTTCAAAAACAATCAACATCAAAACATTTTCAATTTTTCACTTTTTTATATCACATCAATAATTTTTTTATTATTATTCAAATAAAATAATTCGCTACAATACAAAATTTTTTTTCACTTTTTTATACAAATTCTTTTTATTTTATATCACATCATCACTTTTTACTAATTTCAAAATTAACAACCCACTATTCTGTTCTGTTATGTTATTTGCCAAACAAGCCCGTAAATTCTTAGTTTGACGGCCTACAAAGTACAAAGGAGTATGACAGTAAGATTATGAAAGATGGATCTTATCACAAAAAAGATTAGTAAATGCCGTTTTTACACCACTAATTTTCATCTCAAAATAAAACCAGCTTACAATCCATGTGATGCATGGGGGCAAAAAGAAAAAAAGAAAAGAAAAATTAATAAAACAGTTTGATTAATTTTTAGGGTTTTTTTTGTTTGCGTAAATGAAGAATTATAAAATCATAAATATATATATATATATATGGGAAGGAATTTTTTTTTTGGTTTTGATAATAGTTTTGAAATAAAAGTTAAAAATTATCTGATTCAATCTATTAAATTGAATATATGACATTTGTTATTAGAGCACGTAAGAATCACACCCTCTAAAAACAAATGTCAAATTAACAAACAATTTGAACAAAAATGTTGTTCACTAAATGTCTAAATGTGAAGTCTAAATGTGAGAGTGCTTGCACCTAATTGAATCTTTATGAGATATGCAATGCACACTTCCACTTTCACAATGTCTACAATGAAACTATATATATATATATATATATATATATATTATTTTTCTACTGAAAAGGGGAGGCGCTAGGGAGATCAACTGTGATTATTCTTACAGGGTTCTTTCAAATCGAACTAAGTCATAGCTTGATTCAGTTTCACCAAGGCATTAATAAAAATCGAGGTGATTTACACTAATCAAGCATGAAGATTTCTATTGCAGGATTCCAATCCGTATCCCTAACGTATTTCCAACCACTTTAAAGATTTAGTTGATCCATTAAACTACCCCACTAAATGATATGTTATTCAAAGTATTGATACTACCCTTTGGCAATTGCAAGAAGAATAGTTAATCAAGATGAAGGCAGTACAAGCACAAAGAATTTAATATGACATGCCTGACTCAGATCTATGTTGAAATGCAGATGTCGACATCTTTATTCATTACATTACAAATCCATGTGCTTAAAAAAATGCCCGTTGGAAAGGCATAAAATTCTTCCCCAGAATGCTTCACCCCAAAATTTCATGGCTTTTTTTCTTTTCTTTTCTTTTCTTTTTTTTAAAAAAAAGCTTTAACCATCCAAAAGATGTCTTGCTTAGAATATATCAAAAAAACAAAAGGAATCCTGGTCTGTTTATAGGTATGAGAAAGGAAAGTGGCCATTTGCCTTTGCGTGTGATGGGTATAGATGGCGATGAAGTATTGGTATAAAATTATATGGTTAATCGTACTCTAAATCATTTAATTAAATATGTTAGATTTCTTAACCGTAACATGCTAATTTTGTGTTGGGTTCACGAGTTGTGTAAAAAATTATTAGCTTTAAATGTTGTGTATCGGGCTTGGGTTATGTCGATGCATAGATATAAGACTATATAAGTCAACCCTAACTGACCAATTTAATTAAATGGATCAGACCCCTCAATTATAACTTACTAATTACGTGCAATTCACATGCTCCAAGTATAATAAGTCAGTTTAACATACTAAATTGAAATAATTTCTTCAAATTCAGTATAGAAAAGAAAAGAAAAAACATTGTCAATGAAAGAAAGTAGCTTCTTTTTTTTTTCTTCCTTCTTCTTCTTCTTTATTTTTTTATTTTTTTAATTTATTTTGTTTTTAATTTATTTATTTTTTTATGTGGGTTAGTAGGATTCCATACTATTGTCTTGATGAGTAAGTAGATTCCCCAAACCCCCCCTATAAGGAAAAGCCACAAGATTAGAGCATTTTGAGCCAATGTCCCCAATAAAATGACTTGAACAGGAAGTTTCCTGTACTGGAATTGCAGGGTGAAGTGGTTCCAAGTGGACTTCTCTTTCACATAATTCCTTAATGGCCTTTAGCTTGGATAGAAATGATTGGCATGTGCCAAAGGTAATCCCACTCTGCCTATGGAATTAAGTTCAAATGATCAATATTTTTGTAGGGTTTTGAATTGATGGATTCCTCAACCAATAGATGGGTGGTTAAATGGCCGTGGGAATTAGCATATATCTATCTAATTATGTACCCTCTGCCACCATTGTGTTGCACATGATTTGCAACATTTATTAATGTCTAGTCTACATCAACTTTCTTTTTTTGAAAAAAAAAAAAAATTCTTTGACAGAGTAATTGTTATGCTATGATGATAAACTATGCTTTAAGATACAAGATAAGGTGAACAGTAGGTGACCATTGTATATACTTGACAATTGAATTTTATTTTATTTTTATAAAAAAAAAAAATATATGTATGAGAAACACATGCTCCAAAATAAATGTTAATTTAATAAATTGGTTCTAAAAAAGTTTTTCCAATCATGTTTAAAGGAAAATTATGTTCATATTATTATGTCAAATTAGAGCTGACAATTCGTTACACATCCTACATACTCAATATGAAATTAACGGGTTTGGGTTGAGGAGGCTAGTTCGTTTAATTAAATGGGGCGAGTTAGAGTAAACCTATATAGTCTTGTACTCATATCTTGATGCGACACGACCTGAACCCAACATTTATGGTTGTCAATTTTTGACATAACCCCTAAAACCCGACATGAAATTAGCGGACTATAAGGATTGAGTGGTCTGATTTGTTTAATTAAATTGGTAGGGTTATGGTTAACCTATATAGTCTTATATTCATGTCTAGACAGAACTCAAACTCAATATACGAACATGAATTATCAATTATACGTCAAACTGTAATCATCCTTGCTGCTCTATACATTATAAGTGGACATCCCTCCAAACCAATTTTTTATTTTTCTTTCTTAGTAAGTAGTGGTGGGGTGATCTTCTGATACATCCATGGGAATGAAGTGGAATAGCAACAAGAGAAAGGGAAAACAAGATCTTTATAGGTGTCTCAGACAGATCAGATTAGCCCTAAGGTAATGTCCATTGGACAGACGGCTGGATGGTATAGTCTTTAGTTAGATAGAATTCATGAGCAACAAAGATAATTGGTCATTAAAAAAAAAAAAATAATAATCAAAAAACAAAAAGAATTCCATTTCATTTAGAGGCTGCCTTATTGGATGCCACTTCCATCCTATTAAGTTTCACAAATAGTTTAATAGTTGATGATTCTGATAGGATATCAAATAATAATGGCAGCATATACACCAAAAACACCAATCATCCACAATTTGAACCACCCCAACAAAGTCAATACCCCCATCCGAAGATGAACCCAAATTATTAAATTCCACATGATTGAATTGTTTACTAATTCCCAACAAATGGTAGCCTCTATTCCCTCTTTCACGGTCAGCAATGCACATGAAAAAGGGAAAATAAGAGATATTTTCTTCTTCTAAGTATTCCAATGGAAAAGAGCCATTAAGATGAGCCAGACCAGTTGTATACTGTGGGCAAGTCCACTGGGATTACATTGATCATATCCTCATTAATTATTACTTTCATAACACAAACCACATACAAACAAATTAAGAAAGATACCAAATAGATCAGTATCTCTTATAATTGGTTATTCGAATCCTATGTTTTTTGAGTAACCCTATGCAGAGAGAATACACTAAAAAAAAAACCAACTAGTTTTTAGTGACTTATATTTAGTGGCCTTTTTGGTCGTTTGACACGTCACTAAATATTAGTGACATGTAATTGGCGTTTTTGCCACGCCACTAATTAGTTCGTTACTAATTCTCATTTAGTGGCATGTTTAAGTTGCCACGTTACTAATTAGTGATGTGGCAAATTAAGACACGTCATTAATTTAGTGTCGTGTCAGAAACAGACACTACTAAATTTGGCAAAATAAAAAAATAAATTTTTTTTTTGCTGTGCCAAATTTTTATTTTTTATATAATGAAGGCCAATTGCCTAAGGCAAGTAAACCCTACATCTCGGACTACTCGAGATAAGTGGGTTTTGCAACACCCTTCTATGTAGCGTTGACAATTCGTATTCAGCGTGTCGGGTTCGGGTCGAATTGATGTATGGGTATAAATAGAGGTGGAGCTAGCATTTGGAATTTGGGGCCAAAATTAGAAAAAAAAAAAAGGAGGGTAGGGTGGGGGAACTAAAAAAAAAATGGGGGGCAAAATTTTAATTTTCAAAGAATTATAATAATATTTTAAAACTTGTTTGGAAAAACATGGTGGCTTAGGAGGCCATGTAACTTCGTCCATAGGTACGTAGAAGACTATATAAGTCAATCTTAATCCAACTCATTTAAGTAAATGGTTCAGACCCTTCAACCACAACTTGATAATTTCGTGTTAAGTTCGTATCGGGTTTCTAAGTTGTGTAAAAAATTGTTAATCCTTACGTAGCGTGTCGAATTTGGGTCGTGTCGATGCATGAGTTTTAGACTATATAGGTCACCCATAACCCGACATATTTATTTAATCGAGTCAGACCCCTCAATCATAACTCCTAATTTCATGTTATGTTTGTGTCAAATTCATGTTATATAGGCCCGGTTTGAAAACCACTTTCCCCTCCCCTCCCATTCCCTTCACTTCTCCCAAAAAACATCAACTTTAAAACATTCTTTAACTTTTTTTCACTTTTTATATCACATCAACACTTTCTTATTACTTTTTAAATAAAAAACTCACTATAATACAAATTTTTTCTGCTTTTTCATATAAATTATATCAACTTTATATCACATCAATTTTAATTTTCAATCATTCAAAAAAAAAAACCCAAGGGGGAGGAGAGGGCAAGGGGGTTTTCAAACGGGCCTGTGTAAAAAATTGTCAACCTTACTTCTATAGAAAACTATCCAAATTACATGCAATTCACACAACCAACTGTAGGAAATCTTTGTCCTAATTTTTGCACAAACTAAACATCTTTTGCTACAATCGATTACGAGGAGTTTGTTTTCTTTCATTCAAGCTTACATGTTTATTTCCAAAATGTTGACACAAAATAAAGTAAATACAATATCTATCGCATTAACCTCGAACCCTTGGCTGAGTGGCCTTTGAGTTGTTCCCAGGAGTCCCCTACTGGTGCTGGTCCTTTATGTTAGTGATGTTAGGAATGCCTTATGCCCTTGCCTTTAGACATTCCAGCACTGTTAAGATATAGTCCGAGGCAGGGGATGCTGCCACATTTGCTCCCCGTGTCACTGAGTTAGAGTTAAAGACAAGAGACCCGCCCGGGCCCCGGCCGCATTTCCTAGTCCAGCCAACATGATATCCCATGCACCAGTCCATATGATACACTGGTACAGCAACAACTCCAGCAATTATGCAATCACAGATTGTGATACATGCATCAATCTGTGATTGCACAGCTAGCAGCTGGTTCACTATCAAGAAAGGAAAGGAAAGATCACAATGAGAGGCATTCAAAGCTACACATGCAGCTCACGATTGCATGCAGCGCTAGGCATAGCTGCATGTCCTCATTCAGAAAAAAGGAAGATCAATATGGTATATATAGCTGCTCATATGCAGATAAGGAAAACTACAGCAGCAAGTCTTGGTCATCACGGCAAGAATAGAACCTTTGATCCTTGAGGAAATAATCAATCACCTTGTATAATTTGCGTGATTGACAATCAATCCCATATTTTCTGTAATTTGTCTATTGTATTTTCCTTATTCATTGGGTGCTCACTTTGTATATAATGCCCTATGTGCACTGTAAACATTCATCGAGAAATACAAGCTTCTCTCAACTGTTTCCCAAACTCTTCACTTTTCTGGAGGGCATTATTCTTAAATTTTGAAAAATGATTTTTGTTTATAAATTTCGTAAACAATATTTTGTGTTTGAGCTTCTTATTCTCAAACCATCTAACCCATGTCGGACAACCGTTGGACCTAGCTTCTTATTCTCAAACCTTTGTCGGACAACCGTCTGATCACCGCCGGACCTTCGTCAGACCTCCACCAGACCTTGTAAGACCACCACTAGAGGTTGTCGAAAGTAGCCAGCCGTTTTCCGCTGTCACTCATTTTTCATACGAGTTAAACAAAAAATAATATTTTTTGATGAAAAATATTTTACGTCAAAACAAATAAAGCAAATAAGCTACCTCTAATAATTATTTGGGAGCATTCCTAGCAAACCACCTCTTTTTCATTCTATTTGTATTAATAGTGGCAATTAGGATCGATCCTCCTATTTTGTAATTCTCTTTTCCTGTATATTGTTTATGAAAAAAAAAAAAAAAAAGTTTGAAAAGAAGCACAGCTTAAATTTAAATTAAGACTCCGTTTATTACGACGTAAAATGTTTTTCAATGTTTGATGAGTACGAAAAATTACAAATAATTTTTATATTTTCATTTAATCATATTAATCTATAAAAATCAATTTTTATTTGCTAGGTTCATTTAACAAAGTTTCAAGATCAGAAGCCTAACAACTAAAGCATAAAAAGGTGAAATAATTGTAAAGCATTGGACAAAGAGGCCTCGATCAGTGTTCTCATGCACAAACAAAATACACTCATCCATGCCAAGACCCAACAGATTAGCGACAAAAAAAACCTACTCGGATTTCAATCATGCAATTACAAGGTATTATCTAGGGCAATTAGGCTGCAAAAGGTATTAAAATCCAACAGTTCATTTATATAATAAAAAGATCTTCACTCAAATCAGATATTTGAAACTTTTCCCCAAATATCAAAAAGTTCCAACACACATTAACAACATTATGGTGACATTAGGATCAAATTGTATTGAGGCAACCCTTCATATACCTAGTGATAAACATAATGATCAGCATGATGAGAAGGAAATACAGCAATAGTTGAAATGAAGATATATAAAGATAAACAGCGTTCAGGAACCCGACTCTTATCATTTTATAGAGAGAAATGCTATTTTGCATTATTTCAATATTTTTTCAGCATACTCTGCTGACGTAGCATGCTCAATTCACCATTTATTTATTTTTATTTCTTAATTAAGATTGATCTAACTAAGGGTGGATTGAGTATACCATATCAGGTGAGTATATATGCCGGGAGGAGAATGCAAAATGACATTTCTTTTTTATCAAACAGTTTTTATTCCATCTTTTTATTATGGGAAGGTTACATTTACTGATGTTGTCGTTTTGTGTACAAAAATATTAATAATAAAATTACCACTCGTAATAGTACGAATTCTTATCTTGTAGGATAGAGCTATATTAAGGGTGTCAAACCTTAAGGATTGTGTAGATGATCTCTTATATTCGAATTAGATTAGTCATTTTTTTTTCCCTTGGTTATATTGAGGAAAAGAAAACCCATGTACGTATTCAATTCACTCTCTATGAATACAAATACATGGAACTCTCAATAGTTGTGAGAGAACACCAATTTATTAAATCCTTGAATTGTTTTAACACAATTTATTTGGTTCTAAGTGCCTTTTGATTTTGCGATTTAAAAAAATGTGATTTAAAAATAAGAATTTTAAAATGTGTGATTTGAAAAAGTGATTTTTTAAAAACGCAATTAAGCGTTTGGCGAAATCGGATTTTGGACTTTAAATTTGCAATTTTGTCTTTAAAATTTTGCGTTTTCAAAAAAACAATCAATATATTGCCTACGATTTGAAAAAGCAGATTTTATGCGTTTTAAAATTGAAATTTTTTAAAAACGCAATCCCAATCGATTTATTTTCTACGATTCAATTTAAAATCGTATTTTTTTTATCTACGAAATCGCAATACCAAAAGCACCATAAATATAATATTAACAAAAAGGATTTATATATTCTACATTTAGTGGAAGACAATGAAAAAAAAAAAAAAAAAATCTTTCATTTATTCCCACGCAGGTGAAGCTTGAATTACGTGCTGATATTTAGAGTTCAACATATGATAAAAGTTGCAACATATATATGATAAAGTTCTAAAAAGAATGAAACAATGGGCACTTAATCTATTTTATTTACAAAATTGTATCTTAAGGACCTTAATTAGGGCTGTATTCGAGGTACATTTTAAATGCAATTTATTCAAAAATTGCATGTAAAAACACTGTACAGTGTATAAAAAATAGATATTCTGTATTAATTCAATAATTTTGAGACAATGTCCCAATGACATTACTTGAACAGGAAGTTTCCTCTACTCGAATTGCAGGTGAAGTGATTCCAAGTGGACTTATCTCTTTCATATAAATTCTTAATGGCTCTTAGCTTTAGATAGAAATGATACAGCGTTAAATCACCGCTTGTTTTAAAACTTTAAGCGGATAAGACGAGATAAATTTAATGTGTGGGTTAAAAATCGATTTTAATAGGTGAGACCCAACACGTGAAATATCAAAAAGAGATGTATTTGTTGTCTTATATATGTTAATTAAAACGAGAGGTGAATTCATAATGGAGTCAAGGTTCAGACTCATAATTAACCTCAACTCTGAAATCATGTTAAATCACTATTTGGCTTGCTGTCATAGGGCTGGGTGAATTTTACTAGTTACACCAGAGTTTGTGGGCATCAACTGATAGCGATTTTCTTTGATTGGGTTTGCGAGTAAAATTTGTTTTCTCTAGGGCCTCATATTAAGGTTTTGATTATTTCTTTTACAGCCTAGTTTTATTTTCAGTACGGGGCCTCATGGTGATCATTTGTAAATCCCAATCTAGAAATTGTAATGTAGGAATTGTAGGTGTCTGTCTAGATTTTTTTTTTTTTTTTTTTTTCTGGGCGAACGGAAAAATGTAATCTCAGAATCTTGGACTCTGGTTGTATAGAGCATTTTGGCTTTATTGGTTTGATGAATGAAATAGATCTATTCCTTAAAATAAAAAAAAAAATAGGAAGAAAAAAATTTAATTATTTAATTAACACTTTAACACTAATGTGCCAAAGGTATCACTCTATGTGTAATGACCCCGATTCTAGGCTTAGAGGAATACTTAGGCCTAACCTTGATAGATGATCAGCTTAGAGTTGTTTAGGCCCATTAGTATGATGGATTTATCTTAGTTAAATGGATAAAAAAAAACCTTAAAAGTATTCAATATATATAGATTTTGATTTAACGGAATTATCTTAATTGGCTTAATGGTTTAGTATGGTTTAATCATGATAAGTATATCATGAGTTCAAATCTTCTTATAAACAAAATTATGTTTTAAAGTGATTTTTGTTTTTATTTTTTTATTTTTATATAAGGAATTTTTTTTACAAAAAAAAAACCCTAGGTTTGAAACCGTAGCTGCCCACGTGTATAGATATACAAATTTCAATTTTGAAAACAATTTAACTTTAATTCTTTTGTTATATATATATATATATGCTAAATCAAATAAGGAATCAATAATTAATGTACGTAGTTAGTAGTTACCCATTTTGGAAAGCCTTTACTTCAAAGTCCACTAATCATAAAATATTATTGCCAGAATTTAATGCTATATTTTGTCTCGCATGCATGCAACTAGTGGATTAGGATCTTCTAAAATTTCTTTAAAATTATAGATTCTTAAATTATATTAATTTAGGTCGTTTAATGCAACAAACTGTATGAAAATGTGACATGTTAACAATGAGAATTAAATATATTTTTATCAGGTTCTTACATTTTATGTTGGAAAAAACCTTTGAGCAAAAAAGTGTCTTTTGTTTTTATTTTTATATTATTATTATTTTTTTGTTTTTGTTTGAAGAAATGATAACAGATATTATTAAACAATAGAAAAATCTTGCTCAGTAATTACAATACTTTGAATAAAGGAAGGACACTCCTCTATCCATACTTGAGATTGAATAACTATGATAAAGCTACCTTGGCCATTTGATGAGCCGCTTTGTTGGCTTCTCGTCGAATATGCCACATCATGAAAGTCAAAACTATTAAGCTTAGTTTTGATATCGTCCAACAATTGCATGAAGCCCTGCCAACAAGTGGAAACTTGTTGAAAAGCTGAAATGACAATCAAAGAATCACCTTTAAATACTGTTGTTTGAAACCCAGTAAACAATAAGCGTCTTTTCAAAAGTGAATAAAAAGCCTTTTGAGATTTTTTTTTGTTGGTTGCTTTAGTAACATGTCATATCTTTAATATGTAATATTTTTGACATCGTTCGATGTAAAAAATGGCCTAAATTCATAAAATTTGAGAATCTAATTTATTTTTAAAAAAATTGTAGAAAATTCTAATCCGCAACAAGTTTGGTTTAATATTTAAATTGGAAAATTTCATGAAGAGTTACTACTCAAGGCAGGGCATCAATAGTCTATCCCCGAAGCGAAAGATGTTGAGTATGACCAGGCTTGGCAATCGTTGAATGAGGTTGAACGTAAAATCGACACCCTTGAAACATAAGCCAAGCACTCAAAAACTCTTCGTGATGAACTCCTGGCTCTGGTGCACAAGTCGCGAGAAATAGCGGAAGCAGTTGAAGCTTGGTTATGCTTATTAGAGTATATTAGGAGATCAATAATCCAGTTATAGTCGAAGACTATCACTTACCTCACTTACCCATAATTGAAGATTGTGTAATTACCGTTGAAGATTATCACCTAATCACAGTTGAAGGGGCTGTTTCCTGGAATTTGTTTGTATAATCCGGCAACTTGTTGCTATTTCCATGTGGGCATCATTCTTTTTATTTTTTCCATCATTTTATTATACCAAATGTAATTTGGATTTTTATTTTTATTTTTAAATGTAACCTAAATTTAATACTAATGATGATGATCCACAGTGCATGACACAAGGCCACATTAGCTTTGGTCATACAAAAAGCACAATAAATAAAAATAAAAATATCAATATATTAATTTAGTATTAACTAATATATTAAGTTATTAAGTAGTTAGTTAATATATATTAATCGGCCCAATCCATGACCCCCTGAACTATTCGGCCCAAGATTCAAATCTGGTTTTTCGGGTTTGACCTGATGACTAGGGTTTCCTTTTGGGCCCAAACCGGCCCAATCCACGACAAGTCCAGCGGGTTCCAAGCCAAAGTCTCCCTAATGATTTGTTGCCCAAGAAAAATGTAGGATGATTCACGGACCACAGTAGTATGGAATTGGATGTTTTGGTGTCCCAAGAACTCATGGAATTATCCTTTGGGGCCCAAACCATCCACGACCCCCTGGACCATTCGGCCCAACATTCAAACCCGGTTTTAAAGGTTCAACCTGATGACTTGGGTTTCCTTTGGGCCAACATAATAATAATAATAATAATAATAATAATTATTATTGATTATTTTCTCTTCTCTTCTTCTCCCTCAACCTCCCCACAAAATTTGGACAACTCAAAAAGGGATTACGGGTTCATCCATTAAATTCCCCAAAACCCTAAACAATTTGCAAATCAATGATTCACAAGAAGTAATGGATAATGTGTGCTACTCATCTTTCTAATATAGGACTGGAGTGTTACAGACTTGGTGCAATATTCCTACCCTATTGTGCTGCAATAGGACAGAAGTATGTGAGTGTAAGGAAGGATTCGGAATTGAATCCTTTCTAATTGAGAGGAATTGGAGTGTAAAATTATAAAAATACCATTCTATATAACTAACTGACTTCTCTCTAATTAAAACTCAACTGAATAGGATCCTGTTGCTAAGGATCCCACCTTTTCGAGTCATAAGATGAAGTAAAAATCTTGTAGAGTTCCTCAAGCCATTGCTGTCGGTCTAAGAAGGTACATGGCAAATCCACATCATAATTTGTTCATGCATGTCAAAAGAATTAAAGGAGACCATCTCATAGTGCGGCAACCCTTGAAGTTGACTTCAGTGAGTGATTTGTAAATTAAGTCAACTACATGAATTTTTGAATTAATTTTCATATCAGAGAGAGTGATTTGTAATTTAGGCCAACCACAATGACCAATTGTGCAATTACCTCTTATATATATATACACATTGAGTTCTAAAATCCAATTAGGATGTCAGTAGAGAGAAGAAGAACAAGAAGAGGAGAAAAGAGAAGAAAATCTTTGTGCTTCAATTGTTGATTTGTTTTTTCCTATCTTGTGGTTCATGATGCAATTTCAATACCTTAATTAGTTTTTTTTTTTTTTTTTTTTTTTTTTTTTTTTTTGTAATTTTTTTCTATTTTAATTAGGATAGAAGATACCGGAGGAATTTTTTGTATTTTTTAAATTTAGCCTATTAAAACTGAAATGTATTAACATATATTTTTAAAATAGATGTTTTTTTAAAATTTTACGTGCATTTGTAATAAAGAAAAATTATTAAAAAAATTCACCAACCTAGTGTCTAATCTATACCCAATTACCCATTCTCTCTCTCTCTCTCCAAAAAAAAAAAAAAAAAAGAAAAAAAGAAAAAAAGAAAAAGAAAAAACCTGGTATAAAAGTTTAGTCCTTGACAAAACAATTTGTACGTATTTTTCACAATTGCGCCGCCGTCACTCGTGTAAGTCTGCCGATTGGCACAAAGATCTTCTTCTCTTTTCTCCTCTTCCTCTTCTTCTCTCTACCGACGTTTGAACGTCTGACTTGTACAAGCAACACCTCTCCCACCGCCCAACGTGGTAGGGAAAAGGTTGGTCTTTCTATAACCTTTTTTTTAAGGATGTGTTTATTTTCTTTTCCAATTTTCTTATTGGCGTGATTGATTTTTTTTTTTTTTTTCCTGAATTCATTTCCTGTTATTTATGCTCCATTTATTTGGACGGAAAATATTTTTTGAAAAATATTTTCTCTATTTTTTCTGTGTTTGGTGCAATAGAAAATAATGGTCAACGGAACCGTAAAAGCCTCTTTAATTTTTGGAAAACTTAAATCGTTTTTTGGATTTAAACTCTTTTTCATTTTTGTACATACATTTGTGAGAATCTGTCACCGCCGGACATTGGAGTTTGTTGGTAGCCCTAATTTACCGTCAAAGGTCCTCAAGTTTTGGAACTCGATTGTTGGAATTCGGGGTAACTGGCCGGATTCTAGCAAAACAGGTTGAAATTCTGCCAATGCAGAAATTTGAAAATTTCTGTCGAAATCCGGCTGTACAGTGCTAGATTCCGACTAGTTTGCCAGAATTTGGCCATTTGTTCTGGATTTCGGCCAATACTGTGCCATATTCAAGCGAAGTTGGCCAGAATCTGGCAATTTTCGATGGATTCCGACCTTCATATCAAAATCTGACAGCAGTAGCCAAAATCCGGTGAAAGTGGCTGGAATCCTGCCGGCCAGTGACGGAATCTTGTCATCGGTGATTTTTTCGTACGAGCCAAACGCCGGAAACTATTTTCAAGGAGAAAAATGATTTCGTTGAAAATATTTTACGACGAAAAACAATTTACATGGAAACAAATGGAGCATTAGTTTAAAATGACACTTTTTGTCTACGAAGTCGCAATCCTTTAATGTATCAATTAAACATAAAACTTTTATTACTGATAATCCTGTAAAAAAGCCAAAAAAAATAAAAAAAAATCAATTGGTGTTAATGTTACTATATTTGTTCAATTAAAATTCATAAATTTGTTTCTGGAAAATGTTAGATTTACAACACCAATACAACAACCGTACAACAATCCCTCACATGAGGGTGGGTCCCACATACTGGGGCCCACCCTCATGTAAGGGATTGTTGTACGGTTGTTGTATTGGTGTTGTACAAGAATCAAATCCCTTTGTTTCTGTGTGGTAAGAAAAAGGCATTGAACAACTTATGACCAAAACAAACGGTGTTGTTGTGCAGGGGAAGCTGTAATCGTACTAGGAGGTTGCTGGTTTGGAATGCTTTGAACCAACCCTTATGGAGCACAAAATCGTCCGACTTTCTGGATTGCCGGAACTCGTTCTGGAGCGTATTCTATCGTTCATCCCCTTGAAAAAAATTCTTCAACTCACTACATTGTCAAAGAACATTGTTGACATTGTTTGAGCTTATAATGAACATTGTTGAATCGTACCGCGCTCTTGTGAACCGTTGGATCGGGGATGCAATTGAAATCAATGTCAAGGAGTTGAATCTCTACATCCATTTGTATCCACACAAATACTATCTGCAGGTGCCAGATAGTGTTGTGGCTGCAAAATCAATAACTGAGTTGAGGTTGTGGGGGTGCAAATTCGAGCCATTTCACAGAGACATTAACTTGCCCTGCTTGAAAAGGTTGGTTTTGGTTGAAGCTTTGATGGACGACCAAATCCTCCAAACTCTAATTGCTGGCTGTGCCCTGTTGTAGAAGAGATAATCCTCAAACAATGTGATGGGTTGAAGAACATGCATGTCTCTGGTCTTCCTAAACTGACGGCCATTGAGGTGATTTCTAACCGTGTGATTGAGAGCATTGAGATTGAAGCATCAAAGCTTGAATCTTTACGTATCTATCTCACGACACCATGCCAAATCACCCTACTGCATGCCGTGTGAAAATCTAAAGAAGTTAAGAGTTGCATTCGGCCAATGTGACAGACGAATGGTTGCAGGATTTTCTTTCTCAACACCTACTCATTGAGAGCTTGGGCCTACATAGTTGTAATATGTTGAAAATGATTAAGATTTCAAGTGATCGCATCAAGAGTTTAGCCTTTCATCATTGCCTAGAGCTGATTGAAGATGACATTGTTACTCCTAATTTGCAAAAACTCGAGTATTATGGTGGTGTTAACATTGTATCGGGAGTTAATTAGTTTCTTTTATTTGATTAATCTCTTCATGAATAATATTGTTTGGTTCTTCCTTTTGATTGGCTTCCTGAGTTTTCAAATCCAAATCAAGTACTATATATGGGCTATGATCATAATATACTATAGTTAACTACATTAATGTTGGTAATCCATTTAATTTTAAATATATGTATTAATTAATATCAATATTAGAGAGCTTCCAATTTTTTTTTTTTTAAAAAAAGACATGTATTGCTTAAATGTGATAAATATTTTGAGCTTTAGAGAATGTGTATATGAAAAGATTATAAAAAGGCATATTTTAGAGAATGCATATTTTTTTTGAGAGTGTCTACGTTATTTACTTTTTAATCGTTTATAGAATATTTTGACTTGATTTTGCTGGTATTTATTTTTACTTTAAATAGATATTAAAGAAGAAGGAATGAAGCCAAGCACTCACCAACTTGTCATACATTATAAATTTGTAATGTTTAAGGGCATATTTGGGTAACAATTTTTTTTTTATTATATTTCATTATTTTTTAAAACATGTTTGAGTTGTTTTTTATTTAATTCTACTCAGATTTTATCCAACTTTTTCTAATTTTGTCCCAAATTTTCTAAACTATCCAAACATAATTTCAAAAAAACAAATTTTCTCAGTATCTGCCCCAAGTGACAGATCCTAGCATGGTTGAGGTAGTTGCACTATGAAAGGCGGTTCGGTTTTGTGGTGAGATGGGCTTTACACGGGTGGTTTTTGAGGGGGACGCTCTACTAATTGTGGAGGCTATGGGTTTGGGAAGTCCTTCTTGGAGAAATTTTGAGCAACTCATTGAGTATACTCGTATTGTTCTTCAAGATTTCCAAGCTTATGAAGTCCTTTATGTTAAGCGGTAGGCAAACCAGGCTACCCATGTCTTAGCTACTTTGGCTTTGTCTCATTTGATTGATTTTGTTTGGCAAGGTGAATGTCCTGTGCTGATTTCTCCAATTGTATTTGCGGAAAAAGCTTTGCTTTGATTACTGGATATCCAAACTTTCAAATATATATATATATATATGTATATATTGTACACCCAAACAAACCCTAAAGAATGCTATATATCACTCCATTATCTTCTATCCCTACAGCATATGTGGTATGGATTCCAGTAACGTTTTATGGAAGACCACGTCTCATAAAGTTTTAAACAATAATAATAGGGTGATGTATAAGATTGGTGTAATTAGAATGATAGGATGAAAAAAAAAATAAAAAATTGAAGAACAAATTAGAATGAAATGGGCTACCCTTTTAATATATATATATATATATACCAAATTACTCAAAGGTCTTCGTCTTCCTTCGTTCATCTCACAGAAACACTTTATCTCAGGCTATTAGGGATAAAATCAGCTCCGAGGACACGTGGATCCTAACTTAGAGTCACCTCAGTGTTACATCTCGGACATTCATCATGACCCTGTGTAAGAAGATTGTCTCAGAATGATTACACCTCGGACTTACCAAACTCAGCAACAGTGCGAGAATATTATGAGATCTCCTAGTCTGATCGGAGCGAACATGTCTCAGATATTTACGCCTCGGAGGATTGGTCAAAGCACACTACAATCGTCTTGGAGGTATCTTCTTGAACTTGACTAATAAGTGATTAAGTATTAACATAACACTAGCATGAGAAAATCCCTAAAGTTGGAACGCTACACGGTGTGATAAGGCCCATTTCCCAGAAGCCTAGAAGCTAATCTTTATCCCATATTTAATGGGATAAGACCTCAAATGATATGAAACTAGGATTGAAGAGGCAAAGTGCTATCCAATCTGGACTCTATTGCCTTATTCAAATTTCTTGAAGATAAGGCTAAGACTCGAGCAAACTGGGACTTAAACTCCTAGTCCAATTGGGCTTCAAGAGTTCCAGTAGGTCTGTAAATACAAGCCAATAAATAAGATCGTGACGCCAGGTAATGGGGACGCATCTTTTGAGCTTTGAGATTGCAAATACTCTCCAGAGAATTTTAACTAACTTAGGCATCGGAGTGGGCGTAGTCGGCACCCCTGACAAGTCGTTTACTATTTTTTGTAGGTTACAAGGTGAATCAATTCATCACAGGAGAGGAATACACGACGAATCATAAGGGGACACGTCACCATACCGAAAACTGTACCAACAGTTTGGCGCCATCTGTGGGAACAACATAGTTCTCTCAAAAATAAATCCGCAATGGTGACTACGCGACGGTCTAAGACGGTTCAAGACAACGCCCATGAAGAAGCACAACGTCCTAATCAGGGTCGAGACGATGCCCGTGAAGAAGCAGAGTCTGCCGGTCCAGAGGATAGGATAGCCCAGTTAAGCCAACAATTGGCTCAGGCATAGAAGAATGTAAAGGACCTGTTGGCTCAGAATGCCTTGCTGCACACAGCTCGGACGCCACCACCAATACCACATTTGGAGCGAGAGGAACATATTCCCTAGGCAGAGGCACGAATTGAACACCCAGAAGGATCATGGGAAAGAGCCAAGCCACGGGTCGAAAACAATGTTATGCCTGCAAATCCGGCTCCACCAGCAAACAGAGGCAGAGAAAAGGTTGCAGCAGATGGTATTGGACTTGGGCGCAAAGTATGATGCACTATCAAGAACTATGGATCAGAAATGCGATGGGAAAGAGTCTCTTGTGGACAATCTCTTCCAAAGCAGGGATTCCATATTCACTGATGAAGTGTCTAACTTCGACTTGCCTGGAAGATTCAAGGTACCCGATATTTTCATTTTTTCAGGTAGTGAAGACCTAGTCGAGCACTTGGATAATTTCCGAGCTCACATGTCTCTACACAAGACACCTGACGCAGTGGCGTGCTGAGCTTTTCCCCTCACCTTGTCAGAAAAGGCCCTAGACTGGCTCAGGAACCTTCTCCCGAAATCGATTGTTAATTTCGATACCTTTGGTAGGAAGTTCCTGGCCCAGTTTGTGTCTGAGAGAACCAGGAGGAAACCCCGAGGGTATCTACTCTCCGTACGACAGGGGCCAAACGAATCTCTGAAAGATTATTTATGGAGGTTCAACCAGGAGAAGTTGGAGACAAAAAGCGCGCCAGACGATTTCATTTACGGTGCGATTTTTCAAGGACTGAAAAAAGACGGACCACTGATGGCTGATTTGGCGTTGGAACCACCGAAGGATCTTCATGCCTTTATGGTCAAAGTGGATAGGTATATTAATCAGGAGGAAACTCTCCGAGCCCTTCTCGGTGATTCTCAGCAACAGCAACCTTCCACTGAGAAACCCAAGAAAAATAAGAAGCCCGAGGCCACACAGGATGACGGTCACGGGGAACACAAGAAGATAAAGAGGAATTTCGGAGATTACAAGTGGACTCCATTGAATGCCTCTCTCACCGAGGTGCTTATGGAACTCAAAAAAGATCCACACTACCAGAGGCCGGCGCCCATCCCAGGAAATCTGCCTCCATGCTTGGCTCACAATTACTGCGCCTTCCATGATTCATACGGTCATATGACCGAGCAGTGTGTATCCCTGAGGCAATTGATTGAGAAGTTCATCGATAATAGTAAGTTAGTTCTATTTCTCGTTGATGAGAGAAATCAACAGCGGCAGGATCGAGACCAATATCCGCATAGAAACGAAAGAAGAAACTATCAACCGAGGCTGGAAGAAAGAAGAGGTAGGAGCAGAGAACCAGCACCTCGGCCTTAAGAAAAAGAAAGAAGGGAAAGAAGGGAAAGAAAGAGTAGGGCCCGACAGGCGCAGCGGGACAACCTTCCCATCATTCACACCATCTCGGGAGGATTTGGAGGCAGAGGAGAGTCCAGCTTAGCTCGGAAGGCTTATGCCAGGCAGCTGGACGATTTCGAAGTGTATTCAGTCCAAAAGCCCCCCAGGATACCCTTTTTTAGCTTCTAGAATCTATTTCTTAGTTCAAGATCCCTCTTACCTAACTGGAATCAAAGAATTAGTAGATCTGTTCCGCCCAAAATGGGAATGGGCTAGGGTTATGAACTTATAATCTCTAATCTGATGATCGAGTCGATTCCATGATTATAAGTTCATTCCATACCGGGACAGACCGGAATAGGGTTAGGTTATATACATTCTAATTATGAGAAGGGGTTATTCGAGCGTATCTAAATAGATACTATGTTTACATATGGATCCCTACGTCATTACATTCCATTTAGGATTAGGAATTAGCGTAAGCGTAATCGGACCTGCTTTTTACATCTCTCTCGTTATTTGGGACCCTATTCATCTCTTTGGGCTTCTATTGAATCGAGAAATAGGTTTGATTGTCTATCTTTTTGATATAATATATATAAGCATCCTCCGGATAATTCAAATCGAAGCAATTGGATGTCCGGCTCGAGTCCTAAGAATTTGGAATATTTGAAGACGGAAATCTCGGAATAAAACTGACTTTTGGTCCCTGAAAATCCGATTCACGAACGAAACACACAAAACGCAAATCTATCCGAGTTTTTGTTTGGGCGTAAATAAATTGGATCATATATCAGTTTTTTTCATCAAACGAAATAAAATCACAACGTCCTAAGAATTTGGAATATTTGAAGACGGAAATCTCGGAATAAAACTGACTTTTGGTCCCTGAAATTACGATTCACTAACGAAACACACAAAACGCAAATCTATCCTACTTTTTGTTTGGGCGTAAATAAATCGGATCATATATCAGTTTTTTTCATCAAACGAAATAAAATCACAACGTCCTAAGAATTTGGAATATTTGAAGACGGAAATCTCGGAATAAAACTGACTTTTGGTCCACCAAAATCTGATTCACCAGTGCAGGTCCCAGAATAGGATTAAACGGGAGTGCTTATCCAATTGTAAATAATTTTGCTAAAAAACAAGTTTTTTGCGTCAAACGAAACAAAATTACATTGCCCACATATTCTATGATATAGGAAGACTGAAAGATCAGAACAAAACTCCTTTTTGGTTCACCAAAATCTGAGTCACCAGTGCAGGTCGCAGAATAGGATTAAACGGGAGTGCGTATCCAATTGTAAATAATTTTGCTAAAAAACAAGTTTTTTGCGTCAAACGAAACAAAATTACATCGCCCTCATAGATTATAATATAAGAAGACTGAAAGATAAGAATAAAACTCCTTTTTGGCTCCCAAGTCCCGAAAATATGATCCTATGATTGTAGGGTTTTCGGAAGATGATTATGCTGGAGTTTCTCTCCCACACACAGATGCCCTTGTGGTCTCACTAACAATAGCAAATCATTAGACTCGGTGGATCCTTGTTGACACAGGGAGCTTGGCTAATATCCTGTTTAAGTCAGCCTTTGACTACATGGGAGTCATGCGGGAAAGGGTGGTCCCGGTCTCATGCCACTTATTAGGTTTCGTTGGAGAGAAGGTGCTGCCCCTCGGATCCATTGAGCTCCCTGTTACGGCAGGGACTTATCCAAGACAAAAGGTCATCATGGTAAGATTTCTAATAGTTGACAGAACTTCGGCCTACAACGCCATCATCGGAATGACAAACCTTAACGATTTAAAAGCTGTCACCTCGACACCACATCTCAGTATGAAGTTCCCGACAGAAGAGGGAGTCGGGGTAGTAAAGGGAGATCAGAAGGAGGCTAGACGTTGCTACAACTTGTCCTTTAAAAACACTCCGAGGCAGTACAATTTGGGAGAGAAAGCTAAGGAGGACGGGAAATAGCAATCACTGTTGGGGGAGCCTGTGGAGGACTTGGAGGAATTTGAAATGGGTGATCCTAAGAAGAGGATTCGCGTAGATTCCCAACTCCCCCAACGTGTGAAGGAAGATCTGGTGGCATTCTTGAGGTGTAATAGTGATGTATTTGCCTGGAACTACGAAGATATGCTAGGGATTGATCCCTCGGTTATTGTCCATAAGCTGAATGTGGACTCGAATCGTCGACCGGTGAAACAGAGAAGACGAACTTTCACCGCTGAACGAAATCAAGCTATTGCAGAAGAAGTAGGGAAGCTGTTAAAAGCCAGATTTATCCGAGAGGTGGATTAGCCCAAGTGGCTGGCCAATGTGGTGCTGGTAAAAAAGTCTAATGGCAAGTGGAGAATGTGTGTGGACTTTACTGACTTGAATAAGGCGTGCTCGAAGGATAGTTTTCCCTTGGCTCAGATTGATCTATTGGTGGACTCGACGTCCGGGCATGAGCTCCTAAGCTTTATGGATGCTTTCTCGGGATACAACCAGATCTACATGGAAGGAGCAGATCAAGAAAAGACTTCTTTCATCACAGACCGAGGACTCTACTCTTATAAGATGATGCCTTTCGGTTTGAAGAATGCTAGAGCCACCTATCAGCGACTGGTGAACAGGATGTTTCGGAGTCAAATTGGCAGAAACGTCAAGGTCTACGTAGATTACATGTTGGTTAAAAGTATCCGGGCAACCAAACACATAGAAGACCTCTGAGAAACTTTCTAGACAAGGAAATACAAGATGAAGCTTAACCTTACGAAGTGTGCCTTCAGAGTTTCTTCAGGAAAATTTTTGGGATTCATGGTATCACAGAGGGGTATCGAAGCAAATCCAAAGAAGGTCAAAGCTGTCCTCGAGATGGAGGCACCGAGAACAACAAAACAACTCCAGCAGTTAACAGGAAGAATTGCGGCCTTGAACCGATTCATTTCACGGTCAACAGATAAGTGCCTTCCCTTCTTTAAAATTTTGAGAAAAGCTTTTATGTGGAGTGAGGAATGTGAGGAAGCTTTCGGAAAGTTGAAGGAATACTTAACGAACCCTCCATTGTTAAGCCGCTCAATCGAAGGGGAAATACTATATCTCTATTTGGCAGTATCTCCCTCAGCGGTAAGCTCGGCCCTAGTTAGAGAAGATGCATGAATTCAAAAACTGGTTTACTTTACAAGTAAAGTGAAAAATGAAATTGACTTCAAAAGTAAATAGCAAGTGTGTGCTCAAAGTGTTAACAAAAATAAACAACAAGAATTTTTGTTAACGAAGTGAAAACTCAAGATGAGAAAAACCACTATGGGGCAGCCAAACCCAGGAATTCCACTATTCAGAAGACAAGACTAGATACAGATAGTAGCACTCACATATACCCAATGTAGTGGTCGTACCTTGCTCTCTAACGTGTAACCCAACACGAACGTCTCCCAACCAGGTCTTCTACCTGAAGGGGTCTTCAATGGAATCCTTTACCTTAGGGCCGACCCCTAAGATAGACTTCAGTTGTAGCACATCAACAGTACACTTGCAATGGCTTGAGAGATAAATCAGCTTCAATAATCTCACAAATAACTCTCTAAGCTCTGATAGAATTCAATACCGAATTCTTGCAGTTCTAAGTGCCCAGAGGCCTCTATTGATAGGCTGGGGGCTCAAATGAGCATCAGGCAAAATATAGCTGGGCGCTGTCCAGACGGTGTTCATGGACGTTCGGACCGACAACTCTGCGACAGGATTTTCTGAAAAATTCGCTGAGAAATCTTTCCTATTTAAGAGCCGCGTCCGGACGGGATGGGACATCGTCCGGATGGTCGCACGTCTGCTGCAAGTAATTTCCATATAAGGCTTCGAGTGTCCGGACCATGGGGATGAACGTTCGGACGGTTGATCTTCAACACGTAATTTCCATATCTGATGAGCGCACGTCCGGACCATGGCAGGAAGTTGCCCTGACGCTTGAAGTCGAATCGGCAATTTCCTTATCTGTTGAACGCGCGTCCGGACCAATGCTGACTAACGTCTGGACGGAGTGTATTTGAATTGCGATTCTTGCTTTAAGGAGACGCGCGTCCGGACGGGATACCACATCGTTCGGACGGTTGAATCAATCTTCCCATGTTTGAACTTGGAAAGAATCTGAAGCTGGTCGAGTACTGAGAGGCGTCTGGACGGGCTGCTGAGTCGTCCGGACGGATGCAAGCTGGATAGAAACTTCTCTACACAGTGGAGGGTCCGGACGGAAATGCACGTCGTCCGGACGGATGATGCTTGGTCTGTCTGGGGTTCGGACGGTATGACACGTTGTCCGGACGGATGGAACAGTGGACAGATGAGCGTCCGGACGGGATGATACATCGTCCGGACGGCTGACAGGGAACCGAAATTCTTCTGACTTGCAAGCAGTGCAGAGTCTTCTGAAGCACTTCTGAATATTGGAATCCCTGTGATAAAGCATCTTTACAAACAAGTGTTTTTGTCCAAAAAAGAATGAGGCCAAAAACTAACAAACTCCTCATTTGGCCATTCTGGGACAAAAACACTTGACCGGTTTGGAAATACATTCCCAGTCCAAATTAAAAATTACTCCCCATTTTTGTCACAAAGGGACAAAGGGTAAAATAGAGTAATAAAAACACCAACTATAATAAAAATTACTCCCCCTAACGGTCTCAGAAGGACCCTGGTAAACAGAGTAATATAAGTCAAAATGTTTAATATAAGTCAAATGTCTCAAACAAAAATAGAACAAAACAAAGCAAGAGGGAAAAAAAAAACAAAATCAAACGTCCTCAGGCAAGGGTGCAGTCCTAGCTGCATCATCCTCATTATCACTACTGTCAGGATGATGATACTTCAAGCACTCCTGAAGGTCCAGCTGGTTTTGCTCTACACGCAGGTTGATGGAGTGTATCTCTTGCTGCATGGAGGATATAGTTACCTGCATAGCACTCATTCCCCCCTGAATGGCAGCAAGGGCCTTCATGATCTGTGAATAGGTGACCTCCGGCTCAGATGGCGGGACGGTCTGGGAGGATGAAGACATATCCAGAAAAGCAACAGGCATGGCAGCAGCTATGGGCACCTCATCATCAGAGTCATCCCTCCGCAGCTGCGCATTGGACTTCATCAATGTTTGCTTGCTGATGGGCTGCTGGATCTTCATCTTCGGTTCGCCAGTGACATTGATTTCCAATTGAAGGATAATCTGAGTGAGCATGCAGCCAAAAGGGAGACCAGTATTGCTTTCATCACGGGCTTCCAACATAACACCCAGAATATGCTTGCACAGGCAGAAAGGCAACCGAAGGTGAACTGCATAGACAAACTGGGCCCGTTTCAGGACCAGATCACTGCGCCGAGCAACAGGCCAGATGTTCTGCTAAATGATCTTGGCCAGCATGCTGTGGGAGGGAGATAAGGCACCAATCCTGATGGTGGTAGGACGCTCCTCGCCTTGGGAAACAGCATGGAAAAATTCCCTGAGATCATCCAGGGAAGGAGGGAGCACCACCTCATTGTATGGGCTGGCAGAAATCTCGAGCACCGGGACTCGGATGATGTGACTGATGACCTGAGGATCAACAGTGATGATATGGCCTGCAACGGTGGATTGAAGCACCAATCCACGATCATCATTCTGCACCACTTCCAGGTTGGCGTAGAAGAGTTTTACCAGTCTGGTGTACACCATACAGGCACAGCTGTGCAGATATCCCCAATTGTACGTCTGGATAATGGCATGAATGCTATCCAGAGGTGGCACCATGATATTAGAATGGATGACATTCCGCTCAGCAATGACTGTGCGGTCCATAGTCTTGGCCTAGAGTGCAACCCTATCTTCCACAGTCCTCTGGCGAACCCTGCGCTGTGGACTACCTGCAGACATGATTCTGCACAAGAAACAAACAAAATTTGCAACAAAGATCCAAAATAATAGTCTTGTTAGGTCACAAAGAAAATTTGGGCAAAATAACAGTAGTAAAATGGACTAAAAAAATACCATAAAATCACCACAACCAGTCTCAACATAGCAGATATGCATCACATAATTTCAACATCATTCCTAAAAGAAAATATCTAACAGTTTAAAAATAAATAAACTGACAAGAAAAAGACTAGAAAAATACCTGGAATGGGAGTGAGAATGTACAAAAAGAGACAAGCAGGGATGAGAAAAAAACTCCAAAAACTCAAATAAATTACTCACAAGATGCCAAAGAGAAGATTTTGTGGGGTAAGAATGGAGTACGCGACAACCATGGGTATAAATAGCCTCTGTGGGGTCCCCGTCCGGACGGTGTATTAATTCCGTCCAGACGCGCGCTGCCTCAGAAAGGAGCAGACTGGTCGCGCGTGTCCGGACGATTTTACTAACCGTCCGCCCGATGGTGGCCGCTCATGTCCGGACGCAAACAGGTCCCGTCCGGACAACTGAGCTCCATCCCGTCCGGACTTGAAGAGAAAGCCGTCCGAACTACTGGTCCTCACTTGTCCGGACGCCAAGAGAGACCGTCTGGACGCTCCACACAGAAAAAGTAGAAAACTAAAAAATTTGCAGAATTCAATTTTTCTCATGTCAGTTTTCAGAACATGCATGTATAATCCACTGATAGCACAATCAGAGAGCATCTCAAAACTAAACAGAGATATAAAAGAGAGTTGAGATTTCAATTAGCACAAATATTTTCCTGGACATAGAAAATTCAAATAGACGACTCAACTCATACAATGCGTGTGTGTGTGAAGACTTAACCCACAAGGTATGACTTTTAATGACATGACAAAGAGCAACCAGATTCCCTAGATAAGAGAGAAAATTAGCTACAGATTAGCCAAAAGTCAAACCTTAAAACTTACTAGGGCCTAGCCACCATCATCTGATACACTCCCCCTGAGATGCAGCACTTAATAGTTTTACTTGTACCATGAAGGACAAGGTAAATTTTACTTGCACATAGAGGGCAAGACATATTACAAATTCAGCACAAAAGTAGTGAATAGACAATTTAAAGCACAAAATTCATATGAATAATTGCTCGATTCTTATGGTGTTGCAGCCTAGAGAGAATGCCAGAGTTTTTAGGTTCTAGGTTCAACTAGCATGTGGTCAATTTGGTCATCTTATCAAGAACCTCTTCTCTTATCCAGAATTTCTAGAAACAAAAAGTCAGAGAAGGAAAGATGTACCTTTATGGGAGTCGTGGATAGTGCACATTTTTCATCGCATGAGAAAAAAAGCTATCCTACTTTTGCATATACAGGAGAACACGTGGCAGATATAGTCAAAAAATCTCAATTATATCTAAGCAAAGTAGATGATGCTCACAGAATTGAGATATCAGGTGAAAAAACATACAATATCTAATAAGCTAAGAGAAAAAAAATATCCTGCAAATTCTCCCCAATTTTTTTTTTTTTTTTTTAATAAAAAATGCAATATGGAAATGACATCATATGCAAGGCAAGATCAAACCTGATGATGCCAGTACAGAAAAACAGTCACTCGACCTGCCTCTTCAATCTTCCCTAACAAGTACCTGCAAAATTCTCTCAAGAGAACTAGGGGGCAAAAACACAACTGGTTCCTAGATTGCATAAGATATAACACGCAAGAAAAGCAATCAAACCTGATGCCATAGGATTAGGAACTAAATCCTAGGCATGAACACCCGAACTTGCTAGGTGCGTCTGTTTCCCCTCATGGGGTGGTTGCCCTTCTTGATTCAAGCCTGCCTTCCTGCGGGTGGTTGCTGGTATGACGTCATCATCCACTCCATCATATTTTGCATCCAGATAGGTGGCTCATTGTGGTGTTGATCCGCTTCTACCTTTTGTGACCTTCTAAGGTGCTTGGCCGGTGCAAACCGTTGCTGTGGCCGCTGATGCTGAGATACCTGAACCCTAGGAGCATGAGACCAAGGTGCTTGATATTGATGAGCTTGATGCCTTGGTGCTTGTCTCCATGGTGCTTGATAAGGTGCCTGATGCCATGGAGTCTGATGGTAGGCCCCAGGTCTAGTGCCATGATGAGCTTGTCTGGGCACTTCTTTCTTAGATTTGGCCTTTTGTGCTTTCAGAAGGGAGCACTGAGGACGAACATGCCCACTTAGACCGCAGTGATGGCATATAAGAGGTCTTCTGATGGAATGAGGCTCCTGAGTGCCTGGAACATCATTGTTGACCTTGTCCTTCCCTTTATCTTCAACAGTGGGAGGAGGCTCTGGGACTACAGGTTTCAGAAACACGGTCTTTGAGGAAGAGGGAGCATCAGGAGAGGGAGCTACATACCTGAGACTGGTCTTGTCAGTTGGGCTCTTTTGGATAGACAGCATACGAGTCAGCTTCTCATCAGTGACTGTCTCTAGCTGGAGCTGCGTCTCTAGTAGCTTTTCCTCGAGCTCTTGAATTCTGAGTAGCAATGAACTCTTCTCAGTCTGAAGACTGTTCAGATCATAGAGGTGCTGCTTGCGACCTTCCCTCAGCTTCTCATACTCTCTGTAGATCGTCTTCTAAGCCTCCTTGAGCTCTTCTCCATTATCACTGTGCTCTGAGTAATAAGAGTCATCTTCTTCAACGAACGGAGCCACAAAGGCTAGAAATTTCTCGGACTCTGGAGCTTCTTCTTCTGACTCATCATTGAGAGTCACATTGTAAGCTTTCCTTTTTTCCTTCGTAAGATTCCCGCAATCGGCCCGGATATGCCCAAAGCCTGAGCATTCAAAACATCGGGGTCCTCTGAGATCTTTCTTCTTTTCTTCCTCAGGTTCAGCTTTTCTGGGAGGTTTCTTTACTTTTTCAGAAAACTTCTTATTGAACCAATCATCTTTCATCAGGCTTCTGAAATTTTTGGCTAACATAGCCACAGTTTTCTTTTCATCCTCAGAGTCATCTTCAGATGAGGCTTCTACTTTTTTCTTGGAAGCCTTCAGGGCAATGGTCTTCAATTTCTTGACCGGGGGGTAGTGTTTCCCTTACATGGATTTTGCAATTAGTGTTGGGGTCAACCTTCTACCACAAATATTTCCATAGAAATCCATTGGAAAAATCATCCAAAAATCGTAGGAAATCGCTTCCTACCTCACCGAATCCTCTCTTCCCGAAGAGCCACCGAAACACGGCCTTCAAACACCGGAAATCACGTCTGACGCCAACCCACGGAAAAACCCAGCTCTGTCTCGCCGGAAATGCCCTGGGTTCCGCCGGAAATCGCGCTACTGGACGATCTCCATTCGTCGGCTCTGCCTAGACGGATTTCGCGTCCTCTGGCCACTGGACAACGACCCAGAACCGGTCATCGTACCTCCTGCTCCTCCGGTGCTAACCCACCGGTTCTCTCCTCTCCCACTCTCTGTTTCTACCTCTCACTGGTCTCTCCCCCGAACTCACTCTCTCCCTGGCTCCCGATCTCTCTCTTTCTCTGCATCTCTCTCCCTCTCTCAACCGATCTCCCTCTCTCAGTATCTCTCTCCCTGTTTCACTCTTTCTCTCTCCCGATCTTCCCCTCTCGAATCCACTTTCTCCCTCTGTCTCACCGTGTCTCAGTGAAGAAAAAGAACAGAAGAAGAAAGAATGAAAAAGAAGAAGGAAGAAGACGAAGAGAAGAAGAAATAATAAAAGAGGAAGACAACCTGCTGTGCAAGTTGTTTTTTTTTCTTTTTTTTCAACTTGTTGATTAAGTTAAGCTTAACTTACTTAATAAGTTTTGTATTATTATTACAAAATTTAATCTATAAAAATATCTTAAGTTAATCTTTTAAATATTATTATTCTTAGATATTTCCATACAAAACTTAGTAATTAGTTTTGTAAGATTAGAGTCTAGTTCATTTTATTGCAAATATTATTAACCCAATAATATTATATCACTGACAACATTAATATAATATTGTGTCAATAATAATTAAAAACTGGGGCATTACACGATCTTTCTGGAAGATTAGTCAACTAGGCAATAGAACTCGGACAGTTCGATATTGAGTTTCATCCTCGAACAACTATAAAGGGGCAGGTTCTAGCAGATTTTTTAGTGGAATTCTGCAATGTTCTCGAAGCGGAAGAACTTCCCGAAGAATCAACCTGGGTTGTGCATGTAGACGGATCCTCGGCACGAGGCAGAAGCGGGGTGTGAGTCATCCTTAGGAACCCCGAAGGCCAAAAGTTCGGTTTTGCTATAAAACTGGACTTTGTCACCACCAACAATGAAGCAGAATATGAAGCAGTGATAGCAGGATTGGCACTGTTTTGAGAGATGGGAGCAACAAACATTGAAATCCGAAGTGATTCTCAGGTAGTGGTGGGCCAGGTTCAAGGACAGTTTGACATGCAAGAAGACTGAATGTCGAGATATCTGGAACAGGTACGCCATTACCAATCTTATTTTGACAGGGTTATTGTCACAAAGGTACCTCGTGAGGCAAATACGCAGGCAGATGAACTTTCAAAGATAGCTTCGAGAACAGAGGAGGAGATCGAGACCTCACAACGATAGATTATTATTCTGACCGAGCCGTCCATAACCCCGAAGGTTAACATTATGGAAGCCGGTACAATACCAAATGAAAAAACCGGAATGGGCTACTGAGATTATTCAGTTTCTAAAAGACGGGTCTTTACCCCCAGACAAGACTGCGGCTCGGAGGATTAGAAATTAGGCAACTCGGTTCTGTCTCCTTGGAGAAACGCTCTACAAAAGGGGATACTCCGAACCATTACTGAAATGCCTTTCCAGAGCTGAGGCGGAGTATGTGCTGAAAGAAATCCATGAAGGTGTGTGTGGGAACCATTTGGGAGGATGAATGCCCTGGGTAAGTGCCAAAGATTCAGCCCAAGTTGTGAGGCGCTGTGACAAGTGCCAAAGATTCTCAAGAATTATGAAGACAGCTCCTGAAAAGTTTACTCCCCTTACTTCTCTATGGCCGTTTGCGAAATGGGGGGTGGATATTGTTGGCCCAATGCCTTTAGGGAAGGGGAGTCGAAAGTTCTTAGTTGTGGCTGTAGACTATTTCACCAAGTGGGTAGAAGCAGAAGCGTTGGCAGCTATAACCACAACGAATATCACAAGTTTCCTTTGGAGGTCGGTGGTGTGTCGGTTTGGTATCCCACATGCATTTGTCACGGATAATGGAAAGCAGTTTGACTGCGAACCATTCCGCAGGTGGTGTTCAGAACTTCGTATCCGAAACTACTATGCCTCGGTACTGCGTCCACAAGCGAATGGGCAAGTGGAGGCGACAAACAAGACCTTGGTAAGGACATTGAAGAAAAAGCTCGAAAAGAAGAAAGGAGCATGGGTTGAGTATGTTCCAGAGGTGCGTTGGTCATACTGAACCACAAGAAGAACTCTGACAGGCGAGACCCCATTTTCACTCACCTATGGGACCGAGGCAGTGATACCAGCTGAAGTGGGATCCCTGAGTTTTCGTGTTGCTTACTACAATCCCGGGCTCAATGACGAAAAAGTCAAGCTACACCTAGATCTTTTGCAGGAGAAAAGAGACGGCGCTCAAGTTACATGAGCAGCGTATCAAAATCGGACAGCTCGATACTTCAATAAAATGGTGGTTCCTAGAAAGTTTCAGGTTGGAGATTGGGTCCTCAGGAAAGTGAGCTTAATGACGAAAGATCCAACAGAAGGAAAAATGGCACCAAAATGGGAAGGTCCCTATCAGGTAGTAAGATGTCATCAGAAAGGGGCTTATCGTCTGATGACCGAGACAGGGAAGATGCTCCCAAGATCATGGAGCGCCGAACACTTGAAGAAGACGAGACCCCAGTTGATCCGCACGGTCAAGTTCAGCAGAAAGACCTATGACAGAGCGGGTATACCGCTCATTTGCCTCAGACACTTCCTTTTCTAAACGAGCTTTGGTGGAACGCTTCTCGGATATAATTAAGTCCCGGGAAGTAAGCTCTTCGTCCTGGGATTGAAGGAGAGCTTTCAAAGTTAATACTTCCTTCTCTAGCCTCGAAAGTCGAGCTTGCACTTCGGGGGTTGGGGAAGTAGGCTGCACTTCTTGACAATTTTCGTACCTTTGCCAGAGGGCTGTCATCTTCATCAGAAGCTACAAAGAAAAAGGAAGGCAAATTTTAGAGTAATGTGCTTAAATTTGGTTCAAACAAGGGTTCGTTTTCGGAAGCATACCTGATAATGGGAGATAAGAACGCCTTGGGAAATTCTCTCGGGGGAAGTAGTCCCCGCATTTCCCAAGAATCCTTCGGGGATTAGGTTTTTGATGGCCTCCATCGGATGACCAAGAAGGCCTCTACCCAAAACTTCAAAGGCCGCTGTAAATCTAGAAGAAGAGCTAGGTCCCACAGAAGGAGCAGCTTCCGTATTCGGGGCTGCCTAAGACTCATTAGGCCTTGGCTCAGAAGTGCTAGCCTCAGTGTTGGCTCTGTTTCTCTCAGGAGCTTTTGGATGATGAGTTGCCTCGAAAATGCTTGCCTCGGTATTGACTCTGGATCTTTCAGGCACTTCGAGATGTTGAGTCACTTCGGACTGATTTACGCCCCCTACTTCAAGGTTAGCACCTGGCCTATTCTGAACTCCCGCCTGCGGAGGAACTTCTGGCTTTTCGGTACTTACCCTCTTGGGTATTCCCATGTGAACTACCTCGGTCTGATTAGGAGCCGAATATGATTCTGGAGAGGTAGCATGCTCCGTTTCACACTCGTAATTAGGAGGTGGGAGAGTTTCAGGACGCTCTGTTGAAGGAGTCCGAGGAGTATGTTCTTCCACTATGTCTTCGGTAAAAGCTTCATATTGGGGGGTGGCAGCATCCTTATACTTCTCTTCAGCAGAATCCTCACCCGAAGAAGCAAATTCTTATTGAACCTCCTCGGCATCAGAGGGCCTTATGACTGGCTTACCCCACATACGCTCAGCCTCTGAAATTATTTCGGCTAGGCAATCTCGGGCACCAAATTTCTTTTTCCTTGCCGCGTGCTTCACTCGGCGCATGGCTAGCACGGTACGGGCCTCATGTATCGGTTCGCTCTCCCCTTCTGATCTTTCTGGAACTGGACTTGTTGTTGTAGAGGCTCCGGCATTGGTTTCCTCGAGAGGAATGTCTGAGCCCCAATGCGCCACCTCGGAGCTAGTTTCATCTCTTAGGCCAAAATAGGGTAAGGAGCCAGCTCCTCGGTTTGGGGAGACTTCCGGAACAAAACCCCAAAAGCTCGTTGAGCCCTCTACAGTGTTGGTTTCAGCCGTGGGACTCCTCGGAGAAGTTCTCTTCGCACCTGAGGCAGCCAGAGGAATGTTCTGCTTCTTCCTCAAAGGAACATCCTCGGGAGTTTCTTCGGCTCTTCCAGAAGGTCTCTTCTTGGTGGCAGGCCTCGGTGATGGAGGGGCATCACTTCTTTTCGGCAGCTCCTCTTTTGGTGATCGTCTTCTTATTCCTCAGGATGTTATATCTAAGAAATTGCCTCAAATATTCCTCGATCACAAGGTTATCAAAATCAATTTCGTCGAACTTCTCGGCTTTAACCCTAGCTGCAGACCAGTCTCTTATCTTCATAACATCTTCCCGATCAGATATACTAATTGAAGGGGGTTCGCTTCGGTCAGGTCGCAAAAATTGCCAGGTCCGAGACATCCTGCGGTTCTCGGGAAAAATTGTACCTTCGGCGCATTCCCATTCCCCAGATACTTGAAAGAACTGTTTCTCCCAGAACTTGTTGTTGGTCAACTCGCTCTTAAGCTTGATGAATATAGGGGGGTGACAGACAGAAAGCTCAATCATTCCCTCCGAAGTCTGCCTATAGATGTTCAAGAATTGAAGAATCTTCATCTCCTTCTTCAATACTAGTCTCCAGAGGATGTAGGAAGCAAATAGATATCTCCAAGCGTTGGGGATGATCTGACTAGGAGCAACCATTAGAAAAAGGACAAAGTCTCGGGCGATCTCTAGAAAGGGTAGCCGGATTCCAGCCATGAACATCCTTTCGAATAAAGTGACGTTGCCGTCATCGATAACCCGAGCCCCTGGGGTTTGATAGAACATCCTTACCGTTGGAGGGATGTCATAGTTCAGCTGTAGTACCCCCTCATGCCTTTCAAAGAGGGCGGTCTCCACCCTGCTCTCCAGGGGAGAAAGGTCCACAGGGTCGTTGGACCTTTTAGTTCGGGTCCGAGAGGTAGGGGGAATATTGGAGGTAGCTTTCTTGGGGGCCATTTCAGAGAGAGAAAGAAATAGTGGAAGTTTCAGAGAAGGAAAAACTCGAGAAGATGATGACAATGGTGGATAATGAGAGAGAGTACGGAAATATGTAAAAGGGTGAATAGTGAAAATAGTCAAAGCATTAAATATACCCCCACGGGTCCAAGATATTAAGAGGCACCGTCATTTCAGAATCTCCGAAAACTGAGGGGGCGTCCGTTTCGAATCCAGAAATCAAATGAGTATTAAAAGACGTAACCTCGAGAATAGCACGTCATGATTTCAAAAGAGTGGCGATGTCAGAAATGTGTGGGCTTCTGTCATTATGAAAAAAAAAAGAAGCGGCACAGTTCAAACGTTCAAACTTTCAACAAGGCGCTGCATTTATGACAAAAGTGATGATAGAGTACAGGTTCACGGGCAACGAATAATTCCCTTAATTTCAATTTATTTTTGAAATTAGAGAATTATGGGGGTAACTGTTAGGGATAAAATCAGCTCCGAGGACACGTGGATCCTAACTTAGAGTCACCTCGGTGTTACATCTCGGACATTCATCATGACCCTGTATAAGAAGATTATCTCGGAATGATTACACCTCGGACTTACCAAACTTAGCAACAATGCGAGAATATTCCGAGATCTCCTAGTCTAATTGGAGCGAGCATGTCTAAGATATTTATGCCTCTGAGGATTGGTCAAAGCATACTACAATCGTTTTGGAGGTATCTTCTTGAACTTGACTAATAAGTGATTAAGTATTAACAAAACACTAGTATGAGAAAATCCCTAAAGTTGGAACGCTACACGATGTGATAAGGCCCATATCCCAGAAGCCTAGAAGCTAATCTTTATCCCATATTTAATGGGATAAGACCGCAAATGACACGGAACTAGGATTGAAGAGGCAGAGCGCTATCCAATCTGGACTCTATTGCCTTATTCAAATTTCCTGAAGATAAGGCTAAGACTCGAGCAAACTGGGACTCAAACTCCTAGTCCAATTGGGCTTCAAGAGTTCCAGTAGGTCTGTAAATACAAGCATATAAATAAGACCGCGATGCCACGTAATGGGGATGCATCTTTTGAGTTTTGAGATTGCAAATACTCTCCAGAGAATTTTAACTGACTTAGGCACTTGAGTGGGCGTAGTCGGCACCCCCGACAAGTCGTTTACTATTTTTTGCAGGTTACAAGGTGAATCAATTCATCACAAGGGAGAAATACACGACGAATCATAAGGCGACACGTCACCATACCGAAAACTGTACCAACACAGGCTTTCATGCTTTTACTGACAAACCGTAACTATCGATAACCATAAACATTCTCCTTCAAGTGCGAAACAATGAGCTCTTTCGAATATGGATGGGAATAGCGACCCCTTCGCCTCAATCACTGAGCTCTGTCACGTGTCGGCCTCCTAAGAGGACTGCTTACGTCACTGCCCTTTTGCCCGCGAATCCAATGAAAACGACCACGTGGAGTCCACAGGGATCCTCATGGTGTCTTTGCTAGAGAGTAGCAGCGCCCACGACGTGTTCCGAACCCCACCAGAGGGATCCGTACTCCAGAGCTCAGAGGAGCAGTGGTCGATGGCCTTCGATCATCCTTATGACCGGGCGATCGATGGCCCATGTGATGCCGTGGATTTGGGGAAGGACTTCGATATAGGGTTTTCGGAGGTGGAACTAGTGCAGAGAGTCAACGACGATTCTATCTCTGAGTGCCGAATGAGGACGGAATCGTCGTTGGAGGAGGGCTTAGCCGACTCACTGTCGAAGAAATCCAATCTTTCAGAATAGTAAATGGCTTCGGAGGCTCCATAAGCGTGTGTAGTAGCTCTAACTGACACCAATACAGAGAATTTTGGTGTGAAATTGGACTCCAAGAGTTGCAAAAACTTTGAAATTAGTGAAGAAACGACAGTGGAAGCAAACAGCGACGATGTCGAAGTCTATTCTTCCGCGAAGAGGAAGTTGGATTATTTTCAATCGGAATCCAAAGAAAGCGGCGAGGACGATTTGGAAGGTGAGCAGCCGGTGGGGAAGGGAGCAGAGAGAGTGCCGATTAGCATATTGAACGTGTTGAAAATTCTCAAGGAAGGGTGTGATGATGAGGATGAGAGCCTGAAGAATGTTAGCATTCTGGAGATTTGTAAGCAGCAGTGAGTGACTTTTCCGCGACCGAGGTGGTGGCCGGAAGGCGGGTTTGAAGCAGTTGACGATAGAGATGATGGTGGCGGACCGGCGGTGGTTTGAAGCTGGAGAATGGAGAGAGAGAGTTTTAAGGCCATTTGAGTCTTTCTTGCAGGTTGTTATTTTGAGAGCCATGGATGGGGTAGGTAGCTAATGTGGAGCTTCTTTTGGCTTGTAATTTGGAAAGCTTCTTCATGGAATGCTCAATGTGTTTCTGATTCAGAAAAAATTGCGTTTTTAATTTTAAAAATGCACAAGTTTATAAGTCAAATCGATATTTTAGAACACACTTCTTATTTTTTATCCGGTTTTTTGTGTTTTATTTATTTATTTTTTATCGACTTATGAGGTAGGCCCGTCTCAATATATTTTGAGCCTAAGGCGACAAGGTTAAGTCTAAGCCTATTTATTTTTTATTTTTATTTTAAATATTAATATTATATTTTTATTCAAAAGTTAATTTTCTCACTTTTAATTGAAATTTTGGTTGTTCAATGCTCGTTTCAAGGCCCAAAAAATCTTTACCCACCATATAATTGTTTATTATTATTATTATTTTTATTCTCTCCATTATTTTTAAGAATAGAATGTAAACATTTGAAGTTGGAAAATAAATTTTATTTAAGACTGTCTTTAATATTATTTTATTCTCTTATTTAATATTATCAACTTTTTAAGTCTTATTTCAAGAATGAAATGGTGGAGAATTAAATGATATTAATGAATTTTTAATTACTTATTACTATAATTAAGGCATTAATTAAAGAATGTTAACTATAATTAAGCCTTCAAATATTGTTTCATAAATATTTTTTTTTATTAATATTCATTAATTGAAGGTCTTATTAAATTGGGGCCTTAAGCGACCACATAATTTTTTCCTATATAGAGTCGGCCTTGCCTGGAGGGTTGGGATTGAGAAGTATAGGAGAGATTTGAGCTTTGAGGAAACAGAAAAGGCAGTAGCTTGATTATTGCGGAAGAGATTTTAATTGTTTTTCCTATTTTGGACCATTTATTTTGGTGGGGTGTGTGACCTGGTTTAGTTTTGCATGGTAAGAAGATAAATGAGTTTCATGGAGACGGATGGGATTTAGCATATTGGTTTTTAAGGTTTTTAACTGGAGTGTAACCGACAACAACTGATTATTAAACCATTCATTTATTGAGAACATCTTTAGAGGATTCGGGCAACGAATGAGAGAGAGTTATGGGTATCGGGGTGTCTGAGCAGGTTCCCGGGCTGTCTGGGGGTGCAAAACTCACCTGCTCGGCACCCCGAAACCCACACCCTCCTATCTGGAATTCAGACAGAGAATTCTTGAAATGAACACTGAAATTGGTGTGATCTATTGAATAGCCGATTTCTTGCCTACAAACATTTGAAAAGAGTGAAATTGATGGTGATTGATCCTATGTAGAGGTACAATGCTTCATGCTGATTGGTCTGATGTGTGGTTTCCTTGAGCAATTTAAGGATTAGCTCTTCTGCAATTAGTTGCAGCCTCTCTACCAGAGACAGGCAATTGGAGTGGGGGAATTAAGACAATAACCAGAACATGATCTTTTGGTGATAACTGGGGAATTTCCCAGGAAGTGTCATATGATGATAATGATAGAAATTTTTTGTGGTTTGATTACCCTAGTTGGGTCTGAATCTCAGATGCTTGATCTGCGTTGTTTGGAATGTTGAGTTGTTTGACCGATTTGAATCGTATTCAATTGCTTATTGATCTCTATGGAGAAATGTGTAAGGTATTGAAAGATCAATGTGTTCGTGTGTGAGTTTGATTGATTCTCTTGATAAGAGATTTACTAGACAATAGTTTTGCTTCTGTTTACATTTACTGTGTTCATGTGCGAGTTTGATTGATTCCCTTTATAAGAGATTTGCTGGACAGTAGTTTTGCTTGTGTTCACGTTCACTATGTTCATGTTTATTGTCTAAGAACAATGTGTTCATATTTACATTTACTGTGTTCGTGTGAGAGTTTGATCGATTCCATTGATAAGAGATTTGCTTGGCAATAGTTTTGCTTGTGTTCCCATTTATTGTGTTCATGTTTACTGTCCAAGAACAATGTGTTCATGTTTACTGTCCAAGAACAATAGTTTTGCACGTCAGATTTGGGCAACTACACATTGTTTGATTCCCTTGATTTTTTCATAACTTACTTATAATTATACTCATGAATCTCTCTGGCCATGGTGATAAGATACCAGCTCAACCAATATAAATTGTCACAATATTTCCAATAAGGTAAAGGTGATGTGATTGGTTTGAGACCCACATCAGATTTGATCTCATTACATGTATATATGACTTCATTTTCCATAAAAGATTAGCATTGCCGAGCTTTAGTAATCTGAATTGTATAGATTTTTCCTCTTCTAGACTTAAAAGAACTCCCCCAAGTGCACCCACTACCTAGTAAATTTTACTTGAATTTCAATGGCTGACAATAATATGTCTGAGAAGTTGTAAGAAGAAATTCAACTAAGTATTGCTTAAAAATAATGAATTTTGACCTACCTTTACAATTTGAATACCTAACACATTCTTGACAATATTGGGGCGAGAGAGGAGAGAGCGGCCTCCGATAATTTCTAGAGAGAGAGAACTTAGAAGAAGAAATTGTGGCGCGGGGGGAGGGAGGCTTCACCCCTCCCTCCTCCCTGCAATGTTTTTTGATCTCTATGGAGGTTTTTGCTTCCCTTTGGTTAGTTCCAGGGGTGATTTTGTCTCCTAGCCTTTAGGGTTATGGAGTGGGTGTTTCCTCTCTGGTTTCTAGAACTAGTAGAGAGGTATTTTGGCCTATTGTTCTCTTGGGACAGAGGTGTTTTGTGTTGTTTGGGATTTTTTTTTAGGTAGGAATAACAAGCATGAGACGTTTGTTTGGGAAGGGGTTTTCTATCCGTGCTTCATTGTCATCTTCGTTTTTTGTTGTTAGATATAGGCCCATCCGCCGGGCTTTTCAGGACACACGCCTCTCAATGGTGTTCGCCGTCCCCCTCTGCTCCTACCTTCGCAAGCTACGACCATGTGGGTCTCCGGTGCCCGGCGTGTGGCCCACACGCGCTAGGGAACTTCTTCCTTAGAGCTGCGCGTCAGGGCCACAGCCTGTCTTTTAGGTCTTAGCCGGTGGTGGTGGGTGGTTTTGGCAGTCGTTTGCTGCAAGGGGGTGCTAGGGTATGGCGCGTGTTTATACGCGCCGGCACCAGCGACGGTTGTCTTCCTTCAGACTTCGACTTTGTTTGGTGTTTCTGTTTTGTCTTTGTTTGTATGTTTATGCTCCTTGTATTTGTTTTTATTTTATCAAAAGTCTGTCTATGGGTTTTCAGATATTACTGGTCTGTTTTAGGGCTTGTTTTGCCCGAATCAGCCTTCTCATCTTTAGGATTCGTGCTTAAATGTAGAGAATGACTCAAATGCCTGATCTTGTAATATTTGTTTATGTCTAGGCAGCACCCAAGTCAGATTTTCTAGCTTAGTGGGTAGCGTGCGTTTGTCCTTCTAGTCATTGTAATGTGCCCTCGGTCCTATTGGTTTTTAATACAAGGAGTCCTGAGCTTATTGTTTCAAAAATAAATAAATAAATAAAGATTCTTACAACTCCTAACCAAAATCATCCAGTTGGGCTACATTACTCATGAATCCTACAACCTATAATATGGATAGACCCATTACAACTCAAGGGCTAAAGGCCCACTATCCCACCAACGCTAAAGGCCCACTCACCTAATATACCTATTACAAAATTCCCATGAGGTTCAGCAAGGACATAAATTTTCTACAAACCTGTTTGTAGGAAATTTTTTACAATCCACATATAATAGAGACATGTGTCATTTAAACTTGTGAGAATCACATGTTTTTTTTTTGTTAATGCTATTAAAAAAATATGTGAGAAGCACATGCTATTAAAACATGTGTTTCTCACATGCCAAGGGATACATGTCAATCTTAGAATCTTAGATAGAGTCTGTATGAAATTTTTACAAACCGGTTTGTAAGAAATTTATATCTGTTCGGCAAGCACTAAAGAGTAAGTTTGAATCTAGCAATGGGAATTACTCATTCTCATTCCTTATTTGTATTAGCCACATTGGATTTTACTGATATCTTGGTAGGATAAGTTAGGCTATTGCTCAATTGGTCTTGAGGGAACGCATGTGGTTTTTCGTCCAGGTAGAGTAGCTACAATCGATTGCCCCCTCATGCCCTTTTAATTACCAAGAAAACAAAACAAAACAAGTAGCATAAAAAGAAAGGAAATGATGCGGCAATGGGTGAAAATGAGGAAATTTGTACAAGTGACAACATAATGGCTATAGCTTCCACCAACCACTAGATTTCATCACATGATGTAAAACATTCAGGCAACAATCTGTTGTGCTTCAATTCCTACACAATTTAGTAACCAACTTCCTATGTTTGAAGGTATCTGAAAACACCATGTTCTCCAAATTTTGACACCAACCCAACAATATCCTCTTCATTGAAAGTCCTCCCTCGGCAACGCCGCAAAAACATTAATATCACCCGTAACATCATTGGGCGGACACTCCTCATATTTGGTTGAAGCATCTCGTCAAGCAGATTAAGTGCATAATCAGCACGCCACATCTACTATGGAGACAGAATTGGTTGCATGCTATGAAGCCACTACACTGGCGTTATAGTTGATAAATTTTGCTGGTAATTTCAAAATTGTCGATTTTATAGCAACACGAATCAAGATCTTCGGCGATAACGCTGCTACAATTTTCTTTTCTAAAAATAATAGGAGTACAAGTAGAAGTAAGAATATTGACATCAAGTATCTTAGAGTGAGAGAGAACATTAAGAGCTTGAAGCATCTATTGAACATATAAGTATTAAATTGATGAATTGCGGATCTTATTACTAAGAGTTTACCAGTAAAATAGTTTAAAAGTCATATAGAGCATATGAGACTCATTAATTCGTTTTGTACTTTGTTTCGCTCTATTAGTCTATAGACATTAAGTAATTGTTATAAAGTTTTATGCAAATTTATTAATAAATAAAGTTGGATCCGAATGGTTAAAGTGTAGTTGCTCACAAAGTACTCATTTAAAGAGTATCATACATTGTAATACATAGAATGAATGACTTATTATATAATGGTTTTACCGTCATGTTTCACGTGTAGTATTATTTACGTGAGTGAGAGTATTCCATGAATAAATTAGAATAAATAAAGTTATGGCATTATTGAAGTACCTAACACCATAAAGAAATTCTAGTGTGAAGGATGTTGGACCACAAAGGGTCCAAACCCAAGTGTAGGTTTTCGCAAGTAATAAATCACGGTAAGTCCGAGGTCGATCCAGAAGGAATGATTAGACACGAGAGAATAATTTTTATTATTATGTAGAAAAGAAAAAAAGAAAAAGAAAAAGGAATTTTGCTTATAGTTTCCACTCGAAAGTGGAGCAAATGAATATAATTTAAATTAAAAAGTAAACTATGAAACTAAAATAAATAAAGTTGATTTGGAAGATAATATTGGATAAGACTAGGGTTTCAAGGATTCACCTAGTATTTTATTACGTATTCATGAGACATAAAAAAAATATAAAATAGATCAAACATGGGTTGATTGAGAATTTGATTTCAAAAACATGAAACAATAAATTAAGCATTCCATATATTTTCGAATCATATCAAATCAAACAAAGTAAGCATTTGATATAAACAAAAATCATAAGGAATCAAAATAAACTTGTCTCATTAAATTACTCTCAAATAAAAATCATCCCCAAAATTTAATCATTCATCTATGAAAAACAAATAGTCCCAAGAAGACATAATAAAAATACTAGGTTTCACCTCTAGCCTTAGGTAGAGGTTTAGCCACTCATGTTTATGAAAATAAATTCCATAATTAAAGTACTAAACATAAATTAAAAACAAAGAAAATAAAAATTCAAACTCTGCGCCTCTATGCTCTTCTATGCTCCTTGACTCTTCTCTCCTCCTCTTGCAAGAGCAAAACATGGTATTTATAGAGCTTGCTATGTCTTTTCGGTGCTTCTAATCTGGAAAGAATTTGAATTTCTTGCATTAATTGCACTGCAGCCCAAGTGTGGAAAGGAATAATATCTTTGGTATTGCATTCTCTTTTAGAAAGAAATCCATCTTCTATTCGGTTCTCTAGGTATGGAAGGAGATGCACGCTACTTAAAAAAAATAAAAATATTCTTGTCTCTCTTGTTATGGAAGAAAGAGGTGCTGCCAGGTCTACGTGGAAAGACGTGTCTCCCTTTGGCAAGAAAATCGTGTATAACAATTCCGTGTTGCATGCCAAGCCTAGAAAGAAAATTGCTTTGTCTTGATTTTGTGCACAACTATAGGTCTAGGTGAAACAATGTTCTCCAAAGCGCCTCCTCACGTGTTCATCCAATATTTCTTGGAGAGAAAATCCTATTTGTCAATTCGGTTTTGCCCTTCATGGAAAAAAAGCTTGGTGGTCCAATTTTAAATTAAGACAAAAAAAATTATTTCCTTCTCATTTATATTTTATTCTTCCCAGTATTTCTTTCCTTTGTTAATCCACAAAAATATTGACATTTTCTCTCAAAGACCCGCAAAACACTTAAATTTCAAAACTAACCAAAATTATCAGAAAATAACAAAACTAAGGGTTTAACAAATGTAAATTAAGGGGGGTGGTCCAAATATACAATATTTTGCACTCATTAAATACTCCACAACTTACATTTTGCTAGTTCCTTAGCAAAACAAAATAAAAATAGAAAATAAAATCAAAGCATGAAACATAAATCCGCTTTCGTGGGAGGGACAATTGCATTTAGCGTATGCAACAAGCTTTTTAAACCCCTAGGACTCCCTAGAGGACGAGTGAAGTCTCGTGATGGTTTGCCAGAAATGATACCCACAAACATTGAAACATTATGTTGTCAAAAAGAAAGAATTTTTACACAAACCATGGTTCATACGTCATTAGCATACTTAAAAAGACAAACACCATCATCAATATCAACAAGGGATCCAACGTCAAATTAATCATAAATGGACAATTAAGACATCACTTGTTCTCAAAAGTGTAGAGTGAAGTTAACATACAATCATGAGGTTTCATTTTAATTTCAAGATAAGTACCTAAAAAATCATTGGAATCCCTATCAAATGAAATAACCAAGACAAGATATTATTTTATTATATATATATATATATATATATATATATATATATATATATATTTTGTAGGCTGTGCAATGCTCGACTCCCTTAAGCTTTCTAATTGACCCATGTAACGAGTGTTGGGCCAGTGACTCCCAAACCAGATGGTCTTAGGGCATTAGATGTAAAAATATCCCTAAGGGCTTAATTACTCAAGTCAAAAAGGCTACGTAGCCAAACTAGCCATACAATCAACAAAATTGAAATTCTCACCTTTTGACGTGAACACTCAATGCTTAGTGAGGCAAGATGCCCAGTTACTTAGTGAAAAACTCAAAATGATCTTTTCTTTCTTTCTTTTTTATTTTTTTTTAATTTTTTTTAATAAAAGTAAATATATCTTGAAAGCCAATGTTATTTATTAATAAGTCATCCAACAATTCTCAAAATACACAATGATTAAGCACAAATTCATACCCCACAAATTGCATGCTAATGTGCTCGTGATAATTCAACTCAAACAAGTGAAGTCTTACTAGCCCAAAAATAAGTCAAAAGACTCAAGATTCCTACTGACATGATGTGTTCAAAACTTTAAGCAAGTCAATGAAATGCAAACCTCAGCTATGGTTTAACTCAAACTTGACAACAACAAATTTTGTTTGTTTGTTTGTTTTTTTAAATACAAAATAAACAAAACAACATAAAAACAACGACAAGCATCAAGCATCAAGCTCCTCCCCCCAACCTAAAACTTACATTGTCTCTAATGTAACAAAATAAAGTAAAGAAGTAGAGATTAGGAAGAGTACCTTGAAGTGATGAAAATAAACTAAACTTATTGCCTGCAAAAATTAGAAAAACAAAACACACAAAAAAAAAAAAACCTAAACTACGACACAGACATTTCGATTATAATGACAAATTAAGTTCATGTGTTTGGCAGATCCTGATAGACAGGATCCTCCAAATTACTAGACTCATCTATTGGCTCAAAATCTTCATAAAATGGTTTCAAATATTTTTCTTTAGAAACATTACCATTTTTAAAGTTTTCAATTTTGGGTGCTTTGACACTTGATGAATAAGTTTTAATGGGTGCATGCAAGTCCTCAAAACATAAGTTACATCCATTAATGTCCATCATTGGATCAACATCTAGAACAACATGAGCTTTTTCCAATTCTATATCATCACTCATGGGAATTAGTAAACATGCCTCTATAGGATCAGAAAACATAGAGTGAGAAAACTTATCTTCCACCAAGGTTTGGATCATGTCCACCTCATGAATCTCCTCCTCATCATCAATGACAGGTTGCTTACAATTGTTCAAGATCTTCAACTCAACGGTCATATTTCCAAATGTAAGCTTCATGATTCCATTCCTGCATTTAATCAAAGCGTTAGAATTAGCCAAAAATGGTCGTCCCAAAATGACAAGTACATTAGTGCTAGAATGTGAAACAGGCTTTGTATCTAAAAAAATGAAATCCACAGGAAACTAAAATTATTCCACTTGCACCAAAACATCCTCTACTACCCCTCTTGGTATAACAACAGATCGGTCGGCAAGTCGAAGAACAACTTTGGTGGGTTTTAACTCTCCAAGGCCCAACTGCTCATAAACTATGTAGGGTAGTAGATTTACACCCGCTCCTAAATCCATTAATGCTTTATCAATCTTAGAATTTCCAATGATGCATGGGATAGTTGGTGATCCATGATCTTTCTGCTTCAAAGGGATTTTCTGCTGAATTATAGCACTTACTTGCTTTGTCAAAAATGCCTTCTTGTGAACAAAAAGCTTTTGCTTTACTGTGCAAAGATCTTTCAAAAATTTTGCATATGAAGGTATCTGTTTGATGGCATCTAACAAAGGAATGTTTATCTTCACTTGCTTGAATACTTTCAAAATATCTTGATTTTCTATTCCCTTTTTAGGTGCAAGCAACCTTTGGGGAAATGGGGCAACAGGCTTATACACTTTCTCCACCACATCTTCAACCTCACTAGGCTTGTCATCTTCCTTGGTTTCTAAATCTTCCTTAGGTGGTGAAACTTTTGTTGTGATCTCTTTATTAATCACATTTCCACTCCTAAGGATAGTGTTAGACTTGGCATGTTTTCCACTTGAGTATTGCTGACTTCATTTACCCCAGCTCGAGTCCTTGGGTTAGGTTCAGGTTGGGCTGGAAACTTTCCTTTCTCTCTCATATTCAACTGAGACTCAATCCTGCCAATTGCGTTTTTCAACTCTTGAATATCTCGCCTGGTATCTTGGTTGATCTGAGATTGGCTTTGTATGAAGGCTTGCAATGTTTCCTCCAAGATCTACTTATGTGGTGGCACATAAGGAGTACGAGAAGAAGATCCTTGAAGTTCATTTGTAGATTGACCATTTCTCCAACTAAAATTTGGGTGATTTTGTCAATTAGGATTATATGTCTCAGAATATGATGAGCTGAATGGTCTTTGATATGCATTGGCCGCATTGGCCTGTTCATGCAACACCTCTTTGAAAGCAGGGATTGTGGGACAATTCTTGGTCAAATGCACATTAGCCTCACAAATCTCGCAACTAATCTCAATTGGTTTGGGACTCTTAGTCACACCCACTTTGCTCAGCTCTATGGCCTCCACCTTCCTTGTCAATATAGCAATACGAGCACTCATATCCTCATATGCTTTAATGTGATATAAACCTCCCCTAGAATTGGGTTCAGGTTTTGCCTTATCAGTCCTTTCTGTGGTGTCCCAGACTTGAGCATTTTTAGCCAAGAGATCAAAATAATCCAAGCTTCATCGGGTGCTTTGTTCATAAACTCACCATTACACATCATCTCCACAAATTGCCTCATGTTGGAAATCAAACCATCATTAAAAAAAAAACTTATCTCCCGCCATGTTTCATACCCATGATGTGGGCATGAGAGTAAAAGTTCTTTAAACCGTTCCCAACATTGAAAAAATGTTTCATTTTCTTTAATGGCAAAATTCAGATGCTCATTCTCAAGGTATTGGTCTTATGAGTTGGGAAAAACTTTTTCAAAAATTCTTTGGTCATCTCTTGCCATGCCCTTATTGTTCTAGGCCTTAGGGTGTGTAGCCAATATCTGGCTTTCTCAGTCAAAGAAAATGGAAATAATGTTAGTTTAACAACATCATCAAGATTACGAAGATGCATAGCACAAATCATATCAAATTCCTTGAGATGCATGTAAGGATTTTCATAATCAAGCCCATGAAACTTATGCAGCAATTGGACTACCCCAGGTTTAATGTCAAAATTTCCTGTATTGGCGGGGACTGCCACGTAGGAAAGGGTACTTGGCCTAGTGGGTTGCAAATAGTCTCTAAGGCTTTTGACAGGTTGGTCAGCTTGGTTTTCAAATTCATCCTCATGGTTACTCCCTTCATCATCAGTCATATCTATAGAGTCATTAAAAAATTCTAACTCATAATTATGCAACTCTATAGGGACAATATCAAATTCTACCTTATTAAGCCTTTTTGTGTAATCGCGTTGCCAAATGCTCATACACAAAAAATTAACTCAATATGCTACAAAGTAGAACAATATCACCTGAAGAATTTATGATGCCTTCGCACTTTTCCATAAATAAATCTCCCTTGAATTTCTCAACTGTAATGATTAAAAAGTTGGTACCTGTAAAAAAAAATAAAAATAAAAATTTTTTATTATTTTTTTTTAAAAGATAACAAAATAAAATTAAAAATAATAATAATTAAACTCAGTGTCTTAAATGCATTCCCCGGCAACGACGCCAAAAACTTGTTGGACCACAAAGGGTGCGAACCCAAGTGTAGGTTTTCGTAAGTAATAAATCACGATAAGTCCGAGGTTGATCCACAAGGAATGATCAGATACGAGAGAATAATTTTTATTATTATGTAGAAAAGAAAAAAAAAATTGGAATTTTGCTTATGGTTTCCACTCAAAAGTGGAGCAAAGGAATATAATTTAAATTAAAAAGTAAACTATGAAACTAAAATAAATAAAGTTGATTTGGAAGATAATATTGGAAAAAACTAGGGTTTCAAGGATCCACCTAGTATTTTATTACGTATTCATGAGACATAAAAACAATATAAAATAGATCAAACATGGGTTGATTGAGAATTTGATTTCAAAACATGAAACAATAAATTAAGCATTCCATATATTTTTGAATCATATCAAATCAAACAAAATAAGCATTTGATATAAACAAAAATCATAAGGAATCAAAATAAATTTGTCTCATTAAATTACTCTCAAATAAAAATCATCCCCAAAATTTAATCATTCATCTATGAAAAACAAATAGTCCCAAGAAGACATAATAGAAATACTAGGTTTCACCTCTAGCCCTAGGTAGAGGTTTAGTCACTCATGTTTATGAAAATAAATTCCATAATTAAAGTACTAAACATAAATTAAAAACAAAGAAAATAAAAATTCAAACTCTGTACCTCTATGCTCTTCTATGCTCCTTGGCTCTTCTCTCCTCCTCCTTTTGCAAGAGCAAAACATGGTATTTATAGAGCTCGCTAGGACTTTTCGGTGCTTCTAATCTGGAAAGAATTTGAATTTCTTGCATTAATTGCACCGCAGCCCAAGTGTGGAAAGGAAATAATATCTTTGGTACTGCATTCTCTTTTGAAAAGAAATCCATCTTCTATTCGGTTCTCCAGGTATGGAAGGAGATGCACGCCACTTAAAAAAAATAAAAATATTGGTAGCGATCCAACCGATGATTAAAAATAAGAATTTTGGTTTTGCAATTTATCGGTTTTCACAACTACGTGGATTTTAATATATTTAACCACTCGCAATAGTACGAGACTTTGTAGCATAGAACTAAGGAGGGTATCGCACCACAAGGATTGGGGGGGTTGTTTAGTTATGAAATACTTAAGACGTTGCCTAATTTAATTATAAAAAAGATGATTTGTTTAGTTTTATCACTAAGCTAAAACAAGTGAAATGAAGAGATTTAAGAACAAGGAAAGTATAGGGCATTGGTTTCACTCAATCCTCATACACATAGCATACTATATTCCTCCCGGATTTCCTTCACAAATGTAATACGAGCGCGTAATGATTGTCAATCACACGACGACCTCAACATGAAATTACTTTAGTTAAAGACAATGATAATCCATCTATTTATACAAAAGTCATTCAACTTATATCTAGGTTGAATGATTCATGCTCCCTAGTATGGACTATAAGACCTTTTAATAAGCATACACATCTATGGAAAAAGCATAAACCATCTTAGTTAACACATAATCTCCACATAAAATTACACTAGAATGGAAAGACATTTAAGCAATAATTAAACTAGAAGAGTGTGGAGTAATATGTGTTCCCTAGCATGAGTTATCAAGTCCACATAAATTGTGTCATAAGCACCATTACATAATCGTCTTAGGCTATGTAATCATTACACTTGTATGGAAATCCAAGAACAATACAATCAAACCATAGCAGTTAGAAATAGTTCATCAACACCCTACAACTAAATTAGCTACTCATGGAGATATGAGATTCTCTTATAGAAGAAGAAGAACCCATTTCTCTAAGAGGTATAAGAACTATAACCCACACTAACAAGATGTAAAACAACTAACTTTAACGAATGAATCTAACTTAACAACTAAAATGCTCAAAAACAATCTTTAAAGGAAAGAAAATCTAAGAGGAACATTAAAGAACAAGCTACGAACTCTGGAATTTAAGGATTCCAGAGTTGTATTCAACATAAAATAACATAAACAAGTGAAAGAAGAAGAAAGAAATGCTGGAAGATGTAAAGAACACTTGTATCAACTAGATTTCAACTTCACTTTACTAAAAACGAATTTAAAATAAGTTACAACATTAACATACCTTTAAAACTAAACTCTCTGGAAAACATGAAGAAAATGGTGCATCACTTGAATGCACATAAACTAAAAATGAGATTATCAACTAAAAACTATCTATATATTTAACTCTCACGTCCATCCTCTATTTATAGAGGAATTGATACAACAAACCTAGCTCAAACAATCACTCTCATCCGTACAAAATGATGGTGACAACTTCTGATTAGGACTGCACAACTTGAGGATGATTTTAGGCCACACAAAAAGCTGCCGACATCTGAAGATCTTTCTGAAATATTCGAAGTCGATCGATCGATTTATTTTGCCTTGGAGATTTCGATCGATCGAATGTAGATCGATCGATTTAAGTTCGACTGAATAATCGATCGATCGACTTTTTGTGCAAGGAAATTTTGATCGATCGATTATACTTGATCGATTTTCCTCTTCTAGGCAGGAGCACTTGAACTTCAAATGTCTTCATTAGGCTTAACTTGTTGATTTTTTTCTTGTTTTCAATTAAGACCTAAAAAAGAGATGAAACACTAAAACACAATAACACATTATTTAACAACACGAATTAAGGTTTAACATATGCAAATAAAGGGGCTTTTGAATGTAAACATTCAACGCTTATCAAATATGCATGTCTCTATTGTTATGGAAGGAATAAGTGCTGCCAGGTCTATGTGGAAAGACGTGTCTCCCTTTGGCAAGAAAATCATGTATAACAATTCTGTGTTGCATGCCAAGCCTGGAAAGAAAATTGCTTTGTCTTGATTTGGTGCACAACTACAGGTCTAGGTGAAATAATGTTCTCCAAAACGCCTCCTCACGTGTTCATCCAATAATTCTTGGAGAGAAAATCCTATTTGTCAATTTAGTGCTGCCCTTCATGGAAAGAAAGCTTGGTGGTCCAATTTTAGATTAAGACAAAAAAAATTATTTACTTTTCATTTATATTTTATTCTTCCCGGTATTCCTTTCTTTTGTTAATCCACAAAAATATCGACATTTTTTCTCAAAGACTTGCAAAACACTTAAATACCAAAACTAACCAAAATTATCAGAAAATAACAAAATTAAGGGTTTAACAAATGTAAATTAAGGAGTTTAAATATACAATATTTTATACTCATCAAAGGAGACCAAGTGAGAGAATGTTAGAAATCCCTTAATTATCAAAGTGTTGCCCACATGCCATATACGGTTTATTTAGATACAAATTAAGGTATTCGGTAATTTACCCCAAATAATGAATTATTTGTGTAATCATAATTTGAATTGATTTTTATTCCTTGATGATAGGAATAATTAAGAAAAAATTTTAATTCAGATTTCATGACCTAGCCTATATAAATTTAGAACTGTCATCAAGGGGTAGCTCAATCGGCTGGAGACCACGCCTCATGAATTAAGCGAAGGTCACTAATTCGAATCCACATTTCTCTCTCTTGTGTGGACATGTCAATATATATATATATAGAGCTCGTATATTTTATCTATAATATATCATTGGGCATAGGTTAAAAGACATTTATCTATTAAAAAATTAAGAGAATTATTTAATGAGATTAACTTATGCTAAAACAAATGAAGCAAACAAGTTTACAACGGACTTTCCAAGGATTTCTGCAATACTCACGAATGTGCATTGCTAAAATATATTTATTTATTTTTTTCTCTCAGCAAAAACATCAAATTTCCAAATCTCGATATATATATATATATATATACATTTTCCATGTCTCTGTCAGATCTCAAGCCTCCTTGGGGTTCTTTTCTGTGTCGCTTTTTATTTTCTTGTTTTCTCCCCACCATTATTTTTTTAAAATTTTTTTTTTCTGCTGTACTATTTGCTCAGAGAGAGAGAGAAAAAAAAAAAAAACATAGATATCTAGTAATTTTGTTGCCGAAATTACAAGTAATTCGAGAAGTAAATGTGAAAAAGCTCCAAAGCAGGTTAGTCAAGATTCTCAAATTATGTGAATTTATGTCATTTTTTGCAGCAAACGGATTAAAAATGCTACTTATTAAAAATGTTTTACATTCAAAAAATAAAAATTCATTTCAAAAAACTTTTTCTTAACTTTTGAAGAGACGTTTCTTCTTTAGTAAACTAAATTAAAGATAGTGTTTTGCTCAAAACTATTATACGACGTAAAATGCAAGAACCTGATTAAAATATACTTAATTCTCATTGGTGGCATTTCACATTTTTAATATGCAGCATCTTTCACGTCGTTCGATTTAAGAAATGACATGAATTCACATAATTTAAGAATCATAAACTTTAGGGTATCCTTGTCCATCATGAGACCCACCTATCCGAACTAATTTTGAGCAACCAACTTGTTTTTGGGGTAGAAAAAATTCATCTCATTTGCTGTTCGAATTGTTAATATGTCACGTTTTTAAAATATACTCAATTCTCATTAATAATATGTCACATTTTTAATATACAACATTTTTCACTCCGACTGATTCAACAAACGAATTGCATTTACATAATTTTAAAAGAATTAGAAACTATAGGCCGGGTATCCTTGTTATCACGAGACCCACCTGTCTGAACAAGTTTTTTACAACCCATTTAAAAAAAAAAAAAAAAGCTCACATTTATAACCTGAACCAGTAGCGTTTCGAACAGTAAATAAACAAATGGAGAAGGATTCGGATCCCAGAAATGAGACAAAAGCTGGCCGAGTGCGTCAAGGCATGCAGCTCGACAAATGACAATGGGCATGACTTTGTAAAACACAATGAAGCCTTTTTTATATGCTTTTGGCATTTCTTTTTTCTTAGGGCAAATGACAACTGCAAGGTAGGTGGAGATCCGCCATTGACGAAATCAACAAGGAAAATAGAAGAGCTAGGTGCCGATCGAGGAAGGTGAGAAATGATATTCTGCACCTCGGTCTTTTATTTATAAAAAATTAAAAAATAAATTCACATAATCAGATCCAGAACATTCTTTATAGCCTCATTAAATTTTACTAGCCAAAATAGCTAAAAATTACTTTTTTCTATGGTAAGTCATTTTTTTAAAGCACAATTCCAACAGCCTTAGCATTTTAACTATTCATTATCACTATTCTATTTAAATAATTTTTTTTTCAAATTTCTTTATTCTTTTGCTATTTAATATTTTTTTGATTTTTTTTTTCCTAACGGTCATTTTTTTAAAAATTATTTTGTTTTTTGAAAAAGTTTTATGGTTTATTTTGATAAAATGTATTAATAATCAAGGCCACATTTAAAAATCTATTTAAATAATTGATATTCAAAAATAATTTTAAGCATTTGAAAAGCTCCCGATTTATTATTATTATTATTATTTTTATATTGATAACATAAATTTTTAAAAATATTACCAAATAGACGTTTAACATGCCAAAGTTTGGTCGGATAGTAAAAAAAGAAAAAAAAAATGAGAGTAATAACAATTTTTATAGTTTTTTTATGATTTGGTGACTGAACAGTACTCATCAAAATTGGTGAATACTCTTCACTCACCAATTTTTTTTGGTTAAATTAATGAGGTTGCTGGGAGTGATTTTTGTGCGTTTTTATCAAATTGCATCATCAAAAACTATTTTGGTAAAGCTACTAAAAATGCTCCTCATTTAAATAATTTTGTGGTTTTTTTTTTTTCAAAAAAAGGAAGGTAAAAATAGTCGATAATTACGTAAAGAGGTCGCAAGTATCATTCCTCGAAGTAACATAGAAATAAATACGAAGGATTAACGCACATTCGTCCAGCTTGTAAACGTCACAATTGGCGCTTCCTTTCAGCCAATCAAAGTTATCAAACTTCCGCACGTTACACGCACATGTGCTTCTTTTTCGAATATTAAAAGTCAACGAAAACTACCGAAATTTAAAGAGAACCCTTCTATACGGCAGTAGTAGAAAATAGTGAATTTATGCTCACCAATAATCACTGGACATGTCCGCTAAAAAACAAAAAATGAAATGATGCTGAAGTACCCAATTCCTCTCACAACTCCCATATTTGCGTTCTTAAAAAAAAAAAAAAAAAAAACCACTGCCCCAATTCATGTCCACACTTCCGCCGGTTGCCTGACAGTTGCTCGTCCACCCGTTCACTCATCCGCTGTCGCCAAATCACCGCCCGGACTGGACCACACTGCCAAAGTCGTCACACCATCTGCCCAAATAAGTCCACTGCTCCTCCACCGGTGTGGGTGAGGCATTTCATCATACACCTTGTGTGTATATTAACATTTCTGTTTCCTTTAGATTATACAAAAATAAAAAATAAAAAATAAAAAAAAATTCCAGAGAGAGATAGACAGAAAATGAGAGAGAGAGAGAGAGAGAACATAGACAACACAGAGAAAATCCCACACCAAAGAGTTATCGGTGTGGGTTTTTCTCAAAAGTCCCGGTCATTGGTGTTCGGGCCTGGGCATCGTTTTGATTGGGCGGCGACGATCGGTGGAGGAGGCAGTATTGGCGGCGTTCGGTTCGGGCCTGGGCAGCGTCGAGGGCGTTCAGCTCGGGCCTAGGCAGCATCGACGGCGTTCAGATTGGGAGGTGGCAACGTTCGGATTTGGGCGGCGATTCACCGGTCAAGGGAACTAGCATAAGTTGATGTGGCTCTTAAAATTACCATTAGATCAAAATTCAATAGTGGTCTATCATAAATTCAATGGTGATTTTAAGAGCCACATCAATTTTGAGAGGACAAAAAAGGGACACAAGGGTGATATATAGCATTACTCATTGACGTGCTTAGGAAAAAAAAAATAATATAAATTCCATTGATTATCATAAAAATATAGCAAGTTGTTCTAATAAAACCTCATTTACGACTTGTTTAACTATTGTTCTGGCTAAACTATATGCATCAGAATTTGTATCACTATTAGGTTGCGTTTGACATTTTGATTTTGTAGACAAAAAGTGTGATTTTAAATCAAATTGCAAAAAATGAATCGTTTGGAATCGCGTTTTAAAAAAATTACAATTTGAAAATACAGAAAATCTTTTCTTTTCTTTTTTTCAAAAAAAAAAAAATCGAAGGCAAGTGGTAGCTTTTTTCAAAACGTACAATTTTAAAGGCTAAATTGTGTTTTTAAATGCCAAACTGTAATTTTTCCAAACGCTTATCTGCATTTTAAAAAATTATGTTTTCAAATCGCAAAGGCAAACAGACCATAAATCATCAATAAGAGCACTAGTAGCAGATGCCCTATAAGTAGTTCCCTTCTCTAAAATAGGAAAAATTTGTAAAAAGTTACAAAAAAAAATAAGCCACAACAGTTATCCTATTACTGGGCTCCATCATTGGGTAGCTACAGTGCTACCCAATGTATTAGGTAGCACTGTATCTACCCAATACCTTATTTTAATATAAAAAAAAATCTCTCTCCTCTCTTCTCTATGGCTCTCACGCGTCCTGAAGCAGATGAAGCAAGGAGATGGGTTGGCGAAAAATCAGTACGCATCTTGTAGTCGCCGAACTCACGGCCTCTCCGGCGCCGGAAGCAGATGAAGACAGTGATCCCGAGGAGGACAGAGGAGACGACAATCCTGATGGGTTGGGGGTGGAATTGGGAAATGGGATATTGGGTGCAGCTTATCTTCTCCAAAGTCCAAGAGTCCGAAACCGAGACTGCCTCGTTACTCTTCTCGCCTTTTCGGGTCGAGCTACTTGACGAGAAAAAGTCTGTTTGAACGCCGGTACGACACGTCGGAGAGGGTGAAGTGTGGCTCAAGACCCTCGAGGAGAACTTGACCCTGACCTGGATCATCATCGATCCAACTCAAAATTGCGCAGAGAACGTGTCCAGCCGGAGACCCACTGGTTGACTAGGGAGATACAGCTCCGGTTCGCGACGATCATGGCTGGCGAAATGGCGTTGTCGTCAAAGTTGGTGGGTTTTGAGAGAGAGGACAGAGAAGGAGAGAGCAAGACAGAGAATAAAAAAAAATGAATAAAAAAATAAAAGTAGGAAAGATAAAAAGGAATAAAATAAGAGTAAAAAATAGTATTTAATTGATATAGGAAAAATTAAGGGAATCTATTGTGAGGTGTTTTTTTTATAGGGAATTAAAAAGTGGTTTGGTTCCCTAAATTTTTCCTAAATTAGGGAAAATGGTTGGAAGTCTGCTGCTAGTGCTCTAATACTGAAAATGGATTTAGCTTTATGTGCTACTTTAGCTTTTTTACTAGTTTAAATTTAATTTTAAGTTTTTATTTTTTTATATTATTTTATGAGAAATACAAAGAGTGAAATTAAATCTGGATGAAAGTTGTAATTTTTTTCACAGCAGCTAAATTAAATCTGTTGAAAATTATAATTGTATCTCATGCTGACGTGTTATTTCTAATCAACTATTGCATTAGCTCATGTAAAAAAAAGTGTCAACATAGTGAAATAGTAGGGATTTAAAAATATGGTTTTTAAACTTTCTAACATTACTCTTAAATCATATAGCTATTGAATTTAACAACCCCTCAGGATGAATAGTTGATACTTCAAATTGAATTTTAATAATTTTTTTTTTAATTCAAACTATTAAATTAACGTTCTTTAGAAAAACATGTTAGTCTTGCATCATATAAATTAATGTAAAACAAATTATTCCAACTCAAGTCAAAGGAATATCCAACAAAGTAACCCAAATCAATCCCTTCAAATAAACTCACCATTATTTATTTAGTTTGCAACTTGCAAGTTCCAACCCCCCCCCCCCCCCCCCCCCTCTCTCTCTCTCTCTCTCTCTGCCTATGTTTTGAATTGTGGGCTAAATTAAAGTACTATTTATTTACTCAAAGAAAAAAAAAAGTAGTATTTTATTTTTTTAATTCAACAATTCATATTAATTATCAATAGCTTATTAATTAAGAAGAGTGAGAAGAACGGCCAGCTCTTCTTGGGCTATAAAAAAATGACATTGTCATTGCCCATATATAGACGGGAAGGTGAAGAAACCAGAGACGAGAAATATTAGCGCTTCTAGTCTTCTACTCTGAAGATTGAAGAACACCATCGTCAGCAATGAGCAACTCAGCAGCCGGCGCCGCTGACCCCAGCAACGACAATAAGCTGTCATCGTATTCCGGCGGTAACCATCTCGCCCTCCATCGGGTTGTCCAGGCCATGCTTTTACTTGTGGGAGCAGCCGCCTTAATAGGCCTGCTTCTTTATAACTCAGCCTACCCTTTCCGGTTTCTTCCCGGATCTTATCATCGTGCCTTTGAATCACCATCTCCGGTGAGTTTTTCTTCTTCTTTCAGTTCTTTGCTGCCTATACATATATCTTTCAATTTCTTTCTTTTATTTATTTTTATTTTATTTCCAAATATTTTTTGTTGATGAAGACTTGCTTTCCTTTTCTCTAAGCGTTTTTTTTTTATCAAGTCTTCGAAACGGCTTGCTCGCTTAGAGCATCTGTATCAAGCTCTTTAAATTTTTTTAAAATTTTAACTCAAATTTTTTTTTTTTAATTTTATTTATCACTTTTAAAAATCTTTTATATCAAACTCTTTAAATATTTTTCAATTTTAAACAAATATTATTTTTTATTAGTTTTGACACCGATCACTTTAATAACTCCTCTTCTTTATCTCATTTCCAATGAAAGAAAATAATAATAATAAAAAAATAACTCAAGGATTTGAGGGGTTAAATTTAGAGAGGGTTTTTGACGTAACTAATTTTGAAGAAATTTTGAAAAGTTCGATGCATAGAGGATTTTTAAATTTTTCTCTAAAATTTGCTCAAACTTTTGAATTCGAGAGCTCAATATGGTGCTCTTAACACCATAGTGGTCGTCTTTTTTCTTATTCTTTTTTTTTATTGGTGTGAAAAATATATTAATTAAATAATTAAATTTATTTTTATATTTATTATTTCAATAAAAAAAATTAATTATTTAAGATGGTAATATATTAATAATATTTCATCATCACTTACTAAAAGATTAAGCCCACGCAACAAAAGAAGTTTTTGATAGGACAAGATCATTCCTCTTCCGAGAATACGTGGATGTAAATTGTAATCAATCCAAAGTCAAAGTCAATTGCTTTTTATTTTAAGTTATTTTTTTTTATATTTATTATTTAAATTGATAGTAATTCAGATAATAAATATGAAAGAATTTTTATGAGATTTACTTATTTAAATAAGTGTGTGGGCTGCCTGAAAGCTATTCAGGTTGTTACTCATAAGAGATTGCTAGCAAGCTCAATAACAAAATTGCTCTAGAAAATCAATTTCATGCAAATCACATATACATAATATTTTTTTTAAGACCTAAGCTTTGATGTATTTTCAATCTAAGTCTAGTTTAGTATTGCCTTAAATTTTTTGCTTCTCTTCTATTTTCTCTTTACCTCTCTGAACCGATTATCATGGCGATGGCTATCAATTGAGAAAAAAGTAAAGAGAGGAAAGGCCGGAGGCGGAGGGACCAGAGAGAAAAATTGGGAGGATATAATAAGTGAAGAAAATTACTCAATATAAATAGAAATACTAGCCAATAGAAGTCTTAGATTGAAAATTGGACTAAAACAAAGGTCTTGATTTTTTTATTTTTTATTTTGAAAAAAAAATCAAGTCTTAAAATCAAAATAAGATAAAAAGGCTTTTTATACTTAATTTTCCTTTTTTTTTTTTTTTTTTTTTAATATATCGTGATATTTTAAAGGGAAAAAAAAAAGAGAGAGACAAATTTAATCACAGTTAATAAATCATAAATGTACCGTTTTTATTAAGCTAATAAATGAAGAATTTAATTATCCTTCTTGTGTTAACGGCTTTTTGGGTATTTAAATTTCGATTTGTCAGTTAAATAGTCGGTGAATGTCGGTTTTTTTTTTTTAATTATTATTATTATTATTATTTTCTTTTTCTGAGCCGGTGGATGTCAGTTTATATAATTATTCTAAGCATTTTCCATTCAATTAAATTGTTTACATTATGTTTGATCGACTTACCTTGACTTCTAGTTTTGTCAGTTGAGCCGGATTAAGCTGGGTCCCAAAGACTCGAAGCAACACCCTTTAGAAAAAGAAAGACTCGACCAATGGTACAAAGGTCAAAGTCAACCAGAGGCCCCACTTGTGGGGTCAATGATTTCCAATGCCACCTAACAAAACTAGGACAAATATTATTTTTATTGATTTTTTTTTTATCTATTTAATTATTATAAACTGATGTTTAATTTTAATATCTTTTTAGTCCTCTAATTTTAAGATGTTAAATTTGTATCTTGGTAAAACTTATAAGAGACCTGTTGTACGTGAGTCGTACATATTTAATTGTTGATTTGAAAGAAAAAAAATACCAAATAAGAAAAAAAAAATAGCATTTCTCAACATATAAAATTAAAATCTTGTTGGAATGTTGGTGATCGATGCCCATTGTTCTTCAATTTGATTTAAGATTCATCTAACATTGCCTTTTAATATTAAGTCATGCATAAATAAATAAATTTTACTTCTATAAGTATAATATAATTTTATTTTGGTATAATAAAAAACGTATTATCCAATCCGAAACCTATGCATTTTGTAGGTTTCCAAAATTATATATATATATATATATATATATATATTAGTGATCAGGCAGCCTACAAAGAATGAGACTATAGGCAGGACAAGTGAACCCTGCACCTAGGGTTGCTTGGGACAGTGGACTCTGCAGTTCCATCTTACTTGAATTGTAATGCAATTTGGACACCTCAATTGTAGAAAATTTTAATTCTTTCTTACAATTCGAACTCCGTAATTATAGGGAATTCTAGGGACATGTTTGGGTGAGAAAAAATTTTCAATATCAAATTATATTAAGATTTTATCTAACTTTTTTTTTAATTTTGTCTCAGGTTTTCTAAACCATCCAAACATAATTTCAAAAATCAAATTATTTCGGTATTCATAATTTTTTGTATACCCAAACGAGAGTAATGCTACACATCATCCTCTTGTCCTCCTTTTATCCTCCCAAATTTGATGTGACTCTTAAAATCACCATTGAATTTATGATAGATCATTATTAAATTTTGATCCAATGGTGATTTTAAGAGCCACATCAATTTTGGGAGGACAAAAAGTGGACAAGAGGATGATGTGTAGCATTACTCCCCAAACGAGCCCCTAATTCCGACTACCCACCTTAGTGTCACACTAGTAGTGTCACTGTTATATGAGGCCATGGCCCGTGTGAGCAATTAATTTGAAGGCTGGCCTAGTTGAAGCAATATGTTTCATGTTTACCTTTTGATGCTTGGATTAAAACTAAGCTCCCTATGCTTATATGGATGATAGGCATATGGAGGAAACTGTCGTTGATCGATTAGTAGCACATGCCGTTTTCAGCTCAACTTGCTTTGCATTATAATCTCTATGCTCCTTTATGACTATGGCTTGGCATCCTCACTCAGTTGATCACTAGTTTTGAGTAAGACTGGTAATTTTTAATACAGTCTATGAATTTGATATAAACTCAATACAAAATTAGCACGTTAGGGTTATGATTGACCTATATAATTTTATGCACATGCATGAATGAACATGATCCAAATCCGACACTCGAACATGAATTGCCATCTCTAGTCCCGAGTTTATATGTTTCACTTCTCTATGTTATTTTCATAGCTGTGTGGCTCAGGGTGCTGGCATATATATTTTTCTTATCTAACTGGAGAGATAGTAAGAGGGAAAGACTAACATATATATATCCTTACTGTCACAATCAAACTAATTTATTGCTCCTATCGATTGATCGATGATCAATCTTATGTAAAACCTACAAATGTACTTGGATTTTTGTTTCATTTCCCATATTTGATTTGTAGTGCCTGGCAAAAGTTGAGTTGGATAGAGTTCTAAGAAAAGCATCAATGGAGGACAGTACCGTTATCTTGACTACTTTGAATGAGGCATGGGCAGAACCCGGGTCTATGCTTGATCTCTTTCTGGAGAGTTTTCGAATTGGGAATGGAACAAAGAGGCTTTTGAATCATTTGGTCATAATATGCTTGGACCGCAAGGCATATGCCCGTTGCTTAGCTTTACACTCTCACTGTTATTATCTCGACAGCAAAGGAGCCAATTTTTCACGTGAGGCTTTCTTCATGACTCCAACATACTTGGAGATGATGTGGGGAAGAATTCATCTTCTGGCTTCTATCCTTGAGATGGGCTACAACTTTGTTTTCACGGTATATATTCTCTTAATTAATTTCTCTAATTCGTGTTAAGTATTTGAATTATTGATTAATGCTATACTTACAACTCCTTTACCGTTCTTTTACAACTTGTTGACACGTGTTAACATGTGATTGGAGTCACATGTTGACACGTTTTGACAAGCTGTAAAAGAGTTGTAGTTCTAACTTCTTCTTTTTTCTAGATTATTATGAATAACATTGCAAAAATATTACCAGTTTCTTGATATCTTTGATCTTCGTGTGCCTTAATTACTCGAATCTTGGACGTATAGTAACATACAATAATTAACAATTAGTACCTTAATTTTTAAAAAAATGTTTAGTTTCATTCTTTTGCACATTTCTTGTCCATCTCGATAGAAGAGATGTGCAAATCCATTATTGATTTATGAGATCACATGTGGGTTTCATAGATTCAATCGTAGATTTGCAAAAAAGAGAAACAAATCCTCCCTGTTTGACTTGAAACAAAGAGAAATGTAAGCAAATTAGTTTACTTTGATGACCAGGATACTGATGTGATGTGGCTTCAAGATCCATTTCAACGGTTCTATTCAGATGCTGATTTCCAAATTGCTTGTGATAAATTCTTTGGGAACTCTTATGATGTAAAAAACAAACCAAATGGAGGATTCAACTACGTAAAGTCTAACAGTCGGACGGTTGAATTTTACAAGTTTTGGTACAAGTCAAGAGAAGCATATCCAGGGAAGCATGATCAAGATGTACTTAACAAGATCAAGGGTGATCCATTCATCACGGAGATTGGACTGAAAATGAGGTTCCTTGATACTGCTTACTTTGGTGGGTTCTGTGAGATTAGTAGAGATTTAAACCTAGTTTGTACAATGCATGCAAACTGTTGCATTGGCCTTGAGAACAAAGTTTATGACCTTAGAATTTTGCTCGAGGATTGGAGCAAATTTATGTCACTGCCCCCAAGTATGAAGGCATCACCACCATCCTCATGGACAGTTCCACAAAAATGCAGGTATATATATATAAATTATTTGGATATATATGATTTGTTGGAAAAATTATTATTATTTAAAAAAAGAAAAGAAAAAAGTTTCTATTATGGTTAAGAATTGGTTGTGTTGCTAACGTGTGGTCATTATCATCAAGGAATTCCTTTGGTAAATTACCAAAGAAGAACGGCAGAAGGTAATCATAAATGGCAATATTTGCACACTTTTAAGGGTACGTTCCGATCATATAAATCCAGGTAAATTATTTTAATTGTTAATATATATATATATATATATATTTGGTTTTTGGTTTTTGAAAAGATATATATAAAGTTTTAGGGGAAAACATATATACTTGGCCACCAAACTTTCAAAAGTCAAAACACTTTTTTTTTTTTTTTTTTTTTTGAACATCTAGCATTTGCTACTATATATAAACTGAGAAAGCCCAAAGGCTAGTACAGAGAAAGGGAAGTCAACAAGACCCCTAAACTCTAAGTCAGAAGGATCTGACTTGAAAACAGCTGCCAGAACAGAAACATCAAATTTTACCCGAATTACATTTGAGCTTTTCTTATATTAATGTTCACTCTCAAATAAAATAGGGCTGATCTAGTAACTAACCAACAGAAATTCCAATAAAACTTGAGCAGTACACAGACAGACTGTACCGGAGGAAATAAGAGGAATACACACAAAGCAGAAAAAACCCAAAAAAACTGCCGACAATGGAAGAAGAAGCAGAATCCACCGGAAACGGCGGTGCGTGGAGGACACGCACTGTCACTGAACCCACCCAGTCGTAGGTCAACCATCGTAGAACTCAACTAGCACCGTGCACGGCCAAATAAAGCGGGGCGTGGCTGTCATGCGTGCCAAAGAGCAACAAGCTCTCTGGTGTGTGTAGGCCACGCACTGGACATCGACAACCACCGTGGCCCGAGCTTCCGGCGGCTGGAGCAGACGAAGACGGGGAGCACGATTGAGGGGCTCATGTCTTGGAAAAATCAAAGGAGTTATGTAGATCTGGCACCAAAAATTGAGGAAGAAAACTGAAAAAACGGCCAAACAACCACCGTTAAAGACATGATCACCGCCACACCTCCAAAGCTGGAACACCTAGATTTGAGTTTTCCTGCCAAAAACAAAGGAAGGAAAAGAAAAAACACAAATATAAACCACCATAGCCTAACAAGGCTAGGGGAACAAAAGCTCTACAGCTCAAAAGGCTGGGAGAAATCTAGCTTTCACTGAGAGAAGCTCAGAGAGGAAACAAAACACCTTAGTCCAAGAGGACTAAGGCCAAGACAAGAGCTAGGGGGACGAAGGCTGACCTCCCACCCCCGACAACGACGATCACTCCTTTTTTCCTTGCTTCTGTTCTCTCTCGATCTCTCTCTCTCTCTAGAAGAAGAAGCAAGGAGTTTTTCTTCAAAAGTCACACTTAACCCTATTGAATTACCACATTATTATATGTTTTTTTTTGAACAGGCTGAATTGCCCCTGAAATTATTAAAAAATAAAAGAAACTTGAAAACAATAAACCGAAAATGCAATAGGTGGTGGCCGAACAACTTAAAACACAAAATATTTTTTTTAGAAATCTCAATTATTTCTCTTTTTGTAGGAATATTTTATCAAAATATGTGCTTAACTTTTGCAGAGGTAAAAGCTAAATTATTATTTTTAAAAAAAATAAAAAATTCAGGTTGGTAGTGTAGAGTGGAGTGGTGATGGCCATCAGTTAGACTTTTTCATTACTTTTCTTTTCTCTTAATTTTTTTTTTTTTTTAAATTTTATTACAAGTAGGCTCTACATCTGTAATGCTCGGCCCAAAACACTTGACAAATATTTAGATATGTTTAATTTGCTAATAAACAAAACCAATAAAAACACAATAAATTAATGTTGTGGATTTTCTAAAACATTCAAAGTAGTTTTAGATAGAAAATTTTGGGCTTTCAAACTACTCTGAAATTTGTATTCTTCAACAATTTTCTGAACGACCCGATTAAGTCATTAGACAACACTTGAACAATGTTACAAAGAAAGTAACGAAATTTTAGGGAAGTCATCCTAATAGTTCTGGATAATTGATGGGACAGTCACAGTGCACACGCGATTAATACATTCAAAAGCTTAGATAAGTAGGAGAGAACCTTATTTAAGGGCTGGGGAACCCTAGCAAACCTCCCCCCCCCCCCCCCCCAATTGGCCACCCTTCCACCCTAGAGAGAGAGAAGGAATTTTGCTTGGTTTTGGAGGCTTAGGAGCTAAAGCTTTCATCTTTGTGGTAAAAGAGTTGAATTTGTGTTAGTTTAAGCGTTTGTTTAGAATTTTTTGATACTTGTTAAAAAGTTAGGTTCTTTTGGTAAAAAACAAACTAGACTTTACATGAAAGCTTGACCCTTTAGGCCTTTTAGGGGCTAGTCTTAGCTTTGGACCTTTGTCAGTGCGTGGGCCCTTTTGCCATATCAAAACATCTCTAGGCTGTTTAGCAAGAGGAAAATTGGAGAAAAAGATGGGTTGTGTTAAATAAGTACCTTTAGGATTTTAGACCACCTTAGGATCTAGGGAAAATGGAAAGCTGGGAGTTTGAGTGAAAGCTTAGAAACATTCAAACAGTGTCGAAAATCATCCTAACAATGGAGACCGCCATCCCAACGATTTTCGGGAGGTCTAGATGGTTTTGGAGCAAAATATGTTAATTAGGATCTTTAAGTGTAAATTAGGATTTTTAACTTAGAACTTTGGCTAATATTAGGCGTCGTTTGGTTCGCAGAATGTCTATTCGATCTATTAGGAAAATGAATAACTATTCTTAAGAATAAATGAAAGTGGAATGGAATAACTATTAATATTCTTTTCTTTGGTTGTAATGGTGGAATGTTGCATATGTATTCTTTTATTTGGTACAATGCAATACACTGATGAATGAAATCATATTATAATCAAATTTTCAAAAACACATTTATAATATAAATATAATTTACATTCTTAAGGACATTTTTTTCTTTATTTTAGAAACATAAACAGTCATCCTATGACTTTTTCTTTTTTTTTTCAATTTCGTCGAGTTCATAGCTTTTTTTATTTTCATATACAATTTCGCTACAAAATGATTTATAAGAAATAATAATAATAATAATAATAATAATAATCATAATCATATCACTATCATAAAAAAAAAAAAATAGATCATTTGCAAAACCCTTTTTATTTTATTATTTTTTATTTGTTTTCCAACAACAAACATTCGTTCTTTGCTTACAAAGTAAAATGATTTATAAGAAAAAAAAAACACATAATCATCATATCACCATCATAAAAAAAATTTAAAAAAAATAGATCACCTGCAAAGCCCTTTTTATTTTTTTATTTTTTATTTGTTTTCCAGCAACAAATATTTGTTCTTTGCTTACAAAGTTTTTCCTAAGCCTTCGCAAGGCAATTGGAGTCCCCCTGATATCAAGAGGTACTCGTTCTGCTACGTCTGAGTGTATTCCGTAGGCTACATCATAGGAAAAAAAAAAAAAAAAAAACCGTAACCCACAACAAATTAAGTTGGGTTGAGAAACAAAGAGAGGGGGATGAGAATATAATTGCAGAGATGGAGAGAGATACTGAGTTGAGAAACAGAGAGAGAGGGATAAGAGACTTGGGTGTTGAGAGGGTTGGGCTTTTGGACAAAAGACGAATTTTATTTATTCCCAGTGGAATACCTATTCATCTTCGTAAGGGAATAACTATTCCCTTAAATAATATACAACCAAACAAAGGAATAGCTATTATGTAGGAATAACTATTCAATTCCGTGGGTCTAATTGGCGAACCAAACAAGGCCTTTGAGTGTGATGCAGAGTAAGAAGCTAGAATCTTTGCAAGAAGCTCATGTTTGAAATTTAATGCTCGAGGTAAATTTAATGTCAAATTGAGCCATTTTCTAGGTTTAGAAAAATTTAGTTGGGAAAGGGAGAGGGGGGTTTAAAATGTTCACAAGTTTCTTGCATGGACTGCAGTATTGTTAAATTTTTATGAGTGCCCCCAAGTGTTTCCAGATGCAAATAGCAGTCACTCTGCCATATTCATCTAGCTCTCTCTCTCTCTCTCTCTCTCTCTCTCTCTCTCTCTCTCTCTCTCTCTCTCTGTGTATTATTTGAAACACTTTCTTAGAGAATGAGAAAACTGGATGTACAATATTGCTGAGTTTTAGTTTCATTTAGATTTGTGGTATTTTCACTGATTTGAATTATATGTAATGTGTTATCTTTTGCAGAAGCATCCATAAAGAAGGATCTATGTACACATCCTGGTTCTTTTGGAGACATGTGTATACTTTGTGGGCAAAGGTTGGCTGAGGAATTTGGTGTTACATTTGGGTATATTCACAAGGTATACTTCTTCAAGATGATTGGTTGGCGGAATTCTGAGTTTTGGTTATCTTTGCTGCATATTGAAAGAGAATATTTGTAATACTTCTGAAACTTCTTATATTGAGGCATCATACAGCTTATATATATTCACAAGTTACCGATCCCCTTATATGAAGTAGTTTTATAATTAGAACTGGAGAGATTTAAATCAACTTAGAACTTATGAAGTATGCTGATGTTTATTGATCTCAAATGGAATTTGGTTTAAGCCTGTGTAACATCTGTATTTGCAGGGACTATACAGTTCACCAACTAGTGTCTAGACTATACCCAATTACCCATTCTCTCAACAAAAAAATAACAAAAAGAAAAAAGAAAAGAAAAGAAAGATAAAACCTGGTATAAAAGTTTAGTCCTTGACAAAACAATTTGTACGTGCTTTTCACAATTGAGCCGCCGTCACTCGTGTGAGTCCGCCGATTGGCACAAAGATCTTCTTCTCTTTTCTCCTCTTCTTCTTCTTCTTTGACGCCGGACAGAATAGCGATTATCCTGCAGGCTAATCAACAAGTAGATTGCGAGGAAGAAAACATGAAATTCACCCAAAAAACAGAGAGAAAACTCTAAATTTGATAAATTATCAATATAAAAAAAATTGCTGGAAAACGCCCACAAGCCGGGCTTATATAGCTGAAAATTAGGTCTTTAGAAGAATTTTGCCAAAAATAGCAAAATCCCAAAAACCCTAATAAAATGAAATACGGAATAAAATAAGTAGTCTGCCGAAAATCTGGCTCAAATCGGGCTCAGAATCACCTCCTAATCAATAAACGAAAAATTACCATAAATGAAAAAAAAAAAATCTAAAATTAGGGTTTTGACAAGGAAAACAGAGGATTTTGGGGCCCGAAACGAGGCACACCGAGCAAAGCTGGGTGACCAAGGCGTGCGCGCCGAAGAGAGCTTTCCGAATTGGGGTCATATGCGCGAATCGGATACTCGTAGCCAAAGTTATGGCCAAATTACTACAGCGCACTCGAAAATTGCCCCAATTAGGCCAGATTACGATTTCTTGCCAATTTTGCGCTGATCTGCCTGCTCCAAGTATCTCAGCGCCATTAATGTGCAATCTGACAGCTCAGCGTCATCTGACTCGGATCCTCCTGCATCAGTCACCCCGGGTTGGAAAGAACTCGTCCTCGAGTTCACAGCAATATCATTGGAATCCGCAAAATAAGGACTCAAGTGCTTCACATTAAAGACATCAGAGGTCTTCAAATGAATGGGGAGACGCAACCTGTAGGCGTTGTCATTGATCTTCTGCAATATTTCACAAGGTCCGATCTTCCGCTCCTTAAGCTTATTATACTCGCCAACAGGGAACCGATCACGAGTTAACACTGCCCAAACAAAATCACCAACATCAAAAAGTACCTGACGACGATGGCGGTCCGCTCGAGCCTTGTACTTGTCATTGCTCTCCTGAATGGCCAGTTTCACCTGCTCATGGATGCCCCGAAGATGGTCGGCCAGCTCATCTGCCTTAGGATTCAAACGACCGACACGTGGAACAGGAGCTAAGTCCAGTACTCCGGATGGATTCTGACCATAGACAATCTCGAATGGGCTCATCCCTGTGGTCCTGCTCTTCGATCTGTTGTAGGCAAACTCTGCTTGAGGTAGGGCCAAATCCCACTGCTTTGGCTTAGTCCCTGCCAAACACCGCAAAAGTTTGCCCAAACTCCGGTTCACCACTTCTATCTGGGGGTGGTAGGCACTGCTAAAACACAACTTTGTCCCCAGTTTTCCCCATAGGCTCCTCCAAAAACTACTGATAAATTTGGTATCCCGATCTGAAGTGATGGATCGAGGGACACCATGAAGACGCACAATCTCCCTAAAGTAGAGATGGGCGATTCGAACAGCATCCATGGTCTTCCTGCAAGCTACAAAATGGGCCATCTTGGAAAACCTATCAACCACACCAAAATGGAATCACAGGCCCGTTGGGTACGGGGCAAGCCCAATACAAAGTCCATGCTGACATCGAGCCACGGAGCGTCAGGAACCAGTAATGGGGTGTACAGGCCTGCATTGGTGAGGACACCCTTGAACTTCTGACACACATAACAATGCTCCACAAAGTGAGCCACGTCACTGGTCAACTTGGGCCAATAGTAGGCAAAAGAGATAAGAGCCAACGTCTTGTCCCGCCAGAAGTGGCCTTCATTATGAAGTTCACTAATAATCTGCTACCTTAGCGAACAATCTGGAATGCACAACTGCAACCCATGAAACAGATAACCGTTATGCAAAATAAAATCAGAATGGTGACCATCTGTTACCTTCTGAATTATCTTCCCAAAGGAAGGGACTGCTGCATACATGTCAGTAAAAGCTTCAAACCCTGCGACTCTAGTACTCAGGGTGGTGAGGAGCATCGTACGACGACTCAGGGCATCTGCTACACGGTTTAGACTTCCTGCTTGGTGCCTTAGTGCAAAGGTAAATTCCTGTAAGTATGCCACCCACTTGGTGTGTTGTCTACTTAGCTTGTGTTGACCATTGATGTACTTCAGAGCCTCATGATCGGTAATAAGGATAAACTCCTTATGTACCAGATAGTGACGCCAATGCTTTAAAGACTGGACGATGGCATAGAACTCCAGGTCGTAAGTGGAATAATTCTTCTTTGATCCTGATAGCTTCTCACTGAAAAAAGCTATGGGACGCCCCTCTTGACTGAGAACGCCCCCAATGCCAACTCCGGACGCATCGCAGTTTACTTTGAACACCTTCTCAAAATCAGGGAGTGCCAAAACTGGTGCCTCGGTCATCTTCTGCTTGACCAGTTGGAAACTGATCTCTGCCTCCTCAAACCACTGGAACTCACGACCCTTGAGGCACTCTGTGATGGGAGCGATCAGGGTGCTGAAATTCCTGATGAATCGGCGGTAGAAGGACGCCAACCCATGGAAACTCCTGACGTCGTGCAAGGTCTTTGGCTGGGGCCACTCCAAAACGGCATCTATCTTGGATTGATCTGCATGGACACCATCAGTAGATACAACAAAACCAAGAAAAGTTACAGAAGTAGTGAAGAAAGAACACTTCTTCTGATTGACAAAGAGGCGCTATGTTCTCAATGTACTGAAAACAGCACAGAGGTGCTCAAAATGTGACGTCCAAGTCGGACTGTAAATGAGGATATCGTCAAAGTACACCACAACGAATTTCCCCATAAAAGGCCGCAGAACTTGATGCATGAACCTCATAAAAGTGCTGGGTGCGTTGGACAAACCAAAAGGCATCACCAACCACTCGTACAACCCATGCTGCGTCTTGAATGCTGTCTTCCACTCATCTCCAGGCCTTATTCTGATCTGTTGGTAGCCGCTTTTAAGATCAATTTTGGAGAAGACCCGAGAACCGGATAGCTGATCCAACATATCATCCATGCGAGGAATTGGGAACCGATATTTTACAATGATCCGGTTGATTGCTCTGCTATCAACACACATGCGCCATGAACCATCTTTCTTTGGTACCAACAGGGCAGGAACGGCACACGGGCTCATACTCTCACGGATGTAGCCCCGCTCCAGCAACTCTACCACTTGTCGCTCCAGCTCTTCTGCTTCCTTGGGACTGAGGCGATAAGCTGGTCTATTCGGCAGAATCGACCCAGGAATCAGGTCAATCTGATGCTGGATATCTCGCATCGGTGGTAGTCCGGGGAGAAAATCTTCTAGCATGAGGTCAGAAATTTCTGCTAGCATCTGTTGCACTTCTGGTGGCAATTCTGGAGTCTCGTCTACTGCACTATTCCCACAAGGCAGTAACGCATAAATTCTATCTTCACGCTCAACTTCGACTAAGAACCTGGACATAGAAAGCAGGTTAGTATTATCGGCTACCGGGGCAGGATTGGCTCCATCCCTACGAGGTGCTAACACAATCTTCTTCCCTTTGATGTTAAGGGAATAGGTATTCTTCCTGCCATCATGCACCACACTACGATCATACTGCCAAGGTCTACCTAACAATATATGACAAGCGTCCATAGATACTACATCACACCAAGCATTATCAAAATACTTCTTCCCTACAGAAAAAGACACTAGGCATCGCCTATCTACTTTTACCTCACTCCCCTTGCTGAGCCATGACAACTTGTATGGCTTAGGATGACGTTCTGTCTTCAACTGCAATTTCTGGACAGCCTCATCGGACACTACGTTCTCGCAACTGCCACTGTCAATGATCATCTTACAGACTTTGTTAGCCACTGTGCAAGTTGTATGGAAAATATTGGTTCTCAACCAATCGTCTCCAGAGTCCCCTTTTGGAGTCAGCAGACTCTTACGAATGACTAGAGTCTCTTGGCCGTCTCCATACAGCACATCTTCATCTCCATCTTCGCCATACAATGGATCTCCAGTCTCCTCATACGTGTAATCTACCACGTCTTCCTCAAGCAGGAGGTTCTTGCCCTTCTATCTGGCAGGTTTCCTGCAATCACTTGCCCTATGCCCCTGTTCACCACATCGATAACATTTAATATTAGGGTTAGAATTACCCTGCGTTGGCGGCTAGACAGGACGGGATTCTTGGGGCCGAACTAGGCCGTTTCCTTGATCGCTTCTAACCACGGGTCGCTTGTTCTGCTGCTTCTTTGCGACAAGTGCACGCTGATAGGCCTTAGAAACAGTCCACAGCGAGTGCAAGCTAAGGGCATCTTGTAAAGGCTGTCGCAATCCTCCCAAATACCGTGCCACCATCTGTTCTTTTGTCTCAGATAAATCGTTTCGTGCAACCAGCTGATAGAACTCCTCGGTGTAATCATCCACCGATCTCATGCATTGCCTCAACGAGTGAAGTCGCTGAAACAGGGTTTGAGTGTAGCCGAACGGAAGGAAGTGACTCTTCATCTTGATCTTCATCTTCTCCCAATCAGTGATCTTGGCTTTACCTTGCCTCTCTATTGACCACTTCAACTGCTCCCACCACGCAGATGCTCTACCCTTTAATTTGATGGCGACCAGTTTCACTTTGTCGCGATCAGGGACTTCCTTCTACTCAAAAATCCGCTCTATCTCATTCAACCAATCGACGAAACCTTCGGCTTATAACGTGCCAGAAAACTCGGGCAGGTCTACTTTGACCCGAGGGCTCCATGATGACGTTCCCGACCACGGTGGTCCCGGTTTGGAGCGGGATTGTGATACAGGTTGTCGAAGGTGGAATCGGAATCGGAGTTCTCCATCTCACGATTGCTGAATTCCTGCACCGCAAGGCGCTGGGCTAATTATGCAACTTGCCTCTGCAAATCCTCAATCATCACATCTTGAACGCTACGATCACAGTGCGGACCTTCCTCATTCAGAACCTGCCCACGACGACCACCACGACCACAACCACCAGCCATCGAAACTGATGAAGACCTCGTCTCAGGAAAGTGCTGAAGCTTTGATACCAATTGACGCCGGACATAATAGCGATTATTCTGCAGGCTAATCAACAAGTAGATTGCGCGGAAGAAAACAGGAAATTCACCCCAAAAACAGAGAGAAAACTCTGAATTTGATAAATTATCAATATAAAAAAAAAAAACTGCTGGAAAACGCCCACAAGCCGGGCTTATATAGCTGAAAATTAGGTCTTTAGAAGAATTTTGCCAAAAATAGCAAAATCCCGAAAACCCTAATAAAACGAAATACGGAATAAAATAAGTAGTCTGCCGAAAATCTGGCTCAAATCGGGCTCAGAATCACCTCCTAATCAATAAACGAAAAAATACCATAAATGGAAAAAAAAAATCTAAAATTAGGGTTTTGACAAGGAAAACAGCAGATTTTGGGGCCCAAAACGAGATGCACCGAGCAAAGCTGGGTGGCCACGGCGTGCGCGCCGAAGAGATCTTTCCGAATTGGGGTCATATGCTCGAATCGGATACTCGTAGCCAAAGTTATGGCCAAATTACTGCAGCGCACTCGGAAATTGCCCCAATTAGGCCAGATTACGATTTCTTGCCAATTTTGCGCTGATCTGCCTGCTCCAGGTATCTCAGCGCCATTAATGTGCAATCTGACAGCTGAGCGTCATCTGACTCGGATCCTCCTGCATCATTCTCTCTACTGACGTTTGGACGTCTGACTTGTACAAGCAACACCTCCCACCGCCCAACGTGCATGGTGGGGAAAAGGGTTGGTCTTTCTATAACCTTTTTTTTTTTTAAGGATGTGTTTATTTTCTTTTTCCAATTTTATTATTGGCGTGATTGATATTTGCGAGATTCTATTTTTTTTTTCTTTTCTTTACTTTTTCTGAATTCATTTCCTGCTATTTATGCTCCGTCTATTTGGGCGGAAAATATTTTCTTATTTTCTTTATTTTTCGGTGTTTGATACAACCGAAAATGATGGTCAACGAAACTGTAAAAGTCTTTTTAATTTTTGAAAAACTTAAATCGTTTTTTGGATTTAAACTCTTCATTCTTGTATGCACGTTTGTGAGAATCCGCCACCGCCGGATATTGGAATTTGTTGGTAGTTGATGTGTGTTTTAAAGAGTGCACGAATCATTTGCAATATAGTGTGTGCAAGTACGAGGTCGAATCCACAGGGAAATGGTCAAATATTGGTGTTTTGTTTAATCAACCTCATTTTAACCTAGTTCCAAAGGTTTGAGGATTGATTCAAGAACAAAAGACTAAATAAAAGAGATGGAGTGAAATATGCAAATTAAAAGGAACTAAGGCTAAGGAATCCACCAAACCAAATCCAACAACTCACACTCTTGGTTTCCACTTGAACACCCAAAGAACATTAAGCTTAGGGTGTTATTCAAGTTTTTCAACCATAAACCCTAGAACCATTAAATGAATTCAACACAAAGACAAATCACAAAGAGTACCAATTTGAAATCAAATCATCCAATGTATCATTCAATCACAATGGATATCATCATTCAAACCGATAAAACAATGTATCAATCGGTTGAAACACATCAAATGTCCTATTTCCACCACTAACCACATTCATTGCAAAAGATAAAGCATTAAATGAATGGAACTTGAACAACAAATATGATATATCATTGAATATGCAAATGGTACAGCAAGAGTGTGAGTGTCATCAGTGGAAAGGTTTCATCATCTACCTTAGTTGAGGTTACTAGCCTTCCATGACTAAGAACACCACAAGAAAATGAAGAACAACCATGGAAATAAAAGAAAAGCTTTACAAAGAGGAAGTGTCTGAGAATAAAAGCTACTGAAATACACTACAAAATGCACGAAATTAAACCTATCTACTGTTCTCTGCCCTCCCTACAAGGAGACATGGCTATGGCTTTTATAGAAAAAAAAACTAGGGCTAGAAACCCATGTAAGATGACTCTTCTACCCTCCTCTAGGGTTCCTCTCTTGCTAGAGACAACCAAGAACACGAAACCAGCGTGTTCTGCTGCGAAAATCAGAGGGAGAGCTGCTTTTTGTCATGGAGGAGCTTCTGATTGGGTGTTCTGGCGCGCTCTGCAAAAGCAGGTTCTGGGAAATTTTGATCGATCGACTTCGGGCAAAGTTTCGATCGATCAAATTTTAAGTTCGATCGATCGACTTTTCAGGACCTCCGAATTTCCAGGCATTTCCTTATGAAATTTGTCATTTCTCTCTTATTGACCTACAGAAACAGAAAAAACACAAAAACTAACCAAAACATCAGAAAATAACAAGGCTAAAAGTCTAACTAGTGCAAATCAAGGGGTCCAAATACACAATATTTGGCACTCATCAGTAGTACGAATCTACTGTCGAAGGTCCTCGAATTTTGGTATCTGATTGCTAGAATACAGTAGCACTGGCCGGATTCCAGTAAGTCAGATCCTGGCAAAATAGGCTAAAATTCTGCTGGTGCTGAAATTTGGAAATTTCTGTCAGAATTCGGTGACGTCTAGCCACCGGATCTAGCTGTACTGTGCTAGATTCCGGCCAATTTTGCCTGAAATTTGGCCATTTGTGCTGTATTCCGGCTAGTACTGTGTTAGATTCTAACAAAACTAGCCGTCACCAGCATTTTTTGCCGTTGGGTGAATTTTTCGTACAAGCCAAACGCCGAAAACTATTTTCAGAGGGAAAAATGATTCGTTGAAAATATTTTACGACGAAAAACATTTTTTGTGGAAACAAATGAAGCATTAGTTTAAAATGACACTTTTTGTTTACGAAGTCACAATCCTTTAACGCACTATTAAACATAAAACTTTTATTACTGATAATCTTGTAAAAAAGAAAAAAAAAAGAAAAAAAAAAAAATCAATTGGTGTTAATGTTACTATATTAGTTAAAATAATATTCATAAATTTGTTTCTCTATGGTAAGAAAAAGGCATTGAACAACTTATGACCAAAACAAACGGTGTTGTTGTGCAGGGGAAGCTGTAATCGTACTAGGAGGTTGCTAGTTTGGAATGCTTTGAACCAACCCTTATGGAGCACAAAATCGACCAACTTTCTGGATTGCCGGAACTTGTTCTAGAGCGCATTCTATCGTTCATCCCCTTGAAAAAAATTCTTCAACTCACTACGTTGTCAAAGAGATGGCAAAACGTCTGGTTTTTATTTCCTATTCTGGAAATTAATGAAGATGTGGTTCGGTCAGAGGATTTCAATTCTTTTGTGGAGAAGAGTTTACTGAGTTGCCATAGGCAAAAGCTAAGCTTGAACAAATTTGAGCTTATAATGAACATTAATGAATCCAACCGCGCTCTCGTGAACCGTTGGATCGGGGATGCAATTGAAATCAATGTCAAAGAGTTGAATCTCTACATCCATTTGTATCCACACAAATCCTATTTGCAGGTGCCAGATAGTGTTGTGACAGCAAAATCAATAACTGAGTTGAGGTTGTGGGGGTGCAAATTCGAGCCATTTCACAGAGACATTAACTTGCCCTACTTGAAAAGCTTGGTTTTGGTTGAAGCTTTGATGGACGGCCAAATCCTCCAAACTCTAATTGCAGGCTGCCCTGTTGTAGAAGAGATAATCCTCAAACAATGTGATGGGTTGAAGAACATACATGTCTCTAGTCTTCCTAAACTGACGGCCATTGAGGTGATTCTAACCGTGTGATTGAGAGCATTGAGATTGAAGCATCAAAGCTTGAATCTTTACGTTGTTAGAACATATAAACATATTATGCTTAAACTAACATGCGCAGGAGAAATAAATAAAACGGGGTTTAGGCTTACCTCTAGTCATCTTTACTCAAACGCTTCTACTAAGATCTGAAGAAAACAAAAATACTATTTGAGAGATCTTCTAACCTATGCTTATCACTGTATTGCCATACTGATGGTGTACACAGGCTATTAATTTATAGACTAGGTCAGGGACCCTCAAATATGGTAAATATCGTATTGTTCCTCCCATCAAGGAAACAATATTATTAATTGATTTTAAATCAATTAAACGATTTCATTACGGTAATCTAAATTAATAGAAATTACCATAACCATAATACCGTATATTATATTTATTTATTAAAATATAATAAACACCGTAATATGTGATATAAAGGCCACATAAGGGAATAATATCTTACATTCTCACACTTGACCTTTATGACACATAACCTTATGGTATTAGGTTATTTAGTTTGGCCAATCACTTATGGAATCCTCCCACACAGATAAAAAATGTTTCACATGAATCATAGCGGTAAAACCATTATAAAATTATATCGTCCCTTCCATGTATCACAATGTGAAACACTCATTACATGAGTACCTTATGGATAATCAAGCTTTATGAATGAACTTCCTATAAGTCATTCGGGTCCAACTTTATTTATCATCATGGATAAAATAACAAATATGCACAAAATCTTCATTATAATAACTTCATATCTATAGACCAAAAAGAGACAAACCAATTTAACTAAGCAAAAATGAATTAATGAGTTTCATATACTCTGTATGACTTTATACTTTCTTTACCTGTAAACTTTAAGTCATGGGATCCGCAATCATTAATTCAGTACTTATATGCTCAATAGACCTTTTATGTCTCTTAATGTTATCTCTCGTACTGAGATACTTGATGTCGATTTACTTCTGCTTCTACTCTTTATTCTTATAAAAGAAGATTATAGTAGAATTACCGCAGAGTATCTTTATGGTCTAACTGTAAAATCGACAATATTGAGATTTCAACAAAATGTCTTATCCATCATGCCTGTGTGCCAAATTCATAGCATGTAAGAATTTTAACTTTCTTGGTAGACGTAACAATTATAGTATGCTTACTGCATCTCTAGGATATATCTCTCAATAAGAAAATATATACCCTAAAGTATACTTTTTACTATCTACACAATCAGCAAAACTCAAATCTAAACAACTAACCACCTCTAAATGGAAAGTGTATCTTTATGTTAAATTGTACTTCTTGGTTCCTTGCGTATACTGCAACACTTTATTTGCAACACTTTATTGACCCAGTATTCTTACTGTCAGTCCAATGGTTAAGTCTAGTGCAAGCCTATGCTTTTCTAAGGTTGCATAATGCAGATGTTTACAAAAGACTTTTCATCAGCCCTTGTTCCAATACATTTTGGGACAATAATTTGTCCATCTTAGTTGCTACTGAAGGTGCATAATCCTTCATTCTAAATCTTCCCAAAACTTTTTCAATAGGTTTCACCTAAATCCTTCATTTCAAAGTTTTGTGAAATGAACTTTATGTAGCAAACCTAAATCACAACTTGCAAAAATAATATCTACATATAGGACTAGAAAGATTACTGTACTCCCACTGACCTTAAGGTATATATACTAAGTAACAAGGTTTTCAATAAACAATGAAGCAATAAGCTTGTAAAAAGTATACCACCGATGAGAGATCTGTCACAGCCCATAAATAGAATTCTTTAATTTGCAAGTATTCGAATTGTTATTTATAAAACCTTTAGGTTGTGTCATGTAAACCTCATCTTTAAGATCCTCATTCAAGAAAGTTGTTTTCACATCCATTTGATGTAACTCTAGGTCAAAATGAGCTACTAATGCTATGATTATCTTGATGAACCATTTTTAGACACTGGAGATAATGTTTTATGATAATCAATACCTTCTTTATGAGTAAAACCATTGGCTACGAGTCTAGCTTGACTTTTGAGTCATAGATTTATCTCTTACTTCATGGCATTGAATCATAATGTGGAGATTTCTCCACTCATAGCATGTGAAAACAATTTTGGATCATCTTTATGTCCAATGTCAACATCAGACTCTAGGAGATATACAACATGATCACTAAGAATTGTTGATCTCCTTATTCTATAGGATTTTCTTAATTCTACTTCCTCTGCATTTTGCAATGGGAGAATAGATTTATTTTGAACCTGTTCTGTATGAGTTGGTTGTTCTAGAACTGATTGTGGCTCAAGATAATCAATCTAATTTTCCCTTAATACAATCAATCTTCCTCTATGAGAAGGAGATTTGGCCAACTCAGATGCTTCCACAAATTTCAATTTGTGTGAATGAGCACTCCCACTAGGTTCTGCATCCTCTAAAAATTTTACAATCAACAACTCTAGGATTATATGAAGGATAATAAAACATTAAAACCCCTTAGAGTTTACTAGATAGCCTATAAAAGGTCCGCTGGTTGTCCTTGAATCTAATTTCATTAGGTGATGATTATAAATTCCCTCTTTAGCAAGGCAACCCCATATGTGTAAATAATTTAAACTAGGCTTCCATCTATTTCATACTTTAAAAGGTGTCTTAAGAACAATCCTAGATGGAATCATGTTTAACATATACACAATGGTCTTTAACGCTTTACTCTATAAGGGTAATAGCAGATTAGTATTACTAATCATTTCCCTTTTGTATGTACCTACCATAATACTCTTTGCCTATATCAGATCTTATGATCTTCATATTGTTTCTCTTCTTCTTCCTTATAGGTATTGAAAGCATTCAATACCTCAACTTTATTACTTAGAAGATAGAGATACATAAACCTTATATGGTCATCACTAAAAGAGATAAAAAAAAAAAAGATCTCTGACCATTTAGGCAATGAGTATGACAAAGGTCAACACATTTCAATGTACATGATCTCAAGAATTTTAAAAGGTTATCTTTAGCACCTTTAGTGGTCTTGTTGGTACGTTTTTCCTAATGCAGTCCACACAAGTACCAAAGTCAGTAAATTATTATTTACCGACTTTTATTTTTTGTAAGGAGATATATTTCAATCTCCAAAGCCATAACAAGAGCATTTTAAATTCACAAAGACTCTACTTTACGTCAACATCAATATACAGAAATAAACAAATAATTTTGTTTCAAAAGTTGGGACATAGGTCAATTTTAAATAGACTTTAAATAAACCCCCAACCAATATTCCACCAAAAAAATAAGAAAAATTTCAAGTTTAAAATAAAATTGAAATTTTTTAACAGACTAAACTTGAAAATAAATGTCTAAAAGATTATGGAATATAAAACATTTGTTAGGTCAAAATTATAACTGAATTTTAAAATTAACCTATAGATCCCAACAACCTCCAATTATAAACACGTGTTATGCATTTGTTGACAATGTGGATTGTTAAACCATAATCAATCCACAACATATTTGAATGAGTCACTAAGAGAGATTCACGACACACTAAATATATGAGATTATCTTTATTTTTAAGTCATTTCTCATACTTTATGTGATCTTTCTTTATATGCTCTCAGTTTTCCTTCTTGCAGAATAAATAAGTGTCTTGATTGCCATAGTATTTCTTGGCACCTTATTCTTATGATTTAACTGATGAACATAATTGCATTTATTGGTCTTTTCCTGAATGATAATGTGAACACTTTATGGATTCTCTCATCTTCTTAAACACACATAGTTAGAAGTTCTTTTACTAACCATTTATCCTTATGTGTGGTAAAAGATAAAATTATACACTTAGAAGAGAGAATTCAAAAATGAAATAGACCAATAATGATTCAAAAATCTCAACATTTAGGGACTTAAGCTAAGCTATAATATCCTTCATTCCCATAATTAGATTAGAAACACTTTAAAAACTGTAAAAGATTTATCTTTAAAGCGTTTTCTATTAGAGTGATGGCTAAGTTTTGTTTGAACTTACTAAATGTTCATAAACAACCTTTATAAACTTTGACCCTAAAACATTCAGGAATAAATCCCTGATGACTTTAGTGATATGAAACTTTATGAACATCTAACTTAGGTAATTAAATCACTCCCACTGTTCATACTTAATAATCTCACGTGGCGTACTTAATTCTGCTGGAGTAAGTGGTTTGTCCACACAGAGTACCAAATTTTTTAACACCCCAAGTGAAAAAACATATTAATATTTTTCCAGTCAGAAAAATATTACATTAAAGTATTGGAACATAAAACTACCAAAAGTAGAGTAATATGAATAGCTGTAATGACCAAGAAAATAAAATAAATACTTTAATGATATGAAGTAACTTTATTTTAAATTCGCCAATACCAATTTAAATAGTAAATTTAAATAGTAAATTTCAACCTACCTATGGGCAAAGGTTGCATCACGCATGAAATTTACTCTTTATTAATAAGACTAAAACAAATTTAAATATTAATAAATAAAATTCTCCGTACCTGTTGGCAACCGAGCGAAATTTTACTTTTAAAACTAAATTTGTTATCTCATTCTAATTAAGTCATAAAAATAAAAACTTCCATGTGTGGATAAGTAATTAAATTTATGAATTAATTACAAGACGATGTTAATTTTTCTATATGAAGTTCATGTGTATAATCTTTATGCAATTATTATAAAATCGAGATGCTGTGGCTCTCCCAAAATCATAATAATCACGTTGTAATTCATGAACATCTAATAAAATTCTTTCTGATGTTCATACGTGTAATCCTGATGTAATTATTATTAAATATAGGATGATGTGGCTCTCCTAAAATTATTATGATAATTACGTGTGTGCAATCTTGATGCAATTGTCATTCAAAAATTGGGATGCTGTGGCTCTCCCAAAATTATCATGATAATTGGGACTTCATTAAAAGCTAACAACTTTATAGATGCCCCCTTAATAGCCCAGGGAATATAACAAACCAATACCTAAATGGGGTAAACAGCATTTTCCAAGGTGCAACCAGGTGAGTTCCTAGGAAAGTGAGGAGGGTCACAAGGACACACTTAAATCCCAAGACTTTCCTAGCCAGAACTTTTCTAGACATTGCATTCTTGGATATTACTGTAAACATGCAAGCATATATGGTATTGTTAATTATTCTTAGGTCTAGGCATCAAACAATTTATATTTAAACAATATAAATTCAACAATTAAAATATATTCCTCAATTCATGTAATAAAGAAACAATGATTTTAATACAGATCAATGCAAATCATAAGAGAAATAAAATTGCAATATGAGGACATAATAAATTACATGGTCCAATGATTTAGTAGGTGGCATTACACCCTTTATAGAACCCAAGTTCTAAACCCCATAAGAGCCTATTGTTTTTAATTCTTGATGGGCTACTGAAATGGGTTGGGTTTCTGGGTCACAAGACTCCAAATGGGCTACTGTATTGAGCAATTGGGTCAACCCACTTAATTGGGTCGGGCCTCTAGGTCTATGTATAGTGCTAGCCCAAATTGGGTCAGCCCACTTAAACGGCCCAAGACTGCATGGGTTTTAAAAAACCCTACCCAAAAATATATCCAACCCAGAAACCTTAATGGGTTGAAACCCTACCCGATCACCAAGCAACCCGACCCGTAATGTTCCAGATGGAATTGAAAACCCTCAAAAATGGAACCCTAGCCGCCACCCTTTTGTGAAAATACCCATATCAAGATTACGGCAACTCAAAAATAGGCAGTATATCACAATACACAGAATAGTGATAATAAAAAAAATAGCCATATCAAATTTATGGGTTTTCAAACGTATGTGAACAATAAATTTAATTGTATTCACAAAACATCTACTAGATTAAACAAAAATATGTTCACAAAACTATGATTTAACAACCGAACGTGAACAATAAAAAAAAAACTATGTTCATAGAAATTATGGATTCAACAAAAACTTATTGCTAAGCAAAATAGCATAGAGGTGGCTCTGATACCACATGTTAGAACATATAAACATATTATGCTTAAACTAACATGCTCAGCAAAAATAAATAAAATTGGATTTAGGCTTACCTCTAGCCATCTTTGTTCAAGCGCTTCCACAAATATATGAAGAAAACAAAAATACTATTTGAGAGATCTTCTAACCTATGCATATGACTGTATTGCCGTACTGATGGTGTACACAGGCTATTAATTTATAGGCTAGGCCAGAGACCCTCAAATATGGTAAATACCGTATTATTCCTCCCATCAAGGAAACAATATTATTAATTGATTTTAAATCAATTAAACGATTCCATTACGGTAATCTAAATCAATAGAAATTACCATAACCATAATACCGTATATTATATTTATTTATTAAAATATAATAAACACCGTAATATGGATATAAAGGCCACATAAGGGAATAATATCTTACATACGTATCTATCTCACGACACCATGCCAAATCACCCTACTCCCGTGTGAAAATCTAAAGAAGTTAGAGTTGCATTCGGCCAATGTGATAGACCAATGGTTGCAAGATTTTCTTTCTCAACACCTACTCATTGAGAGCTTGGGCCTCCATAGTTGTAATATGTTGAAAATGATTAAGATTTCAAGTGATCGCATCAAGAGTTTACCCTTTCATCATTGCCTAGAGCTGATTGAAGTTGACATTGTTACTCCTAATTTGCAAAAACTCGAGTATTATGGTGGTGTTAACATTGTATCGGGAGTTAATTAGTCTATTGAAAAGATGGAATTCATTCGAAATTATTGACTTTTGGAGAGCTTGGCATGCCGAGCTATTCTAGTTTCTTTTATTTGATTAATCTTTTCATGAATAATATTGTTCGGTTCTTCCTTTTGATTGGCTTCCGGAGGTGGCCGGAGGGGTGGCTCGCGGCCACCCCGAAAGCTTGGTGGCCGCGCGGCCACCCTAAAAAAGACCTTGGGTGCCGCGTGGCCACCCCTTAGGCCGGGGGTGGCCGGAGCCACCTCTGGGGGTGGTTTGCGCGCCACCCCCTCCACCAAAGAGTGTGGCTGGCAGCCACCCCTTTAGGTTTATTTTTTTTTATTGTTTATTTTTAAATATATATATATATATATATTATTTTTAATATTTTTTTATTAATTACTGTAAATGGTATTTTGGTCTTGAAACCAAAATTAACACTAAAAAATGGCATATCCCTTCCAAGTTAACGGAATTTCCTGATGGAAGGGGTCAAAGTATGTAAACATGGTAATTTGATGCTATTTTTTGGTCGAAGTGTCAGTTCATGGAACATGTTGACAATGGCTGGTAGTTGATGGGGTGAAAATGTAATTACCCCTTTTATTTTATTTTATTTTATTAATTTCAAACCTTTTGAGAATAACTATAGAAATAATATTCAAATCTTATGCAACCTATAATGTTTTTAGTAGGTCCGTGCTATAAACTCAAAGATTTTAATTAATGACCACCTAATCATCATTTAGCTAAAGTTGAAACAATTTTAAAGAGTTGTATATAAGCCAGTCTCCTATTTTCACATTTTAGGGTAATTCTTATATCATCATGTTCATGATCTTGTTCAGCATATTATTCTTTATTAATTAATCAAATATTGTTGTTGTCATTGCATGAACGGTATAATTGTTCCTCCATTTAATTTTAAATATATGTATTAATTAATATCAATATTAGAGACCTTCCAATTTATTTTTTTTAAAAAAAGACATGTATTGCTTAAATGTGATAAATATTTTGAGCTTTAGAGAATGTGTATATGAAAAGATTATAAAAAGGCATATTTTAGAGAATGCATAATTTTTTTTAGAGTGTCTACGTTATTAACATTTTTTTTTTTTGAAAAACATATTTGAGTTGATTTTTAGAATTCAAATCTATTCAGATTTTATCCATTTTTTTTTTCTAATTTTGTTTTAAATTTTTTAAACTATCTAAACATAATTTAAAAAAATAATTTTTTTTCAATATTTACAATTTTAAATATAAATTCAAAATAATAAAATATAATATAAAAAGATCGTACACCCAAACCAACTCTAAAGAATATTAAATATCACTCCATTATTTTCTATCCCTACAACATATGTGGTGTGTTTTCGGATAACGTTTTATGGAAGACCACACCATATAAATTTTTAAAAAATATAATATAATAGGGTGATGCATAAGATTGGTGTAATTAAAAAAATGGCAAAATATATATTAGCCCCCAAACTACCACCATTTCTCTGGATGGCCCTCTAAACTACTAATACTTAGATTCTGGCACTCCAAACTACCACTTTCTGATTTTTTGGCCCCATCCGTCCATTTATGCCGTTAATTTTAAACAGAATTCCGAAAATACCTCTCCTACACTTTGAAATTCTCACGGTTAAGAGAGGGGTATTTTCGGGTTTTTGGTCAATTTCTGTTAGAATTAACGGTATAAATAGACGGATGGGGCCAAAAAATCAGAAAGTGTAGTTTGGAGGGTCGGAGTGCAAATGTTGGTAGTTCGATGTGCCATCTGGAGAAAGGATAGTAGTTTGGAGGGCTAATATATATTTTTTCCTTAAAAAAATTAAAAAAAAATATTGAAGAACAAATTAGAATAATGAAATAGGCTACCCTTTTAATTTATATATATATATATATGGAAATGATTAAAACACTCTCACTACTCAACAATGACACAACACCAAGGCTCAATGGACTAGATCACACGTGACCCCATTCCATTATGTATCGGTGTTTTGTCTCCCCTGTATATATATACCCAAATTACTCAGAGGCCTTCGTCTTCCTCCGTTCATCTCACAGAAACACTTTATCTCAGGCTTTCATGCTTTTACAGACAAACCCTAACTATCGATAACCACACATTCTCCTCCAAGTGCGAAGCAGTGAGCTCTTTCGAATATGGATGGGAATAGCGACCCCTTCGCCTCAATCACCGAGCTCTGTCACGTGTCGGCCTCCCAAGAAGACCGCTTACGTCACTGCCCTTTTGCCCGCGAATCCAACGACGACGACGAAGACGACCGCGTGGAGTCCACCGGGATCCTCATGGTGTCTTTGCCGGAGAGTAGCAGCGCCCACGACGTGTTCCAGACACCACCGGAGGGATCCGTACTCCAGAGCTCAGAGGAGCAGTGGTCGATGGCCTTCGATCATCCTTATGACCGGGCGGTCGATGGCCCACGTGATGCCGTGGATTTGGGGAAGGACTCCGATCTAGGGTTTTCGGAGGTGGAACTGGCGCAGAGAGTCAACGACGATTCAGTCTCTGAGTGCCGAATGAGGACGGAATCGTCGTTGGAGGAGGGCTTAGCCGACTCACTGTCGAAGAAATCCAATCTTTCAGAACAGCAAATGGCTTCGGAGGCTCCAGAAGCGTGTGTAGTAGCTCTAACTGACACCAATACGGAGAATTTTGGTGTGAAATTGGACTCCGAGAGTCGCAGAAACTTTGAAATTAGTGAAGAAACGGCGGTGGAAGCAAACAGCGACGATGTCGAAGTCTTTTCTTCCGCGAAGAGGAAGCTGGATTATTTTCAATCGGAATCCAAAGAAAGCGGCGAGGACGATTTGGAAGGTGAGCAGCCGGTGGGGAAGGGAGCAGAGAGAGTGCCGATTAGCATATTGAATGTGTTGAAAATTCTCAAGGAAGGGTGTGATGATGAGGATGAGAGCCTGAAGAATGTTAGCATTCTGGAGATTTGTAAGCAGCGGGGAGTGACTTTTCCGCGGCCGAGGTGGTGGCCGGAAGGTGGGTTTGAAGCAGTTGACGATAGAGATGATGGTGGCGGACCGTCGGTGGTTTGAAGCTGGAGAATGGAGAGAGAGAGTTTTGAGGCCATTTAGTCTTTCTTGCAGGTTGTTATTTTGAGAGCCATTGATGGGGTAGGTAGCTAATGTGGAGCTTCTTTTGGCTTGGAAGTCGTAATTTGGAAAGCTTCCTCATGGTATGCTCAATATGTTTCTGATTCAGAAAAAAATTGCTCATTACAAGGCCCAAAAAATCTTTACCCATGACATTATTGTTTATTATTATTATTTTTATTCTCTGCTTTATTTTTAAGAATAGAACGTCAACGTTTAAATTTGAAAAATGAATTTTATTTAAGAATGTCGTTAATTTTTTTTATTTAATACTATCAATTTTTTTAAATTTATTTCAAGAATAGGATGTTGAAGAATTAAATGATATTAATGCATTTTTAATTACTTATTACTATAATTAAGGCCTTAACTAAAGAATGTTACCTATAATTAACATTTTTTTTTTTTTTTTTTACTTATAAAAAAAAAAAAATTAAGCCTTCAAATATTGTTTCATAAATATTTATTTTATTAATATTCATTAATTGAATGCCTTATTAAATTGGAGACCTTAAGCGACCGCCTAATTTTTTTCAATATAGAGCCGGCCTTGCCTGGAGGGTTGGGATTGAGAAGCATTTATAGGAGAGATTTGAGCTTCGAGGAAACAGAAAAGGCAGTAGCTTGATTACTACAGAAGATATTTGAATTGTTTTTCCTATTTTGGACCATTTATTTTGGTGGGGTGTGTGACCTGGTTTAGTTTTGCATGGTAAGAAGGTAAATGAGTTTCATGGAGACGGATGGGATTTAGCATATTGGTTTTTAAGGTTTTTAACTGGAGAGTAACCGACAGCAGCTGATTATTAAACCATTAATTTATTGAAAACATCTTTAGAGGATTCGGGCAAGGAATGAGAGAGAGTTATGGGTATTGGGGTGTTCGAGCAGGTTACCAGGCTGTCTGGGGGTGCAAAACTCACCTACTCGGCACCCCGAAACCCACACCCTCCTCTCTGGAATTCAGACAGAGAATTCCTGAAATGAACACTGAAATTGGTCTGATCTATTGAATTTAAGTTTGTTGGTGAGATATGTTTTTTTCCTTTCCTAATGAAGTGGTCAGAGCTATTGATAAGAATTACTGCATTTTTATGGAAAGGTTTTATGATTAAAAAGCTATTGGAGCTAAGGTTAGTTGGTAGGCCATCTGTGACGATATTCCAAGGAGATTGAGGAGATAAAACATTATATCAGGATCAAGATTGAAATTACATAGACTTGCAAGTTCTTTGATACAAAAACAAAATGGTAAATGATTTATTTCTTATGCCAGTAACTTGTTCTAGCCGATTTCTTGCCTACAAACATATGAAAAGAGTAAAAATTGATGGTGATTGATCCTATGTAGAGGTACAATGCTTCATGCTGATTGGTCTGATGTGTGGTTTTCTTGAGCAATTTAAGGATTAGCTCTTCTGCAATTAGTTGCAGCTTCTCTACCAGAGACAGGCAATTGGAGTGGGGGAATTAAGACAATAATCAGAACATGATCTTTTGGTGATAACTGGGGAGTTTCCCAGGAAGTTTCATATGATGGTAATGATGGAATTTTTTTATGATTTGATTATCCTAGTTGGTTCTGAATCTCAGATGCTTGATCTTAGTTTTTTGATTGATTTGAATCGTATACATTTGCTTATTGATATCTATGGAGAAATGTGTAAGGTATTGAAAGATCAATGTGTTCGTGTGTGAGTTTGATTGATTCCCTTGATAAGAGATTTGTTGGACAATAGTTGTTCATGTTTACTGTCCAAGAATAATGTGTTCATGTTTACTGTCCAAGAACAATAGTTTTGCTTGTCAGATTTGGGCAACTACTCATTGTTTGATCCCCTTAATTTTTTCAGGACATACTTATAATTATACTCATGAAGCTCTCTGGCCATGGCGATAAGATACCAGCTCAACCAATACAAATTGTCACAATATTCCAATAATGTAAAGGTGATGTGATTGGTTTGAGACCCACATCAGATTTCATCTCATTACATGAATATATGACTCCCATGAGAGATTAGCATGGCCGAGCTTTAGTAATCTGATTTGTATAAATTTTTCCTCTTCTAGACTTAAAGAACTCCTCCATGTCCACTAACTGCCTAGTAGTAAATTTCAATGGCTGGCAATAATATGTCGAGAAGTTGTAACAAGAAATTCAACTCAAGTATTGCTTAAAAATAAGGGCTAAATATACCTTTGGTCTCTGAGTTTTGACAACTTTATTTTTTAGTCCCTGAGTTTCAATTCGTATTACAGATGGTACCTCAATTTTGGTAAGAGACCGAATTAGTACCTCAGTTAAGTTTTTGACAACTTTATTTTTTAGTCCCTGAGTTTCAATTCGTATTACAGATGGTACCTCAATTTTGGTAAGAGACCGAATTAGTATCTCAGTTAAGTTTTCTGTCCAAAAACTAACGGCTTGTCATGTGTCAACCTCTGACATGTGGCACTATATAAAAAAAATTAATTTTTTTTAAAAATTTATTAAAAAATAATAAATTAAAAAATTAAAAAAAAAACGAAAAAAAAAAAAACAAAGGGGTGGCTCTTGGTCACCGTGGGGTGGCCTTGTTTTTTATTTATTTTTTATTTTTTATTTTTTATTTTTTATTTTTTAATTTTAATATTTTTTAATTAATTTTTAAAGATTTTTTATTTTTTTATATAGTGACACATGGCGGACCGTTAGTTTTTGGACGGAAAACTTAACTGGGGTATTAATTTTGTATTTTTTCAAAATTGAAGTATTATCTGTGATGCGAATTGAAACTCATGGACTAAAAAATAAAGTTGTCAAAATTCAAGAACCAAAAAGGTGTTTAACCCTAAAAATAATGAATTTTGACCTACCTGTATTACTTAGAAATTCAACTCAAGTATTACAGAGGCGATTTTGAGTAAACTCAAACTCGACAAAATTTGGAGAAAAATCTTTTTTAACGAGCTTACTACGAAAGATTTAATACATTTATTGGGTCTTGCTTAAAAAGATCCTTACGACTCCTAACCAAAACCATCCAGTTGGGCTATATAACTCATGAATCCTACTAACTATAACATTGATAGACCCACTATCCTACCAAGGCTAAAGGCCCACTCACCTAATATACCCATTACAAAATTCATATGAGATAAGGCAAGCACTAAAGAGTGAGTTTAAATTTAGCAATCGGAATTACTCATTCTTGATTAGTGTTAGCCACATTGGATTCCACTGATACCCTGATGGAATAAGTTAGGCTATGACTCAATTAGTCTTGAGGAAGCGCATATGGTTTTTCGTCATCTAGACTCCTCCTGAGCAATTTTCAGTAAGTAAGTGCTACCATGGTAATGTCCAGGTAGAGTAGCTACAATTGGTGGCCCTTTCTACCCTTTTAATTACAAAAAACAAAAAAAAAAAAACAAAAAACAAAACAAGTAGCATAAAAAGAAAAGAAATGGGGGTAATTACAAAAGAAAAAAGAAAAAAGAAAAACCTAAGGGGGTGGCGTGCGATCCACCCCCAGAGGTGGCTCGCAGCCACCCTAAGTCTTTTCTAGGATGGTCGTGCGGCCACCCAGCCTCCGGGGTGGCCGCGAGCCACCCCAGAACCTGGGGAAGCTGCAAGCCACCCCAGAGGTGGTCGGAGCCACCTTTAGGGGTTGCTCGCGGGCCACCCACAGCCTCTGGGATGGCAGCACGGCCACCCCTAGTTCTGGGGTAGCCGTGAGCCACCCCAGAGGTGGCCGGAGCCATCTTTGGGGGTGGCTCGCAAGCCACCTCGCCACCTGCCGCCACCCTTTTTCCTTTAGTTTTTTTTTTTTTTTTTTTAAGATGAGGGTATTTATGTCATTTTTTAAATTGGGTTAAGGCATTTAAGTCTTTGCATGAATTAGCTTGACAAAAGGGGCCAAAGTGTGTAAAGATGATAGTTTGATGCTCTTTTTTGGTCGAAGTGTCAGTTCATGCAGGCATATTGACAATGACCGGTAGTTGATGGAGGGAAAATGTAATTACCCCAAAGAAATGATGAGGCAATGGTGAAAATGAGGAAATTTGTACAAGTGACAACATAATGGCTATAACTTCCACCACACCACCGGATTTCATCACATGATGTAAAACATTCGGACAACGATCTGTTGTGCTTCAATTCCTACACAATTTAGTAACCAACTTCCTATGTTTGAAGGTATCCGGAAACACCATGTTCTCCAAATTTCGACACCAACCCAACAATATACTCTTCATTGAAAGTCCTCCCTCGGCAACGCCGCAAAAACATTAATATCACTCGTAACATCATTGGGCGGACACTCCCTCCTCGTATTTGGTTGAAGCATCTTGTCGAGCACATTAAGTGCATAATCGGCATGCCACATCTACTATGGAGACAGAATTAGTTGCATGCTATGAAGCACTACGCATGCATTATAGTTGATCAATTTTGCTAGTGGTTTCAAAATTGTCAATTTTATAGCGAGACCAATCAAGATCTTCGACGATAACTCTGCTACAGTTTTCTTTTCTAAGAATAATAGGAGTTCAAGTATAAGGAAGCATATTGACATCTCAGCGTGAAAGAGAACATTAAGAGCATGAAGCGTTTATTGAACATATAAATATTAAATTGATGAATTGCAGATCTTATTGCTAAAAGTTTACAAGTAAAACAGTTTAAAAGTCAAGTTGAGCATATGAGACTCATTGATTCATTTTGTAATCAGTTTCGCTCTATTAGTCTATAGACATTAAGTAATTGTTATAAAGTTTTATGTAAATGTATTAATAAATAAAGTTGAACCCAAATGGGTTATAAAATGTAGTTGCTCACAAAGTACTCATTTAATGAGTATCATACATTTTAATACATAGAATGAATGACTCATTATATAATGGTTTTACTGTCATATTTCACGTGTAGTATTCCTTACGTGAGTGAGAGTATTCCATGAATAAATTGAAATAAATAAAGTTATGGTATTATTGAAGTACCTAGCCCCATAAAGAAATTCAAGTGTCAAGGAGGCCGAGTGAGGGAATGTTAGAAATCAATAATTATCAAAGTGTGGCCCACATGCCATGTACGATTTATTTATATCCAGATTAAGGTATTCGGTAATTTACCCCAAATAATGAATTATTTGTGTAATCATAATTTGAATTGATTTTTATTTCTTGATGATAGGAACAATTAAATATATATATTTCAGATTTCATGACCTAGCCTATAAATATAGAGCTCGTATATTTTATCTATAAGATATCATTAGGCATAGGTTAAAAGACATTTATATATTAAAAAATTAAGAGAAATATTTAATGAGATTAACTTATGCTAAAAGAAATGAAGCAAACAAGTTTACAACGGACTTTCCAAGGATTTCTGCAATTCTCACGAGGGAATAACTTCTGTTCGGTCGTGGCAGAAAGGAAGGGTATTTTGCCAGCCAATAAGAAATCGACAAGTCAGCTAAAACTCAAAAAATGAAATGCTGCTGCCCAACCGGAAGAAATGCCGCTGCCCAACCGGAAGAGCACCATCACCGCCCCAAATCCGCAGCCCCAGGCCGGAAAGCCGCCACCAGCGGGCCGCGCGGCCACTCCACAGAGGCCGGGAGTGGCCGCGCGGCCTCCCCCGGGGTCTAGGGGTGGCTTTCGGGCCACCCCTAGATGGATCTAGGGTATGCCCGAAGGCCACCCCAGGCCCTGGGGGTGGCCGCGCGGCCACCCCCGGCCACTGGGGGGTGGCCGCGCGGCTACCCCTGGTCCATGGGACGGTCGCGCGGCCATCCCCAGGGTTTGGGGGTGGCCTTCGGGCCAACCCTAGATCCATCTAGGGCTGGCCCGATGGCCACCCCAGGCTCTGCGCTGCCACCCCTGGCCACTGGGGGGTGGCCGCGCGGCTCCCCACGGTCCATGGGGCGGCCGCGCGGCCACCCCCTAGGTCTGGGGTTGGCCCGAACCTGGGGGTGGCCTTCGGGCCACCCCTTCTGTCGGGCGTCACTCACCGTCGGGTTTGGCCTGGCTGTGACGGCATCTTCCGACCCGGACAGTGGCGGTTTCCGACCTGGATGGTGTGGTCCGGCACGGGCGTTGGTGGCGTTTTCCGACTTGGGCGTTGCCGAAAGCGTCCAGACCCACGTCGGAGGAGTTGGGGTTGGCCTGGCTGTGGCGGCGTGTTCCGACCCGGGCGTTGGCGGCGTGGTCTGGCCTGGGCGGTGCCGGCAGCGTTCGGCCTAGGCGGTGCCGGCGGCGTCCGGCCTGGCTGTGGTGGTGCGGATTTGGGCAGGGGCGTTCTCAGCGTGGTGATTTGGTGTTTCAACAACACTTTTGTTTTTTGAGTTTTTTTGTTTTGAGATGATGTGTCAATATATTATTGGTGGGCAAAAAACCCTTGATTTTTGCCATAACCTGATAGAAGGGGCTCTCTTCTCACGAATGTGCATTGCTAAAATATATTTATTTATTTTTTTCTCTGAGCAAAAACATCAAATTTCCAAATCTCGATATATATATATATATATATATTTTCCATGTCCCTGTCAGATCTCGAGCCTCCTTAGGGTTCTTTTCTGTATCGATTTTTCTTTTCTTGTTTTCTCCTTCTTTATATATTTATTTATTTTTTCTGCTGTACTATTTGCTCAGTGAGAGAGAGAGAGAGAGAGAGAGAGAGAAAATACATAGATATCTAGTAATTTCGTTGCTGAAAATTGCAAGTAATTCGAGAAGTTAATGTGAAAATGCTCCAAAGCAGACTAGTTAAAATTCTTAAGTTATGTGAATTTATGTCATTTCTTGCATTGAACGGCTTAAAAAATGCTACCTATTAAAGATGTGATACATTCAAAAAATAAAAATTCATTTCAAAAAACTTTTGCTTTAACTTTTGAAGAAACGTTTATTTTTTAGTAAACTAAAAGATGGTTTTTTGCTCAAAACTTTTATACGACGTAAAACGTAAGAACCCGATTAAAATATACTCAATTCTCATCGATAGCATTTCATATTTTTAATATGCAGCATCATTCACGTCGTTCGATTCAAGAAACGATATGAATTCACATAATTTGAGAATCATAAACTTTAGGGTATCCTTGTCCATCATGAGACCCACCTATCCGAACAAATTTTGAGCAGCCCACTTGTTTTTTGGGTAGAAAAAACTCATATCATTTGCTGTTCGAATTGTTAACATGTCACATTTTTAAAATATACTCAATTCTCATTAGTAGCATGTCACTTTTTTAACAAGCAGCATTTTTCACTCCGATCGATTCAAGAAACAACTTGAATTTACATAATTTTATAAGAATCAAAAATTGTAGGGTATCCTTATCATCACGAGACCCACATGCCCGAACAAGTTTTAAACAACTCACTTATTTGTTTGGGCAAAAAAAAAAAAAAAAAAAAAAAATCTCACATTTATAACCTGAACCAGTAGCATTTCGAACAGTAAATTAACAAATGGAGAACGATTCGGATCCCAGAAATGAGACAGAAGCTGGCCGAGTGCGTCAAGGCATGCAGCTCGACAAATGACAATGGGCATGACTTTGTAAAACACAATGAAGCCTTTTTTATATGCTTTTGGCATTTCTTTTTTCTTAGAGCAAATGACAACTACAAGGTAGGTGGAGATCCGCCATTGACGAAAACAACAAGGAAAATAGAAGAGCTAGGTGCCGATCGAGGAAGGTGAGAAATGATATTCTGCACCTCTGTCTTTTATTTATAGAAAGGGTTAAATATATTTTAGCCCCCCAAATTACCACAATTTCTTCGAATGGCCCCCCAAACTACCAATGCTTAAATTCTGGCCCCCCTAAACTACCACTTTCTGATTTTTTAGCCCCATCCGTCTATTTATGCCGTTAATTCTAACAGAAATTGGTCAAAAACTCAAAAGTATCTCTCCCTTAACCGTGGGAATTTCAAAGTGTAGGAGGAGTATTTTTGGATTTCTGTTTAAAATTGACGGCATAAATGAACTGATGGAGCCAAAAAATCAGAAAGTGATAGTTTGAGGGGCCATCCGGAGAAAGGGTGGTAGTTTGGAGGGCTAAAATATATTTATCCCTTATAAAAAATAAAAAAAAATAAATTCACAAAATCAGATCCGGAGCATTCTTTATAGCCTCACCAAATTTTACTAGGCAAAATAGTTAAAAATTATTTTTTTTCTCTATTCTAGTGAGCCACTTTTTTTAAAGCACCCTAACAGCCTCACCATTTTAATTATTCACGATCACTATTCCATTTAAATAATATTTTTTAATATTTCTTTATTCTTTCACTATTTAATCTTTTTTTTTTTGAATGTATGTGAGTGATTTTTATGCGTTTTCATCAAATTGCATCACCAAAAGCTATTTTGGGTGGGACAACTAAAAATACTTTTTATTTACATAATTTTGTGTTTCTTTTATTTATTTTTAAGAAAAAGGGAAAAATAGTCAATAATTACGTAAAGAGGTGGCCAACTGGCCAAGTATGGTGCCTCGAAGAAAGTAGCATAGAAATAAATACAAAAGGGTTTAACTCACGTTCGTCGAGCCTTCTAAACGTCACAATTGGCGCTTCCTTTCACCCAATCAAAAAAGTTATCGAACTCCCGCACGTTACGCACATGTGCTTCTTTTTCGAATATTAAAAAGTCAACGAAAACTCCCTAAATCTAAACCATCGCCCAGATTCGCCCTCCCTGGAGGCTGGATGGATCCGAGTCTTTCCCCCCAATGCCAAATGAGAAATGATCCCTACACTCATTTTTTACAACAGCTCCACAACAAGCTGACGTGGCTGGTAATATTTTTTTTTGTTTTTTTTTTGTTTTGTTTTCTTTTTATAAAAAAATAATAAAATATTACCAGCCACATCAGCTTGTTGTGGGGCTGTTGTGAGAAATGAGTGTAGGGATCATTTCTCATGCCCAATATATCGACAAAAAAAGAAAAAAAAGAAAAAAAAGAAAAAAAAAAAGAATTTCATTGATTATCCAAAAAAAAAAAATAGTAAGTTGCTCTAACAAAAATACAGAAAATCTGTTTTTTTTTTTTTTTTTTTTTAATAATCGAAGGCAAGGGATAGCTTTTTTCAAAACGCACAATTTTAAAGGCTAAACTGCGTCTCTACAGGCCAAACTGTAATTTTTTCAAACGTTTAAAAATTGCATTTTTAAATCCCACATTTTAAAATCCTACTTTTTTTAAACCGCAAAGCCAAATGGACCCTAAATTATGAGTAATGCTGAAAATTGATTTATCTTTATGTGCTACTGTAACTTTTTTAACTGTTTAAATTTAATTTAAAGTTTTCTTTTTAATTTTATTTTATCATAGCCATTGAATTTAACAACCCCTCTTAATGAATAGTTGATACTTCAAATTGGATTTATTTATTTTTTCAAATTTAATCCATTAAATTAACGTATGTTCTAAAAACATGTTAGTCTTGCATCACATAAATTAATTTAAAACAAATTATTCCAACTCAAGTGGAAGGAATTAGGGTCGGACCTACATGGGGGCCGGGGGGCTCTAGCCCCCAAACTTGAAAATTTTCTTCAAAATTTTCTCTTTTTTTTTTTAAAATAAATAAATTTTATCCATAATTTTTTTTTTTAATAATTTTGCTCCCCAATTTTTTATTTATTTTTTTTTTTTTCAATTTGACCACCTATATTCACAAGGCTGGTCCACCACCGGAAGGAATATTAATCCAACAAAATAACCCAAATCAATCCCTTCAAATAAGCTCACCATTATTTTGCTACTTGCAAGAGTTCCAACTCTCTCTCTCTCTCTCTCTTAGTGCCTATGTTTTGAATAGTGGGCTAAATTAAAGTAATATTTACTCAAAGAAAAAAAAAATAAAGTAGTATTTTATTTTTTTAATTCAATAATTCATATTAATTTTCAATAGCTTATTAATTTAGAAGAGTGAGAAGAACGGGGCAACATTAATTAATAAAAGAGCCAGCTCTTCTTGGGCTATAAAAAATATTGACATTGACATTGCAGCCATAGATGGTGAAGAAACGAGAGACGAGAAAAATTAGTGCTTCTAGTCTTCTACTCTGAAGATTGAAGAATACCATCGTCAGCAATGAGCAACTCAGCCGCCGGCGCCGCTGACCCCAGCAACGACAATAAGCTGCCATCGTATTCCGCCGGTAACCATCTCGCCCTCCATCGGGTTGTCCAGGCCATGCTTTTACTTGTGGGATCAGCCGCCTTAATAGGCCTGCTTCTTTATAACTCGGCCTACCCTTTCCAGTTTCTTCCCGGCTCTTATAATCGTGCCTCTGAATCACCACCTCCGGTGAGTTTTTCTTCTTCTTTCAGTTCTTGCTTGCCTATACATAAATCTTTCAATTTCTTTCTTTTATTCATTTTTATTTTATTTCCAAATATTTTTTGTTGATGAAGACTTGCTTTCCTTTTCTCTAAGCGTTTTTTTTATCAAGTCTTTGAAACGGCTTGATCGCTTAACACCATAGTGGCTGTCTTTTTTCTTTTTCTTTCTTTCTTTTTTTATTGGTGTGAAAAATATATTAATTAAATAATTAAATTTATTTTTTTAAAAAAATAATTATTTAAGATGGTATCATATTAATAATATTACATCATCACTTACTAAAAGATTAAGCCCACACAACAAAAGAAACCTCTTTTTTTTTCTTTTTTCTTTTTTTTTGGAATTATGGATGATGGAAAAAGGGAGATAATGGGGGAGAATGCATGGCTTATAGTTTTTGACGGGACAAGCAAAACCTTGATCATTCCGAGAATATGTGGATGTAATCAATCCAACGTCAACGTCAATTGCCTTTCATTTTAAGTTATTTTTTTATATTTATTTTTAAGACCGATAATAATTCAAACAATAAATATGAAAGAACTTTTATGAAATTCACATGTCCAAATAAATGTGTAAACTGCTTGAAAATTGTTCGGATAATGAGCCTTATAGGAAATTGCTAGCAAGTTTCATGCAAATCACGCATGCATATCCTCTATAACACCTGAGTTTTCATATTTTTTTTTTGAAGACTTAAGCTTTGATGTATTTTCAATCTAAGTCTAGTTTAGTATTACCTTAATTTTTCGGAAAATTTTTTTTTTCTTCTCAATTATACGCTCCCAATATATAGATCGCTACCAATGGAGAAAAAAAGGAAAGAGAGGAGAGGCGGAGGGACCAAAGAGAAAAATTGGGAGGATATAAGCGAAGAAATTACTCAATATTAAGAGAAATACTAGGTAATAGAAGTCTTAGATTGAAAATTGGACTAAAACAAAGGTCTTAATTTTTTATTTTTTTAAATGAAAACCCAAGTCTTAAAATCAAAATAAGATAAAAGGCTTTTTATATATAATTTTCCTTCTTTTTTATTTATCGTTATATTTTAAAGTGCAAAAAAAAAAAAAAAAAAAAGACAAATTTAATCACAGTTAATAAATGTACCATTTTTATTAAGCTAATAAATGAAGAATTTAATTATCCTTCTTCTTGTGTTAACGGCTTTTTGGATATTTAAATTTCGATTTGTCAGTTAAATAGTCTGTGACTGTCAGTTTTTTTTTTTTTTTTCTGAGCCGGTGAATGTCAGTTTATGTAATTATTCTAAGCATTTTCCATTCAATTAAATTGTTTACATATTATGTTGTACTAGACCTTTTTACCCTTGGCTTATAGTTTTGTTAGTTGAGCCGGGATTCAGCTGGGTCCCAAGGACTCGAAGCAACTTCCATTAGAAAAAGAAAGACTCGAACCATTGGTAGAAAGGTCAAGTCAATACCAGAGGCCCCACTTGTGGGGTCAATGATTTCAACGCCACCTAATAAAACTATGACAAATATTATTTTTATTTTTTTGTAAGTAACTAGGATAATTATTGAATTTTTTTTTATCTATTTAATTATTATAAACTGATGTTTAATTTTAATATCTTTTTAGTCCTCTAATTTTAAGATAGTTAAATTTGTATCTTGGTAAAACTTATAAGAGACATGTTGTACGTGAGTGTTACATATTTAATTGTTAATTTGAAAAAAAAAAAAATATATATATATCAAATATACCGAATATGAAAAAATAGCATTTCTCAACATATAAAATTAAAATCTTGTTGGAATGTTGGTGATCGATGCCCATTGTTCCTGAATTTGATTTAAGATTCATCTAACATTGCCTTTTAATATTAAGTCATGCAGAAATAAATAAATTTTACTTCTATAAGTATAATATAATTTTATTTTGGTATAATTAAAAAACGTATTATCCAATCCGAAACCAATGCATTTTTTTTTATTTTTTTTTGATTTGTAGGTTCCCAAAATTATATATATATATAAACCCATTTTCCACTTATAATCTTGATATTTGGTAAAGTATAATAAGCATATGAAACTTTTCTATTTTCTTTTGGTACCATTTAGGCATTTATTATTCAAAAGCATTAGTCATTAATTTAGTTTAAATGTTTTGTAGCCATGGAGAGAATTTTTTTACAAATTAGATTGTATAATTGAGTTGTAAGAGTTCTTACAACTCAGCCTCTAAAAAGTGACATGTCTTTTAAGCATATGAAAAGCAATGGAGTGGTTGAATTCTAGTGATCAGGTAGCCTACAAAGAATGAGACTATAGGCCGGATAGGTGAACCTTGCACCTAGGGTAGTAGGGTTGCCTGGGACGGTGGACTCCGCAGTTCCATCTTACTTGAATTGTAATGCAATTTAGACACTTCAATTGTAGGAAATTTTAATTCCTTCTTACAATTCAAACACCGTAATTATAGGGAATCCTAGGGGCATGTTTGGTTGAGAAATTTTTTTCCAAAGATCAAATTCTATTAAGATTTTATTCAACTTTTTCTAAGTTTTTTAAACCATCCAAACATAATTTCAATAAATAATTTCTTTCGGTATTCACAATTTTTCGCATAGCCAAACGAGCCCCTAATTACTGCAGTACTCTACCTTTTTAAACATAAAAAGTACAGCTAAAGTTTGGTATTATAATTAACTTATATTATATAGGTGTTAATTAAATCAATCTCGGATCCACTTGTGCCATGACCTGTGACCCATTAGACGAGAATATCCTATTCAATTATTGGAGTATATATATATATATATACACTCCAATAAGGAGCCCAAAATTTCCATGCTTTTTCTTTGAAAAGTGCTAGGGGCCCTTCCATTCCTCTAACTTCATATTCTTTCTGACGTGGCAATCCGAGTCCATCCAAAAAATAATTTGTCTAACTTTTCTCATGGGCAGCGTCGACCCAACCTTTGGTAGTGCATGGTCGGCCACCCCTACCAAATTTCTAAGGGTGGTCAGTGATCACTACCATTCTCGATGTGAGATCTAATAACTGCAACCATTAAATTAGGTGGTTCCGACTACCCACCTTAGTGTCACACTAGTAGTGTCACTGTAATATGAGGCCATGGCCCGTGTGAGCAATTAATTTGAAGGCTGGCCTAGTTGAAGCAATATGTTTCATGTTTACCTTTGATGCTTGGATTAAAACTAAGCTCTCTGTGCTTATATGGATGATAGGCATATGGAGGAAACTAGTCGTCGTCGTTGATCGATTAGTAGCACATGCCAATTTCAGCTTGACTTGCTTTGCGTTCTAATCTCTCTGCTCCTTTATGATCACTATGGCTTGACATCCTCACTCAGTTGATTAGTTTTGAGTAAGACCGATAATTTTTTACAAAATTAGCACGTTAGAGTTATGATTGACCTATATAGTCTTATGCCTATGCTTGAACACAATCCGAACCCGACACGCTAACACAAATTGTCATCCCTAGTCCCGAGTTTATATGTTTCATTTCTCTCTGTTATTTTCATAGCTATATGGCTCAGGGTGCTGGCATATATATTTTTCTTATCTAACTGGAGAGATAGAAAGAGGGAAAGACTAATATATATATATCCTTATTGTCACAATCAAACTAATTTATTGCTCCTATCGATTGATGATCAATCTTATGTAAAACCCACATATGTACTTGGATTTTTGTTTCATTTCCATATTTTATTTGAAGTGTCAGGCAAAAGTTGAGTTGGATAGAGTTCTAAGAAATGCATCAATGGAGGACAGTACCGTTATCTTGACTACTTTGAATGAGGCATGGGCAGAACCCAGTTCTATGTTTGATCTCTTTCTGGAGAGTTTTCGAATTGGGAATGGAACACAGAGGCTTTTGAATCATTTGGTCGTAATATGCTTGGACCGCAAGGCATATGCCCGTTGCTTAGCTTTACACTCAAACTGTTATTATCTGGACAGCAAAGGAGCCAACTTTTCACGTGAGGCTTTCTTCATGACCCCAACATACTTGGAGATGATGTGGGATAGAATTGATCTTTTGGCTTCTATCCTTGAGATGGGCTACAACTTTGTTTTCACGGTATATATTCTCTTAATTAATTTCTCTTTCTTGTTAATAAGTCTTTGAATTATTGATTAATGCTACACTTACAACTCTTTTACGTATTGTTCTTTTACAACTTCTCGACACGATTAGAGTCACGTGTTGACACGTTTCGACAAGTTGTAAAAGAGTTGTAGGTCTAACGGTTTTTTTTTTTTCTAGATTATTATGAATAACAAAAGTATTTTTAGTTTCTTGATATCTTTGATCTTATTCGTGTGCCTTAATTACTTGATTGAATCTTGGACGTATGGTAACATACAATAATTAACAATTAGTACTTTAATTTTGAGGGAAATGTTTGGTTTCATTCTTTTGCACATCTTTTGTTTATCTCTATAAAAGAGATCGATGTACAAATCCATCATTGAATCATGCATGAGATCACATGCACGTGGGTCCCACAGATTCAATGGTGGATTTGCAATAAAGATTTTGTTGTGCGATCCAACGATATTGTACATAGCATTAGATCTAGATCTAATAAATCTAATTTGAATCATAAAATAAATCATCTCCGTTTGACTTTGATTGCCAGGATACTGATGTGATGTGGCTTCAAGATCCATTTCAACGGTTCTATTCAGATGCTGATTTCCAAATTGCTTGTGATCAATTCTATGGGAACTCTTCTGATGTAAATAACAACCCAAATGGAGGATTCAACTACGTAAAGTCTAACAATCGGACGGTTAATTTTTACAAGTTTTGGTACAAGTCAAGAGAAGCATATCCAGGGAATCATGATCAAGATGTACTTAACAAGATCAAGGGTGATCCATTCATCACGGAGATTGGACTGAAAATGAGGTTCCTTGATACTGCTTACTTTGGTGGGTTCTGTGAGATTAGTAGAGATTTAAACCTAGTTTGTACAATGCATGCAAACTGTTGCACTGGCCTTAAGAACAAAGTTTATGACCTTAGAATTTTGCTCGAGGATTGGAGCAAATTTATGTCACTGCCCCTAAGTATGAAGGCATCACCACCATCCTCATGGACAGTTCCACAAAAATGCAGGTATATATATATAAATTATTTGGATATATATGATTTGTTGGAAAAATTATTATTATTTTTTTAAAAAAAAAAAAAAAAGTTTCTATGATGGTTAAGAATTGGTTGTGTTGCTAACGTGTGGTCATTATCATCAAGGAATTCCTTTGGTAAATTACCAACTAAGAACGGCAGAAGGTGATCATAAATGGCAATATTTGCACACTTTTAAGGGTTCGATCATATAAATTCAGGTAAATTATTTTAATTGTTAATAATTATTTTAATTTTAATTTTTTTTTTTGGGCTTTTGGTTTTTGAAAAGATATATATAAAATTTTAGGGGAAAATGTACTTAGCCACCAAACTTTTAAAAGTGACACTTAACCCTGTTGAACTACGACATTATTACAAGTTTTTTTTGATCGAACTACCCGAATTGCCCCTGGAATTATTAAAAAAAATAAAAGAAACCTGAAAACAATAAACCGAAAATGCAATAGGTGGTGGCCGAAGAACTTAAAACACAAAACATTTTTTTTATAAATCTCAATTATTTCTCTTCTTGTCGGAATATTTTGTCAAAATATGTGCCTAACTTTTGTAGAAGTAAGAGTTAAATTATTATTTTAAAAATATATATATCAGGTTGGTCGTGTAGCCACCCTAAGTGGAGTAGGGTGGCCGTGATGTGGTGGTGATGGCCATGTGGCCACCTCGGTTGACTTTTTCTTATCTTTTCTTTTTTCTTAATTTTTTTTTTTTAAAAAAAAATTATTACAAGTAGGATCTACATCTGTAATGCTCGGCCCAAAACACTTGACAAATATTTAGATATGTTTAATTTGCTAATAAAAAAAAACCAAAAAAAAAAAAACACAATGAATGAATGTTGTGGATTTTCTAAACCATCCAAAGTACGTAGTTTTAGATAAAAAAAATTTGGGCTTTCAAACTACTTTGAAATTTGAATTCTTCAAAAATCTTATGAACGATCCGTGGATCGTCCTAATGATGCCACATAAGTCACTAGACAACACTTTAACGATGTCACGAAGAAGATAACAAAAATTTTAGAAAAATCATCCTAATAGTTATGGATAAGTACTGTTCGGATGGTCATAGTGCGCATGCGACAATAATATATCCAAAAGCTTAGATAAGTGGAGGAAAACCTTATTAAGGGTTGTGGAACCCTAGCAAAACCCCCAACTCGCCACCCTTCCACCCTAGAGAGAGAGAGAGAGAGAGAGAGAAAGAAATTTGCTTGGTTTTGGAGGCTTAATTAGGAGATATTTGTGGTAAAAGAGCTGAACTTGATCTTGCATTGCATGTTGTAATTTATGTTGGAGCTTTATTTCGTGTTAGTTTAAGTGTTTGCTTAGAATTTCTTGATCATTGTTAGAAAGTTAGGTTCTTTTGGTAAAAAAAGAACTAGACGTTACATGAAAGCTTGACCCTTTAGGGGCTAGTCTTAGTTTTGGACCTTTGTCGGTGCATGGCCCCTTACTTTCGTCATATAATAACATCTCTAGGCTGTTTAGCAAGAGGAAAATGGGAAAAAAACGATGGGTTGTGTTAAATAAGTACCTTTAGGATTTTAGACCACTTTAGGGTCGAGGGAAAATGGAAAGATAGGAGTTTGTTGAGTGAAAGCTTATAAAAATGCATTCTAGAGCAAAAACATCCAAACGGTGTCGAAAATCATACTAACAATGGAGACAGCCATCCCAACGATTTTCGGGAGGTCTAGACGGTTTTGGGGCAAAATATGTTAATTAGGGTCTTAAGTGTAAATTAGGATTTTTACCTTAGAACTTTGGGTGACATTAGAGTGTGATGCTGAGTAAGAAGCTATAACCTTCACAAGAAGCTCGTGTTTGAAATTTAATGCTCGAGGTAAATAATCACCTGCAGATGCTTAAATGATTAAATCTTTTTTGGCATGGAAATATTATGTTTATAACTTTGCATGTCAAGCTAGCATGAAACCCTTTATCTTCATGTTGTGAGCCTTAAGTTCAACATTAATATTATTGGTCGACTATTTTACCCTTGTCAATTAGCTTGCAAAATTATGTTTACTATTAGCGGATGTTCAGTGATGGATTGACATGGCCATTAATTTTATATTACAAAATCGTTTATCAAAGATTGTGTGGCATAGGCATACTACGCAATACAGACTTGACCTTATGGCCGTGTGATGTGTGCGTGAGTTCTACTCAAGATCTGAGAGCTATCATGAGCAGAATAACCACTTATAGGTGGGGTAACCCCTGATTGCATTACTAGTTGAGTAGCACCTGTGGGTCAGATTCTGTTGAACAACAAGGGAATGGCTTGCTATGATACTTCACCCGTTAGCCGCAAGGTTGTCCTTAAGTCCAACGGGACGCGCTACCCCTACCATGAAGGGGTTAAGTACACGGATAGGCCAAACTATTATTTATGTATAGCACATCAGCATGATTTTCTACCTTCCAACTGATGCGTGATTTTTCTAAGTCTAAAATGTTCCCCAACTAATGAACCGCTTAAAACTACATTTGAACTTTATTTCTGCAAATGCTTCTATGTCAAAATGCAATTATGTGCATATTTATAAACATGTATTTTTTTTCATAACTGTCATTAATAATTGGTTAATTTATTGCATGAGCTATCTATTGCTGACAATTTTACTTACTATATCGTGGACTTACGCATTTCTTTTCGACTTGATGCAGGTCTAAAGGTGGATCTAGTTGTCATTGGGAAGATTTATTTTAGTTTTACAATTGTTGTACATAAATGGTGATTAGCTCTTGGACCACGTAATTGTAATGTCATTGTGCAAATAGAGAAAAAGAGAATATAGTGGCATTGTAACCTAGGGGTAAATCTTTATATTGTTTTTAATTAAATGATTTGGAGGCGTTACAATTAACGTCTGTTTGGGCTTCTCAAAATAAGCAGATGTACTCTTAAAAAAAAAAAAAAAAAAAAAAAACATTTTTTCCAATCCAGACCCTACCAATAAACACTTTTAAAAATAATTTTTACTTTTATATCACGTCAAAACACATTTTCAAACCAAAAAATTAAAAATAAAATAACCTTCAAAAACACATTAACAAACATACCCAAAGCATTTTTTTGGAAAACTTTTCACAACTTCTTATTAGGGTGCGTTTGGGATTGCGATTTTGTAGACAATAAGCGCGATTTTAAACCAAATCGCAGAACATAGATAGTTTGGGAACTGCGTTTTTCAAAATTGCGATTTGAAAACGCAAAAAATCTGCTTTTTCAAATCACAGATAAGATGATGCTTTTTTGAAAACACAGAATTTTAAAGGTAAATTCGCAATTTTAAAGGCTAAACTGCGATTTTGCCAAACGCTTAACTGCGTTTTTAAAAATCACTTTTTTCAAATCGCACACTTTAAAATCGTTATTTTAAATCGAACTTTTTAAAATCACAAATCCAAACAGACCCTTAGAATATTTTAGACAAAATAAGTGCTTAAATTCTGGAAGTGTAGGAGTTAACTTATTACTTAAATATTAAAAAAAAAAAAAAAAAAAAAAAAAAAAAAAAAAAAAAACCTGGTAATATGGCCAATCTCAGTGGAGGAGAACCAACGCAAACCATCACAAAAGGCTACATGTACATCCCTAACCCTGTCTTCCACGTCAACACCACTGTGCATCTCGCCACCTCAACCTGACTCTTTACATCACAAAAGGCCAAATATTTTCTTAGTCACTAACCCGACTCTTATCTTATCTTATCTTTTTTATTTTTTTATTTTTTTATTTTTATAGATAACCTGACTCCTATCTTAAATCAACCTTTTTGAATAGTAAAGATTTGGAGATTTGTCTGGGAATTTTGTCTTTTGAGAATTTTAATTACCATTTTGCCCTTTTTGAATTGTAAGGGTTAAAGTTTTTTTTTTTTTTTTTTCTTAAAAAAAATAAAAATAAAAAATTATGTATTAGTGCCTACATGTTAACTGATATATCAATTTGACATATATTTATGAAGTTTGATAGATACGTTTTTTGTGATACATATATTATGATATAACTTATATTTTAAATTGTAATCACCGTATTTTTATATATTATAATAAAAATATAGTATATAAAAAGAACAAAAAAAATTATTTATTATTATATTTGGTTCAGATGTATCTTTTGACACATCTCATCCATTCATTGACTTCTTTTTATGAGGTGGACTGATAACAACTGTTTTGTGGAATTGTGGGTGTTTGATTGGGATCCGGCTACAATCTGCGGTACTTTTTTCTACGGCTGAGATTGATATGGGATAGTAAGAGTCTAACTATGGTAGAAAATGCCACGGCCTACTCTTTAATTCTCCTTTATTGCCCTTTGCAGAACGGGTATGACCAAAGTGCCCTCCACCCACCTCTTTCCCAAGCTCGAACACCAAAGTTCTTCGCCTGACCTCTTCACCAGATCGCCATGAATAAAACAAACAGAAAAATTTGGTAAAACAGACGGCAGTAGAAAAACCAAATTCTTAGAGGAAAAAAATTAAAGGTGCAGGTTGATGAACGTGAAGGATGCAAATTCGCTTTCCTCCAGAGTTCTGTAAAGCCCACAACAGGATTAATTTGCACTCTTTCATTTATTTTCCCACAGCAACGTATACCATATCCTCAATCACGGGAGTGGGCTCGGGAAGAGGCTGCAGAGGAGTACTGTGCCAGCGTGGACTTCCCGGAGGGGGTATCGCCGGAGACGGAGTTGGAGGATATTGGTAAGGGTCTGGGGCTAGCAGAGGAGTGTGCCGGCGTGGCCTTCCCGGAGCGGGTATCGCCGGAGACGGAGTTGGAAGATATTGGTAATGTTGCGGCAGTCTCTGCGGAAGGGTCGCAGAGTCGGTGTTCCGATCATGGCGATCTCCGGCGAAGAGGTCAGGCGAAGGACTTTGGGGTTTGGTTCGAGCTTGGGAAAGAGGTGGGTCGAGGGCATTTTGGTCATATTCGTTCAGCAAAGGGCAATAAAGGAGAGCTTAAAGGGTAGGCCTTAGCATTTTCTACCATAGTTAGACTCTTACTTTCCCAATTAATCTCAGGGGTAGAAAAAAGTACCGCAGATACAGCCTAGTAGCCGGATCCGTTTGATTGACACATTTTTATGATTGTAAGTGATGCTTCTTTTAATATGAATTAAATTCTAGTTAATTTCTACTAATCTCAATGATGTTTTGTGAACTTATGCATTGAGAATGTGTAGATTGATTAAGAGATTATGTTGAGTTGAATTATGATATATATATATATATATTTTATATAAATTTCTTACAAATTAGTTTGTATGAAATTTTTTTACAAACCGACTTCTAATATTGACATATATTCCTCACGTATATGTAAAAAAACACATTTTTTTAATAGCTTAAATTAGTCACTTTTAAAAGCTGGTATATAGGAAATCTCTGTCCATTTCCATGCATCAAATATGAATGTCGTGACGAGTGTTCATTGTAATTTTAAAGAACATGTACAACAAATTTTTTCTATCCATCAAAGTCTAGTTGTTGTTTGATTGGCTTGGCTTGGGTTCGAGTTGTAAATTACATTTACCAATAATTTTTTTTATTTTTTTATTTTTTTATGTATTTTAATTTTGTCACCGAATGGCCAAAAGGAGAGATAATAAATTAGCGGTTGGTTTAAAAACCTAAACTAATAAAAAAGTAATGACTTGAACAATTTCATCGATTTTCTAATATTGTTCTATGTACTTGTGCTATTTTCTACACTTAAAGAGAGACACCCTTCCTCTTTGTCATTGTATGCCCAACCATTTTTCAAAGAACATCTATTTCATGATTCAAATTAAATTTCACATATATAATTGTGTAATTGTGTATATGTGTCAATTTTTAATCAATCTGGATCATGAAATAAGAAATGAAGAGAATCATATTCCTCATCAATACCTAAGCAACAAGGCTTTTTTTTCTTCTTCTATTTTTCAAAATTACAACTCCACAACACTTGAGGAGACTCCCATCCACAAATGGAAGCTTAACAAATGTCTATGCTTTGTATTAGAAAAACTGCAAATGTTATTACTTAGATATATGATTTTTTGCCACCCCAATACACAACTCCTTTATGACTACTTTGCCCACATAGCAACTTTTCCCCCGGCTAGCTTTAGAGTTTTTTTGAAAAAAATAAAAAATAAAATAAAAGTTGTCACGTGAATAAAGTGTTCAAAAGTGTGTTTTGGGGTGGCAATGTATCATATCTTTATTACTTATTACATGTTATAGAGGTCACTCACTACTTTTTTTACAAGTAAATTCAACCAATGTACAAGAGAGACACTTAATTAGGAAGAAAAAAAAGAACACAAATTTAGAAGTTCCAAAAAAAAATAAAAATTAGAGAAGCGAAAAACTGTTGAGAGCAATTATATACCCATAAAAATACGGGTGAAAAGGCGGGCGATTAATAACCATCTACTAACAGCTACCTGCTAAACCGCGTAATCATTTTTGTAGGCGGTAGAAAAAAAACCTCTAACTACCTAGAGTAGGCTGGTTAGCGGTTTTAGGGGTATGCGAAAACTATATATACATACACACACAAAATGACGTCGCTTTATATGAATTTTTAAATGACACCATATATTCAACGACCACCAAAAAAAAAAAAAACTTAAAAAAATAAAATAAGCCCAAAAAAAAGGTTCAACGAAGGTCCAACACCTAAAACTAAGCCCAAAATGCCCAAATTTAAAAATATTTATGCAGAACAATTATAACTATGAATAACCGCTAACCAACGATTATTTTATAACCTAGGTGGTTAGCGGTTATAAAAATAAAATAACCGGCTTTTCACATCAGAAAATTGAGAGTTGTTACTCATCAATCTTTTACTCATATATTATGCAAATTTACTTTTGAATTTATAGGACCTACTCATAGATTCAATGATAAATTTGTCAATCACTTATACCGTCATACGTACGGAAATAAACAAGAGATGGACAAAAAGTGAAAACCAAACATTTATCCAAAAAATTAGCTAGGAGCATAACATAACCACATACCACTATATATTTAAGAATAAAAATTAAAAATTAATAAAAGAAAACGAAGATAAATAAAAGAACATCCAATTCCAAACAAGAAAATAACTGATCTCCAGTAATTGAAGGCCGACTTACTTCAAATCTCTCTATCAGGGTAGGGAAAATTTAAATACAAAAAAAAATAGATCAGTGTCCAAAAAATTAGTCCACTGACTAATGGACTAATTTTTGAAACATAATTAACCATTCAAAGGTTTTACAAAATGGTAGGTTTAGATCCTCTTTGGTCTACAGTGCTGGAGAGTACCCAAGTACCAACAGTTAGCATTGACATACAAAGGTTAGTGTTATTGGCTCTTCGTTTGGTTGACAGGAAAGTTCTCTTCAGGTTGCTTTTGCCAAAAATAATTTGCAGCTTCTAGCCACCCTGTATGGACCAAAAACTTGTTCTGTTTCAATGCCCAACGAGATATCTCTGTTGCAGCATCCATAGAGACGACGTGCGTGACGGACGAATCGAGCTCCGTTGCACAAGTAGCTCCCAAATTCTCTGCCATCCTCCAGAGATGGTGATTATCTGCAGGGAATTTTGTGGGAAACACACGGCTAAAGACAATTTTACACCCTTTCAGTACTTCTTTCCTAACCGTTTTCAGAACCTGCAGAAAATGACATACAGAAAAAATCTTGATTAATACAAATCTCCCTATAGGAAAACCAACTATGCAAAAATTCTCCTTCTCAGATTTTACCAGGTTGAATTAATGGTAAGGCATTCAAAAATTTATTACAAGGAATGAAGGAACCAGAAAACATACATTACTGAAGTTAACATAAAACAGTTTAAAACTGATTCATGGTTGAATATATTAACAAAAAAAAAAAATACATCATTTTTTGCACAGTTTTTCCAACCCATAATATAGGAAACACTTGAAATCATCCTTGTCACAGGAATGTTAGATTCTACAAATATGTATAGGCGCTTGCCACTGGGGGACCAGGTCTGGACAACAAAAGTAGAACACATGAAACAAAGCTTAGAATAAAAATTTTAGTCATGTTTCAGTTGTCAAGAATATGATTACCTGCCTCACATCTCTGTCAACAAGATTGTCCTCCAGTACCTGCAAGAAGGTCCCCCTACATTAGAATTTATCACACAACAAACTAAATTAACTATTATCAAATGAGCGGAATGAAGAGGGACATACATCAAAAAACATTTTGTGGATTTGCTTGAGAACTTTAAGAACAGAAGCAAGTGCTCCTTCAGTCTCACTTTCATCACTCTTCAACTCAGAAAGAGATTTACAACTGAAGCCAAATTGGTGGCAACTTGAAGCAAAGAAATGATATCTTTCCATCAATATCAAATTGTCCTTGTGCTTCGTCCATGCCTACAATAATGCCTTAAAAATTTATGTCTAGATTATGGTAAAAGGATGATTGTAGCCAACAAAAACGTATAGAGATAAATTGTAGGTTAAAGGCAACAGAAATGATACCCAGTGAATCCAAGCAAACACTGGGTATCATTTCCTATTCAGCCTATCTTTTAAGCAAGAAAGAGTGCAGATATAAAAGAATGAAGCACAGGCAAGCTGGTAGTAGGAAATACATCATTAAATTTCCCTTTTAGCTCCGTTTGTGGCAATAATTTCTTTACGGAGAAGGGCCGTATTTTAACAGCCTCAGAAAGATTTCGAAGGGTATACAAAGTGCTTCTATATACACCAGGAGAAACTGTATATCCTGCATACAAGGTAGATCAATCCTGACAACAAAATCTTTCTGGTTTGATTTCAGTAGCTCCTAGTGTAAAACAAATATGGCATATTGAGGTTGATTTTCGGAACTCCAGCACACTGTCAAGGCATTTCACTGCAGACCTCTTCAACTAAAATCATACTACCTCATCGAGGTAAACATACCACTTTTCGGTCCCCTAAAACCTTCTAACAGCTGATTTCTTTAACAGTGCATCGTTGACCATAAACAACTATAAGAAGAAGTCTGGTTAAGCAAATATAAAGGTAAGCTGATTGCAAATGTACTTACATTTTCTGTATCATCAAGAATCAGAACCGCACTTTCCTGCCCCAGCACGACATCAAGACCCTTTTGATGTTTATGGGTGCCATCATCTCGTGAAATCACTCTAGCACTGAAGTACTCTCTTTGAGGATCAAGCAGCTTAGCCATTTCCAACGCATAGGCCCGGTCACCCATTGTATAGATATACATCTCAAACATCTCACTTGCTTCTTTTAAAAATGTGTGAACAATGGGCCTTAACTTGGTCATCATATGCATAAAATCCAGCATGAAGAGGCTGCCTCCTGAGACATCTATCCATTTCATAATTTTTCAACACAAAAAGGCAACAAGAACGTTTAGTCATTAAAAGTGTGAAGAACATCAGAAAATTAACTGGTGCAACAAAATCAAAAGTATTAGATGATAATTTAAAAAAAATTATCACTCATCTTCTGTGCCTGCAGCAGATTGGGATAAAGCAAAAGCCAACACATAACCAGTCAAAATTAATAAGGGCCTCTATTTAGTTTGCAAGGTCCAATGGGGACGGGGATGCAAACAGTAAGATTGTCATTATTCTTAAATATTTGCTTTTATATGATAGGTTCTGAATATTCTACATTACTACCACGTAACCCACACAAAATAAATCCCATGATACAAATTTTGCCTGACAACTTCCAAAATTATCATATCTGCAGTTCACGAAAAAATATTTCATTGTGAAATTACATTAAAAGGCAGTATCAAAGCTCGCCATAAGCACATCATATAACTTCTACCAGTCTTCTTGTAGAGAGGGAGAGAGAAAAGGCCAAACCCCAGCCACACAAAGCCTAGCTTTAATTAGAAGCCACAACATTCAGCTGGCAAATCAAAAACTTCCCTCACCACATTCCACAAAACTTCCATGTTCTGGTGATAAAATAACATAAGACTGCATAAGCTCGTCTCAAGCACAAGCAGCTAATTACATCCTTTCAATTTCTTTCAACAATTTTACCTTTCAATAGAAATCAGAATATCCCATTGACAAATTGAAAGCACTCAAAATAGAACAATTCATAATCACTCATGTCAACTTCTAAAAGTTTTGGTTGCTTTAAACATGATAATGTTCAATAGCATTTAGCCAAACTAAATAGTACTAATCATACAAAAAGAAAAGAAGCAATCTCACCAAGACATCTGAAACCAAAAATATCTGCAATGCTAATTACACTACCAAATCATAATAACATAAAACAGAACTACCTTGCAGAGAATCTGTTTGGGCCTTTAAATATTCCTCTTCTGGCGTAATATGTATAAGTTGAGTAGAATTTAGCAGCGTATGATCTAAATCAAGAACCAAGTAAAGCTTCTTATGGCGTAACAAGTTCTTCATGTCTGTGTTTCTCAATCTGGCAATTTCATCATTCTGAAGCCTTAGTCCCTGAAAATACAGATGTTACACAGGCTTAAACCAAATTCCATTTGAGATCAATAAACATCAGCATACTTCATAAGTTCTAAGTTGATTTAAATCTCTCCAGTTCTAATTATAAAATTGCTTCATATAAGGGGATCGGTAACTTGTGAATATATAAGCTGTATGATGCCTCAATATAAGAAATTTCAGAAGTTTTACAAATATTCTCTTTCAATATGCAGCAAAGATAACCAAAACTCAGAATTCCGCCAACCAATCATCTTGAAGAAGTATACCTTGTGAATATACCCAAATGTAACACCAGATTCCTCAGCCAACCTTTGCCCACAAAGTATACACATGTCTCCAAAAGAACCAGGATGTGTACATAGATCCTTCTTTATGGATGCTTCTGCAAAAGATAAGACATTACATATAATTCAAATCAGTGAAAATAGCACATATCTAAATGAAACTAAAACTCAGCAATGCACATCCAGTTTTCTCATTCTCTAAGAAAGTGTTTCAAATAACACACACACACACACACAGACTGCTATTTGCATCTGGAATCTTTTCTTCCTCCAATTTATATACGAAAGTTCCGTCCATCTTTGTTTCAGTGCAACCAAGAGTATGAACTTCTAGTTAGAAATCACGACCAAGTAGAGACCTCTTTTTATATCTTAAAAGTTTGTATAGACATACAGACACAAATGAATGGCCACAGTGGAGACACTTGGGGGCACTCCTTATAAAAATTTTAACAATACTGCAGTCCATGCAAGAAACTTGTGAACATTTTTAACCCCCCTCTCCCTTTCCCAACTAAATTTTTCTAAACCTAGAAAATGGCTCAATTTGACACTTCGCAGAATATTGTAGTTTTTTTATCAAATAAAAAACAGAAACAACTTTTCTCCTCAAAAGAAATCTAATTTCTTTCCTCTGGAAGAGGGGATGATATTCTCACTCTCTCTCACACACCAATTCAGGGTAATTGCCCCTATTGCCAGGCTCCATAAAATATTTCAGGCACTGCACCTGCACACACGCACACATAAATATGTGCACACACATACACTGATATTTACACGTGCACATTTCTATATAAGTAAATTTAACAGGAAGATGCCAAGGGCCATCAATCAAGTACACAAGAAGGATATGCTTACAAAACATGTGTGTGAGTACATATGAATGTATGTATGTATAGTATGTAAATACATACATATGCATGTCTATTAGTATGATAAATTTTTCTTTTTACGAGAATATTTGAATATTGAAAAGAAAATCTTCAAGCATTGGAGAATTTGTAGTAAGTTGAATGGCCTCAAACCACTTTTCTAAAAGTAAAATTCATTAGTAATAGCAGTTTATTTAGGCTTTAGAAAATATACCAATCAAACAGATATAAGCACAAAAATTGTTTAAGATTTATCTGTATGTACTCCAGCAAAGGAGTGCCTTCAAAAATAAAAATGTTACTTTGGTCCAAAGGAGCAGTTGATGAGTTGGTCTTGTGCTGTGTTTTCCAAGATTTGGCTGGGTGGGTGTTCACAAAATTTGTTAGCCACTGAACTATCCAACTAAGTCAGAAGAATTTACCTACGGTTTGTTTGAGGGATGATGTTTGTGAAGTTGACCCCAGAACCTCCTCTACGTTTTCCAACTTCTCCACCTTGCACCTCTTTATCCTGCAAGCTAATGCATAGGGTTTGAGTTCAAAAGGGAACTATAGCTGACCAGTGAGACTCACAAAATACAAAATCAGAGAATCCGAAAAATGGGGTATCTACTAAAACGAAGTCTTTCATCAGAAAAGTTTCAGAAGGTCAGCTAAAACAGGTTCTCAACAAAAACTGTGTAAAACAATGCAACATATCAAACAAATATTACCATTTTTATTTTTTGATAAGTAACAGGAAGATAAGCATCCCAACCATAACAAGGATGATAAAAACAATCATCTAAATAACCATACAAAACTAAGCAAACTAATTATACAACTAGTAATTTCAAAATACAATCACGAATCAATAATATAAGATAAGTTCCCAACAGACCCACAATAGCTTAACGCATAGTCAGAGAACCCAAAACGAGAAAAAAGACCAAAAATGTTAAAAACAGCACCTTTGGGTTTCGAGGTCGTCATTGCCATCTTCAGCTTCTTCGGAGGAACCAGAATCCAGTGACGCATCGAGAAACGCCGCGAACTCGTCATTGCTCGATGAGTGAACCGGCGAATCGGTCACGAGGCTCATCTCTGCATATATTAACGTAATTGAAGACGAGCTTTGAAATGGGAAAATTAAATTTTATGAAAATAGATTGCCTTGTTGTATGGAAATTGTTGCAGCAGCTGTTGGGAAAATGGAAACCAATTCCAGTTTCAATTTTCCTTTGCTTGATTGTGTGTGCGTGTCTCTTGGGTTTTCAAGCTGAAATTTTTGAGAAGTAAATGGGATTTGTGAAAGGTCCAATTAAACTGGTTTTTTTTTTTTTTTTTTTTTGGAAAATTCTTTCTAGTTTAACACTACACTGATGTTTCACTTTCTTGACGTGGTACTGCTAATTATCTTTAATTTTTTTTAAAAAAATGTCCGATTAGGAATGTGAATCTGTGATCAATAAAATAGAATAAAAATCTAATTTTTAACATTTTTTAATTTTTTGTATTTTTATTTTCAGCTGACAGGTTGGGCATGGTTGCTACCCAAAATTGAATCAAAATTGGGTATTATAATTTGAGAAATGTTATTTACTACATTATCATTTTCTATTAGGTTGATGCGGTAGTGTCCATTAGTCATTGGATTAACCCTTACTAACAAAATAAAAATTCAAAAACTAATGGGTACTTCGACATTAAGTCAGTGAGATGGGATTGAAATTGAGATGTTGTATATAGCATCACTCTTACAATTGTTATCACCATCTCAAACAATAGAATTATCATTCGTTGGAAGATCTAAAGCAATATATACTAGAACCAAATTTTATTGAAGCAAAACAAAATACCTAAAAACCAACTCTTTGTCGGTAACTCCGACCAGCAGCTCATTGTTGGTAACCCTATCTCACCATGAATGATAGTTACGACTAGTACTAGGGGCCGCAAAACGGGTTGGCATGTCGGATTCGGGTTGACCTACCAACCCGTTAAACTCAAACCCGATACAATTAACTAAACGAGTTGACAACCTAAATCCGAACACATTTATGAGCCAGGTAACTCGACACAACTCAAAAAAAAAAAAAAAAAAACCAGCTCTTTGCTTCTCACTTCGGAGAATGAAGGAAAAGCGGCTCACATTTTTTTTTTTCTTGAACATGAGATGCTATTTAAACTTGGGGAGTGATTCATGCACTTTTCATGCCCAGCCCCACCCCAATGTATCTTGTGGGAGTATCCCTATTGTGCATGGGGAGTTTTTCTACCATTTCCATTTAAACTTTGGCCTACGCATCCAGACTAAAGTGGGTCGTAGTCTCCATTTGGCCCAAATTTCACATCTAGGCACCAGTGTCTCTGTGTATTCCCTAGCATTACTCCTCACATATATAGCCAAATTCTCACTTGCCTATTTAATAAGAAATCCTATTTAGCACTCTCTTAAAATTCTCAGTTGAGTTAATATACTCCATCCACCAAGGGGGACAGAATGTCTTTTTTAAAATATTTGTGGTTTATCATTTGGGTCATACTTGTGCTTATGCATCAGACAACTAATCATTGTAAAGAAAGCATTTAACTGCATGTTAACTCTTTCACTTGATACATTGATATGTCTTCTTTCTTTCTTTCTTTCTTCTTCTTCTTCTTCTTCTTTTTTTTTTTTTTTTTTTTTTTTTTTTTTTTGGTTTTTGTTTTAAAACGTGGGATTAACTTGGTTTGTGTGTGTGAGAAGTAAAGATTTAATTCTGCTACTGTTTTTTTTTTTTTTAGATGATTTAACTCTTCCACTTGATGCATTGATGTGAAGTAAAGAGCAATGGTGAAAAATGAAAATGCAGGTGATTATTATCTGCCCGCATCTAGTATTCGCACCTAACTGCTATCTGTATATGCGGATGCGGATAACAGTTTTAAGTTATGCGGATGCGGTTAATATATAATATATATTATACATATTTAATTAAATTCACTAAAACGACGTCGTTTTGAATTTGTAAAGTTTAGGACCTGTAGATTATGTTAGGTTTTTTTCACTGTCATCTCAAGATCATACCTCACTAATTTTATTTATTTTTTTCCTTTATTTGGGTAATCCAAATACTGATTACTCTATAATACAATAATCATCTATGACTGATAATCGTGAATTGTGTAACAAGTGAAATTTTAGTTTATTTAAGCTTGTATATAGTAATAATCGCATTATTTAATCTTGCATATAGATTAATATAGTAATCAAATACGTCTATTATATCATATGCAGATAACGGATAATAATCACATGATGCATATACCTAAAAGTGATAACCGCATTATGCAAATGCGAATATTGCTAATAACCGCATTTACATTTTTACCCCTAGCAAAGGCCGCATCAGTTTTATTATGAAAGGTCCTCATTGTATCATGAGCTTTAGAAATTTTGGAAAGATTAGCAAGATTCCTGGCTGTAACACTATGGCAATAAGACTAAGAGATCCAAAGATTAATCAGTAGTCCCAGGCCACAACAATAAAGTGAATTAAAAATAGAAAAAAAAATATATATATATATATATATATAATATAAACCTGTATATGAAAGCCAGTTCTATTTCTTTTCTAATCGGGATGCAAGTAGATTAAGTATAAACATGAGGGATAGTCACCAAGAAATCTGACGTAGCACTATGGCAATTCTCGTATCGAGATATTCCGGGTTCGAACCCCAGCGGCGGAAAAGTTTTAATTTCCAAATATTTCTTTTGCCCTAAACAACTCCCTCGTCAAGTGAGCCCTTTGCCCTGTTCCAATCATGTCGGGTCGGTTAGGTAGATTTTGAGACTTAAAGGGGATAAGTTTAAGTGAAGTTATTTTTTAATATTAATTAAATAATATTTATTTCAATATTAATATTACTTTATTTAAAAATTATTGTTCTTTGTTTTTTGAATGCAAAATTGTCATCCTTTTAAATTCTGATTGAAATTTTGGTTGCTCAATACTTATCACAAGGCCCAAAAAATTTATACTCACGCCATAATTGAATGTTATTATTATTTTAACTATTTCCATTATTTTCAAGAATAGAATGTTTAAAGTTAAAAAATGGATTTTATTTAATAATATCTTTAATATTACTTGATTTCCTTATTTAATACTATCAATTTTTTAAGACTTAATTTTAGGAAAATGAACCAGAGACGATCCAGTTAGTTTTATTTAAGGGGCAAAATTGTCTTTTCATATTTTATGGGCAATTTTGCCTCTCAAACAACACTAATCGGGTCCCTTCCAAATCATTTGAACTAGAGAAGATCCAAATGTTAATTTTAGATGGTCGATATAATATTTGCTATCTGCATGTACGAAAACGGATAGTAGAATATAGGTAGGCACCGTCCACTTACCCATATGCATGTATTAAAAAAATGACTTGTGATCCATTATCCATATGTCGGAAGATTTGATATGTTTTACTTAATTAATTAGAGTTAAGAATGGTAAATTACTTGATTAATCAAAGTTATGTTAAATTGAAATCATAAAATTTTATATTACATTGTCATATATGTTGTGTCGTGAATTAAATCATTAAATTATGAAATTCATTAGCTCTTCTTAGTTCTTATGATCCTCTTTAGGAGGCTTTCATCCAATTTTTCCTATACATGCTAGACCCAATATCCATGGTCTATTTATTTATTTAAAAAAGAAGAAGAAGAAGAAGAAGAAGAAAAAAGAAAAAAAGAAAAAAAAAAGAGAGAGAGGCAAATGGTACAAACTAGTGAGGAGGTGGGGGAGATAAGATAGTCGGACTCTCCGGTTACAGTGTAATCTAATCAGATTTGTGTTCCAATGATGAATTTGGGGGCCAAAATGGGAGCGAGTGGCGTTGTTCTCAGAATCCCAAATCCTCCAATTCCCCTCTCCTCTAATAAAACACCCACACAACAATCACTTCACCATAAGGAGGCGATTTGTAGCAGCAGCAAAGGGAGGCCATTTTCTGGGTTGTCTCTGAGACATGGTGGCTCCTTCGTGTTGGCGTGTCTCCCTCCATCTTCGCCCTCGTCCTCTTCACCCAACACTCGCTCTACAAAGCTCTACGTCAGTGGTTAGCTTTCCCACTCTCTTAGTTTTGGTCCATCGGCAGTGCTTCTTATTAAAAGTTTACAAATTGTTACAAAATTTGAATTGAAAACAGAGAGAGCTTTGCGTTCTAATATGGGGTCATGGGGAAGATAGGAAGAAACGTGAGAGTTTACTAATTCATGGAGGTTGTCTCTAAGCGAGGTCTTGATATAACATGTTGGGTCACTTCCTCAATCCATAAAGCTTTAACTTTTGATTTGAGCTCACTGTATTGTATCAACTGCTCCCTCTTGTGTGACTAGTATCGGATGTGAGAATTAACCATTCACACTCACACATGAACATAAGCTCCAACATTTTTCTGGTCTTGGTGGCCTTTTCCAATCCACTTGCTTGTTGACTCCTCCAAATATTTTTTACTGTTTTAGTATAAATAACATACTGTGTTATAATAGCTTTGCATTTAAATCTATAAATATATATATATATATTATATTCATTACAAAGCTTCCTAAACCCTTTTGATCTTTTATACTCCTGTTTCTGCCAGATATATATATATATATATATATATATATATATATATATATATTTTACTTCAAAAGCACCTGTACAAAGTTTTTTTTTTAAGTATTAATCATTATTGTGGGATTATGGGTTGTCTTGGGGGGGTGGTTCATTGAGTCTGCCTCAGTTTTTAAAGTGTAGGGCCTTTCACTTTGATATGATAGGATTTTATATGGATGAGAAGAATCTATATAATACTGCATTCCCTCCATTGTAAACTAATGTCTTATTGGGTTTTATTAACAATATGTTTGGGAACTTATTGGTAACATGGATCGTGTTCCTTCTTTTGTTGTTTATAGATTTGATGGCCATGTTAGACGCATATCTAATATATATATATATATATATACACACACATACATCATGTCATGCTGTACTATCTGATATGGATATTTCAAACTTGCAGCAGAGGTTTAATGTTTACTGGACTGGACAGTTCTGTTACATATCATTCATAACAAAAAAAAAAAAAAAAAAAAAGAAGCTCTGTTACGTGTCTCCCATAGACATACCCATGTCTTATGGTGCTATATGACATGGATACTTCACTCTTGCTACATTGTTGAATTCAATTCTGTTGGATCCATATATATACACACACATGCATATATGTATAGCCATGTCCTGTGCTATGCGATATGGATACTTCACACTTACTGCATAATTTTATTCAGTTCTATTGAACCAGAGAGCTTAAGAAAGGTTTTATCCATGGTAATGAATTGAAATTTTCTAAGGACCAATTTACATTGATGCCTTTCTTTATTGGTTGTGGTTTCTCTCCCACTTCATGCCGCCTGCCCTGGTGGGGGGGGGGGGGGTGTTTTGAGCATGTTGTAATTCATTGCCTATTTCATACAGGTCTCTCTTTTCGCACCACTGAAGAGAGTCTACGAAAGGCTTTCCAGAACTTCGGTCAACTTGTAGACGGTGAGAATCGCAAATGTTCACATGCTGCCCTTCATTAAACTGGTTTGTTCCAGTTTGTTGATAAATATTTGGTTTCTTAAAAGATTTCCTCGTACTTTCAGTCAATCTGGTGATGGATAAAATAGCTAATAGGCCAAGAGGGTTTGCTTTCATCCATTATGCAACTGAGGAGGAATCCCAGAAAGCTATTGAGGGAATGCATGGGAAGGTACACATCAGGCTTTTTACCTCTAAAATATGATATATTCATATAATCTGAACTCTCTTGTAATCTTTCTATTATAAATTCGCAGCTTTTGTGTACGAAGACCAAATTTCTTCCTGATGCCTTACATGTGAACCAAGTTTGTTTAGTCATATATGCAAGAAACAGTTTAGGACAGGTAGTTTATGTAATAGAGAAAGTGGGGAAAGAAGATGAAAAACTAGGAACAGAAGTGGAGCTTTGCGTTACTGAAAGATAGTCTATTATGTATTGTAACAGTGCCTCCAGGCATTGAGATAGGGTGGCACCATGTCGGGTTAGGTTGGGCTATCACTTTTACAAACATGTGCTCAACTGAACCCACTCATTTACTGGGTAAGAATTTAGAAGCTCGATAGTTTCCATTAATATGTATTCTTAACATGTTAATAGTTTCTTCTAACAGTAAATAAGATTCACTTTAATGTCAATTCAGCTGATCAAACTGATGGTAGGTTTTGTTGAATCTTTTAAACAAGGAAGGTATAAATGGAGTAATGAAAAACTATGACAGAGGTAAGTGAAAAATCTCTTGTGGGCAGTTGGGTTGTTGAAGTATCAAAAAGTAAATTGTGGGTGGTGAATATGCATTTTTTACTTTAGAAATCAACAAGATTGTCTAATTATGACATGGCATCATCATCATCATAATGATGTTGATGATAACACTCCTCACATGTAGGAAGTGATTACACTCTTGATAAGTTGCTGAGCTTGCTTTGAACCATAACATGTGAGGCTTGGATAATCATGGAGTGTTGGACAAAATTATATAGTATGCATGATATACTCAGAATTAACTTTTAAGGGTGAATCAGTGTAGGTGATTTTCGTGCTAAAAGATTATGATTTGTGTAAATTCTTCGCTCAAGAGTTCTCCACCTATTGCTGTTTGTTCCTATATCCATCCTAGGACCCACAAACTTAGCAATGAGGGGCCTCAACAACGGTGAGGTCCAAGTTTTTAACATCTGACCAGCCAATCAAGCCCCAACACGTTGACATTAATAGAGGGGCCTGTGTTTTCAAAAAGGGATTAATGTCCGCTATATAGTAGAACAGCAGGCAATCCTGTTTGTTCATATATATATATATATATTACGTCATCAGTTTGCTTCTATTGTGGTCTATAAAAAGTCTTCTACACATTTTTTAGCCTGAAAGTACAGTGTTGGTGGCGATGATATGATGTTGATGCCACGCATCACTTACCATATATCTAGTATTTACTCTCAGCTAGTTACTGCCTTTTGGATTGGGCAACCTTGGAGGAGATGCTCCAAATGCTCAATAGTCAACACTATCCAATTTTTTATGTACATTCATAAGGAGTCTTGTTTACTTTGACTCATATATGTAAGAAGTAGGTTGATGGGCTCTTTCTGGAATTACCAAGTAATCAATATATGGTATCATCTACTTCTTGCAGCTCTTATGACTATGGGGTTTGTTGGAAAATGATTTCCTACCAATGGGGAATCTAATGGTTCCTATTTATCTAAGTGTAGTCATGTGACATGTAGCTCTTGTGAAAATTTCTAGTTGTAAGGAACTTTTTGAGTGAAATCAGATGGTTTAAAGTGTTATGGTCATCCTTGTTTCTTTGAACTCAAATTGTATACCAGTTGCATCCATTAGCTGTTGCAGCCAAATGCTTTGTTTTGTAGTGCATGTACTGTAGACTTTGCAGGTGCATAAGAATGTCTGAATTTAGATTTAAAATTCTCTTCCATTGGAAGCGGGCTAGGATCTTTTTGGGTCATGCTCTCAAAAGTGTCTGTGTGTTATTTTCATAATCCTCTAAATGTGAAGCGGGCATTGTATGACTGAACAATCACAAACCACTTTCTTTCAGTTTTTGGATGGTAGGGTGATATTTGTGGAAGTCGCAAAATCTAGATCAGAGCTCCACCAAGGCGGCCTTAAACAAAACAGAAGACAGTTTTGAAGAGCAAGACATGGCATCCTTGTAGTAGATATAGATTGTGGAGTGCAACTAAGCTAGCCACTGGCTCTAGGATGTCAATTCTCCATGTACAATATTATTGAATGGTGAGACCTTTCAGATTAATTGTTTCTCTCTCTCTCTCTCTCTCTCTCTCTCTCTCAAGAGTTCTGATTTCTTTGAAACACTTTGTATTTGGTTTGGGATGGGATCGAAACTATTTAACATTTTTGTAGACTTTGGTTGCATGCATGGCACAATCTAAGAACTGGCAAGGATAAAAATCCTATCAGGCCTTCTTTCACCGAGCTAATGGATGTACCTATTTGACTGTATTCTGGTCGGGTATGAGGAGCCCTATTGCTTGTGGAAAAAAGGAGGAAAAAACATCTCTCTACATTTTCTCCTATGGTCAGAATAAAATCACTTCCCCTCTCCTTGTATTGTTCAGAAATAAAAAATGGAATACTTTATTGTTGGCGCTCCAAATAACAACTCAAAATGTTATCCTTTTATTTCGGATTAGGATCGTTTAGAATTATTTACCCGAATTTGAGAAAATTTGGATAGATGATTGTGAGAGACTAGTTAAAAATTGGGCTGCTCACTACTTATCTAGTTAGGTAGGTTCCATAAGTGGTATCTCACAATCACTTGCATTCTCTCAAATTCGGGCAAATAATTGTAAACTAACTGTAAACGATCTTGATCATTTATTTCTCTGTTGTTCTCTATTCTCCAACAACCATAACTCTCTAACCTCAATTCATCTACTTGAGCTTTACGTGGTCGGTCAGGATAGGTCCAAACCGATCCGTACTCCCACATAATCTTCCAACAAGTTGCAAGAACCTAGTATAAGAAAATAAAAGAAAAGAATGAAAGAAAAAAATTAGAGAATATATTCTTTAAGGATGAGTTATAAATTCTTCATTTTACAGTAACCAATTATAAGTGGACAAGTCATCAAAAACTAAAAAATACAATAAACATGAAAACACTAAATCCTTTAAAACAAATTAAAGAATGACGATTTCTAGACACTTCACCAGAATATGGTGGCTTTGGGTGGTAGTCTCCGGCAGATTCCGACGGTGGCTTTCGGCGGATTCCGACGGCTGGGTGGTTGTCTTTTCCCTTTGATTTTATATTTCCTCAGTTTTCTTGGCAGATCCAGTGGGGTGATGAGGTCTTTGCATGGAATAAAACTCAAAAAGTTCTTTTTTGTCCATTGGTTTTGTATTCTTGGCAAATCCAGCCGAACGCCGACGTTAGAATTCACGGAGTCACCGTCGGAATACGTCGAATTCTACAGCTGTAATCCGCCTCTTAGAGCTTGTTCTTGTTGAGGAGTGTTGATGGGTAGTTGAGAATCTCAAATTTGGGGTTGGAAAGATCATGAAGGATTAAATCCTAGGAGTTTTTGGGTTTGGGAGGGTGAGGGAGAACACGGGTTGGGCTGTTTTGGGAAAGAGCTTATGAAGGCCATTGATGGTGGTGGTGCAGAGCTTAGAAGATTGAAGAATGGAAGATAGAAGAGCACAAAGCCATGGTGACAGTAATGTTTGACTAGTTTGGATGGCTGGTTTGGCTGAAAGATCTGGTGTTTTCATCATATTATTTTGTTATAGTATTTTTTCTGATATGTCAAATTTCTACTAGAAGCTGTAAAAGTGGTGTTTTACAGCCCATCCTTATAGAAAGGACTCTCAAAAAATTAAAACTAGTCTCTAGATTTTATTTTGATTTTAATTTTGTCATTGAGATTCTAATTTCAACATATAGGTCATTAAGTTTTATTATAGTTTTAAATATATTTTGTACAATTTACCATCCAATTAATTAACGACATACCAAGTCAAACCCTAAATTTGATTACACGCAACACGCGTTTGACACATGCATCAATTATACATTCCATTAAGAAAATATTTCCTAAATTAAAGATCTACTATAAATAAAAATATTAAAAATAAATTAAAGCTAAAATAATAAACCCAAAAAAGAGAGAGAGAGAGTGGTTACAGTTATGGGAAGCCTCCCCTCACTAGTGAAGGGCAGCCAACCCTTACTAGATGAGGAGTGATAGTCACATATGTGTGAGGGGCGGCCGACCACCCCTCTATCGTGGGAGGCTGGGCCTCACTCCTCATGGAGGGGGTCTGCACCTCGTATTTGGTGAGGGGTGGCCTTCCCTCACAAATTCACAATTGCCACTCTTCTTATTTTTTTATTTAAAGTATATTTATATAATAGAATGTACAGTTGATGCATGATGTGTCAGAATCATGTCAATGACTTAATAATCTGATGTAACACACTGACAATTAATTGAACGAATTAATCGAACCCTATAAGAAATTAGTGTAAACCAAATGAAAGAAAATAAAAACCTAAAAGAAATTAAAGATGAAATGTGGAAATAATAAAATTGAGATAAGAGAATTTTACGTGGTTCAGTTTATGACCTACGGCTTCGTTTGGCTAGTAAAATGGGTATTCCATTAGGAAAATGAATAGTTATTACTGAGAATGAGAAAGAGTGGAATGAAATAATTATCTCAATTACTTAGTTTGGTGACGACACATATACCACAATTGGAATTGACCTAAAATTACTAAAAAAACCAACATAATTTCTTTTTCTTTTTTTAAAAAAAAACTCAAATCTTTAAAAATAAATAATAAATGTTGGATCTTAGATATGTGGGTGGTCGGTCACAGATTTGATCTAAATTCTTTTGTTTTTTGTTTTTTTTTTTTTTTTTTTTAAGTTTAGTTTGGAAAAATTAAAGAAAGATGTGATTTTTTTTTTCTTCGAAAAATGTTGTCTATTCCTGAGGGAATAGCTATTCTTCTAAAAAATGAGAGGAATAGTTATACCCATGAAATAACTATTCCAAGGAATAGGTCCCTATCAAATAAACGAATAATTATTATAATGGAATAGTCATTCCATTCCAATGACTTATTCCCCGAACCAAACGAGGCCTACGTCCACAAGGTAAAGCCCAAATGACTACATTGTTGTTCTTATTCTTGATAATTTAACAAAACAAAATATTCCAATTTATAAAAGAATTGAGATAAGTAAGAATGGTAATCAATCAAATCTAATTACAATCAACTTTATAAAAGGGAAGTAACGTACAATACCAATATAATATATTTCTTTTCAATATAGGAAATTAGGAAGTATATTCTATAATATCTTGAAAATATATTCTCTAACATCTCATAATATATGGAGAATATATTCTGTAACACCTAATAACTTAATTGTTAAGACTAAAAACCTAAAAATTAAATTGAAATTGGAAAAATAAATTTATATATATATATATATTATTTTTCCTAAAGAGAATTCCAATTGGATGGTCTCAATCTGTCATTTTTCCCTTCAATTTTATTACTCGAGATTTCAAATGAGTCCCACAAGTTTCATCAATGAAATTAAAGTTGCTGGAATACTTTGATCAATCCTCGGTACTGAAGCCTTGTCTCTAGGACTCTGTTCAATAATTTGTGACTATTGTTGCATTCAAAATTCCAACTTCAGCAGCTATTATCACAAAGTCTGATAAGACCGATATGATTATCATTCGGTATTCGATTAATTACCGACAGTTATCGTGTTTGAAAGAATGAATCCAGACACAATATTACAAAGATTGCTACAAAGTAACACTCTGTTTTCTGGAATATCCTTTGGATACCAAGATAAAATGTGAGTTGAAGGGAGCTCTTGTGGAGAACAGGGGCTAAGGAAGTAAAACGACTAATTCCTGTCTCAAACGACCTAAATTAGCTAGAGCTACATGTAGGTCAAATGGAGTTGGAAGTGGAGGAGCGTGCTATAAGCAAACTCGAGCTCTTTGTCCCTCCCTCTCCTCCAAAACAACCACTGATGAGTTTCTATCCCTCTCTGCTACACATCTTTTGTAGGGAACAAATCCTTTCATAGACTTGCAGGGGCTAATGCTCCCCTTATGGAGGCGTTCTTGACACTCATAATCAACACCGTCTAAGTTCTTCTCTCCGTTTTCCGCTTCACTAACCGATGCAGAATTCGAACTGGGACAAGATCTTTCCTTCAGAATATCCCTATCTGTTTTTTCTTCCACACAAGAATCTGTTGGTCTTTGAACAAGGGGGAGGTAATAAAATGGCATGCCTGGGCACAAAGTCCACCATGGCAGAGAAGCATAAGGGTTGGCTTCTGCAGAGTTGGCGTTTTCTTTGGGATGTTCCACAGATCTAACTGGGGCTCGACATGGCAATAATTTCCAATTACAATCAACTATTTCAGGTGGTAAATGTGCGACTAACGGTAATGGTTTAAGATGCTTCTCTGTATTCTCTGCACCTGGAGAACATGGTTTCTGGGAATCTGTCACCAAAACTTCTCTTCCAAAAAGCTTGATACTTTTCACAGGTGCTACAATGGCTTCATGTCCTTTGGTACTTAAAGTGTCCTTGGAAGCTAACTCAAATTTCTGTGTTCACAATGATAAGAGAGAAATCAGTGAGTCAAAATTTTGCTCAGGAAACAGATTAATAAGTATCATACAAGTCAAACTAAGTTGGCGATTAATATAGAGATCATTGTACCATGGAAAAAAAGTTCTCCAGGGTTGATGAAAAAGGTGATGAGCCGATTGAGTGCATGTCAGTTGTGCATGAAGTGGGCGAAGGACAAACGCTGTGCTGCTCTGAAATTGCAGACCCCAATGAATCTGACCCAGCTGCAGACAAAACTGACGTGGGAGAACTGGTGTCTTTCTCAGTCACCGACAAATTTGGAGATGAAGTGGGCAAAAGACAAACGCCGTGCTGCTCTGAAACTGCAGACCCCAATGAATCTGACCCCGCTGCAGACAAAACTGACGTGGGAGAACTGGTGTCTTTCTCAGTCACCGACAAATTTGGAGATGAAGTGGGCGAAAGACAAATGCCGTGCTGCTCTGAAACTGCAGACCCCAATGAATCTGACCCAGCTGCAGACAAAACAGACGTGGGAGAACTGGTGTCTTTCTCAGTCACCAACAAATTTGGAGATGGAGACCTCTCACATTGATTTGTAACTGATACTCCATTAAGAGAATCAGCTGATTTACGAGGATAAGGATGCAAGGGTTTCTTCTTCGGCCTTGGAGGAGGTATCTCAGCCGGTTCAATGAAGCTTCCGGTGCTACTACCAGATCCCCGGACCACCTGAAGCCAGTAAGAGAAAGAACAAAAAAAAAAAAATTAACACAAAGGGAACATGCTAACTAGAAAACCCATAAAAAATTAAATGCTTGCACACCATAGGACTGTAATTGATCCACAGACTTTCATGATCGCATGTATGCATTACAATAGGAATTAGACACTAAAAATATGAGCATTAAACCTTAGAGAAGAATTTTTGAGCATGACTTCGAATCTGAACCGCAGTTTTGGTGCCTACATGTGCTGCGTGAAGATGAGAGTAACTTCACTTTGATTGAACATCCAATAGATATGAAAAATCATATGCAACAAATCATCATACACCAAGCTTACCTTCAATTTGGCGCCAACCGCGACCATACAGCTTTAAGGCTTCAAGAAACCTCTCATGCTCTTCTTCCGTCCATTTTTCTCTTTGTTTTACAATCGTATAAGGCTTCCTTACCTACTCAAAAAAAATAAACAGAGGAAAACAACTAAGATTGTGGGTAAAAAGAAATATAAGTTATTTGGCGAGATTAATTCCCAAAGAGGGAAAAGGCAGAATATAAGGCCATGGAGAGAATGTAACCTTAGCCATATTGTAATTCCCGAAAGAATGTTGGACCACTGTTTCAGACTGAGCAAAACCATCAGCGCGGTAGTTACCAGCCACAATAGACGAATTTGATGCAGTTCCTTCATTTCGCTGCTATTTCCAAATGAAAGAATAATTCATAAACTTTTCTTCCTTCGAAATGAAACCAATTGAACAATTCTTCTAAAGTAAAATACTTAGTACCACTTGTTAAAGTATTAATTAAATTTACAATTTTCTATTAGCTTAAGTTTTTTGGATAAATAGTACTTTAACATGGTATTAGAGCAAAGATTCTGACTTCGAATCAGACTCTACAATTGACTCACAATTTCAGTTAAAATTTCACGTGTTACATCTTACTTTTTGAGAGAAGTATGAGCCCACATAGAAGTATTAAATTATTAATTAAATGACTCAATTCACTCTATCTTGTTGGCTTAAATTTTTTTGGGATAACTAGTGATTTAATACTACCAAGTCACATGAAAAAAATAATAAAAATAAAAGAAAAACTAGACATTTCCCTTTATTCTGTATGATTTAGTCCGTAAATACTTTGGTACAAAAGAATAATGATTTTCTCTTGTGATCATTATCTAACAAAATTGGCTTCCAATAGTAAATACAAGCCAATATCAATCCACCACGCACACTATGAGTGACGAGTCCCAATTTTCCTTTCCTATTTTTTGTTATTTATAGCTATGATCTTATATTCAAGTATATTCAAATATTCGTTCCTACTCTTTTTTTAACAGAAATGGGACGTAAATTATAGAGTAGGCTCTAAATCGCCAAAATATCCTTCAACTTATGCTTATAGAAAATGAAGAATTTCATCATTTAATAATATAAATCTCCGAAATGCAAAATAAGAAGTAATCGCAACAGGTACCTGAACAGCCATTGCCACAAGATCAGAACGAGTCCTCTCTCAACGAATTAGCGTTCAACTCAGCAGAGCTGCAATACAAGCTTCCAGTCATTAAACGCAGATTGCATAAAAGATTTACACTGTTCCTCACTTTTTCTTTTTTTCTTTTTCTAAAAAAAAACAAGAAAATATAATAATTGGCAGCAACCGGAAATTCTTAACCGGACCAGTCAGAAACTCACCGTTGGAAATATCTCGGGAACAAATTCCTATGGAGAATCGGAATCGGAGAGTTTTTTAGATTCCTCGGATTTCCTCTGAGAGAACAGATTCCACAATCCGATAATCCGTGAAAAGGAAATATCGTTTGCAGATACTTTGGAATTGAAATCCAAGGAAAGAGAAACAGAAATACAGTCTGAGAGAGAGAGAGAGAGAGAGAGAGAAGAAGAAGAAGAAGAATCAAGAAACGACCGACTATGCAGTGAAGATGAGAAGGGAAAAGGGAAAATATTTTCAGTGCTTTAAAAGGGAATGAGAGGGGAGCCACGTCAGATGCTTTTTGTGGCAATCTTTTAAAAAATATTTTCCGTAGAAAATTCGCGAATGGGCCGTGGAATCTTGTGGCTGAGAGCGCTCGACACGCGGCGCCCTCTCGCTCATTTATGCGAATTTTTGTGGACGACATGGGCTGCGCGCTGATAAATGGATTGTTTATCCCCTTTATCAGTTGTGACTTGCGCTTTTTTGACAGGTGTCGTTAAAAGCGTCGGTCTTCATAGTTCCAGTTCTTGGTAGCGGTGACGACAGGTAGTTGATGCCCGCTTGGATTTGGTCATCCGGAAATCCTTATTCGTTTGGCAACTATTTTTTCCAAAAACAAATATTTTTGCTTTTTTTAAAAAAATAGATTATATTTAATTTAATTTTTTTAAAAACAAATTATATTTTATTTAATTTTATTTCACAAAGTCAAACCTCGAAATTCGCACACTAAATAAGAATTGAATTTTAATTTACAAATTCTTTCCATGTCCATAATTTTTAAATTATATCTAAAAATAGTTATCTATGATACAATAATAATATTAAATAATTATTTATTTGGTCAGATAGCTTGCGGTTATAATACCCAATTGATCTCCGGCATATCAAAAGTATCTTAAAGATTTCTATGTAAATAATTTATTCAAAATGTTCGTACAATCAACTATCTATCTGACAAAAACCATTATATCATTATAACTTATATTCTACGTTCTCCGACCCTCAATATATTCGGTCTTTATTAAATTGACGTTTGTTCTTAAAATCGTGTACATTTTTAGTAGCATATGTATTTTAGGAATATCACGTCATTCACGTGCATGTGAGAATTATATTTTTTAAGGCATATGTCAATTTAATAGATTATGTTAGAAGAATTTCCTTCGATCTAATTTGAAAGAATACTTTTGCCTTATTTGAATATGTTCTCTCTTCAAATTTTACTTAATTTTCTAAAATTAGTGTTACCGGTCCAAATTTTGTATATAAAAATGAGAAATTTATATATATAATGGTAATATCTATATTTAAAAGAGTGTTTTTTTTGTTTTGAATTGTTTATTAATGATTTAAATTAAAAATATCTATTTTGTTTTAATTTAATAACAGATAAGTGTTTTCAACAACCGTTTAGGCCTTAAATTTGTGACATGTCTATAGATGCATCAACTTCAAAGGAACATGGACCTGTGACCTGTCACACCATTATATACGTGAACTTTGTATTTATTAAAAATAATATATATATATATATATTATTGCGTTAGGTGAAATGTGGAGAAAGACGGCTGGCCAACCACTATCCATAATGCGTGATTAATGAAGGAGATCACTCAAGAGCTGATCTCTGATCTGAGTCTGAGCTGGTCCGCATAAGACTTTCGTTGCGCTTTTTGCCATGCCACCTCAGCTTCCCTTGCTTCCTTCTTTTACCGTGAACGCCACGACCAAGTGTCCTAAAGGGTAATTGGGTAAAGATTAAAGTGACCATCAAATTATCAAAAGTCTTAAAATTGTTAATTTTTTTTTTATAATATATTAATACTCTTTTTTTCTTAAAAATAAAAATAAAAATTTAATAATAAAGTTTTTTAAAAAAGAAAAAAAAAAGAGGTGGATTAATTCAAAAGAAAAAGAAAAATCTAAGAATAAATGCAAAATGTAATTGATCTAAACTAAAAATCGCTCCATGCAGTATAAAAATAAGAAAAAATTACATTATTGATTTATCTGATTAGTCTAAATTACAAATCACTCCCTCTTGTATCAAAATTAGTTCAAAGATTTATGTAGTCGGCTTAATTTACAAATCGTTCCATGTAGTTAAATTCTGTTAAAAATTTTAATAAATTCCGTTAGGCGCCAAGTCAGCGTCAATAATATAACAACATGTGTCGATTATAATAAAAAAATATAAATATATTAAAAATATAAATAAATAAAACTTAATTTTAATAGTGAATTTTACTATTACAGAATAAGCGCTTGAAAGTATTTATAATAATTTTTTTGAAAAAAAAAACAAAAATGAATAAATAAATAAAAGATTGCGACAAAAAAGAAATCCTTTACGTGATTCTCTTTTGTGCGCCACTACAAAAGTATGAGAAACAAGGCCCCACAAGCTGTCCACGTAGAAGATTTTTTTTAAAAATAAATAATAAAAAAAAAGGGCCCAAACATCTCCCCTGCTTGGAGAACAAAAGAACAAACACAGCCCCCACAAGAAACAAAGTCAACATCACAATTACTTAATTAACGTTATAGACCACCAAAATCTCCATCTATATTGGATAATGGATATTGTATCTTCAATAGAGACATTTATGATTTCAAATTAAATCTATAATTTTCAACTCCACATTATATTCACAAGGACCATAAAACTTAGATGTCTTATATATACGCAAAGGTGGTCGGACAATCCAAAATTTATTTGGACAAATAAATTTTATATGGTCTTTTTTTACTATCTGCTGTCAATTTGAACAACAAATTATCGGAGATCTCAATCACTAATTGACAATCCATTGCACTGAAAGCCGGGATCGTTTATTCTTCCTGTGTAATTTCAGTGCTAGATTATGGAAAGAATGTATGAAGCGTTGCAATGTCCCAAGTCCTTATTTTGATTATGAAAGGCTGTCGAAATTGGAAAACCAAATTTATGTTTGGTGTTAGCTGCAGATTGGCTTTTAGTTTTGCTGTCTATGGGATTTGAAGAGACAGAAATGAGATTAAACATGCAAGACATCCTCGTACAGAAGAGCAAATTTTGAAGAACTCGGATTGCAGGAAAAGGAAAGTTTCAAAAGATCAAGGAAAACATTAGTCTTTGTAATCAGAACTAGTAGTCATCATGACATATGGATCCTGTCTGATCGATGAAGGGTCCACGTATAGGTGGACACATTCCATTGCTGCAGAGAAGTAGGCAACGATCCTTTGAAAAATTGGCAACCACAATTTCTGCTGCGTTTGGGGAAGGTTGTTTGTAAACTCATCCAAGTAAAAAATAAAGAATATATGAGAGGCTGGTATTTGTCTTAGATACTCTCTGCTTTCGGATTGATCAGTTGTTTTTTTTTTTTTTCAATTCCATAGTGACTATATTAACACCTATTTGTCGGGAATTAATGACCGGAGAGGCTTAGACGGAGTGCCTAATTCAGTATCATCAGGACATTAATGAAACTTAAAACTACAAACACTAATCATGCTTATGTGATGATTTTCATTATGAGATTCGAATCCATGGCCTAATACTTGTCCAACTATTTTTAAAGTTTCTTTAAAATCGCTAGACTACTACGTATTATGATCGTCTATAATTATTTGCTTGAATTTGATAGAATTCGGGCAGGTGATTGTAAGATATCGCTTATAGGACCCACCTGACCAAATAAAAATTGGGTTGTCCAACCACTTATCCGGTTAAGTGGGTTTCATAAGTGGTATCTCACAATATCCGACTATCGCCGCCCATGATTAATGATCAATTTGTCTATCCATCTTCTTAAATTTGGACATGAGGTTGTGAGATACCATTTATAAGACCCTATCTGATCAAATAAATAATCCAATTATTTATCCGGTCAAATAACTCTTATAAATAACCTTCCCCGATCAACTATCTAAATTTTTTTAAATTAAAACAAATAATTGTAAACAATCATCACCCGACAATTACAGCCTGATTGATCGATCAATTAGTCTATCCATCTTTTCCGACTCTCTCTTTTTTGGTCCTTCTGTCTCTTTTATTGCTATTAATCTCACTTCATTATTTTGTCTCATGTCTGGTGGTTGGATTTGTGGCAACACCCGTGTACGGAATCACATGAGGCTTCAGCAGTGCTGCACAATGGTTTCCAGATCTAGGATATTTTTATTTTTTTTATTTTTTTTTATTTTTTTAGGAAACTGAACCAACTACACATAAAAATTTTGTGCCTAACCCATCATCCTTCTTTTTCATTTTTATAATAAACGTGGAAGCATTTTTTTTACTACCTATCCACATAAGTTGTATCAAGACAAATTTGAATCTGAAACAAAAAAAAAAATTAAGAGTTAAAAAGATTTTCATCAAACAAACTCAATTTTGATCGAACGGATTTATGTGGAAGATGCATCGATAACTTTACAAGAGGGTATCATTTATATTTAAAAAAGTGTTTTATGTTTTGAATTGTTTATTAATAATTTTATTAAAAATAAGAGAAAATTGCACCGTTGGTCCCTGTGATATGTCATAATTATTTTTCACTCCCTATGGTTTAAAAAGTTCATGAGAGATCTCTGCGGTATGTAATAATTACAAATCGATCACTGGCGTCAAATTCTGTTAAATTTTTAACAGATTCCGTCAAATACCACGTCAGCACCAGTGTCATCATCTTATTGGTGATACGTGGCGCTGACATGTCCAATCTTAATAAAAAAAATAAAAATTTATTAAAAAATAAATAAAAATACTTATTTTTAAAAAAAAATTAAAATTCAAAAACAAAAAAAAAAACAAACAAAAATGAGAAAGGGGTGGGGTGCGGCCACCCCAATGGCCTGGCCACCCCTTTCCCATTTTTGTTTTTTTTTTTGTTTTTTTTTTTAATTTTAATTTTTTTTTAAAAAAATAAGTATTTTTATTTATTTTTTAATAATTTTTTATTTTTTTATTAAGATGGACACGTGTCGCCAATAAGATAGCGACACGTGTCGATGACGTGTAAGGCTAATAGATTCCGTCAAAAGTGTGGACGGAAAATCGACCCAAGGAGTAAAACGTAATTATTGCATACCACAGGAATCTTTCATGAACTTTTTAAACTATAGGGAGTGAAAAATAATTATGGCATACCAAATGGACCAACAGTACAATTTTTTCTAAAAATAATATATATATATATATATATGTAGAAAGACGGCTGGCCAACCACTATCCGTAACGTGTGATTAACGAAGGAGATCACTCAAGAGGTGATATGAGTCTGAGCTGGTCCGCATGATACTTTCGTTGCGCTTTTTGCCATGCCACCTCACCAAGTGTTCTTGTTTTTTATTTATTTATTTATTTATTGCATAAATTATTATTCTTGTACAGTATTATCCTCTTAGATATTGAAAACTTTTCTTAAAACTTGGTTATTTAAATAAATTATTAGATGTGACGATTGAGCTCACTAGCTCTCACCTCTAACACGTTTTTCAAACCAAATTATAAAATTTAAAAAAAAATTAAAAACGCTTCTCACAAATTTGTATTTAATAATTAAACACATACATTTATCAAAAAAAATTATAGGAAAAATATAATAAAGCTCCCTCAACAAACAACCGGGTTTAAAATAGTCTCATGAATTTTCAAGTATGCTTTAGTGATGACCCATCAAACTATCAAGGTGTTTTAAAAAAGCTATTTTTTTTGATAATACTATTTTTCTATTAAAAACTAAAATTAAAATTAAAAAAAAAAAAATGAGAAACAAGGCCCCACAAGCTGTCCACGTAGAAGTTTTTTTTTAAAATAAAATAAAATTGGCCCAAACGTCCCTCCTGCTTGGAGAACAAAAGAACAAACACAACCCCACAAGAAACTAAGTCAACATCAAAATTATTTAATTAACGTTCTAGACCACCAAAATCTACATATGTATTGGATATTGTATTTTTAATATAGACATTTATTTTTTATTTTTTAATGAAAGATCTGAGTATTTCATTGATCAAAGATCACAAGTATAAAGCTCTTACATCATAAAGTATAAAGCTCTGCAAAATCATAGCAGCATGCTATAAGGTTACATAGTCTAAATATAAACAAAATTCTTACAATAAAGTTTTATCTATGACTTTCATCTTCTACTAACTCATGTACAAAAATAGTTAAAGTGCAGATATACTCCGAGCATACTAGATCTAAGAAACAATTATCCTAGAAACAATTATTTAAACCGGCCGTGAAAGATAATCCCTTACACCGAACTATCCAAGCCGTGAAAGATAATTAACCCTTAACACCTGACTAATCTTCATCCTATAGATCGCCCATGCGAGCAAATCTAAAGAGAATAAAACTTTTATTCAAAGCAAAAACGCAACCAGCAAACAGCAGCAGCGACCGGGAATGAGATGAACGACACAATACGGAGGTAGATGGACAGATGCATAGCGAAAATGCCAAAATTACTGATCTGGTTGAAAAACACCTACAAACAAAAGAAAAAACCAAAATGAAAAGGGGGGGGGGGGTAGGAATATGTTTTCTAAGGGATGAAGTCTAGGGTCGGCTCCTTTGTCAAAATAACATTTGTAAAAAATGAGAGTAATTGTGCTTTTTTATAATAAAAGATTATCATTTCTCCATTTATTCATAGCGACACTAGCTATAAACAAGCTTTTATGTTAGAGCAACTCATTTTCTCTTTGTAGTTGTTGCTTTAAAAAAAAAAAAACACATAAAAAAGCAAAATAACTATAAAAGCACAAACACTACCCTAAAAATAAAGCAATAATAATTTCAAGGGGTGACAAAATCGGCTTTGAAAAAAAGATAAATTAATTACAAAACAGGAGTCTAAATAGGAGAAACACTTACATGATTATAACCCAAGCTTGGGACATTGTCACGAACAAGAAGAATGAACATAATGCAGACCAAGCTGAACTCATAGGTGAAGAAATCTGCAACAAACACGGTATAGATAGAAAGGAAGAAGAATGCCTATTTTGTTGTGGGTACTAATTGGATTCCAAGTTTCCGTCATCATCATCATCATCACGATGCCTCAGCAATTTGAATATCATCAATTATCGCATCCTCTTCATTAGATGGAATCCGCAACTTTTAAAGAACACTGACTTTAAACGTTTTTCGCATGTAAATATAACTCGAAGATTATCCGTCTTTAGTTGAGAATGGTTTGACACATGGTAATTCAACCATACATGATTTGAGCTAACTAAACTATACATATACGGCCTATGAGAATAGATGTGTTGACCAATATCATTGGTAAATCCTTTATATTATTAAATTGAAATCTTTCCAATGATGTGCATCCATCCGCAGCTACCTCTTTTATATTTGGTGGAAGTTCTGGAATTTCTTCAAGTTGATTGCAACCGTTCAAGTAAAGATCCTTCAATCCAACAAATGTGTTGAACCATGTAGGAAGGCTAACAATAGCGCTTCCTAATAGATCAAGAAATCTCAAACTAGAAGGGCAATCGTGTTGAATCAAGAACTCTGATTCTGTTAGAACATGGTTTCCAAGAATCAACGCTGGAAATATCGTTCCAATGTGGAATAGAGTCTCTGGTGTATTAAATCATGGAGATCTTCTAGCTTATTCTAAAAAAATTGCCAATGACACACACCCCTTCGCACTCATTGAAATTAAATTTGGTGGAATTCTTAGAATTTCTTGAAGTTGCTTGCATTCCTCCAAATAAAGGAACTTCAATCCAACAAATCGTCTGATGTATGGAGGAATGGTAACAATATCACTCATTGATAGATCTAATTCCGTCAATGTGGAGCAACAATCAAAGGTTCTAAATAAATTTGATCCCGAGAGGGCACAATTTTGAAGTTTCAATGCTCGAAGTTTTGGAAATACGATCGAAGAACAACCATCATTAGAATCGCTTGTATTCGTCGAAGGCGGCAATTGGAGTAATTCTGCCACCGATGAAATTGCCGATTCCTCTATGGATACAACACCGAGCATGGATTGTCTCATATCCTCCATTGTTTTTATAAACTTAGCAACTTTTGAACAGTCAGTGAAACTAAGATATTTGCTATTTAGAAAAAATGGTTGTATAATCCCATCCAGGTCCCCAATGCATGGTATTTCTAAATATTTCAACTTTGTGCAACCACTTAGATCCAAGGTTTTAACCCCAATGAGGTTCTCAATAGATGAAGGTAGTTCCTTTATACCAGTTCCTCCAAAGTTGATATATTCTAAACATTCCATTTGACACTCAATTTCAGGGAAGTTCTTAAGCTTCGAGCATCTCCAAAGGCAAAGTGAGTGATTTGTTTTTATTATTAAAAAGTCTTAAAGGGACTAATCATCACATTCTCAAAATTAATGTTTCTTTTGTATATATTCACATATTACCCTTACTTATTCATCAAAGAAAAAACAAGATACTCATAAAAACCTTGCACATCTTTGAAATAATGGGAAGCGATTACCAATGACGATTTTATTTATCTTTCTTAATTAAAATCAATCTATTTATTCAGCTTTTTTGTAATGTTATTTGTCAATTTAATTTTTTTTTTTATTCTAAAATGAGTAGAAAATTATTGAGACTACTATTTAGTAAAGTTTTGAAAAGTATTTTGAATTTTAAAAAAGGTAAAAATTCAGAATTGATTAGGTGAAGCTACATTTTAACAAAGTGTTGCATGTGGAGTATCAAATGAAAATTGATTTGGTAAAATTTTGAGATGCATCTTTGAAACACCAAAAATTGGAAGAAGAAAAAAAAATAGAGATAAAGGTCCTTAATTGGGAATTCCTACTGGAGTTGGCTGATGAGCCTACGGATGAGATGCAAATGAGTGTCTGTGACAATAATGTCGTTAACATAGATCAGTATAAAGAGTTTAAAACCAGTAGTGATAAAGGTAAAGAGAGAGGTGTCAACAAGTGACACGATGAACCTAAGATCCAAGAGAAAATTGGACAGGCGGGTGTACCAAGCTCGAGGAGCTTGTTTCAGGCCATAGATGGACTTGTTGAGCTTGCATACAAAGGTAGGATGATGAGAGGAAACAAAGCCACGTGGTTGTTCCATGTAGACTTCCTCATTGAGAGATCCATGGAGAAAAGCATTTGATATGTCAAGTTGTCGAATTGGCCAGTCAAAGTGCACAACCAGTGCTAGAATGAGCCTAATAGTTGCAGGCTTAATAACAGGACTCAAAGTCTCTGTGTAGTCCACCCCAGATTGCTGCTCAAAGCCCTTGGCCACCAACTAGGCTTTAAACCTTTCAACAGATCCATTTGCATGCCTTTTGATCTTGTACACCCATTTGTTATGGATGACATGGCGGTGTGGAGGCCAGGAACAAAGAGTCCAGGTCCATTGGATAGGAGAGCCTCAAATTCCGCACTCATAGCAGCTTTCCATTGGGGATCAAGGGCTGCCTTGCTGTAGCTGGTAGGTTTAGACTCAGGAAGTACAGAGTGGAAGCTAAGGAGGGGGTATTTGGAGTGGAAGAGTTTAAAACCAGGAAATTGTTTAGGCTTGAGGGATCCTGTGTGTGATCGAGTGGTCATAGTGGGTAAGGGGATGGTAGGTAAGGGCTGGTCAGTAGGTGGGATAGGTGCAGAATCAGAGATGGATTCTAGAGGCATAAAAGTTGGTGCATTAATTAGGGAAGGAAGAGGGTCAGCAGAGAAGGAAGCAGGGAGAGGTGCAGTAGCATAGTCCAAGGAGGTAGGCTCAGGAGCTGAGGATGTATCTGAGGGCAGGGATGGGGCAACAGGAAGTTGTGGAGATGTTGGTAAGTCTAAGGGAGGTTCTAGAAGGACAAACGGTTGCAAGGAAGCTGGAGCAAAATTAGGAGTGGTTAAAGATAATGAAAATAAAGGAAAAGAATTAGAAGAGTTACCTTGAGCAGCCAGTTGAGAGGGCAAAAGTGAGGTGGCATGATCCATGGTCGGGAAAGAGGTCTCATCAAAGACCACATGGCGAGAGAGATAGGCTTTGTTGGTGACAGGGTTGAGACACTTGTATCCTGCATATTGGTAGCCCAGAAATATGCATGGCTTGGACCTGTACTCAAGCTTATGGAGGCCATATGGACGAAGTAGTGGGTAACACAAACAACCAAAGACTCTAAGGCGTTGGTAATCAAGTGATTCGTGGTATAGCTTCTCATAAGGAGAGATATTGTGAAGAGTGGTTGTAGGTAGTTTATTAATAGTGTAGACGGTAGTAAGGAATGAATCAACCTAATACTTGTTAGAGAAATGGGCATGTGCTAAAAGAGTTAACTCGGTTTTAAGGACATGTCTCAGTTTACGTTCTGCAAGACCATTCTGTGGAGAGGAATAAGGGCAGGATTTTCTGAATACAATACCATGGTGGAGAAGGAAGGCTTGAAACTGGTTTGACATATATTCCCCTCCCCCATCAAATTGCAACTGTTTAATTTTGGTGGAGAATTGATTCTCAACAAGGGTTGTGAATTTGATAAAAGCATCAAAGGTTTCAGCCTTAGTGTAGAGAGGATAAATCCAAGAATATCGTGAGTAAGCATCCACAGAGAGGGCATAGTATTTATAAACACTCATTGATGGAACTGGAGAGGTCCACAAATCACTATGAATCAATTGTAGTGGGGATTCAGATATGCGAGCAGAAGGTTGAAATGGAAGTTTCTTAGATTTTCCCAATTGACAAGAAGAGCAAAGGACATTTTTATTAGAATTCAAAGGAGAAACATGCAGCTTATTTTTCTGCACTACACGGTTTACAACTTCAAAAGAGGGGTGTCCTAGTCTAAAGTGCCAAACTAAGGGTGTAGCTTTTATTCTAAACATGGCTATAAAGGCCTTGCTGCCTTTTTAGTACTTCTTGCCAAGCCGGATGGGGTACATGCCATTCTCACTCTTCCTTTTCAGCAGGAGTGCTCGAGTCTGCAAATCAAATATGTAAAAATGAGTTGTTGTTAAGAGAAAAAAACAATCATTATCAGTACAGAAACGTTGGATGGAAATGAGGTTGGTTGCTGCCTTAGGACAGTGTAAGACATTTTTGAGAGAAAAGATGGAATAAGGAGAGTGAAGAGTGGCAGAACTGAACCCACTCCAATGGAGTCAGTGCCCTGAAAAGGTTGCTGAAGACGAAGGTTGTCCAGATCATTGGCAATGTGTGCATTTGCTGCACTGTCAGCATCCCATTCGTGCTCTTCAAGTGCATGAGTGTTCTGAGCAACCAAGGCATGGAGCTGATGTGGTGGATGTCTACCTTGGAAGGCATAGTCCATCTGGTGGTAGCAGTCTAGTGCTCCATACCTAAGTTTGCCACAGATTTGGCAAGGAGTCTGAGGGCCTTGAATGGCTGAGAACCGACTATCTGCAGAGGTGTCTGCAGGATACCTGGAAAGTGTGGGATGCTTGGGTGGTGCTGGATACCTAGGTAATGCAGAGTATCTAGTAGGAGGTGGTACTCCATTGTACCTCTGACTAGGTGCTTGTGCTGCCTCCGATCGGGAACCAGAGTTTCTGGAGGGAAACTTGGGGAAGGGTGGTCCATGATGCTTGGGAGAGAAAGGACGGGTGTTGGGTTTGTGATTAAAGAGAGCAAAGGTGGAGGTGTCTACTGTCTTGATTGTTGATGGTTGAGGAGAGTCTCATGATTCAGAAGATCTTCTTGGAAGTCTTCTAGGCTCACATTTTTGTCTCGGGTCATAATGGAAATAGAGGTGATGAAGCTGTTGAAGGTTGGATTTAATCCATTCATGAGGTAGATGATTAAGTCTTCATTGGGAATGGGCTTACCAGCAGCAGCCAGTTGATCCGAGCACTCCTTTGCAGCCTGGATGTAGTCAGAGTAGGTCTTGGGACCTTGGTGAAGGCTCTGCAGCTGTTTCTTTAGATTGGATATGCAAGATTTGGATTGATTGGCAAATTGGTTGGCCAAGGCTGACCATACCTACCAGGAGGTATCAAGTCCATAAATGGTAGACAACACCTTTTTGGATAAGGTGATGTTAATCCAGCTTAATATAGTATGGTCTTTTCTTTGCCAGATAGTAAACTCTGAGTTGAGAGTTTGTTTGTTGATGTCATCAGACAGAAACTTTGGTGGACAAGGTTTTGATCCATAGATGAAGCCCATGGAATCAGTGCTGCATAGGATTGGAAGGAAATGGGTAAGCCAACTCAGGTAGTTGGGTCCTTCAAGCTTTTCATGAAAGGTAAGGTTAGGTTCTGACATGGTGGGTATGGCTGTGGGAATTGCAGTGGTGGGTATGGCGACAATAGGGATAGCATTGGAGGATGAGACTGCCATGAAAGTGGGGATACTGAAAAACGGGTTTGGGCGCGTGCCTAGAATGGCTCTGATACCATGAAAAGTAATTGAAAATATGGAATTCTAGCTTACTTTTCATTGAACATATTACACAGTATATATACTGTTTTACACGACCAACTATAAGAAAAATAAAATTACATTTAGTACAAAATAATTCATGTTAGGAAAGATTGGTTGTAATTGGAATGGCCTTTGAATGTGTGCGGTGCATGGCTGCATGCAAGGATTCTTTGAGAGACTGGCGTGTGTAGACTTGTTGTGTTGGACCTTGGGAAGTTGGCTTGGATGTCATACACGATTTAATAGTGTTACCTTTTGTGTCACTCTTGATCGAGTGATATGAGTGAGAGGATGTTGTGTAAAAATCTCCAAGGTGCTGGTTTGATTTATTTCCTTCAATAGCCTTGTTGATGGGATGAGTTGCGGCTGTCTTGTTACGTTCATCCAAATTTGCAGTGTCTCCAACGGCCAGTAGCCATTGGGCAAACTCCTCGGCAGTGTCTCCAACGGCTACTAGCCGTTGGGCAGATGTGTAGCCGCCAACGGCTAGTAGCCGTTGGGGTTGGGCAGCAGAATCCAAATTTGCAGCAAATACAGCTGCTGTGGCAGCTATATCACTAGGCTTAACACTTTCTCCATTTCCCTTTTCTTTGCTTTTTATTTGCAGCTGCTGCGCCTATTCCTTTTTTTTCCTAACTCCCTCCTCTTAATTTGTAACTCACCCACACAAAACAAAACTCTTGCCGGCCCCATCATCTTACAACACATCCAGCCCTCTCAAAAATAAACAAACTTCTCTTTTTTGGTTCTCAATATTGTAGCCTTTGTTTCTTTTGTCTTTTCTTTCAATTTCTTTTGGTTTGCTTTGCTTTCATTTTCTTCATTTTTCTTCTCTTTTTGGTCTTCTATAAAATAGTTCATTTCTTTTGGAATTCCTACAAAAATACAATTCATTGCATTAATATCAATTTAAGCTCAAATTTAATAATTAAACAATACTCCACGATTAAATATAAAATAAAAGAATTAATACAAAACAAGGTATGATAATGCTTATTCTAATAAAATAAAATGTGCACATTTAAACTAGGGGTAATTACATTTTTCTCCCATCAACTACCAGCTATTGTCAACATGCCCCTATGAACTGACACCTCGACCAAAAGAGAGCATCCAACTACCAACTTTACATATTTTGCCCCCTTCCGTTAGTTTAATTCGTAAAAAGACATAAATGCCTTCAACTTTTTTAAACATATTAATTTTAATATTTTTTATTAATTATTGTTGGAGGGCATTTTGGTCTTTAAACCAAAATTAACGCCCAAAAATGGAATATTCCGTCCAAGTTAACGGAATTCCTTGACGGAAGGGGGCAAAGTGTGTAAAGTTGGTAGTTGGATGCTCTCTTTTGGTCGATGTGTCAGTTCATGGGACATATTGACAATGACTGGTAGTTGATGGGGAGAAAAAGTAATTACCCCTTTAAACTATTATCGTAGAATAGTTGTTTTATATGGGATTTTCTCACAATGTGATACGAATTTCAACAACAAATTATCATATATCCAAATCACCAAATAATCAAATATAGACCAGGGTGACAATCCAATCAGAATTAGGAGTCATCATGACATATGGATCCTGTGTGATGGATGAAGGGTCCACGTATAGCTGGACACATTCCATTGCTGCAGAGAAGCCTAACCTTATGAGGTAGGCAACGATCCTTTGAAAAATTGGCATCCACAATTTCTGCTGCGTTTGGGGAAGGTTGTTTGTAAACTCATCCAAGTTAAAAAGAAACAATATATGCGAGGCTGGTATTTGTCTAAGATACTCTCTGCTTTTGGATTGTTCAGTTTTTTTTTTTTTTTTTTTTTTTTTCAATTCCACGGGGACGTGACTATATTAACACCTATTTGTTGGGAATTATTGAAAGGAAAAACTTAGACGGAGTGCTTGATTCAATCCCATCAAGATATTAGTCAGACTTAAAACGACTAACACTAATCATACTTATATGATGATTTTCATTACAAGATTCGAATCCACGCCTTAATACGTAACCAACCATTTTTAAAGTTTCATTAAAATCACTAGACTACCACAGATTAGGATTGTCTATAATTTTTTGCTTGAATTTGATAGAATTCGAGCAGGTGATTATGAGAAATCACTTATAAAATTCATCTGACCAAATAAAAATTTGGTTGCCCAAACACTTATTCGGTTAAGTGGGTTCCATAAGTAGTATATCACAATTACCTGTCCAAATTATCTCAAATTCAGACAAATAATTGTAGATGATCCTGATTCGACTACCACCGCCTATATTGATCAGTTTGTCTATCCATCTTTTTAAATTCGGGCAGGAGATTGTGAGATACCACTTATGCGATTTACCTGACTAAATAAAAATTAGGCTGTTCAATCACTTGTCCGGTAAAATAGGTTTTTTATAAATAGTATTTCATAATCACCTATTTAAATTTTTTAAAATTAAAACAAATAATTATAAACGATCATTGTCCGACAACCGCAGCCTGATTGATCAGTTAGTTTATCCATCTTTTTTTGGTCCTTTTGTCACTTTTATTGCTATTAATATCACTTCATTATTTTGTCTCCTGTCTGGATGGATTTGTGGCAACACCCATGTTCGGAATCACATGAGGCTGCTGCTCAATGGTGCGAAAAAAAAAAAAAAAAAAAAAAAAAAAAAAAAAAAAAAAAAAAACCTCAAGTTTTCTCAGTCATGATTTTACTCTTCCAGATCTAGAATTCATTTGATGCCTCTTATTTTTTCCATACAAAAATATTTAGGTAACTTAACCAACTAAACATAAAATTTTAGTGCCTAACCCATCCTCTTTCTTTTTCATTTTTATAATATATGCAGAAGCAATTATTTTACTACCTATCCACATGTGTTAGGCCAATGTAAATTTTACATATAGGTTGTATCGAGACAAATTTGAAGCCGAAACAAATAAAAAATTAAGAGTTAAAGATTTTCATCAAACGAACTCAATTTTGGTCGAACGGATTTACGTGAAAGATACATAATACTCCATTCGCAAATGTATTCGTAAGTGTCCAGAAGTTTTGTTGTCAAGGCATAATGTTTCGTTCGCAAAGGTGTCCAAACAAGGCAAGGTCATTCGATGAGATTATAGAATTGGATTGAACCAAGTTAATTTGTTCGGAGAAAATTAAATTCGATCTATCAAATTTAAATTGGATCGAATAAATTTTGAACAGTGCAAATTAGTCGTAGAGAAGACACAACTTGCAGTTTTTAAAGGGTCACACCAATTAATAACGATTAAAGTCATCCACAATACACAAAAAAAAATTCTTTTATTATTGCTATAACATATAGGAGCAAGACCCATAAATCAAGAAGAATGAGATCTCAAGGACCATTAGACATAGAAGAAGTAACATGAAAATGAAATTTATAGAGTTTGCCTAGTTGACTTGAAGAACAAACAGAGACAACTTTATATGACGAAAATGGAAGATGATATAATGAAATATTTGTTTTATGTTAAATAACTCACTATATTAATAAATATAATGCTCAATATGTTCTATCTTTTTGAAGACTTATATTTGGCCTCTTCTTCCACACTCTTTGAATCGGTAATAGCAGGCAATTTCTCAGTTTGGAGTGCCAAATCAAGATCAAGAAAACCAAGATGAAGCTGAACTTGTTCAATCTAGTTTGAGAAATTCGTTCCATTAAGAATCGGAATAAATGAAGCATGCAAATGTAACAAAGTAGAAACTGACATTGCAATCAAATTAATGCTTTGAGTTATCAAACATAAAACAATATTGTAATAAATAGTAAGTAGTTCTACCGCAATTCACATTTGGGTGAAAATTACAATATACTAAAAATATAATGGTTATGGTGATTCCCTTTCACCTATTGAGAATAATTAATAATGAATACGTAATTCGATAGATCTGTTACCTTTAGATATCTGATTTCAACTCTCAATTAAGGATACACATTAATTATCATATCTCAATTTATCAATCACTTAAAAAGTGGTGTACCTTTGGGTCAATCCATAATGTTCTTGTGATTAGAAAAACCGTCACAAGATTTGCAATATCATTGTCTTAATGCCTAGGATATGGGTATTAAGTTTCAAACATAGAACTTTGTTGAGGAAATTATCATTCCCAAAGTCCAAGTGAGCCCATGACCGAGATCTGGGCCCAGTCGATCCAATCGACCCGAATCAAAGACCCATGAAGACCCGATTGGTCATTACGGCCTCAGATGCTCCTTACAGAATCTGAATCTTATGAATATCCTCGGATAACATATCCAGGGATAAGCACAAATGATATGACTTGGAACATCTTCATCTCAAGAACACGAGAAGAAACGCATGCGGAATGTCCATATCCAGTTGGTCTCAAGAACGGATTTATCGGGACTACCATGAGGCGATGTGAATGAAATATGCTGGAATACTTATCTCGAAATTATCCTATGGGATTATGGAAATATCTAATCCATAGTCCCTAGAAAGTCGTTGAAGGACTCTATCCCGAATTTTCTGGGATAAGCCCTTATCTCACAAAATATGGGATAGGAAACATGTTTGAACTCAACTAAAAGGTAATCCTACCTGAAATAGATTCCCCAAGAGATAAGACCTAATCCCACGCAATTTGGGATTAGAATCTTAATTGAACTATAACTAGAGCACTCCTAAATGTATCAGAAATACATGCCTATAAATAGGTCACTACCACAGGTATCAAAACTCTCTGATCTTTTTGATATTCTCGTACTCCTATATTTCCATATATTTGTCTATTATAATTTGACTTAGGCGTCGGAGTGAGACCCGACACGTCAACAGACTTGAAACTTGTAAATCATTTTACTTTGGTGATCACCATACTATTTCATAATATAGATCTCAATTCAAAACAATTACAATACAACTTGAATTAGTCATAATATGCCTTTAAAATTGATTGTCATAAATATTCATGTATATAATCAACAAGAAAATAATACAAGAAATAAAATATTCAATGTTTAAAAAATAAAATATGTTTACTGCCAATGATTCTAACTTGTTATTAAAAGATTTTGTAAGAGCTCTAGCAGTAGATTCTTTAAACTTTTCTTCAATTGAAGGAACTAAACATATTGTTTCTTTTCTATTTAAATGCACTTCACAATAGCTTCTCTTATCATTTTCTTATACTATTTAAGTATTATTTAAATTAAATGTTATGAGAAAGAGAGAGAAAAATAAACCATTTAAATATTGTTTCAAATAAATGATAAAGGAATAATAAAGGAAATAATTATTTTTTTATATAAATTAAAACATGACAATTATTGAATAGAAAGGTTGAGAGTCAAATCAATGACAAAAAAAAGGAAGGTAAATTCAATTTTTATTTTTATTTTATTTTAAAAAAAAATGCCACGTGGGACGAAGGTCGAGGTTCGGACGCAGGTCTGGCCCTCATCTCACGTATAGACGAACTCATTTCCTAGTGTTTTGGGCTTTTTGATTGTTTTGTCATGTGAATTTTAGTATATTTCTTTATCAATTTATTGTAAAAATCATAATAATTAACATCTTGGAACTTATAAAATCTTCCGTAAATTTATGTTATAAGTGGTATTAAAGCTTGAGTTATGACTTTAATGAATTCGAATTACACGACTTCACTTGCTATTTGTAATTTGTACAATCTTTCTATTCAATAATTGTCATATTATTGAATTAACTGGATAAATCACTAGATAGAGAGTCAAACAGCAAAGATAGAGGTTTGTTTGGAAAATACTACTTTGGTAAAGCAGTACTACTCATGAAGAATACTTCTATTCAATAATTGTCATATTTTAATAATTGACTCTCAATCTTTTTACTCAATTTTTTTTTTCTTTTTTTTTTGGAACAAGGAGTACCTGCATTCATTAAAAAAAGGGACCCAAAGGTACAATCTTTTTACTCAATAATTAAGATGTTCGGGTGTGCGATTTTTTTTATATTATATCATACTATTCTTTACTACATTCAAAATTGCGAATATCGAGAAAATATATTTTTTAAAATTATATTTGGATGGTTTATAAAATCTGAGACAAAATTGAATAACACTTGAGTAGAATTCAAATTTAACAAAACAACCCAAACATGTTATCCTTCTATATTGACGTAGAAGGGTATAGTAAGTTTAGCAACCATTTGATTAGTTCTTGTTATATATATATATATATATATATATAAATAAAAAAAAATCCAATGTTATATACTACACTTTTATCCTACCTTACTGATGCAGCCTGTCAATTAGTCACTAGATTTTTTCAATAAGGGTTGACTAATGGTTAATTGGAACAACGTGGCATAAAAATGTGATTTTTAACATTTTTCTTTAAAAAATATCCAATGACCATTAGACTCTGCCATATCAGTATAGTGCGATAAAAAGTAATGTTAGAAAACACATTTTTATCACATAACTATTCTCGAATGATGACTCAACCAACCCTTGAATATATATATATATATATATATATATATATATATATATATATATATATATATATATATATATATATATATATTAACAAAGACTAATCCAAATATTAGTTAGAACCACCACATTATAATTGTGAGCTGAAAATGTAATTTCTAATTTCTTTAAAAAAAAAAAAAAAAAGTGGGACAAAGGTGTGTTATATAGCATTAAAAAAAAAAAATTGTAAGCTAAAGTAATTTTAACAGATATGTGATGGCAAATTTCCCTATTTAAAACCCAATGCGAAAACTGCCATGCGAGACGAGGATCGGGCGCAGGTCTGACACTCGTCTCAAGTATAGATGAACTCCTAGAAAATGGTTTCTCTTACTGTCCCTTAAGATGCACAAAGGCTACAAAGCTAATGGATATTGTGCATATTTATAGGGTTAAGAAATGACCGATTTCCTTATTTACCATTAATTCTACTTCGCATCAAAGTAAGAATTAAATAAGAAATCACTTATCTTAATCAATTAGGGAAAAAGTACACATATCATCCTCAAACTACCACTAAATTGTCAATGTCCCCCAAATTACTAATTGTGTCAATATCTCCCTAAATTACCAAAAAATGTACATGTCCCCAAGATCAACAAATAAACAAAAATGACCTTAATTTTTTTTTTCAATAAGACAAAAATGTCCTTATAAATTAAAAAAATAAAAAATAAAACTACAAAATTACAAAACCAAAAAAAAAAAAAGTAAAAAAAAAAAAAAATTAAAACAATTAAAAACTGATATTTTTTTTTAAGTGTTTTTTTTTTTTTTTTAGTTTAGAGGAGAAATTGACATAATTGGTAGTTTGGACAGGGCATTGACAGTGAGATGATAGTTTGAAAAGAGTATGTTTACTTTTCTTATTAATTAACCAACAATTTAGAGTAATTCTAATAGTACATTAAGTGTCAATTAAGTGTCCATAAAAAAAATGATGTGGCTTTTAAAATCACAATTTGATTAAAATCATCATTTGATTAATCACATGCTCAATGGTGATTTTAAATGCCACCTCATTTTTTGATGGACACCTAATGTACATGTAGAATTACTCAACAATTTATAAAGGAAGATTAAATAACCTTATAACATTAGGAGTCCAATAGATTTTTATATGTGCCATATCATGTGAGACATTAAATTCTTACATCCTATCCATTGATAGTAGCTATCTCAATGATGTAGGATTGCTTTTTGATTTCGAGATTAGGATTTCCTATGCACAAGCAATGATATTATTTATTGAGAAAAATATATAATTAGTTCACGTGGTTTACCTGGTTTACAAATAGTATGTTGTGATGCCCCGCTTTTTGCAAAAAAGCGTAGGTGAAAATTTCTGATTTCCACGTAACGTTACGACATTATCAGAATTGAGATTTGACAGCGGAATATATTTTTTTAAAAAAATTTAAAAATGTAACACATCAGAACTGATTGAATTACCTTAATATGTAAATAATATAATTTGGTGTTCTCACATAATAAATACATACAAAAACATTAACATATGTGCCACATGCGGCATTAATAATACGTAACCATTGTTTTGACCTAATGTGAACCATAATGTAAACTATTACATATTAACATAAAGAGTAATGTTTTTTGCACAATTTTTGCGCAACTTTAACAACGTTTTGTTTTTAAGATCAACCATTGAATATTTAGGGCCCACATGTAGAAAAACAAATCTAATGGTTGATCATTTTTTATTTTTTTTTAAAAAAAGTAGTTAGAATTGTGTAAAAGTTGTAGAAGAAACATTACTCTTAACATAAATACATAAAAGCTTCAATCATAAATATTGGGATCGACACAATGATTCTGACAGCCCTGGCCTTTTCTCATGTCTTGCATAAGCATATATGTGATTGTGGTTATCACCACAATCTCATATTGTAATCAAGTTAGTCAACTGCCTTCAATAATATAATGAAATACTAATTTATTTAACAATATACAATGCAACAATTTGATGTAATGATATATCAATATGCACAATCTTATTTATAAGTGTCGTGAGACACTAACTCATAATTCGATCCTATGATTTATAGATGTTGGGAGACGATAACTCATAATATGGTCTTATCATTTTCGTGGGTCTCTTACCATCTTTGGTCTTAACATATATACATGCCGTGAGATGCTAACTTATAATGTTGTCTTATCATTTTGTTTTACCATCTCCGGTCTTATCATTTATTGGTGCCGTAGACTTTATCCACCAATCTTCCTTTCATTGGTGCCGTGGGACTCTAACCTTTTCCGGTCTTATCCTTTGTAGATTAATGTCTTGGGACGTTAATCCTTGGTGTAACACTCAGGTTCCTTATTGTGAAGAGATGAATAGTTCATATAGAGTGATTGGTTTACAAAGAAACTCATGGGTGCTAAATCTCGCATTGCCTAGTTACTAGGTGAAATTGGATTTTATAAGGGATTCTAGGGAAACTTCAAATTTACAAGTCCTTTTGGGGTGATAGTGTAGATGTGGCTAATGTTTTTTCCTGGATCGTTACAAATGGTATTAGAGCCCCCAAACTGCTAGGGTTAGGTTCGTCCATTTTCTTACACAAAGCCGCAAAGATTCATAAGGTCTGTCAGATAACCTAGCTAATATGCTAAATTAAATAAATTGCCAGAAAAATTATTTTTTAAACTCAAAGCTTCAATAAATGCTGAAACGAGTATTTCGAAAAGAATAATTATGTTCGATAAAAAAAAAAAAAAAAAAAACCCAAAGTAGAACTAAATTTATTGTGTTGGTGCACTTATTAAGGTAAATGAAATGCAATGTCCTAATGCTAGCCTAGATCTCATTCCGGTTGCCTAGGTCTCTCTGCTCATAACCTGAAAACTAAAAAACAAAATAAGGGTGAACGAGAAATGCTCAGTAAGGTAACCCTCAATCATAAAACGGTTGAGTTCAATTCATTTTCTTCAAAACGATTATTAAAGCACACTTGAAATCTTAATTTTCAGGATACAAAATATAAGTTCGGCATTTTTCTTAAAGCATATAATTACTGGTTGATAAATAAAACTCCTCACATTTAGGGCTCATGTACACTATTACGCCTTGTGTACTAGGGTTGCGCGGTCAATGCGACCCAAGCAGGTAAACTGTGGCTAGAGGCTTGCCCCGTCAACTAATTAATCAAAGTGCACTTAGCATGACCTAGAGATGAATTACCACATTCTCAAAGTCCTTCAGCAGTTGCACTTCTATCCAAGCAACGGTACCGAGCTTAAGCCTCTGTGAATCTTTGTGAATATCTCTAGAGCCAAAATAATAGTCTCTTCCACACATGTTCCTCATTTATAAAAAATATTTCTCATTTTCATAACTATTCTTACTCTTTTCTCTATGCTTGATAACTCTTGAGGCAATGTGTGGGAGGTTTTTTACACTTTTCTTTTCATTACTATTAGAAAGTAGTGACTTTCCATCTCGGAAATAATATAAGTAATTTTCTATAATTAGAAAGTCTTTTAGAACTAAGGATTTTCTCAAAATCGCTGATTTCAATAATGTCATTTCCACCAATAACTTTCACATCCACACTATTTTAAAACAATCTTTTATGCAACAATATAATTTTAAATACCTGTCGAGAATAATTATTTACAAATATGCTAGAATAAATGAATAAAATAATAATACATAAAAACAATTCTAGAAGGGGTAAAGGATCCCTTATCTCTCTACTTGCTGCTAATGAATATCTCGACGGTTAGCTAGTTACCTGATACAGGTTTAAATAAATTAGTATCTCTTGCTAGTCACTAGACGACACACTGACATCACTAAGATTCGTCTTACTAGCCTACTGAGAATGGACTCCCAAGGAATAATTAAATAGATTTAACTTATCAATTTCAACCCCTTTACAATTTGTGTACACGTGTCAACATATATTATAGAAAATATTAACACGTGGTAGTAACTGTAATTTTGTAAAACATAGGTATTTCAGAATTATACATATAGGTAATACTCAAAATAAATTATTAAAAGCTCCCTGTTTTTAAGCAATCTATAGGAGTGTTAGAAACACTTGAACTAAAACTGTTTTGTACAAAGAGAACAATTTTCAGAACTATACATGTCTCTTTATGGGAGAAATTTAAGGCAACCAAAATCTATACAAAGAATGGAAAACAAAACAAAACAACAAATGATGATTTCTCAAAATAGCATCCGGCTGTATTGGAAAGAAAGAGAACTTAATAATTCAGCAAGTCTGGATTTGTGTTTGGCTAGAACAGGGAGAAAAAAAAAATATATGCAAGGCACCAACTCTCAATGGTTCTCGGTGGCAATAGGTAAAGAGGGAAGAAGAAGAAAAAAAATAATATGTTGACTCTCATAACTTGCTACAGACAAGAAAAAAAATGCAAGATGCTACGGTTCCACCATGTCCCATAGAAAAGAAAAGAGGAGAGAATAAATTTAAAAAAAAAAAAAAAACAAACAAACAAGTAGAAGGAACAAAAGGCTACACGTTTGATTACAATGAATCAAAAATCAAAGTACTTGATTGTTATGCTGACATGAAAGACAATAAAACAAAAATGAAGTAAATACATGAAGGATAACAGAAACGAAATAACATAAACAAATAGGTATATCAACAGCGAACCTGCTATAGTTTCACCGAAAAGAAAACTAAAGAAAAAGATAAGAGACAAGATGGTACCTTGTTTGTAGGAGCCGAAATTTGTGTAAGAAGACAGGGGTGTGCGGCTAAAAAAAAAAAACAATGAGGGGGAGAAAGAGGCGTCACTAGTTTATTATATTAGTAGGGTTTTGTTCTTTTTGATAGGAGGAGTCGGCTTGAAAATAATTCGAGGGGGAGAATGAGAGTGACGGCTATGAGAGGTATTTATAGGAGTAGGGTTAAGGCAATTAGGGTTTTAAATATTACATATAAAAGTGGAACTTAAATTGATATAAAAATTATTAAATTTGAAAGCAGGTATTTAATAAAATATAGAAGCGGTTATTTAATAAAACATAAAATAATATATATAAAATCAGGCGTTTATTATTTCTATCCAGTCATTCATTCTCATTGGTAGTAAAAGACTATTTTACCCTCGAAAGTGAGTCGGGTTATTACAATCTCCCCTCCTTATAAGAATTTCGTCCTCGAAATTCAGTAATCGACTACAACTATAGCTATAGAAGGTATCCGAGTTGTACTTAGGTCCGTCCGCAACTCTCACCATATATGCTGGTTCGTAAGAGACTTTATCTTCCTCCGAGTCACAATAAACGTTCAGGTCTTTTCTGAGCCTTCTTCCAGGATAAAGTTAAAGTAATGCGTACTTTTCTCATCGCTGTCATCATCGCCTAGGACTTCTATTCACCTCTTCCAAAATTAGACTCCAGTCTCACTCTTCAAGGCAGGCGAGGCATAGGAAATTACGTCTCGAGTTTGGCACCATAAAACTTCTTCTATGGATTGATTATTCTATAAGACCTTCACAACGCTCTTGTTTCTTAGGACTTGCTTCTTTTTGTCGAGCACTTTGATTAGCGTCTTCTCGTAGGTCATGTTGGGTAAATCTGGAGGGTTCGCTATCAAGATGCGAGTCGGATCCGCGATATACTTCCTCCACTTTGGTATAAGAACACGTTGGTAATTTCTGCCAAAGTCTGATGGTAGCGCTAATCGGTATGCTAACGCTCCAGCTTTCTCGAGGATCTCGAAGGACTTAACAAATTTTAGGAACGATCTTGAGGGAAAATTTTTGTGTCGACTTTGAACTCCAATTCTTGTCGTCTAGCATCGACATAGCCTTTTTTTTTTTTTTTTTTTACGATTCTGCACTGTTGCCAATCGTTGTTTGATCACTACTACCTTCTCACTATGGTCTTGGGTGCTTTTGGCACCATTAGCTTTTGTGCTCCACTTCGTTGCAATACCGTGGTGGCCTACACTTCATTCTGTATAAGACTTCATATGGTGACATATCGTTGTTGACCGGTACCTCAATCTCCACGAATCTCAAACTCCGCCTCACTGATGGTCTAAACACTACTTCCTTATGGAAGTAGTCCACAAAGGCATGGAACATGGAGAACCATCCCATTCGTAAGATCACATCAAACCCACTTGTAAAACAAAAACAAGATTCGTTGGCATGATGTGGCCTTCGACACATCATGATAACTCCTAGCTACTAGGGTGTAAACTATTGCCTTCCTACCGAGTAGCTACTGCTAAGTTATATTTAATTGTACTAACTTCCAACATTAAGCCCTACCAATGGAGTACGATACACACGAATGTGATGCCCTTGCATCGAAAATAATTAAGCTCTACTATACGAAAAAAAGAAGGTACCTATCACTACTTTGTTGGATGCATTGGCGTCACCTGGCGTCAAAGCGTAAACTCGAGCGGTGCTGTGTTCCCCTGTCCCTCTAGGCAACTTTGACCAGCTTGGTTGTTAGCAGGGGTCCTGTAGTCCTTTGCGAGGTGCCCTGGTTTTCCACATCTAAAACAAACTGACTGCCTAAAGCGGCAGTTTCCGCCATGCATCCTTCCACATTTTTGGCAGAATGGGTGTTGCTCGCCGCCACCTTGGTTGTCGAATTGCTGAGGTGCATGGTTTCTCTCTGGTGGGTGATTAAATCTCCTTTTGTTTGCGTGCGGTGGTTGTTCTCCATAGTAATTCCCTTGCGGTGTCTTTTCTTCTGGTTGAATTCTTTTGCACTAATCTTCAACGTCCGCTCAATCACTGATGCTTTGCTGATTAGGTCCGTCAGTTTCCAATCTCGAAGCTAACCACTCGATTCATGATTCTTGGTTGCAAACCCCTTTCAAACTTCCTTACCTTCAGGTCTTCTATGGGCACTAGGTATGGGGCGAACCGTGAGAGTTCTATGAACTTTGTCGCGTATTGTTCCACCGTCGATGATCCTTGCACTAGGTCTGTAAATTCTTGTGCCTTAGCTAGTCGAACTGACTGTGGAAAGAAGCCCTCCAGAAATGCATCTTTGAAGTTCTTCTAGGTGATGGGTACAACTCTGCCTAACTGTTGTTGTAGGTGGTCCTTCTTTGATGTCCACCAACGTTCTGCTTCAACGGTCAGCTTGAAGGTAGCATAGCGGACCATTTGTTCGTCCGTACAGCACAAGACTTCCATCAGCTTCTCCATCTGCAATACCCAATTCTCTGCAGCCACTGCATCTGGTAGTCCTTCAAATATAGGGGGGTGTTGCTTATTGAATTGCTCAAAAGTGCAACCCTGTTGTTTCCGTCCATTCTGTCACGCCTTTTTATTAGTGATTGCTCCCATCTTCAGTAGGTCCACCAGTTGGGCGGCCAATGCGGTCAAGTTTTCTGGGTTTCCATTCAGAAACGAGTTTCCCAAATTTCCGCCGTTTGGGTTCTCGTGGGAATTTCCTTGATTGCGAGTGTGGGGTGCCATTTATACAGATGATGTTATAAGCGTTAGAGTAAAAATTAGGGAATGTTTCCCTAGCACTGAACATAAGACAAAAAAGACTATCTCTGCTATGCCGGAATGTGATTTTCCATTAGCCCACTAAGTCTATCATGATGATTTGGCTCCTACGAGTCTACAAAACCTTATAACCTTTACTCTGATACCATTTGTAACGACCCAGGGAAAAACGTTAGCCACATCTGCGCTATCACTCCAAAATGATTAGTCAATTTGGAGTTTCCTTAGAATTTCTTATAAAGTCCGATTTCACCTAGTAACTAGGCAATGTGGGACTTAGCACCCATGAATATCTTTATAAACCACTCACCCTATGTGAGTTATTCATCTCTTCCCAATATGGGACTGGAGTGTTACAAATTCCCCCCTTAAACTCCTGACGTTTTCGTCAAGGCCAGATCATGTGGTACTGGAGCACCGCATGACGTGGCCTTGACGAGGACGTTAGGAGTTTAAGGGAGGAGTTTGTAATACTTCGGTCTCATATTGGGAAGAGATGAATAGTTCACATAGAGTGAGTGGTTTATAAAGATACTTATGGGTGCTAAGTCCCACATTGCCTAGTTACTAGATGAAACTGTGCTTTATAAGGGATTATAGGAAAGCTCCAAATTAACTAATTCTTTTGGGGTGATAGTGCAAATGTAGCTAGCGCTTGTCCTTTGGTAGTTACAAATGGTATCAGAGCCACCTAGGTAATGTGGTACTGGAGCACTACATGACGTGGCCCTGACAAAGACATCAGGGGTTTAAGAGGGGGTGTTTGTGACACTTCGGTCCCATATTGTGAAGAGATGAATAGTTCATATAGAGTGATTGGTTTATAAAGATACTCATGGGTGATACGTCACACATTGCTTAGTTACTAGATGAACCTGAGCTTTAAAAGGGATAGGTAATGTGGTACTGGAGCACTACATGACGTGGCCCTGACAAGGACATCAGAGGTTTAAGAGGGGGTGTTTGTGACACCTCGGTCCCATATTGTGAAGTGATAAATAGTTTATATAGAGTGATTGGTTTATAAAGATACTCATGGGTGATACGTCACACATTGCTTAGTTACTAGATGAACCTGAGCTTTAAAAGGGATTATAGAAAAACTTCAAATTTACTAGTCCTTTTGGGATGATAGCGTAGATGTAGCTAACGCTTTTTTCTGGGTCGTTACACTTGCTCTACATGATTGATTAGTGCCTTGAGATTTAAACCTTCAGTCTTTACCTTGAGACGTTAACCCTCGGTCTATATGATTGATTAGTGCCTTGGGACTTAAACCCTTGGTCTTTCCTATTAGCAGGTTCATAACTCACAACAGTAAAATATGCAATGGCAATTTATTAGCAGGCTCATGATTCATGACAGTAAAATATGCAAGGTCCCAAACAAATCGCATATAATTTAAATAAAACAGATATCATAACATCATAGAAACCAATATCAGTTTCGGTAAGTTTTTTTCCTATGTTTTCTTTCTTTTTCTTTGGACTAACCGAAAGAGTGGAAGAGGGAGGAATAGTGTTTTTCTGCAGCAAAGAGGAGAAGTGCTGCACAGAACCAAGAGAGTTGAAAGTTTGAGAGGGAGAGACTCACTGCTTTGAGAGAGAGAGAGGGAGAGAGAGAGAGCTTTCATTTTCTTTTCTTTTTCTGTGTAAGTCGAGTGAGTGAGAGTCCAAGTGAGAGTTTCATTTCCTTTCTAATTTCTTTTGAGGTATTGATAGGAAACTATAAAAGGGTTTTAGAGAGCTTCTTTTCATTTTTGATTTTAAGGAGAGGGTGCATTGACTGAAACAAATAGGGATAAAAAGGAGAGGAAGCTTCTGGTTTTTGCTTCTTCTTTGGGTTGCTAAACTAACAAAGAAAGAAGGAGAAGATCTCCTTTAATTTTTTGTTTACACAAAACCGGAAGAGAGAACAGTTTGAGAGTTGCTGTAAAATAGGGAAAAAATAGAGAAAGACTTGCAGAAAAATAACAGAGAAAGAAGAGAGGAAGAAGGTGATGGTGTGCGTGAAGAAGAGGGGGTTCATCTCTATTTATAAAAACTATGAAGGATCAAGATTGCTTTGAGTTTAAAACGATCAAAGGATGAGAAACTTGCAGGTGTTCGGTGAGTCACAAGGCCAGCTGAGAAGTAATCATTACTGCATAACATCTCTCATCTCCAAGGAACCACCAGGTTGTATTCTAACCAATTACTTCTATGCTTGATGTTGTTTTCTTTATAATTAAGTATTGATGGTTAAAATTGCTCAAGAACTGATCAAGGGCTAAGGTGATACAACGTATGTAGTGCGCTGTTGCATGAGTCATATAAGTAATGATTAGTTTTCTTTAAAACCAGGGATAGTTGTTTGGTGCATCTGCACTCTGCAACGCCATATCGATCGAGCGTTGGATTTGGGGATCGATCGAGCGTTGGATTTGGGGATCGATCATCAGAATGAGTAGATCGATCGCCCTCTCATCAAATTGGTTTCTATTGTATTTTAAGACTTAAGATTTGTTAAACTTATTTAACCAATTTGGAACTGTAAACATGCCTCAAATACCAAGGATATTTAATCCTCTAAATATTCAAATGCCAACAAACATTTATCCTCACAAATATTCATATATTATTTTGTATTATTAATATGTCTTAAATTTCTAATTTAAGGCATAATATTTGATGTCTTAAAATTTAGGACGCTACACATGTGGTTTCAAAATAAATTTAGAGGTCTTTGAGATATGCCAAAACAAAGAATTTACTCCCTATAGTCATATTACATCAATAGATTTAACAAATTCGGTTCGTGTGATTCTGACTTAAATAAATAGGATATGTGTAATAATATTAGGGTTAAGTACTCCTATGGTCCCTGAGTTTTCACAACTTTATTTTTTAGTCCATGAGTTTCAATTTCCATCATAGATGGTACCACAATTTTAGGAAAAGACCGAATTGGTACCTCGATTAAGTTTTTCGTTCAAAAACTAACGACTCACCACGTGTCAACCTCAGAGGTTGACACGTGACACTATATAAAAAAAATTAAAAATTAATTAAAAAAAATTGAAAAAATAAAAACACAAGGGGATGACTGAGCCACCCTGGGGGTGGTTCGGCCACCCCCAATGGCCAAACCCTCCAAATTTTATTTTTTCTGTTTTGCCCTTGGGGTGGCCGAACTACCCCCATAGGCCACGGGGGTGGTTCGGCCACCCCCAGGCCGGTCGATTTGGGGGTGGGCAAACCACCCCCGTGGCCCTTGGGGATGGTTCGGCCACCCCCAAGGGCCAAATCCTCCAAATTTTGTTTTTCTCGTTTTGCCATTGAGGTGGCCGAACCACCCCCAATGGCAAAACCGATCTTGCCATATTTTTTAATTTTTAATTAATTTTTAAAGATTTTTAATTTTTTTTATATTGTGTCACGTGTCAACTTCTGAGGTTGACACGTAGTAGATCGTTAGTTTTTGGATGAAAAATTTAACCGAGGTACTAATTCGGTATTTTCTTAAAGTTGAGGTACTATCTGTGATGCAATTTGAAACTCAGAGACTAAAAAATAAAGTTGTGAAAACTTAGGAACTAAAAAGGTGTTTAACCCATAATTTTATTGGCTATGACATGCCACAGTATCAGAATCTGTTAATTTAGCAGACGCAATATGACTATATGGAGTAATTTTTTTTAAAGCATACTTCAGAGACTTTTGAATTCATTTTAATACCACGTGTAGCTAATTGTAAATGAAGTAAAAATAAAAAAAGAAAAAAAGAAAAAAGAAAAAAGAAATAGAAATAAAAAGAGCGGAAAAGCATATTCGAGGGTTTTCTAGTAGCACGCTTATAAGTTTGTGCACACTGCGTCTTGTTATTTCTGTGTTCTCCGTCTCTCTTTCAGTGTTAGGGTTTAAGTATCATACTGAATCGTAGAGGGAAGAAAGAAGAAGAAGAAGAAGAAGAAAATCATGCACGCACCGGTGCTTGTTCTCAGTAAGTGTGTTCTGCGTTTATTTCTTTTGGTTTAAATTAATGGAAAATGGAATCGATCGATTCGATCTCTGACGAAATGATGAAACTGAACAGAGGACTCTTTGAAACGCGAGTCCGGAAGCAAGGTTCAGCATGCTAATATCCAGGCTTCGAAGGTGCTTCATTTCTTTCTTTCATCTGTGCGTCGCATTGTATTATGAATTTGTGAAGCATTTCATGATTTTTCTGTTTTCTTTTTGTTTAATTAATACTTGGATAGGCTGTTGCTGACATTATTCGTACAACATTGGGTCCGAGATCCATGTTGAAGATGCTACTCGATGCTTCTGGAGGTAAAGATTTTTTTTAAATTTTTATTTGTAACGAAAGAACAAAGGGATATCTTTATGATGTATTCGAATATTCTCATTGTAAATCAAAGATTTACGGCAGCATTTTCTGTCTCGGCTTCTTATTTCCTTTTCTTTTCTGTTTGCAATTTTGTTGCTATTAGGAATTGTGGTGACTAATGATGGAAATGCTATTTTGCGTGAGTTAGATATTGCACACCCAGCTGCAAAGGCACGCTTTCTCTCTGCCTCTCTCTTTTTCTCTTGTTTCTTTTACTGATTTACGATATTGTTTGGCATAAATTCTTTTTTATTTTTATTGTTTCTTGCTGTTTTTCTTTTGTCGTTCTCCCTACTGTAAACTCTTATTTCAGCCATTTAAAAAAGAAAAAGATTTATTTTTGGTACTCTCTTGGAATTCTGATGTTCCATCACTGTCTCGTTTCTTCTCTTCTGATGTATGTTCCACTTTTTGTTGGTAGCAGTCGATGATCGAACTAAGCCGCACGCAAGATGAAGAAGTGGGAGATGGAACTACATCAGTCATCGTTCTTGGTATGTTTTGACCATACAACATCTGGACTGTCGTACTCATCTTTGCAACAAATGTTTCCTTTGTGGAGTGTCACAGATTGTTCTTGTCTTTTAAGTGAGTGATAGGTTTAGAGAAGTCTGTTTCTGATTGCTCACCAGTTTGACTTCACAGTTTCAGGACATTTAGCCTGTGGGTTAATTAGCTGTGTGTATACTTGAGTGAGGAATGCAATTGCTTGTGAAGAACGGGATCTATTTTTGTGTTACAATATATATTAATGATATTCCCTCTCTTTCTCACATTTGGGCTCAAAATTTGTTGAAGCTGGTGAAATGCTCCACGTTGCAGAAGCATTTATTGACAAAAATTATCATCCTACCGTTATCTGCCGAGGTAATGTCACTAGTGCTTATGGTAGTTCTTTTTTGCTTGTGGCTAATCACTTTTTGTTAATGATATGTGCAAGCTTTATTTGATCTACAGCCTATAACAAAGCTTTGGAGGATGCTATTGCTGTGCTTGACCAAATTGCGATGCCCATTGATGTGAAGGACCGTAAGTTTTTTTAATTCTGTTTGTGTTTTTAGTATTGATTTCTCAAGATTCTGTTAGTTCTCAGACTGGGATGTTCAGTTGAGAGCATAGTTTGTCCTTTACTAACCCATGAGTGAATTGCTTGATTGCCGGAATCTTCTATGAATTATGTTTTCCTTTTCCTCTTTATTGGAGGAACTTGTGTTACTTAAGAATGACAAGTGGCTAGTGCAAAAAAAAAAAAAAAAGAACTAAGATTAGGTAATCATGCACTTAAGTGATTAACTTGTGGAACACTGAGTTTTTGGACAAGTAGTTGCTTCTTATTTTTATCTGTCTCTAATGAGCAATAGCTAGACAAGTACGTATCTTTTTCTTTTTTTCTTTCTTTTTCTTTTTTTCTTTTAAGGGAAGTAATTCACATCCTATTTGTGGGAATATGCGTCCTATCCATTGATGCTAGCTATCTCAATGATGTAGAGTTGCTTTTTGATTCTGAGATTAGGATTTCCTATGCGCAAGCTATACCAATAACTACCTTAATTGTTGCTAATAATGTCAACTATCTTGTTTCCTCTTTTACGCCTGAAAGATTTCATAGAAGAATCATCCTCAACTAGAATATCTCAAGAAAAATATTCATTTTAGTGTAGATAGATTTATTGAAGTAGTATGAAAGTGTTATTATGTTTTTGAATTAGAAGTAGTTTATTTACCAATTATAGCAGTCATCAATTTTCCAACTTCCTCTACTTTCTGAATCAGATACATTTTGATGGCCAAGGAATACGAGTATCGGTGGATCGTATATTGCCCATCATCTGTATCTTCATAAAAGCATGAAATTCTGTCTTACAAGTCACAGTTGTGGTCCTGTCCTTTTTGGCCTCAACAACTTTCTTGGGCACTTGTTTTTTTTTTATAAGTAAGAAACCAATCTTATTTAAAAAGCGTAATGTACTTTTAACTAGCTCTTAATGTACTTTTACTTGGTTTGTCTCTACCCTGGGTCCTCTCTCAGGTGGTAGAGATAGGGTGGGTTGGATAGCCTGTAGGTTGAAATATTGTTCAGGAAAAAAGAAAGGAACAAAAAACAATAAAACAGAAGACAGTCTGTTCAGGTACCTTTGTTTGGTGGCGAGGTTTAAGACTAGATTACATTACCTTTTGCAAATTTTCACCTTTCCAATCACCACAGCCAGAGGTCACTGTATTTAACGTTCTCCTTGTGAAAAGCGGGATTTTATCAATTTGGTATGAATTGAATGCGCAGTTCCTGGAATTCTCAATCCACTCCTGATGGACCTGCTGGTGCTTGCCTTTTCAAGATTTTATGCGCCTTTTAGTCTAATCTTTCTGGATTGCCTAATAGCATGTGTTCCTTTTGGAATATATGTTTTACTAGAGCGCTTATAGGTTTGTAATGACTTAGGAAAAGCGTTAGCTATATACGTGCTATCACTCCAAAAGGGCCAATCAATTTGGAGCTTTCATAGAATCACTTATAAAGCCCAGTCTCGCTTAGTAAAGAACCAATATGTGACTTAGCACCCATGAGTATCTTTATAATCTATTCACTCTAGGTGGGTTATTAATTTTCTCAATGTGGGATTGGGGTGTTACATAGGTTTTCCCTAAAACCTTTGAGGATGATGCAGCCAGAAAATGCAGAAGGTGATCTGCTTGCTGTATAACAGTAAATATAAAGGCCTAAAAGGGCAGAAAAGGAGTAATCCCTGAAATAAGATGAGCTTTTTGTCATAGTAGTGTGCCTTCCCAGATTTGCATTAATCAGTTATAGAGAATACCATCATGGGGGGCAAGTACAGTATATGGCGAAATGAGGCTCCTTTCAGAATAGCGTTCTTTGCTTGGTCGGCTGCCTTAGGAAAGAAATTCACTATGGATAATCTAAGAAAGTAGCATGTCATGGTGGTTGTATTTGTAAGAAGAGTGGGGAGATAGTGGACCACCTTTTACTACATTGTGAGATGGCTAGTGCTCTATGGAATAACATCTTCAGCCTTGTAGGTTGGCTTGGGTTTGCCTAATCAAGTAGCAGAACTTTTCGCCTGGTGGAAAGGGCAATTTGGTAGGCTTTAGAATGCTGCAATGTGGAAGGTGGTTCCGTCTTGCCTTATTTGGTGTCTTTGGAGGGAGATAAATGATTGGAATTTTGAAGACTGTGAACGGACGGTGGAGAAATTGAATGATTTATTCTTCAAGACTTTTTACCACTGGACCTGCCTTTGATTTAAATATTTCAAACTTTCACTTTTTTGTGATTTTCTATTTTCTTCTAGTTGGGTTGTACATTGTGTGTGTGTGTGTGTGTTTTTTTTTTTTTTTTTAAATTTTAAATTTTTATAAATTGTGGTTACTTGTCAAAATAGTTGTAGAGAATTCAAGCCTAACTTAAATATAATGCTCTTATACAGTCTACATAGGCAGTAACTACTTTCATAAGTTTGTAGATAAAAAAAAATTAAGAGTCTAGTAAGAGTTTTGACCATACTAAGAGTATTTACAGCAACTTATCTAAATGGTGTTTGTTCCCTAAGTTTTAGGGGAAGTTTCAAAAAAGTTACAAAAACCCCTCCACAACAGCTTCCTTAAAATTTTTCATTTCCCTGGGAAGTGAATAGTATTGGGAAGCATTATTCACTTTCCATTCAATTGTTTATTCGCAAAATATATTATCTCTCTCCTACTTTATTTATCTTTCCTACTTTTAATTAAAGGTAAAAAATATATTATCTCTCCCTTACTTTATCTTCTTTTTCCTACTTTTAATTAAAGTAAAAGTAAAAGTAAAAAAATAATATTTTAATGATATAGGAAAAAATGAAGGGAAGCTACTATGGAATGTTTTTTTTTAAGGAAAAAAAAAAAAGTAGTTTTGCTTCCTACGTATAGGGAAAATGGTTGGGAAGCTGGTGTAAATACTCTAATTACATTTAAAGTTCTCAAAATATTGAAATCAAAAGACTGAGTACTAAACTTGACATAAATACCCTATCTTCTTCCATTTTTAACAGGATATTTCCTTGATATAATTGTGAAACGCGTAATGTATAGATATAGTGTCCTTATGCACAAACTAGTGTGCTTCGGGATGAATTTTTCTTTTTTATATGCTCTTTCATTGGTCAATTACTCTCTTATGTTGATCAAGTATAGCTCTTTCATTTCCATTGTGGAAAACTACAGTGCCTGCAATAACTCTGTTGGGAACAAATACCCATAGCTAGGCGGAGTATTTGGAAAGTTAGTTAGGCAATACAAGGATAAGAGTAAGGCATAAATGTGAATGTAGGTTTTGAGAGTACATAATGGCCTATGGTTTCACTAAATGAATGTAGGATAAGTGAAGATTAGGATTATTGCAACCTATGTAGTGGAAAAGAAATTTATTGGGTTGAGCATTCATATAAACCACCCTGAAATTTAAGCTTTATCAGCTCTTTCATTTTATATAATATAATAGAATGGTATTCCAAGCCAAATAAGTACTTTTCTGGTTGCAATTAAAGATCTTTAACTGAAGCTAGAAATATAATTTCTTTGTTGGAATAGTTTCAGTACTCTCTCTCTCTCTCTCTCTGTCTCATGCACACAAACAACACACACATGGACAGACACATAGACACATCTTTCTTTATTCATCACACACCTTCTTTTACATCTTCATCGTCTTATTATTGCTCACGGTTTATTTATGATGAAAAAGGCTTGTAGATTCCTTATGTAGAACTTAGGCTTGCTTTTCTATTGTGCACATAATGTATGGAATTATGTGGCAGGTGGAACAATGTTGGGGCTGGTTAAGAGCTGTATAGGCACAAAATTCACTAGTCAGTTTGGGGATCTAATTGCTGTAAGTATCTTCTATTTATCAAGGTTGTTCATGTGGGTGTCTTGATAACCATTCTTTTCTCTTTTCCTTTATTCATCTTAAAGCTCTCTAAAAATGCTTAGATCCTTTAGATGCTGCCACAAAATGTGGGTACACTTTTGTCTTTGAGACATTCAAAATTGAGATATGTACCTTATGCTTCAATAAGGGGGTAAGATGACCTTTGGAACCTGACGTTGATGTCAATTTTTTCCTAACTAGTTAGCTAATCTTTCATTCGATAAGTATACATCATGTTTACTGTTTTTTATCAAAAGATTCAGAAACTCTTTTAAGACTGTTAAGCTTTGTGATTCAGAGTTTTTTTTATCACATCTCTCTCTCCTTAAATATGAAAGTTGCATTAAAATTGTCATGCTGTTTTCTTGCTTTTTAATGTCAATAGAAGATCCTTTTGCATCCACCTAATTTTAGGCCAAGTAATTGTTATATCACTAGTTCTTTTTAATTTTATTTATTTTTCTCTTTTAACCATTGCATAAAGCATGACTTCAGCAACCACAAATGTCTCTTTTACCATTATATGGAGACTGCATTTTAACATATATATTAGTTGTTTTAGTTTATATGTTTATTTCTTTGGTTACCTTTCAGGATCTAGCTATAGATGCCACCACAACAGTTGGTGTTGATCTCGGCCAAGGCTTGCGGGAAGTGGATATTAAGAAGTACATTAAGGTTGAGAAGGTCCCTGGTGGACAGTTGGAAGATTCAAAAGTTCTTAAAGGAGTTATGATTAACAAAGATGTAGTTGCCCCTGGCAAAATGAGGAGAAGGATTGTCAACCCACGCATCATTCTTCTTGATTCTCCCCTCGAGTACAAAAAGGGTGAGAACCAAACAAATGCTGAGCTAGTTAGAGAAGAGGATTGGGAAGTCCTGTTAAAAATGGAAGAAGAATACATCAAGAACCTTTGTGATCAAATAGTGATGTTCAAACCAGACTTAGTAATCACAGAGAAGGGTCTTAGTGATTTGGCATGCCATTATCTGTGCAAGCATGGAATCAGTGCAATCAGAAGGTTGAGGAAGACCGACAATAATAGAATAGCCAAAGCATGTGGTGCCGTTATCGTGAACAGACCAGATGAATTGCAGGAGTCTGATGTTGGTACTGGAGCTGGGCTGTTTGAAGTAAAGAAAATTGGGGATGAATTTTTTGCTTTCATTGTTGACTGCAAAGATCCAAAAGCTTGTACTGTACTTTTAAGAGGTGCCAGTAAGGATCTCTTGAACGAGGTGGAAAGAAACTTGCAGGTACTGATGTGATCATCAAATTATTCTGTTTGGGTAGTACTGTGTTCTGAAGCCTATTTCTATTACAGGATGCCTTGTCTGTAGCAAGAAACATAATAAAAAATCCAAAACTTCTTCCTGGAGGTGGTGCTACAGAGTTGACTGTCTCTGCTACTTTGAAGCAGAAGAGTTCATCTATTGAAGGCATAGAAAAGGTGAGTGGTTGTCTCTTGCGTTGTTTGGTCACTATCATGTAAATCTACGTCTGAAGTACTTTACAATCATTTTTAGTGGAAAAAATTAGGTGGAGACCTATAGTTTTTCATGATTTTATAATGCTTATCTTAATTGTTTGTGCTTTGTGGTTGTAAAACAGTGGCCTTATGAAGCTGCTGCCATAGCTTTTGAGGCTATACCCCGTACTTTAGCACAGAATTGTGGGGTGAATGTGATTCGAACCATGACTGTGCTGCAAGGAAAGGTAAGAACCCTTTTATACCACGATCATTAGCACAAGAAGAAGATATATGGAATTGGCAAATTTATTTTCCCTTTTAAAATACATACCTGTTCTTATTTGTTGGTCCTACTTAAACTACTGTAGCATGCAAATGGTGAAAATTCCTGGATTGGTATAGATGGAAACACTGGAGCTGTAACTGACATGAAAGAGCGGAAGGTACGTTGAAATTATTCTATGTGGGCTTTTGTTCTTATGTTGTTTGGTGTAATTTCTTTCAATCCAAAATCTAGCATATGGACCACAAACTTATCTTAATATCAATATACAGTTTTTGAATTCTTCAAGTCATTCGTTAAAAAATTTCTTTAATTATAGACCAAGTTGTGTTTGTTTGGCTTTCAAATATGCCAGTGAATGAAGTGTCAAATATTTGCTTATTTCAAATGTTGTCAGATCTGGGATGCCTACAATGTGAAGGCTCAGACCTTTAAGACAGCCATAGAAGCTGCTTGCATGCTTCTTAGGATTGATGACATTGTCAGTGGGATCAAGAAGAAGCAAGCTCCTGGTGCAGGTCCACCAAAGCCTAAGATTGAGACTGAAGCCGATGCTGACACTGAGCAAATACTTCCCGACTAGTACACGAGAACAGACAAACAAACAAACAAACCGACTCTGTTTTTTTTAAAGTATTTTTTTAGGAAGAAGCAAAGATGGTCTGACTCTTGCTGGCTGTTGTTGTACAAGGGTTTTGTTGGGCTTTTGATTTGATCACTGCTTGAAACCTCCTTGTCTGTTATGGGGGCAATTTTGAACTTGTACTCACTTCAACAATTTAATTGGGATTTCTTTAAGTATTGGTGATGATTTCTCCTTATCTGTGCCTTTTATTGGGGGGTAAAACCGGTTGGTGTTACTATTGAGAAGGTTGCGTATAAATGGCGGAAAATGACTCCCTAGGTTAGTCGAATATAGTGTTGTATAGGTTAGTCTAATTTTATTAATATTATAATTGATAAAAAAAAATAGAAAAAAAGAAAAAAAAAAAGAAAAGAGATTAAAGTGGATGGTCAATTGGCGTAATGCCATGCTACTCTTTAAAGCAAGTCCTTCAATACTTAAAGAGTCTAGAATGGTTTATAATTAGAATTGGCCTAATGCAACTCTTTGCTCATTGTCTGTTTCTTCGATTCTTTTTGGCTTTTTGTCCTTATTGTTTTGGCCCGGCACTGAGCCGTGGGCTGTTTTTCTTCTCTCGGTGTTGCTCCGTGAAACCAAAAGATGAAGCCATTATGAAGGTAATTTTCTCCGATCCGTAGGAGGATTTGGAAGGTCGAGGGTTTCAAATATATTGTTGGATTGATTTGGGTAAGATGCCAGCGGGCACCCAGTGAAATGAAAGTATTTTGGTTCGGTTTACATGCCGTTTGTTTTGAAGCTAGATCTATGATTCTCTGTCAACCTCTGCATGTCACGCGCCCCTCCAGGGTGTTCGTCGTCATCCTCCGCCTCTATTACACCTAGACGTGTTTTCCCTGGCTGTCCGTACACCGGAGCATGATGTGTACATGCCAGCAAGAGTTTCTCACTCGCCGGCGCGTGTTGGCTCTATCACCTCCTCCAGTTCGTGGTTGGCGGTTCTCGGGAGTTTTCGTGGTTTTTTTGATGGTGGGAGGTCTTCTGGTGTGGGTGCGTGGTATACACGCGCCGTCATCGGCTTCTCCCTATTCTCATTTTAGCCGGCCAATGTTGTTTTGTTATTGTTATAGTTTTTTAGTTTGTGTTATGTTGTTAGCCTTGCAGCCTGCCTTGATAGATTTTAGATCTAAACTGGACTATAATAGCTGTTTTTAGATCATAAGCTGCACTCTCTTATCTCCTATAGTAGAACTCATGAGTAAAGAGAGGCTCGTATTATTTGTTAATCTGTCTAGACAACTGCTCCCCAAGTCGGGATTCATTCTTGAACTTTGTTTTTAGGAGTCTTTGTACACCTAATTACTGTTATTGGCCCATTTGGATCTCATATTATAATGAAGATTTCTCATTTTTCCAAAAAAAAAAAAAACATAAATTAATGTGACATGTTTTAAATAGTTCTTTTATGTTAGAAAAGGCACAGTAACTGCTCACAAGAATATTACCAGCAATTGTCTGCAATAATATAATTTACCCCACCATGCTATATATAATAATAAAATCCTCACTTTTTCCATTTATTTGAGTCATAATAATGTGTCCATAGAATAATTATTTAAATCATAAAATTGCCCTTACTAACCAAGTAGATACCGATATTGTGCGTGTTTTTATTTATTTTTTAAATAAAATTTAAAGCAGCTCATGACAGGCTTCAAACTAATTGAGCCTAGCCGAATGGGCCACTAGGGTTTTCAATTTGTAATCTAGGAAGTCAGTGTAGGGTTTTTATGGGCTTTTTTTTTTTTTAATTAATACGGCCCAAATATTAAGAGCAGCAGGGTTGGGATTTTTCTTTTTGAGGGGCCATCATTAATAAAATGACAAAAAAAATACATTTTTTTTTCCTTTTTTTTTTTTTGGGAGGTTTGTAAGGAATGATCTTTCTTTCTTTATTATTATTTTTTTTTTTTGGGACTTTACTTTCTTGCTTAAATTGAAGGCATTCCTCATGTGTGTATTGGAATATTGTAAAAGATTTTGTTAATAATTTAGTGAAAGCAATACTTTAACCATGTCCATGCATTATAAATGTAATATTACTTATAAGCAATACCATTTTATGGCAACCACAAAAAAAAATAAATGCAATAGGTAAATGATGTTGAGCTTTTTCTTGTTTTAAGGAGAAGCTTTGAAATTCACTTTTGGGGATTTGGAAAATTAGGGTTTTTCTTTCACCAGTCCAAAAAAATAAATTAATTAATGGATGAAACTAAAATATGCCATTTCCTCTAGTATTCAAAAGTGCTGCAAATCATTGCACCAAGTGATCTTTCTTCTCTTTGTAGGCTTTTAGGACAAAGTTTTTCGCAAAATTTCTTTCAATTTAATCTATTAAACTAACGTCGATTTATTCTTAAAGAATATAATTCTTACATGTATTTTTATATCAGACCATGTGATTCTTACCTAAAAATTTATGTGAGAATCATATGCTTTAAAGACAGGCGTCTATTTAATAGACTTTTTCCGTATAGGTTTCTTCCTTCTTCTTTTTTTCTTTGTTTTTCATAATAATTCACCGGTTAACTTTTTAGTTATTATTATTATTATTTTTTAAGTACCAATTATCCATTTTACCTAATGCACATGTTCTTCCGAAATAAAGCTAATTCTGAGTATGGAAGCAGCTTTGCCTTTGTCTCTGATTGCTCAAACATGGCATCTATTCCTAATTTGCTACAATTTGGGCATGTGAAAAATAGATTGGACAACTCATCCACATTCCAAATTGAATGTTTGGTGAAAACTTTCACAGAAACCCAGTACAATAGGTCATAGGGTTAATTTTTTTTTTTTTTTATTTTATTTTATTTTAAAGATATTGTAGAGCTAAAATAAATGCAATATCTTAAAAGAAGAAGAAGAAGAAGAAGCAGTTCATAGGACAGCATGTGTTTCACTGGTTTGTGTTCCACAAGAACAAGAAGGGAAGAGTTGACAATAAACATCTTATGAGTGGTTTTGGCAATAAAAGATAAGGAGTTGCCAACTCTCATCATCAATTTTTCTTTCCCCTTTTTATCTCTTTTTATAAATTATGGATGCCCTTTCTTGTTAAAAGTTAAAACAATGTTTTGGGAAAAGACACTTTTTACCTCCATAAACTCCTGCGACTTTTGTTATATATATATATATATATATATTTTAACCAGAATTTTTAATTGAATGGTCTAAATTTTGTCATCTCAATAGGATACAATAAAATAAGAAATAGTTAAAAAATCTCTAAGTTGATGGTAGCATAAAATTTAGTCATTTAATTAAAAATAATAATTAAAGTTTTAAAAATTCCACCATAGAGTTACATAAAAAGAAATATATGTAAGTGTAATATGAGTTTGACTTGCATCTGGTGAAAAAATTACTTAGATTTCCTATGAAAAAATAAACGACTAAGATTGAATGATTGAAGATTAATCCACAAACCATATTTGTTAGTGGCACAGATTCTAAAAGAAAAGTACTACCCACAAGACAGTTTTTTGGAGTCCGCCTTAGGGCATAGGTCGTCCTATGGATTAGGGGTGGGCATCAGTTTGGTAGGCGGTTAATTCGGTCGGTTAATCGACTTTTGTCGGAATGCAGTCGATGAATTTATTTCGATTAAGCGGTTAATAGGCGGTCGGTCAAGTCGGTAAAGCGGTTAATAAGCGATCAGTTAAGTCGGTAATGTGATTAATAGGCGGTCGGTTTGGTTAACATGGGTAATAAAACGACGTCGTTTTAATTTTTTTAAAGGAAAAAAAAGAAAAAGAAAAAAAGAAAGATCAAACGTTTCATTCTTACTAAAACGACGTTGTTTCATTTTATGTTGGTTCGGTTAATCGATCGAAATAAAATGTGGTTCGGTTCGGTTCGGTCGCCGATCCGGCTTTCGAAACAAAATTTTATACCGACTATCGAACTAAAAATTAGTCGATAGATTCGGTAGGTTGTCGATGACGGTTCGGTTCGGTAAGCATTCGGTAGGTGGTAGGTGGTAAATGGATAATTTGCCCACCCTTACAGCATGGATGGAAGAGTATTTGGCAAGCCAGGGATTTGCTGCAAGCAAGGTGGATGTGGTGAGTGGACGACGGTCCAACATCAAAATTTGGAAAGATAAATGGCTCCCAGTTTATGGAGTGATTCAGAAGTCTCATTTTGCTTTCCTCTATTAATGGTGAGAGAGGAGTGGGAAATGCAGTTTGGCCATCACTTCTTCCAAACCAAATGGGTCATATCTCCATTTATGGAGTGATTCAGAAGTCTCATTTTTTTTTTCTTGCTTTCTTATATACTGTATTTTCTCACTTGAATTATGAATGCTTGAACATATGATTAATTGCAATGTCACTTACTGTTAATTTTTTTAAAATTTTCATTCTTATTGAAAAAGATTTTAATCTTAATTAAGTGATCATAAAATAAAAAATGAGTTCCAAAATAAAATAAAAATAATTTCAAAAAATTAATATCAAGAAAATACTATAACTCAATATGTTTAAAAATTTAAACAATAATTGTTTAAACTCATAATTTAAAATAATATAGCAATTAAGCTTATAATTTTGGTGACAAAAAAAAAAATACATTTTTATCCTTTTTTAAGCTTCCCTACACATTTCCTAAAATACCATTGAGCTACAGTAACACCAAAAACTCTTCTCCCTTATCTTTCTATTTTTTATTTACAATCCAAAATGGTTGCGAGCTAATGGTAAAGAGTTTTGTTGTGAATTTTTGTTTGAAATCTAGAAGAAGTGATTGATATAATAAAGTGAAGAAAGTTGTTTAATAATAATTTTGAATATAAATTAATTAGTTTTTTTTTTTTTTTTTTTTGGACAAATGAAGATAAGGGGGTTGAAAGCTATGTGAATAAAGAGATAATAAAGAAGGAACAAAAAAAAAAAAAAAAAAAAAAAGGATGTAGAGTAAATTTGAATAAAGAGGTAAAAAGTAGGTTAATTCATTGAAATTCACAAAGATGTGGATTGGAATTCCTAAATTTGGATTGAAATTCAGGAACATGTGAGGGATCTTTTTAAGTACCCAATGTTTCAAAGGTCATATCAATGAACAGATGCAAAGGTGTAAAAATAGTAGGATCTTTTTGAAGTTCAATTCAGTCTGAGAAAAAAAGGCATATGGAGCCCACCATTGATGTGAAGCTACGTTGGCTATCCAAACCATCAATGTCTGACCCCTTTTGCCTTTTCTCGTTGCTTTCAAACTCCTGCCTCCTCTTTCACACAGACAAAATCCATTTATGAGAAGAGAGAGAGAGAGAGAGAGAGAGAGAGAGAGAGAGAGTCTCTTGTTTTGTCACAAGAATAATTCATTCATACAGTGGATTGAAAGAAAGAAAGCCAAATCAATGGAAGTCAATACCCGAACCATACTGTTTCTTGCTGTGTTTGTTGTACAGTGGCAATGAGAGGATATGGAGAGATGGGAATGCAAAAAAAAAAAGAAAACCAGCAGGAAATGTGTGTATGGTGCGTTCTTGACTCCCTCTTTCTTTTAAGACTAATCTTCTTCTAAAGCTAAATGCAAAAACAACAAAAAAGAAAGAAGAAAAAGGAAAAATGGGAAAAAGGCTTTGTAGTTGGTGTAAAACTGTAATGAACCTTGGCAGCAAAAACAACAGCAGCATCAGTAAATAACCCAAGCTTCCAGCCTCTTTTGATGAGAGGGGCATTCAAAGTCCCAACCAACCCCCATGTACTTCTCCAGCATTGAATACCCCCAGCACAAACAGGCTCTGATCAGTATATTTAAGGATGGTAGATCAAAAAACAGTTGTCCATGGCAGATGAATCAGATTCATCAGGAACTAGGACAATTCAAGGCAGCCTTTATTTGCTGGACAGTGGTGCCGATAAGGTTATTAACAGTGGTCACCGACTCCAAATTCAGCTTAGCAGATGGCAGGCTGCTAACTAGTATCTGAAACGCCACTGTAATTAGCGAACCACCCGACCTGCTCATGTTCCCGCCGCCGTGCGTGCTGGAGGAGCTCGTCGACGCACCGTCTCCGTGGTCGGGCCGGCCGTCGGGTGTAATGGAGAACCCTGATGGTAGCAGAGGAATGTAGGAAGGATCTTCGCCGCTCATTGCTATGTTTATGGCTGGGAGATCAACGGGGCAGTAGACCACAATTGCACCTGAGGAGTCGATGCAGCTCTCTTGAAGTATCAGCATATTGTTCTGGCTAGTGTTGAAAGCCTATTCAAGGAATTTCATAGATTTTAGTCCCACCCCCACAAAGAAAAAGATGGAAAAACTTCAAGAAAATCCTTTGCAAATTACACTTACTCGAAGAACAGAAATGCAGTTCCCAGGATGCGACCCATTTGCAATATGAGCAACCTCTTGCACCGCATTGCCACTAGAGAGAACATCCCACTGAAGGACAATAAGATACAATAAGGACAATAAGATAACCGTTTAGAATAATTTCAAACTTATTTATCAAGTTGACAGATTCCAAACATCTCTACACCTGCGCTCGAGTTCTTTCATCCTTGAAGAAATTGAAGACATTTTGTGGGGAAATTGGAAGCCATATAGTAGTAGCTGCACTAAGAACCACGCCATTGGGTTGGCCGGGATCGGTGCTCTTATGGACAGTCACTCGAACTCCGACCTCATTCAAGCCAGAAAGGCTGGTCCACCGATGGCCGATAGACGTGCTAATGCTTGCACAGAAATTGTTTACCATTCTTTGTGCAAGTTTCATCATGCTTCTCTTGCCATCAGGTGATGGAATTACTGGAAGGAGAATACATATACATGTAAATAACAGGATTAATAACAAGCTTATGAAATTAAGCATCATTGGCATGCTGTTGAGATTACCTCCTCCAAGATCCCGAGTAGTAGAGGTGCCTGTCACCATAAGACAAGCAAATCTTTCACAAATCCTCCGAAGAACAGCAAGCCATCTTTCAGCTCCAAATGCCAACCCACTGTGAATAAGATCTCTATAAAGCCGATGAGTAAGGGTTTTGTCTTCAATTTCCACATGCTCCACCCAAGTAACCTGCTTTGGCAAAAAAAAAAAAAAATCCAGGAAGATGAGTAAAAACTAAAAACCATCATAATGCATGCATTGCTTATTGTGGTGGTACTGGGAAAGAAGACACATTTGATTAATTTGACAACCTTGGAGTACCCATTAGGCATGTCCTGAATCAAACATCCGGACGGAAGCCGGTGACATCGACATTGAGAATTAGCAAATTGGTTATCTCCAGGGATATCATAAGAAACATCTACAATTGCCCACAAGCCTAGCTCAATTTGCTGGCAATAACGGAGGAAATAGAACTGACGAGTAGGTACAAGTGGTGAAAGCACCTGCAACTCCTCATACATCTGAAATTACAACTTTCATGTGAGAAAATAACTCTTCAAACATAATTCCAGCATAAAAGAAGCATTGAAATCACAAAAATAAAGTGATAAAACATGTTCCTAATTACCAGCTGCAAAGAGCCACTATGACTGCCCAACACTCCAGGTGATATCACTTCAATTGTCTTTGCCACCGAGACAATTGTTGGAAATAGCTCCGCCCACTTGTTCTGCAAACTCAAATAGTCTTTAAAAATTCAAGATTGGGGAACCTAAACAAGAGAGATGAGAGGAATTGCACTTACTGAATCCATAAACATATCAACCAATGCTAAGCCATTCATGATCACAACACCTGAATCTCTAGAAGCCTCAATCCTCAAATGGGGGTCTTTCAAATTAGCATTAGGCCTCGGAAAAATTCTTTCGTAGCTATCAATATTAATAACATCCCTCCCATCAGTCGCGGACTTCATCCACAAGGGCTCGTTGGTTTGCAAAAGCCTTAGCAATTCTTCCATGGCATTGGCAGCAATATCTGTCATGACGGACTTGTCCAGGTCCGAAAGGCATAATTGCTGGAAAGGCAAACTCGGCACAGCCGATGAACTCCCCGGAAGAAGATCAAGATCAAGGGAAGGACCGCTGCCTCCAAAACTCCCCATTGATAAGTCCAGTGAAGAAATATGAATAGGCTGTACAGGTGGGAGTTGAGAAATTGGCCTCCCAATATACTTTGCCGCAACGCTAGATACTCTATCAAGCTGCAAAACAAACAAAATGAAAACTTTCAGAGGCTGAATTGAAATACAAAAACATTGAGAGTGATCAGAAAGTATTGAACCTCTTCTTTCAACTGGGCATTCTCTATTCGGAGTTTATGTTCGTCGAAGTATGAATCTTCGGTCACTGGAGGACCCCCGCAAGACGGGCAGATGACGTTTCTGAGTGCCTCTCGGATTGCTATGTTCTCACAACGGATCTTGTCGTTCTCTGCCCGTAGCGCACAGTTATCAGCTCTCTCGTGTTGGGCCTGAATGGCATAAGAACATGATAACAAAAAAAGAACCAAAATTTGGAACCAAAATTTGAAACAAAAATTTTGAAACCAATACCTTCATCTGGGTCCTCCTGTTTTGGAACCAAAATTTGATCTGGCGAGGAGCCAAGCCCAGCTCCCGGCTTAACTGCAATCTCTGCTTTTCATCTGGGTGAGGACAATCCTTGAACACCCTTCATTCCCAAAAAAACCAATGACAAAACAAAAGCAACTCAAAAACCCCATCATTATTCAGAAAGCAAAAGAAGGAAACGAAACCAGAAAACGAGAAAAAGGCCAAAGGAAAAGCGAAGTGTTTGTTGTAAAGCGTTATCATGCAAAAGCAAATATATATTATATATATATGGGCTTACGCTTCGAGCCTCTGAATCTGGTGAGCAGTGTGACGATGGTAGCGCTTCTTCCTCTTGTAGGGGTCGGAGGAGGAATCGTGGTGGTCTCCGCCGTCTCCCCCGCCATACTCCATACTCTCGATCACCACCACTGCACCACCACAAGTACCACAAGTGTTTCACCACAGCATTACATACAGCAAGACAGCAAACAAACAAAGAAAGACTAGAATTTTGGGTTGTATTTTAAGGAAATGTGACTTTGGTGGACACACAGCATATTGTTCGGGGAAGTCAAATACTCAAACAAAAAGAAAAAAGAAAAAACCCAATGAATAGTTGTTTCATTTGGGTGAAAATAGAAACGGCTGAAAGGAATGCCATCAATGGATTATATATCGCCACGATTTGGGATGGGTGAGTTATGAGAGTAGATGAAAAATCTTCGGGCGTAATTAAGTAAAAAACCCATATAGATATATAGATAGATAGATTGTGTGAAATGGTGCAGACCCACTAGCCCTGAACAGCCACACCCACCAGCTAAGCCACACTCCCACTCTCTCCAGTTCCCATGTACGTGTCCTTCTAAACTGTAACTGATGGATGTTTTTAAGGCATTGCCTCTCATTACACGGAGTCTGCCTTTTAAGTTCCCCATCTCTCTCTCTCTCTCTCTCTCTCTCGTAGTGTGGTACACCCACTCACAGCCAGGTAGCATTTATGACGACGAGGTCGCCGGCGACCGTTGGTCCTGTAATGACAAGCGTATCCTTTTTCCTTTTGATGCCTTTTTTTTAATTATAATTGATGGTATATCACATAAAATTAAAACCGACAATTTTTGACACGATTTATAAATTTGATATAAATTCAAACAAAATTAAAGGGTTAAGCTTGAAGAGCAATGACTAAAGAGGAGAACCGGTATAAGCCATAACCCATTAACCCCCTCAATTCCTAAGAAAAAAAGGGAAAAGAAACTTATAAGATAATTTATTTTTATTTTGCTCGGTCTTTGTTTAAGAGTTTCATCTATTTAATTAAATGAATTAGATTTGAATTGATTTATATAATTTTACATTTATGATTTGAACTCGATACGCAACATAATAACAAATAATTTTTTACGCGACATAAATCTAATATAAAGTGATTTTTTTTTTTTTTTTAGATATGATCTTAGTTAACAGCAAATTATTTATTTATTTATTTATTTTGACCTAAAACTTGTCTCTCTCATCATTCTATTCTTGTCTGGCTTTTGACACTTTCACACTCTTCAAAGGATCCACAAAAGTCAAACTTAAGCTGCACCTCTTTTTTCAAGTGGGGGCCGGATCCTCTGATGTGAGGTATATCCAGCTCCCTCGGAAATTACCAAAACATGGAACTTTCTTTGACTTGTGAACATAAATTTGGGACCCACGATCTATATGTATCAACCAAGATCTTCTTTGATCATATTTTAGTCATATTCTAATGTTAAACTCTAGTTTAATATTGATCATATTTGGTCATATTCTATGGTTAAGTTTTGTCCACGTCAGCTTCAGTTTTTGTCGGGACTCATAACCTTAATTATTCCTCAGAGAAAAAAAAATAAAAAATAAAAAACAAAAAAGGTTCCCTTAATTATTCATATTATTATGCACACGGACACGCGGGGGTGTAAGAGAGAGGATAAACATGTTCAATAATTTTGTTGCTTACGTGCTGTTTTTTTTTTTTGTTTTTTTTTTTTATTATATTTAAAATTATGAATATCTAAAAATTTTAATTTTTTAAAATTATGTTTGGATAGCTTATAAAACTTGAGACAAAGTTGAAAAAACTTGAATAAAATTTGAGTAGAATTCAAATTTAACGAAACAAACCAAACATGTATTTCAAAAATAATAAGATATAATAATAATAGTAAAAAAAATGTGTTACCCAATCATCCCCTTAGCAATTTGAGCAAAAAATGTATATATTTTTTTTAATAGATTTATTTGTCTAGCCAACTTGTTTAGGTAAGTGAGTCATATAAGGGTTCTCTTACATTTCTTATCTTGATTGCTAATAATCCGGACAATAAATTATTAGAGATCTGAATCCCTTTAAATGTGCATGAGAATAATAGGGTATATTTATTCATATGTTTCTTTTTTCTTTTTCTTTTTTAAGAAAACAAAAAAAAAAATTGAAAGAGTGTTGTAATATGACATACAGGTAAAAACTTTTTTTGTTTGTTTGTTTGAGTAAATGCTATTTAGTAAATTGTCTTATAACTAGGATGGTGTGATAGTGAAAATTAGCCATTAGTTTATTTTTTACCAAGTACTAATCCAATGACTGATTTTCACTGTCACATCATCCCGGCCAGTTGTATGACAGTCGTGTAGCAATCTTATAGAATTCTATTAAATAACATTACTCTTTATGTTTTGAGTAGTGTTTTGTAAGTAATGCTATTTAGTAGATTGTTATACGAATTACATACAATTAAAATGACATGACGGTAAAAAAATCAGTCATTATTTATTTGTTTATTTTAATGTAAGAGAGATGATCTAATGGCTAATTTTCACTATCATATAATCAATTTGTTTGGCAGTCGTATGACAGTTTACTAAATAACAATATTACTCTTGTTTTATGTTTTGAATTGTTTGTTAATGTCTTTACTTGAAAACAAAAATTATAACACCTAAAACAAAGTTGTTAACAAACATGCTCACATGCTTTAAAGATACATATCAGTTCAATATAATAGGTTAGAAGATTTCCTGACAAAGATACTAATTCTTGTCAATCATTTTAATAATATATCGATAAAAGTTGTTAATTAAGACAATTGAATGTCATAACATATATATATATTGAGAAGGTTGTGAGGGTGGGGTAAAAATATGTGGTTAACATTTTTTTTAGATCATGATTAATAGTATTAGATTAACCTAGTAACACTTTATGGTGTTGGGCTGCGATATTGCATGCCGAGCCTTGATGAGAACATCAATAATTTAAGTGAAAGAGATTGTAACATCTCGAAAAGTTAGGAAGTCACGTACACATTATGTGGATAAATTATATTAGTTTTACATGACATGAGTGCTAATTCTCACATTAATTCCTTACTAGATTAGATTGAATTTTATAAGTGATTTCAAGTTGTAATGATAACTTAATTAACTATTTTAAAATGATAGCGTATTTGTAATTAACATTTTTGTTTATAATTTTTCCTATCTTTTATTTAAAACTCTTGGATGTCCCTTGTTAATATCCAAATACTACCTTTAGCTGAACCTTAGCTTAATTAGCTGAGCCTTAGCTTAATTAGCACAAATCCTTCTTTTCCATGGCCTGAATTGCCAGAATTAGTCATTTAGATAGTAACAGCATTTGAGTAAAATAATATATTAGTGCTTTTTTTTTTTTTTTTTTTGTCATTCTTATCTGGCACCTTCTTTTTCACTTAATCGTACCTACATGTAATGCTAAAAACCACACTTTTATCTCATAACTATTTCATTTTGTTGACATGACAGTGTTAATAAACCATTGTTAAAAAAAAAAATTCAAAGATTGATTACCACTGCTACATCAACGGGGCAAGATAATAATAAAATAAAAATACAATTTCTCACATTACTCATCTTTTATATTTACAGTCTATATATCGAAAGAAAATTGGTTTGGTGGACCCATAAACATAATTATTTTTCTCTCAAATTCCAACCATCTCTCTCTCTCTCTCTCTCTCTCTCTCTCTCTATAAACTACACGTGCAGCAGCCATATAGTGCAAATTATGTCCAGTGGTGGAAATAATTTTAATTTCCTGACAATTAAATGCAAAGGAAAGGGGGCATGCAGGGAAGTGAAGTGGAGTAAATAAAAGGTGAATAATTAGAACAAGTAGGTGAGGTTAATGCAACAACACAATTGTGTCGACACTGTAATGCTGGCCGGTGGGAAGTCAATGATGGTCGTTGTTACCCAACTGGTGCCTCTTCTTCTGCCTTTCAAATTTCAATACTACAAAACCTTCACCATCAATTAAGCCGTTCCATCCGCCATAATTTCACACTCTCTCTATATATAGACTATATATTGTAAATTAAACATAATATATAAATAATTTACTCATATATATATATTTTCCAAGCTTGCTTTTGATTTCAAACAGAAAAATCCGAACAACAAAACCCTAATTGTTGTAGGTTAAAGGCTCTCGATTAAACCCTAATTATCTTATTAAAATATTATTTTATTTACTCATACGCTTATCACGTCAGCTTCTAAATAATTAAATTTAATTATAATTAACGTGATTATTAGTGTCATGTACATAAATACATAACGTTTTTATAAACTGAGTCGGAGGAAAACTCTACATCCTTTAGTAAATTAGTAATGGTTATGATTTGGTGGCAACCTGAATTTTCAAAACCCTATTCTAGCTAGGTTGTTCACTTGGATTTTTGTTTGTGCATCAGTGATTGTCCTGTTGAAAATTAATCTGGGGACAAATAGTATTATTAACTTTTGCCAAAAACAGTTTTATTTATTTATTTTTCTGTTTTGATCAAATTTATAGAAACCAACCTGCAGCTGCCAACAGGACACAGATAGCATGCTAATTAATCCCATGAAATTAAAGTGTCTTCACATTAAGAACATTAAGTACCAAACAAAAGCACCCTTGAGCTTAAATATTTCATACATTTAAAAAGCTTTGTTCTAATAATTAGTTCTCAATGATTAATTTGAATGAGGGTTGGCAACCATTTTAAAATGTTCTTCATTTAGTGAATCAATTAGTTTATTTGACGAAAGGATACCCATAAAAACCAAATTGAATGTGCAATCAAATTTGCATGCAATTGTTTTCAATGAATTGAAAGATATTGGTATAATAATATTAATGATCTAAACATGCTTTGTTCCTCACAAAGTAAGTAAATAAATATGCTCCATTAAAATGCATTCCAAATCTTTCCTATACGGCACTAGACTTGCATATCTTGACTCTCCTCTCTTTGTTTTGCAATTTGCAAATATTAGGAGATTGAGATTCTGTACAATTGGGATGCGCTCTTAAATTGTGTTATAATTCAGGCAATTTATAAAGAGAAGGTTTGCGGGCCTATCGACCTCGGGCAAGTGAACTCACGCCCTAACTACTCAAGACAGTAGCCCTTTCTTTGTAGGTTGCCCGACCCCAATTGTAGGGGATATTAATTCAACACTAGAACAACTTTCGTAGTTTTTTTTTTTTTTTTTTACATGTCCATACAAAAGGGGGGAGGGAGGCCGCTTCATAAAACGTGGTCCCCAGCCAATTGAACTACCCCTTGGGGACAAACATCTTTCGTATTAACACAAGCATCAAGTATTAATATTTTTTTCTAATTTATTATCTAATTTTCACATTTTAATCTATATCTTCATTTTCTTTTTGATACATTAGAATCCTGTTTAAGTGAGATGATCATCTCTTAAGGCAAACTAGTTAACATAAATTTAATACAATATAAGCTACTTCAAATTACAACGATATGATGTAAAGCCTATGCATTTTGTTAATTTCTTTGCATGAATTTATAGCCAAAGGCGAAGACAATTATTTATACTAAAAATAAATAAAAAAATCAAATCATCTGATTAGAATATGGAATCAAATTGATTATGGGCAATATATTAGAAATATCTAAATAAGAAGAGATTACCAAAAAAACAATTCTTAAAATTCATTCATTAACTGTAAATATCAAATAAGTAGATATATCAATATATCAAATAAGTAGATATAAATATCAAAAAAAGGATCAAATAATTCTTATATGATGGTCCAATTTAAGAGCTTCAAATTGAATAAGATCATCATGTAATAAAGAAATCATACATATTATAATTTTAAAACCACAAGCTTATTTTATTTATTTATTAAAGGGAGACGCAAGACATTTATCCTCTAACCTTCTCTTACTCATATCTATATCACTAAATTTTAAATTCCCATTGAATTTGTAAGGTCCTATAAATTTAGTGGTGAATTTGAAAATGAGATGAGTATGAAATGATTTTATGTAATTTTATTTTATTAAATGGAGGGGTGTCCAGAGACGCCTAGCCACAATAGTAACGTTTTAGGTGTACGTTACTCAAGATTTCTAATCGTGTCATTGGATGGGTGAAGGCAATAGAAAAAAATGTCAAAAAATCCTCAAATATATTTCTTTTAGTGTTTTTTTAGTGCTCTCGAATCGTAACAATGGTTGGTGTTAATCACTTCCGTATGGTGCTCCACTATCGAAAAAGAAACGCTGAAAACTCTTAGCCGTTCAAAAGAAGAATCAAAACACATGGAACAACCCCAACAAAATTTTATTTCGGTGCAAAATAGACACCAAAATTTATTTTTCTATCATTTTTTTTTTGGCATGATGAAGAATATGTTAAGCTTCATGTGTATCCTAGTTTATGGGGGAATTTGACGAGAAAATTGTTTTTTTTTTTTTTTGAGAAATTACTATTTATTGGTTTTTAGGGTTGAAAAATTTGACCCGTGGGCTTTGTAGATTATAAATATATTTCCTAAATTTTCTAATATTTTTGCCAAAAGGAAAAAAAAAAAAAACCATTCGTATGAGCTATTAGAAGTGGAAATTCCGGATAAAAAATTAGAGTACAATGAACGTGGAAAACACTCCACAATGTGGAGCGTGGGATAAAGGGCCGCTAGAAACTAGTTTCAGAGATCTACCGCGTAGACCCGTAGCCCGTAGGCCGTCCGATAGCTTTAGTAGTAATAATAACGGTCCGTTAAAGCCGTAGGAAGGACTATAAGGTAGATTTTTGCAATCAAAGCGATCAAATCCTCTTTTTCGTAATGGGCCCCACACGTTATGGGCCACTCCCCGCCGTCGGATCTTGCTGGCAACGGGGTTCCGCGCTCGTCCATGTTACGGGAATCCCCAATGGGTAGCAGTAGCTCCGGTAGTAGAGTAGTACGTCCAGTGGCCCATGCTGACGTTGACAAAGTGGTTAGCAGAATTTTTGGGAACTGGATCTCCCATATTTATTTTGGCAGCAATCCTCGTCATCATGAGAGATCATGTACCGGTGGAGCCAAGCCACGGTGGATGATCCGACGGACCAAAATGAAACCAAAGAAACATAACATGTCAACGTCATTTAATTTAGTTGCATTTCTTTCCATAACAGATGATCAAGACTTTTTTTTTTTTTTTTGAATATTCAAATAAAAAAAAAAAATCAAGACTTTGTTTTTAATGGGCATTTTTTCAAGAGATTATTCTAATTCGGGTAGAAAATGAGAGAATGGATTCTGAGCCTTATTTGTTTGGAGAATAGGATGTTTCTCATTTCAAATAAAATAAATAATATTCATTTTATGATTATTATTTAAAGATGATGTATTTAACAGTTTATATGAAGTTAACATTCATATGTCTTTTTAAAAAAATTAAATAATGTGAAATCATGTACACTATTAAATGAACTAATTTTAAATTCTGACTTGAAAATAATTATTGTCCATTGTATTTGGACACGTAAATGAGGTCCCCTTTCTTATTTTCTACTTTGAATTAAAAAAATTCAGACAAAATTCAAAGAAATCCCAATCCCTCATTACTATGCACAAGTCAACGGTCAAGAACTAATTAAATCGTTAAGAATGATTAATAAAAAGTTACTAATTGAAATTATGCAACTGGGATAAGTTGATTTCTCTAAGAATTTATTTTTTGGGCAAGTTGCTATCTTAACTAGTTTGGTATGGTGATTCAAAAAAAAAAAAAAAAAAAACTAGTTTGGTATGGTGTAGGAAGCTCTAAATTTCTTTTTTCTTTTTTCTTTTTTAAAAAGAAATCTAACTAAGTCCTGCTTTATTATATAAATTCAGTGTGGATGCCGAATAACAATAATGGTCCGTTTGGATTTGCGATTTTAAAAAGTGCGATTTGAAAAAAGTGATTTTAAAAACGCAGTTAAGCGTTTGGCAAAATCGTAATTTAGTATTTAAAATCGCAAATTAGCCTTTAAAATTCTGCGTTTTCAAAAAAACACAATCTTACATGCGATTTGAAAAAGCAGATTTTCTGCGATTTCAAATCGCAATTTTTAAAAACGCAGTTCCCAAACGATTTATGTTCTGCGATTTGGTTTAAAATCGCACTTATTATCTACGAAATCGCAATCCCAAACGCACTCTTAATTAAAGAAGAAACATAATTTTGCTAAGATAATCGGAGATTGATCCTCTTGAAGCGATCAATTGTACGTTTTGATCCCCTCAAAACCATCTATTTACCCCCTTTTTCTTTTATCTTTTTTTATTTTCATTGCGATTTCAATGCCAAAAAATGCAATAGTGGAATAACAAAGGATATGTTTGATAATGTTTTGGATTTTTTTTTATTTTTTATTTTGGATTTAAAAAAGCGTTTTCGTGTGATAATTGTTTTTTGATATGGTCAACTTTTTAACAAGTATTTTGTGATTTAAATTGTTTGTTAATTATTACGAGAAAAAAATATATTTAGTTTTAAAAATAGAAAAGTATTTTCAAAATCATTACCAAATGAGTCCCTGATTTTTCTGAGTCCACGATCATGATGCGATGGTACCAATGGAAATGATTGTACGTAAGGGCTCTTTTAAGTGGCAAAGCAGAAAGAATTAAGGCATCTCTCTTGATTGCCATAGCTGAAGCACAGGTGAGGTGGCCATGGGTGCCTTATCATACAGAAATAGACAGCTGCAAATTTCAATTGCATATAATATAAAAAGAGAAGCTAATTAAGTCCTATGCAGATGGGATTTTGACATAGTAATTACGAGTACTTCTCACAGAAAACCACACCATGTCCGTGGTGAATATGTTGACACGTGACATCTACAACAAAATTTTTAAAATTTTGATCATAAAATGTTTCGTTTTCGTTATATTTGAAATGAAGAAGATTCTTGTCCCGCTCGATCACACAACCTTTGTCGGGTCGCCATTCAGATGAATTTGCAGTAACTCTCAAGCAATTAAGTTCTTTGGAAAACATTTAACCTATCTCTAATGATAGCTAGCTCTCTCTCTCTCTATATATATATATGTTTGGTGTGTGTCTCTTGTCCTTTACATGATATTCAAACATCTTCTTCATAATACTTTTAAAGCCAGTTCACTGTTTGGGACGAATGAAATCAAAATGAGAAAATTATCCAATCCTGCTGTCTTTTGATTGCTTCACTTTCTAAATATAGACTATATATGATTGGTAAATGCTAGAGATATATATTACAATTTTCTTACAAAATGAAGTAACAATTCATGTGATATTGTTGTGTTAATTACAATCAAATTTAATTGTTTATAGATTGATATGACACTTATCACGTCGGTTTGTATAAAACTAGTAACAAAAATTATAGTAACCCTATATAATAATAATAATAAAAAAAAAACAAAAATCTTGAGCAATCAATATGATCGATCAGTTGTTGCAGTTAGTCATTGTTAATTGAATCATGCATTCAGAGATGAGGAAGAATTATTGGTAGAGCGGTTTTGGGTGCTTAAAGAGATCATTAAACATTTATATTTAACATCACTGACAACATCAAAAACATTTTATTAATTATTCAGACATTGCTACTTGTCTTTCAGCTCACACAAAAATCCACATGCATGTGATGTCTTATGACGAACACACCAAGAAATGATCGAGTTGATGATGATCGAGTTGGTAAAGGAGATTTTCAACATAAATTACGTGTTGTTGATTTGGAAAAGTACTCATGCTTGCCTCTCTCTCTCTCTCTCTCTCTCTCTCTCTCTCTCTCTCTCTCTCTCTCTCTCTCTCTATATATATATATATATATATATATATATATATATATGTACATACTAATTGAGAGGCATTAATTGTATTATTGTTTATATCAATTTTTTTTTTTAATCTTTAATATTCGCCTTCTGCATGTCTATTTTTCTTCTTTGCTCATAAAAGCTATTAAATGGAAATAACAGGCACGGAACAAGGAGGTAGGAGGGTCATAGCTCCCTCGATTTTAAAAATTAAGCTTGACCTCTTATTTATGCTTTAATCTCATCTTTAGACTTTAATGAAAGATCTTGATTCGGTCCATGGGCAACAACTTGTTTGCCCTAGCCTTCTGCATCATAATGAATTATTTAGTTTGGAAAAATTGTGATATATAACCAAAGTAAACATTCAAGAAATATCCAAAAACACCTTTTGTCAAATTTTTGGGGAATTAATTAAGTTTCTATTTTCTTTTGCATAACCATTGGCATGTATAATAATATCTTTAATATTTAACAATATCCCAAATCAAATTCCATACTATAGAGAAGGGAAAGAAAAAAAGCTCTCTGGCTCTTTCATTACTGGGGAGGTTTATTCCTTCAAAAGTTTCGGTCAATGAAACCATAATATAGCATATTAGGATACCACACAACCTAAAAGTTTAAGCTAATTAATAGGATATAATCCAATTTTGTTTTATTTTTTGAGGTAGGATTGAACCCACTTGTGTTATATTATATATTAACAACATAACTAATTTGATCTTATGATATGTTTTTAATGTAAGACTTAATTATTTTTTACTCACATGTGTATGCTGATTAACGTACAACTTGATCACGTGTGAGTCCATCGCCACATCGACTATACTTTCTCTCGAACGAAAGTTCTTTTACCAAGTTTTCACATGTCATCGATCACCAAGAGCCAACACTCACAACTATGCATGCAAGTCATCATGTGCTTCTTTAGTCCACTGTCCATGGGTTGAAGAACGAACCATAGGCCAATACCAGAGTTGAGATTTATTGATCATTTAGAGAGTTGTTTTAATGAGAGACAGACCATAATATATAGATCCAATTGTGTTATATTAACTATTCATTCTTACTATATGTTTTCAACACAAACTGAGTTACTTTTTACTCAAACGTGTATACTCAACATTCCACGTTCACCATCCAAACTCATTAGTATATTAACTACTCGTTCTTACGATATATTTTCAACGTGAATTGAATTACGTATGTTTCACTCGCACGTGTATACTCAATGTTGGTTAACGCATCAAAATTAGAGGAGTTAATTTGAAGAGCATATAGGGTGGAGGAAACCTAGGTAGCTAGGTAGTAGCTAGGTAGGGATCATGTCAACCTATAACAGTATAACCACGAAGGCGAGGCAGGTGACGGTAACCGTGTGCCTTAAACAGGGTTACTTAAATAGCGTAACAGATTTGGATGGTCCAGCTACGTGATTTAAATTGAAGTTCTAAGCTCTCATACATGGCGGTTGACTTGGTTTAAAATTCTGCCATGCACGTCCCCACCCAAACCTTATTAAGTACACAAATATTAATTCTCCTTCTGTCACATTCTGAAGTTGCATTACTTCCGCCCCACCAGGTGAACCTACATTTGTTAGGAATTTTGAATATCGATACCAAGTGAATTCAATTTGTGCTCAGAAACATTTAAAAACCACTCGATTTAATTTTTTGTAACAGTCACGTGATATTTAGCTAGCATGCATACCGCTACTGCAATTACTACTTAAAAATATTTATTTATATATAAGTATAAAAATATAATACTATAGGCGGTTCATCGAGGGCTTCTCGGGCGATCGAAAGCTAGCGCTTAACTTGTCATTGTTGTTAGGACAAAGTTTTCCTCTCAACTGAGTTGGCCGGAGGGGGAATTCCTTAAATTCACTCAATCTATGATCAAATTGATATGTTTTTAGAGAATTTGATTCTCACATGTACTTTTAATGAGTAATGTTACTACTCTTTGCACTCATTTCAATCCTATCAATTGATGTTGCGTGTTTTAAGTAGCTTTTCATGTCAATCACTTAAAAAGAAAAAATCACTTAAAACACGTCAGGTAAATCGGCCCGGCGTGAAATATTGGGTATGATTCTCACATGCATTGTTAGTATAGATTGGATTAGAGAAATTTCCTCCGATCTAATTTGGGGAAAAGAAAAATTCGTTGTTGGAATTTTTTTTGTTATTATTACTGCTATACTAGTATTTCTAGCTTCTACCTCATTATCACTGAACTGCTGCAATTTTGAGCGTTTTGTTAGGGTTGGTGGTTTACCTAGCTTCTACAAGTTGTTCTAGCTATAGCTATCAAAACATGCTCGACTGGATAACTCAGTACTAGCTAGAAGCTGAAGGAATATGTATGTTAGCTTTAGCTGTTGAAGCAATTTTTCTAGCCAAACACTTTTTTTTTTTCTTCAACTTACTCTCCTTCAATTCTCAAAAGAAATACTGAGTTAAGCATTGGAATGATTGCCGCTGGACCCGAGCAGGATGCTTTGAGCTTATTCCTCTCTTGTCTTGCGGATGCAATTGATCAAAGGGCTTGGTGTGAGAACTGAGATCAATTGGTTCAATTCAGCTTTGAATTATTTATTACTGTTTTACTTCCCATAAAACCAATGTAAGTCTGGTGGAGATGTGAGGTGTATGTAAAATCAAATTCTCTAATCAATTAAAGTGTGCCACATGTGAGATTTAGTGTGTCTTAATTACACACAAATTGAACGCGTTTGGTAATTTATTTTAAATAAGAAAATTATTAATAAAATTCTAATGGAAATCTAATTAATTCTTTTCTTGATGGGAAGAATAATTAAGGTATATGTATATATATATATATATTCTAATTGAGATCTCTAGCCTAGCCTAGCCTATAAATAAAGAGCCTATGTATATTCTATCAATAAAGAACCTATGTAGATAGGTTAGAAAAATGAAAAATCCTTTCTCTTATGTTGCTAGGGTTTTAATTTAATTTGCTTCAAATCATGTACAATTTATTTTTCGCTGCCTATTCTGATGAATTTATGTTCAACAGTGTAAGCTTTCAGAGTTCTGATTTTTCAGTATTGAAAAATTGAAAACAACTTGAAAAGGCAAATTCATAATATAATTAATGTAAACAACAAATTCATAAAAAAGGACTACGTAAATTCATTTCAAGCAATCTAAGAGCATTCCAGAGGTACAGCAAACTGAATTTATTTAGAATTTGGAACAAAAAACCATAAAAAAATAAAAATAAAAATCCTCCCAGCTGCTGAATTTGTAGCCAAATTGTTCTTGCTGAAGTGAAGAAGAAGAAAACTGAAATATATATGACCCACCTAGGGCTTTGTTGTGAGATGTAGCTTCTTTTAGCGATTTGTTGAAATTAATTAACCCCACTCTACATACGCCCGATGCAATAAAGCAACATTAATGTTGGATGATAATGGCATTGGTTGTATTGGTTGGTATATATACTGAACACCGCCCTACACGGGCGGATCGGATTTCAGCCTCAATCTGCTGCCTTATCCGCACCCCCAGCGGAGAGCGGATTTAACTATCTGTCTGCCGGTCCACAGAAGACGGGATCCGCTTGTACAGTCCTAACTGCAACAAGAGTCATAACCACGGACAACGTCAATTGTATGATATATTCATCATGGTAGCTAGCTGTTTCAGTAATACTGTTAACGTGCAGTAGCAGTGATAATGGTTATCATGGTGATAGTGATAAATATATCAAATGATTAACTATTATGATAAATGTGATGGTAATAGGAAAACATTTGCTATAACTATGAAAGTGATAATGAGAAAGCTAATGTATATATATTTATGTACGTTACAATATTCTCAGTGATCATAGGCTTTCTTTATTGGAAAATGTTAGATTTACAACACCAATACAATAACTGTACAACAATCCCTCACATGAGGGTGGGTCCCACATACTGGGGTCCACCCTCATGTGAGGGGTTGTTGTACAGTTGTTGTATTAGTGTTGTACAAGAATCAAATCCCTTCTTTATTAGATGAATGCAGCAGAATATATCTGATCTTGTCATAAAATCATATCCATTGCCTGATTTACAGTACTCCTTATATTTTACGGCCTATAAATAGCCATTATCATTGTATTTTCACAATAACTCTAAAGCAAATTACCTCAAATCTCTTGTTTTCTTTGTGCTTCTCTCTCTCTCTCTCTCTCCCCCTATATATATATATATATATATAGTAATAACAACTCTAAAGGGAAGAAATGTGAAGTTGCCACGTGGACCAAGTGGGGATATAGATCAGTTATGAAAGAGTTAAAGAGTTAACGAGATGTGTAATCATATACCATCTTCTTATAATTATCAGATTACATACCATTTTTTTTTTTTGAGTGAATTATTCTAACATACTTACACTAAATAAGAAAAGGGCCATTCTATGATGCCTACATTTTTTTTTTTTTATTTATTTATTTTTCGGGTAGGGTACCCACAAAAGATTAGAGCTATTCTCCTTAATTAAATAAAATTAGGGGGAAAAAAATGTCATAAAAAGAATCAAGAGTTACTTGGTGTGGTTTTGTCTAAAAAAATACGTTCTATGAAACTATTTGATTTGAGAATAAAGATAGTTAAAGTATACATTCTCTTAATTGATATTGTCAATTCTTTTGTTAGTTTTGTATCATAAAATGACATGCATATGCACTCTTTATACAACTAGAAGTTTATTGATAACTTGCTTTACTTTTTTTGGGCAGAAAGAATTAAAAAAAAAAAAAAAAAACGTACAACTTGATGATGTAGTAGTGAAAATAAGCCATTAAATTAGTACTTGTAAACAAAAAAAAAAAATGGTTGATTTTCACTGCTACGTCATGTCAGTTGTATAACAGTTTACTAAAGAGTATCGTTAAAAAGGAAAAAAATAATGTTACTTATCTCAGTGAAATTGTGAAATTACTTTCTAACATAGCCAAATATTGTTGAAAATTGCTCTTTATGTGTTTGGACTCAAATTTCATTCTCCATTGATTATTCAAAAGATTTCCCATTGAACCAAACTAAGCCACTAAAGCCAGGGTTTAATCATATCTCAATATATGGAAATTACAAAAATTCAATAGCGTTTGCTTTACTTACCCATATAAACTAAAGACTCTATATATTTTTACATTCCACATTCACTATTTGTTTTTAACAAACAAAACTAAGCTATGAAAAATTCTGATGTAATTGCCATTGGCGTCAGAAATTTTCATAGCTTAGTTTGATAGTGATTTATGTTATCTACTACATAAACTACACATTATTTCTATCACTTATTTTTTTTTTTCACGAAAGGACCCACCACGGTGGGCTTTTATACTCTACATTCAAAAGCTAGAAAAAAAATAAAATACACATAGCCTCCCTTTTTTTTTTTTTTTTTTTTTTTTTTTTTTTTTTCATAAGTACATCAGAAACTATTACAAAGAAAAAATAAAAGAACAAAAACAGGGGTTGGGCAACCCAAATTTAAAACTAAGAATGAAAGTACGCGGGGGCAATGCTTCCGAAGATGCGGGCCCTTTGGCTCGAGGCACTGATGCCTCAAAGCCGGGGTCACCAATAAAGGTGAAATCACAAGTGTATTGAGTCACAAGGACCCAAACACAAATACAGGGGTAAACTGGGGGAGAGGGATACAACAAATAAGCCCAAAAAAACAAGGTTACAATACTAAAACATAACAACAATACAAAAGCAAGTAAAAAACCAACAACAGAGGCCCGGAGGGGAGGGGGATGGGAGCCACCTCTGGTGGCGCGTGAGAGACACGCGCGGCCAGAGGAAGGCCTCTCGCCAGTGGGAGACGCAGGAGCCGCCGAAGTACGCCGCAAGACGCGGTGGGGAGAGGCGGCGGGAGGAGACGTGTTCCACACGCGCCAGGAAGATCCCTGGCGCGTGCAGAAGACGCTCCGGCGAGTGGGAAGCGGTGGGGGGCACGACGACCGTTGACGGACTCGGAGGACGCCGGCGAACCCACTGGTGAGGCGCGTGTAGTGCGAAAATTGGCCGGAAAGTGTAGATCTAAATCCTAAGATGTCGACCCAAAAACCCAACCAAAAAACGCACAAAACACGGTGAAAGGAGGCGGGATAAACCGGTGAGCTCTGTGTTGAGAGCAGATCAAGAAGAGCTGGAAATAGGTAAGATAAATCCGGTACAAAGCCGGCTCTATGGAACCGGAGCAAAGCCGGCATGGTTTGAGAGAAAGCTCTCAATCTTATTTGGGTATGGGTTGGTGTGATGTTGGGTAGTTGTGGGGAGGGTGAAAGCATAGCAGAAAACGATGGAGAGGGAAGCATAAAGCTTCCCTAAAGCTTCCCTCCCATGGAGGGAGCACCAGCAGCAAACTAGTAGAAAAAAATTTAGAGAGATAAGCTCTGCCTTCTCTCTAGATGATGTGCAAAGGCTGTTTTTTTTTCATAGCCTCTTTTAACTATGCAATTTGTAATGTTCTCTCTAAACTTTCACCTGCAGCAATGCCCCCTCCAAAAATAGTTACATTAAAATTGCAATGTAACCCCTCAGTATAAAAAAATAACAAAAATACCCTAGATAAAAAAAATTTCAAAAGTGGAAAGAAAATATTATTTTTCTGGATTTCTTTTGGAATTTTTTGCGCTTTTTTTTTTTTTTTTTATTAATCTAGTGTATTTTTGTATTTTTATATTTTTATTATTATTATTTTTTTTTTATTTTTTTTTTTGTTTTATACACGGGGTACATTGCAACTCAATGATAGTTTGGGAGAAACATTGTTGCAATTGAAAATTTGGAGAAACATTTCAAATTACATGGCAGTTAGAGGAGGCTATATATATTTACTTCAAAATCTATTATTTTTTCATTAAACCAAACTACATTATAATTGGACTATGGAAACTTTTAGCGTAAAAAAGTCTTGGTAGAAATGGTCATCAAAATGATTTCTAATTGAAATATGTGGAAAATAGTTCACTCACTTGTGTTTGTTTTGTATTCCTTGGCTAGCATGTAAAGTTTTGGAAATAAATTACCTAGGTTTTAAAAATAAGGCTAGCCCTATAGGTTGGGTACACACTAAACCGAACTCGAGGCTTCCCCTAAACACTATATTCATGAAAGCCTAAATGCCCAGGAGGCTCACATACACACAGCTAGGGTTTTTAGGGTTTGGAAGGTTGGACATACCTAGTTTGCCACATTGCTTCATACACAAGGCACCATCAGTAAAATTGGTTTTTTGAGCTATATGATCGTTAATTGGTCATGATCTACATGGAGATATAGACAACAAAAACTGTGAATGTCATCATACAATATTTGGATACACTATTAAGTAAAATTGTGTATGTCATGATTCAAGGCTCCATTGGTAAAATCGAATCTTAGAGCTTCATATGATAGCCATAATCTATATGGAAGGGGACCATCGAAGAAGTGCCTTGATGCGCCGTACTTGACGAATGACTAGATTGTGAGGTATTTGTGCGATTTAGCTGTTTCCTCCGGTACCTCCAGGCCACTTGAATGAGGATTGCGGCACGGGATCTCCAGTAGGGTGATTCATACCTACAATGAAGCAAATTTCATGTTATTATGTGGGGTGTTTGACAAGAAACTAACATGCGCTTTCCGAAGAACAATGTCTTGAGTTATTTTAGCTCGGTTTTAGGAGGGCTTTAACTCTTTTAATATAGGAGAAGCTACAGCTAATTTGGAAAGCAACTGGATTTCTTCTCAAAAGCCTCAGAAAAAAGCCCAAATTACTCCAAAAATTTGGTGAAAAGCTTGTTAGAGTGAATATATGAATGTGTGGTACGTATAGTATGCAATTTCCTACAAGTATGAGGACATTGAGGAGTGGTATGTAAACCTTCAAAAGTTAATGCAGAACAAAAAACAAAATAATTAAAATAAAAACATTAGAGAAGGAAAATAAAGAAGAATTTATTTGCTATACACGGTTATACCAATGCAATGCTCGGATACCATAATGGAATCTTACAAGTGCAAACTTACTTAAGGCTTTGATTAATCAAAGTTCTAAGTGATTGTCTTTAGGATGTTTGCTATATGTATGTATATATTTCTTAATCTAACCGCACCAAAAAGTTTTCGCATCAAAAGTACTCCTCCAATATGTAGGATCTATTATGTGATCTACTAGAACCCCATGTTGGCTTTGCAAATTTTCAAGATTGCCTTCCCCACCAAGTTTCTTGTGTTTTATTTAGTATTTATGAAGAAAAATGGGCCTTATGTTTTTAGCTATGTAGCTTATATGGGCAGGAAAAAGAAAATTCTGAAAAGGATTTTTTCGCATTAAAGATTTTACTTGGCAGGGAAGGAAGAAAAGATAAATGAGAACAATTAACTTGTTCTTATGAGACTCAGATACAGGTTGGCATAGAAATAACCTTATGGCTCCTTGAACACGTGTATTCCGCAAGAATCTTGAATAAAGACTGGTGACTTCTTCAAGGTCTGCAGCTCGGAGTGAAAATGCTTCTACATTTGTTAAGCAACTTACAGTCCTGCTGCTAAGCAATCTCTGTCCAGGAATCCTTCTTTTTCTCTCATCTGCAATGGAAACCATGTTGATAAAATATGCTGTTGTCTTCAAATGCAGACATCTTACAGAGAAGCCAGAATTCTGGCCAAGTCCACTAGGCCCTTGAAAATTCTAAACAGCTAGTTTATTGATTAAACTCGTACCTTTATTTACTGAAGAATGCTCAAGACACCATGAGAGAAGTTCCTCACCACAAACATCGCCTTCAGATAAGGTAACCACATTCCCATCTTCTCCCATGCTCTCTGTTTTTCCACGTACAATGAAAACCATCTTGTCAATCAGACCACCTTGATACAAAATTTTGCTTCCTTTAATGTATATCTTTTGTCTGAGTCTCTCACAAATGGCATCTAAGACTGGTTCATCCATCAGAGCAAAAATCCGAACCTGCGGTATATTTTTAAATTCTCATAACATGCTTATGAATAGATCCAAAGTCAATGACTATGTTACCAGCAACGTTCACTACTTTGAACGTGCATTTTGATGTCTACAAAGAGTTTGCATACATATTAATAAATAGCAATTGCAGGAAACATCTATTATCCAGAATTTAAAGAAAATGCAAGCCAGCATTATGACTATAAGACTGCGATCAATTATAAGTTTTAAAATGATTTTCCCCCCATTCAATTCTTCTAAGACGTCCTGAAGGTAACTTGGGGCTTCATCTAGGTTCATTGTTTTAGACTAACAGATCTGTCACGGCATTTCCAGGATGCATGAGAATCAAACAACATAAAATTCATTATTTAGAACTCAAAACATAAATATGGTTCAGTGAGCTCCAAAAATCATAGAGATCGTAATAACAGAAAAAGATATGGAGATTACGACCTCATCAAGGCTAAAAGGACCACACTTAATATCTCTATGCATTAAGTGCCTCAGCCAAAACAGATTTGAAAATTAGTAGTTTGATGGGGCTTGTTAGAATAGTAGTAAATGATTAAATTCCATTCTCCATCAACTTTAAGTTTTTGAGCCGAGTGATAGTTTTTCTTGGTACTAGAGCCCTGACAAATTATGAAAGTTGGATGCCGGCATGATATCAGAGTAGGTAGTCTTAAGTTTGAACACCATCTCCACACGTTTAAAATTCCATGTATTGGCCCCACTCATCGATTATGAGTTTGTGCCTACATGTAAATGAGAGTTTTGAGCCTATATGTGAAGGAAAATATTAGAATAATGATTAAGGTTTTGTTTGTTAATAAACTGTATTCTTGTATTCTGTATTAAGTTTGACTTTCCCCCTCAAAACAAATACATTAATAAACAACTCAAAAAACAAAACACTTCTTTAAAAACTGTATTCTTACCTTGTTATAGGAATATCTTCACAAAAGACGTGTTCCACTTTTGTATTTTGTAGGGGTAGGAGCTAAATTATTATTTAACAAAAATTCAAAAAATAAAATAAAAAGGAAAAAGAATTAGAGTGGTCATGTGACCACCCTCCAAAACACTTTCTACGCCTGTTTGAGTTTTCTCAAAGTAAGCAAGTGTACTCTATTAGAAAACATTCTCTCAAATATGGACTCCACCAAAATACACTTCTAAAAACACATTTATGGCACATCGAAACATATTTTTAAACCAAAAACACAAAACACTCCCCAAAATACATTAACAAACATAGCCTTTAACGATCCATTCACCATTTTCTATTAGTTTAAGTTTTGGGAATAAGTAATAATCTGCCCAGGCTCAACTTAAGCATCTTATTTTTATGGAGATGGGTTTTCTCAAAAACACAAATCAAGAAAATATAAGGTACCTTAAAACATGAAACTCCAATAGCCAATAATAAAACATAAAAGAAATGTGAAGTAACAAATTAAAAATGGGAAATTATAATACAGGCATATGAGAAACACCAGAACCTCAAAAAACTTCACATGTCCAAGCTATCCTTCACTTACTATTGTGTTCATTTTGGGGGTGGGTTCTTTTTAGATGGATCCAGCCCCCTTCACTTCTTCACTTTAATGATGGCCATATGATGAGGGAGAGGTTGATTTCAATAACTGATGCGGGACGGCCTTGGAACTTCGGGATTAAGGGGCTGTCTTACTAGAAAAGTGATGATAATGAGGGGAAAATGATTTAGAGAAGAGGGATAGGATTTCGATTACTTATTAAAAAAGAAGAGGGGAATAGGATTTAGAGAGGAGGAGTAGAAGCCTAGGAGAGATTATGATATGAGATTGATGAGAATTTCAGCAGGGAAAAAGGGAACAAAGAGCTGCTGAGAATTCATCTAAGAAAAAGGAAAGAACAGCTGAGAAGATCGGCAAGAAAGGAAAGTTAGATAGAGAGAGAGAGAGGGGGGGGGGGGGGGGGATTCAAAACAAACTCAATTTCAATTTGTTCCTTCACTATCAAAACAGATTATAGATTACTTACTAAGGAAATACTCACAGTTCTATGAAATGCAATTAGTACAGCTCACTAGCTGCTGACACTAAAGAATAGCAGCTGCCACCCAGAAGCAACTAGCTTTCTTCACTGTTAAGCTCCTTGACACTGAAGTACTTTCACCCTAAGTAACTAGCTACCGTTTCCGTAAATTTAGGAAACCATCACCACAAAAATCAAATACTGGGATAATAACCACGCTAACATAAATCCTGGAGCACCCTCTTATCCTAAGTTTGACTTTCGATATGAAAAGTTTCAAAATAGTCTGCTAGAGACACCTGTACTGACAGCCATAGCATCTTGGTTTCCTTCTACAGCTGGTTGCTAATAAATTCTCCCCCTCTGAAAAGAACTTGATGCGACAGCATTAGGGGTTGGACCAAGGTTTCCATCTTTGATCGAGTTAATACACTTTAGAAGAAAGAACTCTAGACCAAGAATACCTTTTTTTACTGAATCAACAAACTTATGAAGAAAAGATACTGCAGCCCTTTTCAACCTTGTTGCCTTTTAAGTCCTTTGCGGCCATTAGTTTTACGCTGTGGTTCAAATGAAGAACTGTTATTGTATGTACCGTGATGTTATTTTTAACAAGCAACCATGCAAGGATTAAGATATTGTTCAGTCTTCAAGCCCAATTTTCTCACAGCATACTCTGACACAACATTTGTGCAATATGCATTCAAGAAATTAGTCATGTTACGAAGCTCAGACAATATGATGCTTACTTTCTTCACAAATTTGAAGAGATGGCGTCTTATATCTCTCTGAAGGTCTTCAGGCAAATTCTCCAAAAGCACTTCTTCATTTACCCCTCTGGTGGCAGCCCAATTGTACCGTTCAGCTTGTCGTACTTGCCTACATAATAAGGCAATTATATGGGTCAGATTGTCAATAAATCATGCACTAAAAGGGTCATTTGAGAAGAGAAATCCCTCATGAACAGACCTGATCAAATTATCAGTTTTATATACATACATATATATATAAAGCATAAGGCACCCTAAGTACATAAGCAGTATACAAAAGGATCACCAACAAGGAAAAACCGAAGAACAAAGAAAACCCAGCCAAGGACACCCGCAAAAACCCAAAAGAACGAACTACAAAAAGAATCTAAAGATCAAATTAACAGTTATAAGCTATATATATAGATAAAGAAAGAAAGAAGCCAATGAGATGGCACTTCCTCCCTTTGTAATAATAAGGTGGAGGGTGAGATCATAGGTTCCGAACTTACTAGGTGCATGTGTAATTTACCAATAGAAAATTGGGAAAAAAAAAAGGAGAAAGAAAGAATCTCAGTGTACATAGGAGCAAGGACAAAAAACTTCACATCAATATTTCCTTTTCCAAATCTCAGAAAATACCTTATCAAAATAAGGTTAATATTGTGATGTGTGAAGAGTGTTGTTTGTTTTTTCATGTGGTGCTCAACGTTGGCTGTGTATATGTAAAGTGTTGTATGTTGCATGTAATTGGTAGAGTGAGTTTAACACGTCTGTGCGTGCTGTGCTAGCGGGACTTTTTCATGGTTAGGTTTTTTTGCCATGGGGTGTAACTGGTGTAGGTCTGTGTAGATAAAAAAGAGAGTCGGACAGGTGTACAGTATTGGGTTTCTCCCAGCCTAAGTGGAGTTGAATTCAGTGTTAGTTTTGTTTTTCTTTCTTTCATTTTTCTGTGGGTTCATCAATTGGCATTAGAGCCAATGATGACTTACAAGGAGAGGATTGAGAGGGTGACATGCACAAGATACATGAAGAGATGCACTGCCTGGAAATGGTAATAAGGGCGGGAGCCCAAGCTACCACCGGGACATCGCAAAAGGTGGATGACACAAAGAAAGAGACGTTGGAAATTCTCACAAGTTCTCGCAACCATCTTGAGCGACCGCCCATAATTTTGATGGAGAAATGATCTTCTTCACACATTACTACCGAAGATGAGGGAGAAACAAGCCATTCCACACCATCCCGATGTGTAAAGATGGATTTCCCGAGTAACCTTGGTGCTCTAATCGGACGGAGTTGCTCAATTCGGCAGCCCAATACTTCAAACACCAGGGGACTCCATCCGAACAGTGAATTGCCTTAGCCTTCTTTCACTTAAAGGGAGAAGCTAATCAATGGATTAAATGATTGCAACTGGTGCACCCCGAGGAGGGGTCTGTCTTGAATTGGACAACTTTTGAGAAAGGATTGTTAGCCGAGTTCGGCACAGCTAAGTATGAAGAATTTGATGAGGCACTATCTCAGATCCGACAACAAGGGACTCTCAGGGAGTACCAATAGGAATTTGAGAATTGGTTAAACAAGTAGTTGGCAAGTCACATAAGGCGTTGATCTCTACTTTCTTGGGCGGGCTTAAAATGACATCACCGTAGAAGTTCGTATATTTAGGCCAAAAACCTTGCAAGAAACAATGAATTTTGGTTTATGGCTTGCTATCCCAACTATGGCATCAACTTCCATCAAGTGTCATGCAATCCATCTGAAAAAAAATACATATATCCGAAGGAAGAGATGCGAGATGCAATGCAAACGAAATAAATAAATAAATAACATTAAAAAAAAAAAACTTCTGTTTCGATTGCTAAGGACATTTCATTCTCTGCCATAAGTGTCAAATTCCGCAGCTACTCCTTATTGAGAATGTTCACTCTAAGGAAAGCAAGACAGCCTTAGAAAACTGTGGTTCAGTGGAAATACTTGCCTTTGAAATATGCAAGGAAGAGGCGGATCAGCTCTTCAATCATTCCCAAATCCAAATCTTAGACAAGGTTCATCTTGATTTTTTTATTTTTTTTTATTTTGGGGGGGAGGATGATTGATAGGCCCTAATTGGACAGAGGCTGCAACGTGGGCTCTCTGTGTGTGGTGTGTGCTCTGCTTTTTGGAGGATGGGAGAAAAGAAGAGCAGCACAATGGGGTACTTAGTATAGTCGTGTGTGATGTGTGAAGAGTGGTGTTTGCGTCTTGCATTTAGTGCTCAACATGGGTGTTTGTGCATGTGCGAAGAGTGGTGTTTGTGTCTTGCATGTAATGCATAGAGCGAGTTTAATGTAGCAGTGGGCAAATTATCCGATTAACGCCCACCGAAAAATCCACTGACTGCCACCAAACCGCTTACCATCTAATTAAAAAATCGAAATTCAGAATAAATATTTTTTCCGAAAATATAGTCGGTCGGTAATTGGTGGAAGAAAATTTTCCGTCAGGTGCCGACCCAAGAGTCTCTAAATTTTTCCCAAATGCCAAATCTGCTGCTGCTGAACACCGAACACGACTAACCTAACCCTAGAGCTCGAGTCACTCCCTCCCCGCTGCCCACACCCATCTGCAGATCTGCTGCCCTAGCCCAGCCGCCCACGGCCCTCGCCTAGCCGCCCGTCTCTCTCTCTCTCTCTCTCTCTCTCTCTATGATTTTTATAATGCTTGTATACAGAGAGTTACATAGTGGCATACAGAACGTGGTGATTTGGCCTACTATTTTCCAGAAAGTTGATTTCCTAATGATTTTCTTTAATTCACTATCCTTGCTGGCTTGATCTTACTTGCTTTGGGATTCCTTTAGAGAGAATCGTAGTATATATGAAAGACATGTATAAGCTCATTTGTCCAAAACGATAACTGAACAGTATATGCAAAAATAGTTGTCAGTAATTTTATCCCAACTATAACTAACCCTCTTACATCAATAAATTGTATCATGCCAATTCATACACTCAACTGTAAAAAAGTTTGCTTTGAATTGCTTGTATTAAATATGATAAATCTGGTTAGTTCTTTGTGACTGAGTCTCTGGCAGTTTGTAATGTTTGTTTTTTTGTGAAATTACTGTTTTTAGATGGATGCAGCTACTCTTGGTCCTAAAGGTACACCTACAGGTCCTACACCAATATGTACACCTACATCTTCTGCATCGGCTACTACTTCTTGTTATCATTATCCACCATCTCATATTGATGATTTAATGAGCCCTGTAGATATTGATGATGACTGTGAATCTAATGAGTTTGAAAATAATAGATCTACTGGTTCTATGCCAGTTCGTGGTGGACGACCACCACTCCCTAAGTAAAAAAGAACTAGAATTGTTGCGAGGAAATCTGTAGTTTGGGAATATTTTACTAAAGATCCAGATAGTCCCGAAAAAGAACCCGTGGCACATTGTAACTATTGTGGGGCTTCATATAATTGTCATGCAAAAAACTATGGGACCACTAACCATTTCAAGACATGCCAAAAAAACAAGAGCTTAAAAGCTAAACAAGATAGCTCTCAATCTAAGTTTACTTTTGCGTCTGGGCAGACTCAGGGTGGTGGTGGTGGTAGTAAGAACCTAATGATTGCCAAGTATTATGAAAAACTCATTAGGAAAATACTCTGTGAGATGATTATTGTTGATGAGATGCATTTTTTGACTGTGGAGAGGATGGGGTTTAAGAAATTGTTTAGGGTTATTGAGCCTAGATTTAAGCTTCCTTCCCACTATATAGTGATGAAGGATTGTGTCAAGTTGTATTTGAAGAATAAGAATACAATGAAGACCAAGTTTTTTATGACTGGCCAAAGGGTTTGTTTGACTACTGACACATGGACTTCAATTCAGAATATGAATTACATGAGCATCCTTGGACATTTCATTGATCATACTTGGAAATATCACAAAAGAATATTGTCATTTCACCAAGTGTCGGATCACAAGGGGCAAACAATTGTAAGGGAATTAGAGCAATGTTTGATGGAATTGGGGAATTGGAAGGTTGTTGACAATATCAGTTGACGATGCAACTGCTAATGATAGTGCAATTGATTGGTTTTTTTTTAAAAAAAAAAAAAGAAATATGGCCAATAATGATATTCTTTGTCGTCACAAGTTTATTCATGTAAGGTGTTGTGCCCATATTCTCAATCTAGTTGTGCATGAGGATTTGAAGAATATAGATGATTCAATTGTAAGGATCCGAAATATGGTGAAATATGTGAAGGGATCCCTCAAAGATTGGCCCAATTTAAGTATTGTGCAGAAAAGAAGACAATTGGGTGTAATGCTTTCTTGACACTTGATGTTCCCACTAGATGGAACTCTACTTATTTCATGTTAGAGGTAGCGAAGAAGTATGAAAGGGCCTTTGATCTAATGTTAGACGAAGATTCGAATTTTACAAACTATTTGTGTGAGGATGGTGGAGGGAAAAGGGGGATGGTGGGCTAATGTTCAACACTTTACAAAATTTTTGCAAGTGCTTTATGATGTGACGGTGAAGATATCGGGTTCCTTGTACTCGACTTCCAACAGGTATTTCAATACACTCCAAAAGGTTTATAATTATTTGACAGAGTATTGTGATAGTGATGATATTTTGCTGAGTACCATGGCGATCAAAATGAAATCGAAATATGATAAGTTTTTTTTTTTGATAATTAATTGCAATTTATAAAAAAGCGCAGAGGGGCGCAACACTTATACACGGGAAGTATACAAGAGAACCCCTAAAAGGGACGAACAGAGAATAATTTTAAAAAGTCTACATAAGTAAAAACATTCAAATTATGATGGGACGCTATCCAAATATATAACGTATTGAGCACCCGCTTCCGTAGCTCCACTATAGATGTCTCTACATCTTCAAAAAGCCGAGCATTCCGCTCCCTCCAAATACACCACAATAAGCACAGAGGAGCTAACCGCCAAGCTTCTTTAGCACGACCACACCCTATCGCTGGCCCCCAACTATTCAACAACTCCAACACCAACCGTGGCATAACTCACTCTACCCTAAATAAAATAAGCATATAGCTCCAAAGATCTCGGGTGATTACGCAGTGAAGCAACAAATGATCAATAGACTCCCCACTCTTCTTACACAAACAACACCACTCAATCACTATAACATTTCTCTTACGCAAGTTATCATGCGTCAATATTTTGCCAAAAGCAGCTGACCAAACGAAGAAAGCCACCATTGTTGGAGCCTTAACACGCCATATATTCTTCCAGGGAAAAGAAGGAAAAGATGGGCCGTCTTTCCTAATAAACTCTTCATAAAAGGATCTCACCTCAAAGAAACTTTTTTTAGAGGGATTCCACACTAACCTGTCGCCCTCTCCATGTCGAGCCGAAACAGAGTATAGTCGATCGAAGAAAGAAAGGACCATATCCATCTCCCAATCCTGAATTTGACGCTTAAAGAGAACATCCCACTGAATTACATCATTATGAACAACCAAATTATCAAGCACCATCGCATCTTTGTTCCTCACTATACTAAAAAGAGCTGGAAAGTATTAGGGAGACTTTGAGAAAATTATCCCCTTGTTGTTTGTCGCTTTTATGCTTGATCCCCGTTACAAGATAGAAGTATTGGATTTTTGGTTCATGAGTAATGTAGGTGAGGTAAAAACAAAAAAGATCGTCTCCAACTTAAAGAATATTTTGAATCAGTTATATAATCATTATGCTATGAATGTTGGAGAAAGTGGTGCAAGACTGTCAAATGAAGGTCGGAATTGCACAAGTTCAACTTCATTTGGTGTGGGTAGTGGTACTCGTACTTCTAATAAAGTAGAGAAAGATGCTTTAAAGGACTTCTATTCATTTCTGGCAAGGAGAAATTTGATGCAATGTCGGACAGAGAGAGAACAATATTTTGTGGAGGATGTTGAGACACCAAGTAAAACCTTTGATATTTTAATGTGGTGGAAGGTAAATTCAGTAAAGTATCCGGTTCTCCCCGAGATAGCGCGAGATGTCTCAACTATTCCACTTACCACCGTTGCTTCTAAGTCAGCATTTAGCACTAGAGGTCGCGTCATAAATCCTTGTCAGAGTTCTTTGGCTCCGAAAACAATGGAGGCTCTTAGATGTAGTCAGAATTGGTTGAGATCTTCTTGGATTAGTTAGCATGACAAGTCAAACTTGCCTTTGCCTAGTGTTGAAGATGAACAGAGCTACAAGCTTGATTCAGGTAATATTTGTTAATTTCATATTTATTCATTGACATTGTTCAAACTATTCAATTTATTTGATTGAATTGATTTTTACTAATACTTTAAAAATTGCATTGTGGTAAAAATTTTATCTAATTCCATCACACTTGACAACGATTAAGGCTTAAGGGATGTACTTTGTCGAGTAGTGTTTGTTGAAAGTATTTGATAAGTTTTTTGCATCTTATTGTTTTCTTACTTGATATTTACTTCATTATATGGTCTTTTATTATTTTTATTGATCACTAACTACGTTTATGTTTTGATTTGTTTGATTATTGAAGGATGCAAATTGAAGGTAATCCATGTAATGTTAGAGGTGGCTCATGGAATTCTGAAAATTGGAAATTTGAAATTGTTTTTTTTTTTTTTTTTGATAAGTAACTGCAAATCTTATAAATAACAGTGTAATGTGCCTTTAGTACACACGAAGTATACGAGAAGTGGATTAGGCTTAGGTGCTGTAAAAAATCTACAGCATAAGTGTTGTAATTTTTTCAATGGTCAAGATCTAATTTTAAGTGTTTTATAAAAAAGAGAGAAAATAAAATTAGATCTTGACCATTAAAAAAATTACAACACTTATGCCGTAGTTTTTTTACAGCACTTAAGCCTAATCCACGAGAAACAAACACCTCAACACCAATCTGCCCCAAACAACATCCCACAAAACAATCCAAACCCCTAAGCCCCTAAACCTCTCCACCCACAAGCTTATCCTTCCGAATATGCTCCTCATCAAGGACAAAGAGGAAAGCCACAATCTTATCCTCTTGCCCCTTCGACCCGAACCCCACCGTGGAACAAAAAAGAGACCACTACAACGGAGAGAAAGACTGGACACCACCCGCAGCCTCAACCACCGAAGGAGCATCAAGCAATGTGCTAGAGGAGTGGGACGACGCAGAATCACCGCGATCTGCCAGGAAAGGAGAGGACGAGCTCGACTTGAGAAACCCCCGCCTGAGAAAGCCCACATCATCGTGCTCTCCTTGACCCATAACCAACTTCGGCTTCCTCATGTCCTTGCATTTGCGCTTATACTGAATCAGAGTCTTAGGCGTGGAGTCTTCCAAGGAAAATTTTGGAGGAATCCTACCTTTCGGCGAAGATTGAGAAAGAGAAAACCCAGAACTAGCATAACCCAAGCAGAACCAGCCTTGCTTCCTTCCTCTTCCACCACCCAGCATCAACAGTTTCCAACGCCACTGTCACCTGAGCTACAGGAGGGGGCATACTCGTAAGGCCAAGAGCATCTGACATCCACTCTTCTGCGGCGTCACTGACCTTCGAACCTCTCTTAGCCTTGGACTTGTGGAACTAAAAGTTCAGAGGCTTAGACATCGCCGGCCCACGCCCCAAATCCACATGACCATAAAAAATCTTCTCCTGAACAACCATCAACGAAGCCACATAAGTAACCGGAAAATGAAAGGGAAGCGAAACGATGCTCGGATCTGAACCCAGGTCCAAAATCGCATCTGGACCTGTACCCAGATTCGAAGCTATACCCTGATCCGAAACCAAACCCGGAACCAAACCGGACTCCGACACTACAGAAGTGAGCTCACGCCCCGCAGTTACAAACCCTCTAGCCTTCTTCAAGATGGGCTTAAACCAAACTCGAGCACTCTTGACACCTAGAGAGAGTTTGGGCTTCAGACCAAGCCCAAAGAACTGGGCCATGGTCGTGGAAACCCTTTCAAGTTTGACCTGAGGAGCCCAAGAAGCTTCTTCAAAAATCTAGGAAACTCCAACTTCATCTTCCTAACCTTGCCGCCTCCAAGACTCCGAATCTTAAGTTCCTTCTCCCTTAACCCCGGTGACTTCTCCTCCAAATCAAAGCAGTTCACCGCCACTCTCATATCCTCTTCATCTCTAAACAACGACATCGGCAGCAGATCCAACTCGCGCATGTCCGCCATCGGCACCAGCGTAGCCAAGATCTTAACAGAAGAACCAACCGCCCCACGCACCACCTCCGTGTAAGACAAAAACAACCCACCCTTATCGGGGCTAGCCCCAAAAGAAAGGCCACCAGAAGAATTCTGCAACTCCTTCCCCTCCAAAGAACCTTTTGCAACTCCTCCCTTTTCGTATTGTTTAATTTGTTTTGCTTTGCTTTTGATTTTGTTTGAGAATGGGTTGAATTGGTTGATTTGTTACAATGATTTTGGATGGAAGTTGTTACTTGTTACTTGTTAGGTTTATGCATGCTAAATAGTGTTTGAAAGTAGGATCAAGGATGTGATTGATGGATTGTATGAATCTTATAGTAATCTATGATTTGATTTATGTAAGTTTGATTTGGTAGGATGTTAGGGGATTTATTTGTGTAGGATGTTCCAATGTTTGTATGCTTTTTTGAAGATTTGCAGGCACTTTTATGAATGACTGAATCAAGCCGTGCCCTTGCAAAACTGCTAATTTATCGATATTGAATGAATTTTGAATGGAATATGAATGCTCTGTATATTTAAAGAATTATCTATGGTGAATTTTTTAGTCGCAAAGCATGGTATTGAATTATGAATTATGCGGTGAATTCTACCAAAATTCTAATAGGTGAATTGTTAAAATTAAAACATGTCAAATTAAAGATGTTAAAATTCAAATAGGGCCATTAAACAGCCTAAAAAATCATTTTGGTTTGGCCCAAAAAAATCCATTTTGGCCCATCAAAGTGGGCTTGAACCAATTTAAAAAGCCCACTAATAATATGTTACCCGACCGACTAATTACCGAATTACCTGACTTATCCGAGAATTTCGAAACTAATGGTCCACGGAAAAGTGTCGGGTAATTACCCGACTATTTCGGGTAGAAACTCGAAAATAGGGTTTTCAACACCGATATACCCGATACCCAGGCCTAGTTTAATGTGTGTGTGCGCGCGCGCGCTCAGGTGAGCGAGAGCTATACTAGAGCAAAGTGTTCACAGTTAGGTGTCTGTTGTGGGGTGTGACTGCTGTAGGGCTGCATGGATAAAGAAGAAAGTCACAACTGTATATTCATAGGAGAAAAATTGCTATCTTTGCACTGAGGTTGCTCCCACCATAAGTAGAGTCGAATTCAGCATTAATTCAGTGCTTCTGTCTTCCATTTTTCTATATGTTCATCACTTCACAACAGAGAGGTGGAGAAAGAGACAGAGAATAGGGGAAGAAATGATCCCCTTTATTTTATACTTGTTATCATTACAAACTAATATGGTCTCAGTTTTAGGAGAAAGAGGGGCATATTTGGTCTATTTATGATATGTACTAGCCTCTTGGCATGTGCCTAGCATGTATCATAGGCTCTCTTCAGACAAAGTAGAGAAAGTATGGATAGAGAGGAGAGATCATGAGGAAAGGAGAGAAGAATGAGAAAGTAGGAAGGAGTAGGATCAAGTTGGTGAAAAGTAATGGTCATTGTGATGTCATCCTTAGCCATCTTAAACATAAATTACTTTTTGGTCTTTTCTTAAAATGTTTGATTTTGTGATATAATATTAAAGCATAAGGGCATTTTAGGAATTTATGGGACAAAAATAGGAATTGTAAATTGTTAATAGAGAGATTGTTGTTTACAAAGAGGTATCCTTTATTTGTTCTTTTTTTTTTTTCTTCTCTTTTTTTAATCTATATTCATGGCCCACCATGCAAATTTTTGGAAAGGTAAGTTAAAGGTATGGTATATATATCGATACTCTAGGTATTTGTCCGGCAAAAGAATTAGTCCAAGTCATAGGCTCAGAAATATTCACTTTGATAAGGAGAAAACCATATACCATGCCAACAAGAATGTAAGCAAAGTGCTGAGAATGTCATACCTTCTTAGTTTTTCTGACAAGCGTCGATGGCTCATCCACTGCTCAACGTCACGACCTCTCAGAGACATTTCTAACCTCCTAGGGGAGAAACAACAAAAGAAGAAAAAGAAAAGGCAACTGGTCAAAAAAAGCCCAAAACTTTGGTGGGGCAATTATAATTCCAACAGTGATAAGTAAAAATATATATATTTTTTTTGTTGGATTTATTGACAAGCATGAATGAAATCACAAAAATAGATGTCTATAACTGAATACACAAGTTTGGAGCTATATTTACCGAAGGATGGCTATTATTTTTACATGTAACTTTGACTTCGGAACTAAAAACAGACACAAGAATGTACCTCTTGCTTGAGCCACAGAGTTGCACATTGTGTGCTTCAATTACTTGCAATATTTCAAACTTGACGTGAATGAGATGGATAGTCCAACAATCAGGACACAAGAGAAATATGAAAATAATAGTTTCCGGCAACGGTTTGTCAATGGATTTAAGGAAAAAGTTACGTAAGACAAAAGAAGGGAAATGAAGAAATTAATCAGCAGTGCACAAGCATACGGCCTTATGGGGGTCTTATATACAACTAGATTAGTGTCAAGCACAAGATCCAGGAATTTTGTCTGCCTACACCTAAGAAGCAAAAGAAAAAGGGTCACAAACATGATTGGAGATTTGATTCCACACAGTCGTGATCTTTGGGTATTGTTCCAACAGTAAACTAGTACCAATTAAAATTTAGCATTGGTTATAATTTCTAAGTTACTGAAAATTGGTGGAATGAGTTTTTTTTTTCCTATTAAATTAGTCACCTTTTACTGATAATCAAGCCCAAAGTTATGAACTAGAAAATTTGAGAAAAAAGGGAAGAAAGAAGAAAGAAAAGAACATTTAAAAATAAAATAAAAGGAAAAAAGGAAGTACAGCACAACTGAGCAGATGTGATGTGATGTGATGTTTGTTGTACTTTTGGACTACGGCTCTTGTCCACCCTTCGTCTTTTAATTTTGCTGTTTTTCTCGCTCACTTTTCTCTTTCTATTTAGGCATTTCCTTTGTATACTCCCAGTGTACTAAGGGGTGCTTTATGCTTTTTTAATGAGATTGGTAGTTGAATAGCTAAACATCATAAGGTTGCTGGATTGAAACAATAAACAAAGATGACTTGTGTTTTAAAATTGATTGATTAGGGCTAGGACCTCTTTTTATATATATCCTCAAACCCATTTGATTTTACCATCATTATGTACAAAATGTCGTTTAATAAAGAGGAAAAATGAAAAATTAGATATAGAAATAGCAAACAAGCAATCTAAGTAAACTATTCAAGTCCAGAGGACTCCATAGTCATATATCCTCTCTAGGCAGTTGAATATGGATAAACATGAGTATTTTGGAAAATAACAAGGTTTAGACTACTACATGGGTACTTTAGTCATTGTAATATTTTTCAGCCTATATAATAAAGTATGTGAGGCTACGTGAAGGTAATGTGCCTCATCTTCTTTCTAAATTTTCCATGCAAACTACAACAAACACAGGGAAATCATTAGGCAGCATATTCAGTAATGTGCAGGTTAGGTAGTAGTAAGCATGGATATAAAAAAACTCTGGCTTGATTAGAAGAAGGTTTAAGGTTTGGGTGGCTTCAAGAAGAAAAACATTCATGGCATTGAAGATGCACACATTCCCTTGTGCTATATAATCATGTGGTTCCTGGAATTTTAAAACCACTTATCCTCCATAAATTCTCTTATCCAAATGGAAGAGAAGCTTCCATATTTATTATACATTTTCCTTTTGGGCGGGCAACAGTCCATTGAAGTACCAAAGAAAAAAGAGTAGACCAACTTAGTTAAATCTTCCCATCTTTCCCCTCTCTGTCCCCCCTCCAAAACACACACAGAAAAACTATTACCTCTTAAAACCAGCATTGGCAAGTTTCCTTTTCACTTTAATGGAGGGCACATATCTCTTAATAAAACCAAGGGTGATTCATGACAGTAAAGCGTCAATTGCTAGCACCCTAACATAGGTTACCAGTACCACACACTTAATTCCTTAACCTAGTCCATCAACTCATTTCTTGGAAGAAATATAATCAAAAGAGGGCTCAAAACAAAAAAAAAATATTGCTCATATCAACCAACATTGAACATGCACTATATATACTATATCCTTCTCAAGTAGATTTTCATGAAAAAGAAACCACCACCATAGTGAAAAATTGTACCTCCGACCAAGAGCCTGAAGAAAGTTTTGCATATTTCCAATAAGGAGAGCGAAGAGCAAGAGACCCAGTCCAATGATGGCCATGGTAAAAAGGACTTCCCAAACAAAATAGCTTGGAACTTGATTTCCAGCCAGCGTACTGATTTGCTTCATAGAATCACATACAGAAGCAATCTCAGGGGGTATCATTAATTAGAAGAACTTTCAGAACAAAATTGATTGAATCACTTATGAACACACTTCCAATCATTTTACTAAAGGGAACATGCCAGGTTATTATGTAATCATCATCATCATCATATATATATATATATATATATAATAGCCTAATCCTTAATAGAGTTGGCCTAAAATTGCGACAAGTGGCATATTTAAAATTGCGACAAATGACATATTTAAAATTGAATTGGGCCTTTAACTTGGGTCACATATAATTAAAATTTAATTGGGCTTTCTATACAATGTTATATAGAACCAGAATTTAATATATTAAATGGTTTTAGGGTGGCTATATCAGGGATAAGTATCATTTTATGATTGTTTTTTGTTGTTTAATTTTGGTTTAATTCGATCCACCCAACCGTCACCATAGGGCAAAAATCACAGTTGTTTGAATTTAAGGAATTCCTCTACAACATTTCTTTTCTTTCTTTCTTTCTTCTTTTTTTTTCTTTTTCACTATTATTATTTATATTTCCTGCTATTCTTTTCTGAGAAGTTTTTACAAAAAGATTTTTGAAATTAAATTATAACATGGTCATTGAAAAGGAGCGTGAAAATTGGAAGATGAATGGTTCAGCTAGAAGCTAAAGAGACTTTTATAAGCCCAAATATTCTAATGACAATAATAAGCATCAGCACTAAAGAAAAATTGCTAAATAATGCACTAAAAATAATAATATTACCTCCCCAATAACCAAAATTTAAATTCAAAATTTTAAATAACAATGGTTAATAAAAGTAGTAGGTTGAAAAAGAACCAAAATCTAATATATAAAATGGTTAAACGGTGGCTAAATTTGTGACAAGTAGCATTTTATGACTTTTTTTGTTGTTTAATGTTAATGATGTAGAGGAATGATGTAGAGGAACATACGCGATGGGATATGATTGAAGATTGTGAGCTTTAGGGGCTTAGGGGTTTAGGGGATTAGGGTTGGGTGGTTTCGTGGACTGTTTTTAATGGGGGCTGTTTCTATTTTGGGTTTTGGGGCTCTCGAGGGTTTTGGGTGGTGTTGGGTTATGGGGTTTTTGAGGGTCTTGTTGGGTTCTGCTTTATGGGCTAGCTGGGCTCTTCCTTTGTATACTCCCTGTGTACTAAGGGGCGCCTTACGCTTTTTTTTTAATGAAATTTCTACTTACTTATCAAAAAAAAAAGGAATGACAACAAAAACAAAACCTTTTCTTTTTGTTTTTTTTTTCTTTTACATTATTATTATTTATACTTTTTGTTATTCTTTTCTAAGACTTTTTTGCAAAAAGATTTTTAAAATTACATTATAATTTAGTCATTGAAAAAAAGTGAGAATTGGAAAATGAATAGTTAAGCTGGAAGTTAAAGGAAAAAAATAAGCGTAAACACTAAAGAAAAAAAAAGTGTTATATAGTGCACTAAAACTAATAATATTACATCCCCAATAACCAAAATTTAACATTTTAAATGGTTTTAGGGTGACCAAAATTGTTAGATATGCCAAAACTTTCCCGCAGTTTCATACTTGGGTGTATATACATTCATAGCTGTGCAAAAATTTCACTAACAATGATTAATAAAATATAAGTTGAAAATGAACCGAAATTTAATATAGAAAATGGTTTTAGGGGGGGCTAAATCTGTTACACAGCATTTTATGACTTTTGTTGTTGTTTAATGTTGGTTTAATTCAATCCATCCAACCGTCACCGTATGGCAGAAGTCAACAATTGTTTGAATTTAATGAATTCCTCTATAACCTTTATTTTCTTTCTTTTTTTCTTTTTCATCATTATTATTTATACTTTTTGCTATTCTTTTCTAAGACGTTTCTGCAAAAAGATTTTTATTTTGGCTAAGTTTGTGACAAGTAGCATACTATTACTTCTTTTGTTGTTTAATGTTAATGAATTCCTCTATAACCCTTCTTTTATTTGATTTCTTTTTCATTATTATTATTATTTATATTTTTTGCTATTCTTTTCTAAGACGTTTTTGCAAAAAGATTTTTAAAATAAATTATAATGTTGTCATTGAAAAGAAGCGCAAGAATTGGAAAAGGGAATGTTAAGCTGGAAGTAAGCTAAAGGAACCTTCTTAACCCCAAATATTTTTATGACAATAATAAGTATCAACAGTACCGAAAAAATTGTTAAATGGTGCAATAAAAATAATAATATTACCTCCACAATAACCAAAATTAAACATTTTAAATGGTTTTAGGATGACTAAAATTGTTAAATAGGCCAAAATAAAAAATTTACTAACAATGGTTAATAAAAAGTAGATTGAAAAAGAACCAAAATTTAATATAGAAAATGGTTTTACAGTGGCTAAATATGTGTTGAGTAGCATTTTATGACTGTTTTTTGTTGTTTAATATTGGTTTATTTCGACCCACCCAATCATCGTCATAGAGCAAAAATCATCAATTGTTTGAATTTAATGAATTCTTCTATAACCTTTCTTTTTCATTATTATTATTTATAATTTTTACTACTCTTTTCTAAGATGTTTTAGCAAACAAATTTTTAAAATTGGATAATTGCACCATTGGTTCCTAGGACTAGCCTAAATTACAAATCACTCCATGTGGTTCAAAAAGTTCATTGAGGGTCATTTGTGGTAAACTATAATTATAAATTAGTTCCTAAACACGTTTTCCATCCAACAAATTAACAGATTTTGTTAGTCAACCACATCACACTCAATAGGAAGGCAACACGTGTCCATTATATATATATATATATATATATATATATATATATATATATATATATATATATATAATCTAATAAAAATATAAATAAATAAACAAAAATATTTGGTTTTTTTCTTTTTTTTAAAAAAAAAATCCTAAAGAGGTGGCTGCCGGTTGGGTAGCCACCCCCAGACGTGGCCAGGGGTGGTGCGTGGTCACCCCCAACCAACAGCCTCCCCTTCCGTTTTTTTTTTTTTTTTTTTTAAAAAAAAAAAAAGTTTTATTTATTGTAATAGACACGTGTCGGCTTCCAATTGGGTGTGACGTAGCTGAATAACAGAATCTGTTAACTTGGCGGATGGAAAACGTGTTCAAAGACTAATTTGTAATTATAGTTTACCACAAAGATCTTTCAAAAACTTTTTAAACCACATTGAGTGATTTGTAATTTAGGCCAACCACAGGGACCAATTGTGCAATTATCTCTTTTAAAATTAAATTATAGGTTTAACTACCTTTTTGCACCGTAGGCTTTAACGACTTTATTTTTACCACCTCAGTTTCATTTTGTATCATAGGTAGTACCTTGCTTACGGGCGTATACCGAAATAGTACCTCCATCCATCTGCCGTCAAGAAAACTAACGGATTTCCACGTCAAACCAATCAAAACTCCCCACGTGTCAGATGGCTCGAGCCACCCCTAAACCGGTTGTAGGGAGTAGCCGAAACCACTCCCAAAAGGCCAAAAAATAAATAAATAAAATGAAGGGTCGAGCCATCCCTTGATTTTATTTTATTTTTATTTTATTTTATTATAATATTTTTTAAATATTTTCTATTTTTTCTTTATTTTTTTTAATGAGGCATATGACATGTGGCAAGTTTTGATTGGTTTGATGTGAACATCCATTAGTTTTCTTGACGGCAAATGGATGGAGGTACTATTTTCAGTATATGCCCATAAGCGAGGTACTACTTATGATACAAAATGAAACCGAGATGGGAAAAAATAAAGTCATTAAAACTTAGGGGGCAAAAAGGTATTTAACCCTAAATTATAATGAAAAACCCGCGCTATAATCTAAAAGTAAAATCATTTCGAGAAAATAGTAATTTTCTACAATGGTGGTGGACGCTAGAAGACACGTCAAAATATTGTAATAATCACAAGACCCTGATATAGTCAAATTAGAGCTTCTATTCAGGTATCACACATACACAACTCACTCAATTGGGCTTAAAACTTCATGAGACAACATATATGGGATAATATTTGATTCATTTTTAGGTTTATTTCAATTTTATTTCATAAATAACAGTAGCCATTTACATGAGATATTATGTTCCTAGACCAGTCCAAGGCACCTCAGGCATTCTGAGGTCAATATCATGAATAACCTTCAGCAATTGAGGCTTCCCCTATAAAGATAATTATGGGCCTATGGCTCCCATGTTCAAACAAGTGTCTAAATTTGAGGTTCCATATCAACTTTAAAGACCCAGATTATTGCCCGGCACACCTTGCATAGACAGTAGAGCCATATCCACTTCGTGTACTCTACTTAAAGAATGAAAATCTTTTAGCTCTTACTTATGTGAGTGATTTACAGTGGTTTGGGATCTCACCCTAGTCAATTAAAATGTTCTGTTTTGGCATTTTGTCAAGGAGAGACTTTCTCATAGACATCATCCTCCTAGATGAGGACCATTATGAATAAATCAATATATTACCACCATATTAGAGCCTAAAAGAGAGTATCAACTGATCCCACTTCCAAATCATGAACTGGTCGAACAAAACTCAAGTTTTAGTAAAACACCCCTCTCGACCAATTGTTATCAACATGTCTTGTCCTTTGCAGCAGGGTGACTAATTTGGATCCTTCATTTATTAAATACCAGTGGCCATCTTCTAACATTAATGTGAGAACAGAGATAATTGATTATACACAATAAAAAAGTTGAAAAAAACATACAAATTCCAAATATGTAAATATGCAATTCAACTCCATATACCACAGATTCTTGGATCAATTCCAGCTCAAACATTGAGTTTGTTAAGCAAGCAAAAGTGAGGCATAGAACCGAATGATAGACTTTAAGAGTTGGATTTACGCTAACCATGTACATAAAACTATAGAACAATATAGTTAAATGAATTGTGATTTAAGGACATTTTTTAACAATTCGACAAGGAGAAAAAAGAGTCCTAAATGTTCAAATAAAATTTTGGAATTGCACTAGGCTTTAAAAAATTTTGTATTGTCAAGGGCATATAGATCATTTTAAACAAATTGCTATCTTTATTTCCAGCCATTGCTACACATAGTGCAGGCCACTCTGCATTATCTTGAAGAAGAGTTGGTCGTACAAATTTTTCTATTGTCATGACCTAACATATCATGTAGATACAAGTATGAATATTAATACACAAAACGACAGCTACAACATGTTCCATTGAGCTTTGGGTCAATGCCAAATAAGAGATCAGAAGCAAGTTGGCCAACAAAGTAACCAAGTTCACAAACATATAAACACTCCCACCCAATGGTAGGATTGCCCAAGAAGGAAGTAAAATCAAAGAGGCAGATGTTTGAGAAAATGCAATGGCTAAACCACAAATCAAATTGCAACATCATAAGAACTTTGGATTTTGAATCCGATTTTTAAGACAAGATGGGAAAACAATACAAAATAAGACAAGGACTGAAATAGCAATCCCTAGTAATGGAAGATAATGTGATGAGATTTTTACAGTAAAATTACATTTTCAGAATGATCTTGCTGGTTTATTGCATTCTTTTGCTATGAAAGAAAAAAAAAAAAAAAAAAAAGCCAAAAAAGTTCCAGCAACATTCACACAGATCTAACTACACAACCTCTAAAAACTCAAAAAGATGAATTGAACGTGAGGAGCAATGTCCAGATATCTATACAAGCAGCATCATAAAACTTGCAATGTATCTTCTTAACTCTCTCTACCACACAAGTCTTTAATTAATTTAAACACTATACAAAACAAAATTCAACTTGCATGAGTAAGTACAATATATTTCAAATGTCCAGATACAGAAAAAATGAAGAGATAGATAAAAGCAATACCTGGAATCCCCAAAATAATGAATATGTATATCTGGTTATGATGCTCCGTTTCGTAGTAAGATTGACAGCTTTAATATAGATTCCATAAGAAAAGCCATCTTCAGTAAAACAAGCACTAGCAATCTCATTCTTTGTCCAGTTACCCCAGTTTGTATCGGAAAGAAAATCACCAAAATCATTTCCATGCCCACAGTCTATGAACTTCATGCATGACACAAAGTAACCAGTGCCATTGCAGGCGTCTCGAAGACATTGATTAACCCTCTGGGTAAAGAAAGAGGGGGTAAAAGGAAAAATTTGTGAATCATTAAGCAAAAACCTTCATGCAGGTAGTAAACACTAAACAGAATGATTGGCCACTTACAAACAAGGAAAAACAATTGCATACGTCACTAGACAATATCTTTTTCCAGCTTAAACAGAAATGCATGTACAAGGGAAAGTGTAAAGTTCAAGAACCTTCCAGAAACAGCAAGGAGAAGAAAATTGTCAGGGTTAACTACATTTACCCCCTTTAATTAACATCATATTTGCAATGTCCTCCCAATCTACTATCGGGGTTTCAATGTTCCCCTTCTACAACCCAAAATGACAAAATACCCTTCATTTTGGGCCACGGAAGGGGGGCAAGGACATTGCAAAAAAAAAAAAATTGGTAGTTAGAGGAGGATAAATGTAGTTTCCCCAAATTGTCTAGAAGAAAGAAAGTTCAACAAGCATCCTTAGAAGATATGACAACTTCCACCCACCTGTAACCCAAAGAGGTACCAGCATGACCCAACAACATGGCCAGCCAACATGAAAGTGAGAAGATTTATAACAAAATTTGTCCACGCTGACTCGAATACAAAGCCAATCGGAGACTGACCAGTAAGTAGAGGTAGAAACCTATACAACCTAGGAATGTACTGAACAAGAACGGCTAGTCGTAAAAGATTTTTAGCATAATTTGCTCCTGTTGATCCCAAAGATGGTGGTAGAACAAACAATATTATGATCTGCAACAACAGCAAAAGAAAAAGAAATAATTATGACAAGAACAGAAAATGGAGTTATGCTTATCATCTAAGAGGAGCATGTACTGTCACATTACTTCGTAGAGAAACAGATTGATCGATCCAGTTAACCATTTTATAAGAGATTTATGCAATTTGAAGATGTATATACATGCATCTTTTGCTTAAAATAGATATCTTAACAAGCAATTATGAGCTATTTCCTATATAGGACACTAGTAAAAATGCTCACCCACCCACCTACATCGGGTGTGCGCGCACACACACATACAATCAAATAGAGACCAGGTTTGATCACTTTCCCCCTTTCACCACAAAAAAGAAAAAAAATATGTACAGACCTTGAAGTTGGCCAGTTCTATAGACCTTGAAGTTGGGATCCTGTTCAGTAAAATTTTGTTGGTGAAGTGGCCTTTTCCTCCATTTGCCGTTGGGGATAGTACATCACTTAGATACCAAATTTCTAAATATCTTTTTGTCAATCATGGCTTAACACATTATAATATTGAAGGCACATTTCACTGTACACAGTTGATTAATACGCCACTTTAAGAGACCTAAATAATATGATACTTGAGGGGTCAATGTCCCACTACACACCCTGGATTAGAGCCATGATGCAATTTGTGGCTTCTAGGGTCTAGAGCAGGGCTTAGGGAGCCTATTGGGGACTGGCATTACAAAGGAGGTTGTAACTTGCTATGAAGAAGGGATGAACTCAATTCAACTTTGAGACAATAGAGTGGCCCCCTTGGGTTAGTGAGAGGGCTTCACTAATGTAGTGAGAGAAATAATGCTTGAATATATATATATAGTTTCATAACAATATCGAGGTATCTTGTGAAAAACCACATTAATGTTGTTTGGCCTGACTCTCTCCTAAATACCGTCTCACTCTTCCCACAAGCTACACTGTAAATCAATTCCATCTAGCTTCTCTCAATGCGACTTATCTTTCAATCCCTTAAAGATCCAAAACACCTTTCACTCCAAAAGTCACCTCCCAAAAGATAAGTTCTTCAAACCTAATCTAGCAATTAGAGTCTAAACAAATATCAACAATATTAAATGAGCAAAATCCACATAATTAACATAAAAAATTTAAAATAATTTAATTTAATTTAATATGACAAAGTAACAACGAACACATATCCACAACAAATTCGACATTAAGCTTAAAATTTGAATCTTCAATAAGATGTTGACACATTAAGCATATGGATGTGACATATATGTAGATGGTGATGAATACAAAGTTGATAAGGGGAAGAGAAAGACTGAGAGAGCCCTTACTTGAGGAAGCGGTAGTACAACAAATAAGTCGACAAAAAAGAAGCCACGAATATAATTGAGAGCAATTTTTTTTGGATCGTCAACTAACTCTCCAGCACCAACCACTGTCGAATCGGGGGCCACAAAAGCCAACCTAAACTGCCAAAAAAAAAAAGAAGAAGAAGAAGAAGAAGATAAATTAGTCAATTTTAGAACAAAGGGTCCAACCAAAGCTAAGACCATACCAATGGTAAAACAATTGGAGACATTGGATGTCACGAGTAAATTTTTTATTAAGATATTGCTTAAAAGTTGAAAAGTGAAACCAGTAAAGTTCTAATATTATAAAGTATTTTTATTTCCTTCTATTTACCTTATTGTTCAATAGGATACAATAAATATACCAGGATGCATATAATATGTGATATAAGATGAATATGTACAATGGCAAGATCAAAAAACTTTCTAAGGATAACAGAGAAAAGTGTAATACCGCATACTTCTTGCTTGCTTTAAAGTGAATATGAATGCAAAAGCATATCATTGTTTTAGGACTAAACTAGAACAAAGAAAACAACAAAAATTATTTCAAAATATTTTCTTTTTTCAACTGGCCTTTTGATCACACAAGTTGCACGTGAGAAATGTGAGTGATAAAATAAAATATATTTTTTAAATGGGCTCAACGTATTTAAAAGGGCCCCACTCTCCCAACCGGTGCCCCCCTTAGTTTCTATGATGGTAGAGAGTCGGTTTGATTTTGAATTTACACAAATAAGCAGGTCCATTTGGTTATCAAGTTTTAATATATATATATATATATATATATATATATATATCGCATGTGGCAAACAATTAGTAGCATGAACCCACACAAACTAAATGCTGTCCCAGTTCAAAATTTCCCCAACTTTACTTCCACCAATTCAATTTGTCCCTCTCTCATCTCACCTTCAGATTCGTCAACATCCACCATCCTCATTGCCAATGCTGCACCACTTAAGATGACCAGTCCCCTGGATCCTTGATCACCCTCCATGCTTTGCCTACTTCAAGCACTTCCTCTCCATTTATGCCGACCTCATTGACCTCCAACTTGTTCACGTCCAAAAGATCATCAACTATAGCTTCAACACTCTCATTTTGTCCAATTTGTGTTTGTTATTGGCTTTATAAATTGACTAAGGATTTGTATGCGAGGAGGTGAAATTTGATTGAGCTATTGGTCATTTTGTCCCCAATGCTAGTGATTCTGGACCATGTGCATTTCCAGTACAATCGGATTCTCTTGGGTTCCTTACTGATTTCAATCCTTATTTAGAGGAAGGGACTTGATGGGCAGTTTTGTTACCACCGACTGTTTCTTACTATGCCAAGTAACTAGATTTTCTTCCACAAAAGTGCAATATCCTGAAGTGGATCTTTGATCTGTGACTAACCCAACCCAATCTGCATCTCTATAAGATAGTATTCTCAGGTGATCATGTTGGGCAAACAACCACCCTTTACCCGGTGAAGATTTCAAATACCGAAGCATTCTTTAAACTGCTTTCATATGTGCCTTGAAGGCACTGTACACGTGTGTCTGTGCGCGCGCACACGTGCGCATGCATATGTATGTCTATATACTCAATCATCTATGCATATAATGAAGCAGGAGAAGGGGTGTTAGATGAGCCTAGCTGCTCGTAAACTCAATTCGGTCTCAGTTCAAAAAATAAATGAGCCGTATGTGAATACAATAATCTGCTCCTATATTAACTGAGACATACTCATATAAACTCAGCTCAGCTCAGCTCAGACAAAGCTCATGAGCTCAGCTCGTATAAGTTCGACTCGACTCGACTCGTTTGGCTCGAATTGTTAGCTCGCTCGTATATATATATATATATTTTTGATAAATAATTGCAATTTATAAAAATAAGCGCAGAGGGGCGCAACCCTTATACACGGGAAGTATACAAGAGAACTTCTAAAAGGGACGAACATAGAATAATTTTAAAAAGTCTACATAAGTAAAAACATTCAAACTATGATGGGACGCTGTCCAATATAACGTATTGAGCAACCGCTTCCGTAGCTCCACCATAGATGTCTCTACATCTTCAAAAAGCCGTGCATTCCGCTCCCTCCAAATACACCACAATAAGCACAAATGAGCTACACGCCAAGCTTCTTTAGCACGACCACACCCTATCACCGGCCCCCAACTATTCAACAACTTCAACACCGATCGAGGCATAACCCACTCTACCCCAAATAAAATAAGAATGTAGCTCCAAAGATCTCGGACGATTTCGCAGTGAAGCAACAAATGATCAATAGACTCCCCACTCTTCTTACACAAACACCACTCAATCACTATAACATTTCTCTTACGCAAGTTATCATGCGTCAATATTTTGCCCAAAGTAGCTGACCAAACGAAGAAAGCCACCATTGTTGGAGCCTTAACACACCATATATTCTTCCAGGGAAAAGAAGGAAAAGATGGGCCATCTTTCCTAATAAGCTCTTCATAGAAGGATCTCACCTCAAATAAACCTTTTTTAAAGGGATTCCACACTAACCTGTGGCCCTCTCCATGTCGAGCCGAACGGAGTATAGTCGATCGAAGAAAGAAATGACCATATCCAACTCTCAATCCTGGATTTGTCCCGTAAAAAGAACATTCCACTGAATTACACCATTATGAACGGCCAAATTATCCGCCACCAACGCATCTTTGTTCCTCACTATACTAAAATAAGCTGGAAAGCATTGCTTCAAGGGTCTATCCCCACACCACCAATCATGCCAAAAACTAATATGTGATCCATTCCCCACTTCAAAACGAACAAAATTGCGAAACTTCTCCCACCCCCTCCTAATATGTTTCCATACACCCACTCCAAAAGAACCCGACACCTCTTTCGAGCACCACCCACCCTTTAGACTCTCAAATTTGGCATCAATCACCAATCACCATAAAGCCTCTCTCAAGCTCGAGCTGCTCAAGCTCGATTGGAGGCTCAGCTTGTTAAGCTAGCCGATTTCAAGCCAGGCTCGAACTTGGCTAGGCTCTTAACAAGCCGAATTCGAACCCTTCAAAACTTGACTCGAGCTCGAGCCGAGTTTGAGCCCCTGTTCTATGTATTCGAGCCGAATTCAGCAACCCCCAGCTCGGCTCAGCTCGAATACAACTATAAGCAGGAGAAAACACAGAAGAACTTTGGACTAAACACAATGGGTGTGTTTGGTAACCAATTGGGTTACCACAATTTTTATGCAAGTTTTTTCTAAAAAACATAACTTCAAAACATTCTTACTTTTTATATCACATCAATCTTTTTTTTTTAGTATTCAAACAAAAAATCCACTACAAAACAAACTTTTTTTTCACTTTTTCATACAAAAAATTCAAAACTTCTATCTACTTTATTTTTGATAAGTAAGAATTGAATAAAAAGCGTCGAGGGGCGCAACCCTAGTACACAGGAAGTATACAAAAGTGCCCCTAATCAGAGGAAAGAAACGAACAAGAAAGTAAAAAATCAGCGAACGACATACTACCTGAGCTACGCACCGACACCCAAAGATATAACATTTTTTTATAAGTAAGAAGAGTTTTATTAGAAAAAACATAAGGCGCCCCTAAGTACACAGGGAGTATACATAGGAACAACCAAAGTCAACCCACCAAATGCACCCAACAAAACCCTAAAGCCCAAAAGGATCACCCGAGAACAGCCCACAAAAGAACCCAACAAAACCCACAAGGAGGTAAGCCCTAAAACCCGAAAACATCTAAACCCACAAGAGCACAAAACCCTACTACATGAGAGCCTTGCATTTCCCGCACCTAGAGGGAGCGCTTGCAATGCCGTAATTAATGGAACTTCTCAAATTCAAAAGCTCCATCTTTCCTTTGGTCTTTTGGCATGCTATCATCTTGTCCCGATGAAAATCATCTTCCATGGCATCAAGGATTGCCAAAGACTCCTCACCCTTAACCCCATCCAACGACCAGTCTAAGGGCAACCCATCCCAAAAATCACCATCCTTCTCCCAAACAACTAACTCCTCATTAAGATCATACCCGACAGGCCAATCCTAAGATTGAAAAAAACCATTGCCCTCTACAGATGAAGGAATGATGTGACATCCCGGTGGGGAGTGAAGCCCTGTCATCCCAACATCCTTGGCCTCATGAGACTCGGTAGGGGTTATCGCAGCCGGGCGAGGGTTGAGGAACCCCTTTCGAAGGAAACCCTTCTTCGCAGAACCCACAGAATTCTTCAACGGAGGCACTGCAGCCACTTCCTTTTTAGCAGAACAGATAGGCGTCTTTGAAGCAACCAGGGAATCTGCTAACAGCCCCTCATTCTACTTCACTGAGTGACCTTCCCTGAGATCCCTAGCCTTCCGGTAATAGCTCTAGAAAGGTTTAGTAGACTGTAACGCGGGGAGAGAAGAACGAATCTTGTCACCCAATTCAGCCGCCCCAAAGATATAACATATTAAGCACATTTCTACAAAGAGCCCCAACTTGTACCTCCATATCTTCAAAAAGCCTAGAATTTCTCTCACACCACAAACCCCACAAAACACACAAAGGAACCTGCTTCCAAATACGGTTAACAAGACCACGACTCAGCAAAGTGCCCCAAACACTCAATAAATCCAGGATACTACTAGGCATAACCCACTCAACCCCGAACAAGCTATAAAAAAAACTCTAAACAACCCGTGCCATGTCACAATGAAGTAGAAGGTGATCAACGGATTCCCCATGCTTCTTACACATACAACACCACTCTACCACCACAATACAACACCTACGTAAATTGTCATGTGTTAAAATCTTCCCTAAAGCCGCTGTCCAAACAAAGATTGCCACCCGCTTCGGAGCTTTAACACGCCAAATACCTTTCCAAGGAAAAGAAGCTGCCCCGTGACAAACTAATGCTTTATAGAAAGTCTTCACTTCAAAATTCCTCCTCTTAGAAAGATTCCACACCACCCTATCAACGTCCCCATGCCGAAGCCGAATAGAGTATAGCTGTTCATAAAAGGACATCACCATCTCCACCTCCCAATCCTGAGCATAGCTCGTAAAGAGAACATTCCAATAAGCCACGCCTCCTACCACAGACAAATTATCCACCACCCAAGCATCAGGAGAACGAGCAATAGTGTACAAAGCTGGATAACAGAGCTTGAGAGGCCTATCCCCACACCATAAATCATGCCAAAAGCGAATATGAGACCCATCACCCACCTCGAAACGCAAGTGCTTTATATCACATCAATCACTTATATGTACTTCAAAAAATTCTTCATCAAACTCGAGGTGGCTGAATTGGTTGCCAAACGAAACCAATAGGTTTCCAAGACCTGAGTTTGTCGTGATTTTCTAAAGCTTGGACCCAACAATCAAACAGTTTCAAATTTGACAATGATTATAATTAGCACTTGAAAAAGGATTTATTTAATGATATTGAAAAGAGTTTTAGTATTCATAAGGATTTAATCTAGTGTGCCTTAGCCTAGTAGGACTTGTGATCGATGGAGTCTTAGTTGGATTCGGAAACTTAGGTCTAGCTGTCTATGTTCATCACCCAACTGCCTATGTAAACTTACTTTTGCTTAGAGATCTGGAGTATTTGAAAGGGCTGGTCTGTCTCATGGAAGGCAATATATTTTTTTCTGTATATTTTATATACTTCTTTTTGCCACTGTATCTTCCAAAGGTCTTATCAGCTTATTTAGAGGTGGGAAATTCCAACTATAACAACTGCTTCAGAGTTGAGACAAGACCTGCAAAGGAGCAAGTGTAGTTCACGGAGCAGGAGTCGAGGTTCCAATAGTAGATAAATAAGAATGATGCTGCCCCAGATGCCAGTGGAGTCACATATCAACCAGTAAAGTTAATGTGGTGCCACAAGCCATTGCTCTTGCTTTCCAGGTCTTAGAAACGTGGCCACCCCTACAGTTTCAGCTGATATGCTTTACTTATGTTGTGATCTGCCATGTGGCAAACAAATCTAATATGGATTCTCTTGCTACCGTTTCAGTCTCATGACTTGAGATATATCAAACAAATCTAAAAGAACATATTTAAGCAGGCTTTTTATGTTGCAATGTTTAGGTATTTTCTAAATGCAAAGACGTTGGTAGATAAATAAAACAAAGGCAGACTAAAACTCTGAAACCAATAATGCCTGCAGCAGTAGGTATTCAAAGATAGTTTGACGGAGTATTTACTATATTATTGAGAACACAATAACAACAATATGAAATTTTTAAATGAGCTTCAGCATATGGTCCATATTAGCAGGTTAATTAAACAAACTACCTGATTACTATTAAAATAAATAAAAACAAAAGCAGCTTCTGCAAATGGAGAAGGAGCAATTACCTGAAGAAGCATATAGAAGAAGTATATGAGATCAGTTAAACTTCTGAAAACCACAATTGTTTTGGTCATGGCTGAGTCAATAACTATACACTTATTATCCTGCATTCAAGGAGTGGGGAAAAGCAGGTAATTTTGTGCAATAGTAAACCACAAGAACATTATATATTTCAAATCTAAAACATGGTTATAAGAAGTTAGGAACATGGTCACAGGAGATAGAGACTATGAACAACAAATATTTTCAGCCAAAAATTGCATGTTTTAAATAAAGGAAATAGATGTGATTTATAGATTTATAGTAGAAAGACCATTTGCTATCCAGTCCTAATTTTATTTTCCTCCTCCCTCTTCCTCCATTTTTCTCTATGCTTCTTGTACCACAAAGAAGGCAAAGAAAAACAACTCAGATTCTTGTAAAAGTTTGCAACCAAGCAGAAAATACAATGACAATTACCTATCAAGAGCTATCGCACAGCCTAAACATTAAATAACATTCCAGATTATACCACAAAAAAGTGGTATATATAGAGAAGAGGATCCAATCATGATGATCACTAACCATTCCTCGGGCTTTATTGCTTGCTTTGATATGATTTTCATACAAAGTGATAGAAGTTCAAAGAACTTGTCAGTATACCCATGTTCCATGCATTCTACTATGTTTAGAAATATAAAATAACGAGTTTCTTGAGCTTCCAAAAGTCTCACTGAACAACAAATAAAAAAGTTAAAAGTATCAATAGCTGAAGAAATCGCCAACAGGTGAACTGAAAGGATTGACCCTGGACCACTGACTTTTCATGACGTTGGCAGGAGGGCAGTAATAAAGATCTATCTAGATTTGTAGTAGCAGGCTCTTGATGTCATCAGCCATCAGATGATGACGTGTTTCACACAGGTCATGGGAAACTGCTTAACTTATTAGCCAGATTACTGCTCTTTCTAGAGTTCTGAAACATACATTCTTGTCGTATCATCTGATTTTTCAAAGGCAAATTTATTCAAAAAGATGGAGCCTCAACGCCCGACTTCTCCAGATTTTCATTCTACTTTATTGCTTCCGAAGTCAATCACCTTCTTATCTTTTTAGATCCTCATCTATTGCATAGTTAATATTTTTCTGTTTTAGAAAAATCTTCTTTTCCATCTTCTACATTCTCTTCTTAAACTAAGATTGTCAAGAAAAGACTTCAAGCAACAAAAACGAAATTCAAGACATTCTCTTTAGTATACAACCTCAACCCTGGTGAGAGGGTACGTGGGTGTAGCCTATGGAAGTGCATTAGGAATGGATGGCAAATGTTTTCTGCACTAGCTGTGGTTTGTGGAGCCCTAGAAAATGTGTTCCCACATTTGTTTACAGTAGCTGAGGATAAGAATGCATAAATGCTTCATACCTGTGATGAATGCCAAATATTTTATATTTAAACCCCTTAATTTACACTAGTTAATTCTTTAACTGTGTTTTAATCTAATGTTTTATGTTAGATTTGTGTTTTGTAGGTTACTAAAGGAAAACAGCAGCTTTAAGGTGAAAAATGCAAAGTTTGAAAGAAAGCACACTTTGAAAAGACCTAGATGATGTGGTTATGTTTAACCGAATCAATGAAAGGATTAAATCGGAATTTCTCTAATTGGAGTCAAAATCGGATTGAATTAAATTTCAGATTTTGCACACTTCTTAGTATTTTGCTCATAACTTTCAGCTCAAATATCGGATTAAGTTGAAACCAGCGGCTAACTCAAAATACTAAAAATCATTGTGAAATAGGATTTTCTTAATTCGGATGTTTGCTATGCCAAAAATGTCTCGCAATATAAGAACGCAAATCTGGACGAATTTATTCCGATTTATACTAGGATTGCTTCCTAATTTGACTAGGAGCTTGAAGTACGATTTTTATGAGATCTATAGGGCTTCTAGGGTTTGTTTGCTCCCTATGAATAGACTGCTAAGCCTCAAGAAAAAAAGGGTAGGAGACCAGAAACGAAATTCCATACATTTTTTCCCTTTTAGTTTAGTTTTTCATTAGGTTTAGGTTTTATTTTTCATAATCATGTGTAACTAAATTCTTATGTACCAAGATGAAAGATAGAAAGGAAAATATCTTATTATTTCCCAATACTTCAATGATACATCTACACTTGTTTATATAGAGAAGCAACACACTAATATGGAATTACAATAAATGAGAACGTGTATGGAAAGGAAATCAAAACATTTCAGCTGCAAATCTTCAACAGTTTTCTTCATACACCGCACTACATTATGCAAATAATAAAAGTGTTTAATTCATATCAACCAAAAATGAGAAATGAGGAAAAACTAGAAATGAAAAAAAAAAAAAAAAAAAAAAAAAAAAAAAAAAGAAAGAAAGAAAGAAAGAAGAAGAAGAAGAAGAAGAAGAAGAAGAAGGAGGAGGAGGAAGAATGAAGAAGTTTAAGCTACAAGAGGCAAGGGAAAGATCAACTAAGATCTTATACCATGTTAAGAGAAAAGAAAATGGAAGAGAACTTGAATAAAGAACGGTTGTATCTCCCACACTTTGCTGCCCTCAATCCATTCCACATATATAGGAGAATTAGTTACAATGATTGGGGAGAATATTCTGAGAATGACAACTAGTAGGGATAGATTTTCTTTTAGAAGAGTACAACATATTGAAGCCTAGCATTCTAAGAGCACTCCCAGCAACTTTCCTAAACCCCTTTCCCTTCACTAAATTTAATAATAACCCCCAAAAACCCATCTCCAGCAGATTCCCTAAGTATTCCCTAAGTGTTCCCTAAACTAACCTTGTAGCTACCCCATCCATTATTTTATTCAACATAAAACCTTCTCCCTCGCCTTTCCCTCATTCCCAGAAGAACCCACTCCAACACTTCCATAACTCTACTTGAAACTGTGCTTCAAAAGCGATTTGAGCTCTGGCAAACCCAGTTTCTGATACTGGGTCGAGGCCAAGACTCTAGCATTATTCGAATTCTCTGCTTCCCCGTCGGCAATTCCATGGGAATTAGCTAAAAGACCCAGGTAGAGAAACTCGGAGCTGGGGTTGGACAGGCTGGAGCTAAGAGGAGGCTTGAAGGTCCCATCAGAGTACAAGCGGAGCATATCAAAGCGAGAGGCCTTGTCGTCGGCAGTGGAGGTGGTGGAGAGGAGGTGGGAGATGTTGGCTAGGAAGGTGCCGAGGGCAGTTGTGGAGGGAGGGGATGGAGGAAAGAGGTAGGATGGAAAGAATGGTTTTGGTGGGGTGGAGGAGGAGGAGGAGGAAGAAGAAGAAGATGGGAGCTTTGGTTGTTGTTGTGGTTGCTGGGGAGGGAGGGGGAGGAGGAGCTATAGTGTTGACAATGGAACTAGGTTGTAGAAAAGAAATGACTATAAAAAGAATAAATTAAAAGTAAAAAATCATATTTTAATGGTATAGGAAAAAATAAGAGAAGCTATTGTGGAGTGTATTTAAATCGGAAAGTAAAAAGTAAGAATTCTAACATATATAAATCTTAAGAGGTGCTCTGTCATGCCGACAAAGTTATATTCTTGGGTTATATTGTTTTGGTGGAAGGTTCGAAACCACATTCCGAGAAAGCGATGGCTATTATGTAATGGCTTGTGCGAAATCAAAAGGGGATGTATGCAGCTTTCATGCTAGCGTAGGCTATATTCTCATGGTATATGTGGACGATATCATGATTACCAGAGATGATTCAAGAGGCAATGCTCGATTGAAACAATTTTTGCAGCAAAGGTTTCATACAAAGGATTTCGGCAAACTTCGATATTTTCTGGGCATTGAAGTTGCTAGATCTCAAACAGGTATCAATTCATCTCAGAGAAAGTATGTACTTGATTTGTTAGAAGAGACAGGTTCAAATGGATCCTAATTAGAAAGTATGTACTTGATTTGGTGCTCGTCATGTTGAGGTTCAAATGGATCCTAATTAGAAACTATCGAAGAATGAAGGAGAATTGTTTGAAGATCCTAGCAGGTATTGTGGTTTAGTTGGAAAGTTAAATTATCTTACTATTACCATGCCAGATATTTCATTTGCAATTAGTGTTATTAATCAGTTGTTGGAGACTCCTAGGGTTTCATTTTGAGAAGAAGTCACCCTTATCATTCGATATTTGAAGAGAACTCCTAGACTTAGGATACTTTATAGACCAAATGAACATCTCAAAAGATAGAAGGTTTTACTGATGCAGGTTAGGCAGGTTCTCCCTTAGATAGACAATCTACTACAAGATATTGTAACCATGTCAATTTCCTAATGGTATGAGCCACCACCTTGTCCTCTGCTTTGGCACTGGATCATTCGAGACAAGATACTCAATTGAGATATATCTAGATCATTCGTGAAGTCAGCAGACTAGTTTTTTTTTTCTATTTATAAGTAAGAAAAAAAAATTGATAAGTCAGCAGACCAGTTAGCTGACATGTTTACAAAATCTGTGTTGTAACCAGTTAGAGTTTATTTATTCCAAGCAGGATTTATATGTATATATGCTCCAATTTGAGGGGGAGTGTTAGAAGAGATTGTTGGAATTTTGTTATATGGGCATTTTGGACAGTTTGGTGCACATGGGTATTTAGTCAATCTGGATTATTTGTCAACATATATAATAATATGTGTGAAGTAGGCTATGTATCATTGAAACAAACCTCCTCTTTCTATTCATATTTACTCATGCAAACCGATTAACAAATAGCATCTAGCATCCATATGTTGGACTTAATAAGATTTGAGAATAATCCCAAAACACAAAAAACAAAAATTGTGAGGCGGCAACTTGGTATGCAGACAGATCACTACATCTAATGTTAGCTCTCAATCAAGTAGGGTTTATGACTTTGTTAGAGACTCTTGTATCATGGCTCCAGGATTTCTTGGATTGGCATCCGAATCGGATAGCTTCTGCTTATCCCTTACTTAGTCTCCCTTAGAGCATCTCCAATAGAATAGGCAAATGGTTCATAATAGTCAAATTTGACTATTATGAGCCATTTTTCGTCTCCAGCAGAATAGGTAAAATAATTTTTTTCCTTCTAGTGTGAATAGTAAATAGGTTCTTCTACCTATTCACTATTCACATTACAAAGAGTTTTTTTATTATTTTCTCTCTCCTTTTCCTTCTTTCTCTTTCTTTCTCTCTCTCCCTATTTCTTTCACACTTTTTCCCATACAAAATAATATTTAAATGCAAGTAGAGAGTAGAATAGAGAATCTGTTGGAGAAAATATAGAAAAAACAGTAGCTAAAATAGAGAGTTGTACTTTTTTAATAGCTATTTTGACTATTATCGCTAGAGATGCTCTTATAAATCTCATTATACCCATGTTAAAATTTTGAGACACCATATGAGTAGAGCCTTATCAAGTGCACAACCCATCAACATTAATAACTTCAAAATGAATCTAACTTTATACATAAAAAGATTATCTTTTAAAAAATAAATAAAGGATGAGAAGCAAACCTGTAGTGTAGACAACAAGAAGAAAAACAATGGGTCCACAAAAATTGCCACCAAGCAAGAAATGACAAAAAATTTGTTCCATTGTTGCACAACTTTAGCATGAGGATTCATGACACCAGGAATATATTGTTGGAGAAAAGAATAAAATCTCCTAGCCCAGCCTTTAGCATCCCCATAGAGAGCATTATGGAACTATAAACATTCAAAATAAGGAAAACTGCATAAGATCATTTTAGTATTTGTATGCATACTAAAAACAAAAAGTTTTTGTATACAATTATTCTAGATGACAAAAGCTATTAATAGTAAAACATGACAAGTCAAAAGGAAAAATGGTACAGTAAAATGCATTACAACCTCAAGAAATTTTTTCCTAGAAAGATAGATAAACAAAGTGTTTGGATAACAACTACAACCGACATGAATTGACATCTAACACCACCTCCAACAGCAACACCACTGGACAGTAAAGTATAACCACCAACTCCACAGAAATCTGCACAACCCCTATTGATGATAACTGTCAACTCCACCCCCATTGAAATCTGCACCACCTTCATTAAAAAGCACTATAAGCATCACCTCCTTCTGCTCTTGTATTCACCACCAATACTTCCTCCAGTAAAAATCACCATCAAGCTCTACCAATCCCAATCCACTACCACTTCAATGGCACAGATGTGATTGCTAGACCCATCACCCTGATCACAGCAATTATGTCCATTGCCGCCAAAACTGTTACTAAAACTTCTATCCACTTGGGTGCAAATAATTCCTTGGGGCTAGCCTATCAGCGAAGCCAGAGTATTACCCGATCCGTGTAGAGAGGAAACTTTGCACGGGTTCGAGGTTTACCCAATAGGAGTGGATACACGAAGTGACTCTGTCTTGGAATGATTCCTTGTCATAAAAAATAAATAAATAAATAAATAAATAAAAACCCACACACTCGCACTTCTAATACCAGCCCCACACAATTTTCTGCCTTTTTATAGACAACACAGCAATCTACCAACTATTTATTTTGATTTCAACCCAAAGCAAAGAACAAAATGAAAAAATATCTTATATAATCCATTCTTATTTCTCGGAAAACTGAAATAGTTACAAAGAGAATATTACCATACAAGACTAGATTTAGGACTGCAGCGCTTAAATTACAAACCATTTGTAACCTGTTTATGGCCACTACCACAATTAATTTTCATCCCCTTTGAAGACGAAAGCATGTGTTTTATTCTCTTTTGTGTTTCTTTTACTATTCTTTTCCCGGGGTTGGGGAATGGAGGAATGGTTCATGCTTGACAAAGAGAAATTCAAGCTTAATGAAAAAAGTACCCCTACACCGAAAAGGAAAGTGCAATACACTTAGTTACAAAAGTTAATGAAAATGCTTTCGGTAGCCCCAAGAGAGGAGTTCAAGTGGCAAGCAAAGCCTCAACAAGTACCTCACACAATGCAAGTCAAGAACTCCACTTGCATAATAATCCCTAGGGCCACCCCCAGAATCTGAGGTGATCCAGTAATTGCCGAGTGCATGTGCTATGAGGCGATTGATTTTTCAACATGCACGAATATGGTATCAAAACCGAGGTCTTAAGTTCCAACCTTAACTCAACAATTTATCCTCCATTTCAATTATAATGGACCACGTGTTGTCTGGTCCTACACATGAGCGGGAGTGTTAAAACATTAATTAAAATTCCGATAAACTTGAGCTTTTGGGATAATTGGTGTTTTTTTTTTTTTTAATGAAGAAGCAACTTTTACTAAAACAAACGAACACACTACAACCAGACACTCCAGTTAAAAACTGGACCTCAGCTGCTTAACAACAGCAGCTTCAACAAAGACACCTACCACCTCAAACATCCAACACCCTTTACAAAATTACAACCTGATATCAAACTACTGCATTACAAACAACAAACTTACACAGACAATTGCAAACTTCTACATACAACCAAACTCTGCAATTTTCTATTTTCAGAGAACCTCGTCTTGAATCCCCCATTTATAGCACAACTTCTTGAATCTTCCTGCTCCCATCACAAACTCCTAATTTCCCAATCAATCCCCTTAAGAATTTGCTCCTCTGTTTTCACCATATTGACATGCTTTATAATTTATATCATTCCTTTGCCTGCATATATGATATACTACTGCCCCCAATGCTAATTTGTACAATGTGATCTTCAAACTTTTTCCTTTGAGCTTTGTTACCCCCCACTCCATAACTTCTTCACAAGTGTTTAAGGATTCACAACTGAACATTTCTTCAAAACTTCCCCCTAAACTTTTTTACTGAATCCACACTGATACACATGGTCCCTGCCCTCTGTACGTCCTCGACAGAAAGGACATAAAATGTCTCCTTTATATCCCCAACTCGGTAACCTCTCCCCCGTCATTAAGCTATTCTTAATTGCAAGTCACAATATAAAGGCATGTCTTGGAATTGCAAGAGGAAACCATACCAACCTCCACCAATTCACTTCAGCATGCTTTGTATGAATAGCATTCCATGTTTCAGCACTAGTATATACTCCTTTCTTGGAGATTACCCAGTTTGGTTTGTCAGCAGGACCTATTTTCATCAAAGCTAACTTACTTTGAATACTGTGTAAAACACAGTATAACATATATAATTGGTGATTAACATATATAACAACATAATTTTGACCAGGGTATTTGTTAATGTGTTGAAGATGATTTAATTGAAGGTTTATCTCTTCTGGGCCCTCAAGTTCTTTATTTTGTAACCATAATATCTCGATTAAATGAATGCCGTTTCTATGCCTAGGTGAATGCATGTTGAAAATCTTTTAGGTTTACCATCTAGGAGCTGAATGTCAGATGTATAGATAGGATTTGACATCTCAATCTGAAACTGCCAGATGCTAGGAATTGTATAACTAAGAAAATTAGGTGTGAACATCATTCCACAGAGCCACATACAGAGCATGCATGACCATGAATGGCAAATATGGCTTACACAAACAGTTGAAACAAATTTAAAAGAAAATAATTAATGAATTACAAGAAAGATTCTTGCTATTTATACCAAGCTTCTTGAGGGAGGAAATCTATTATGTGACAGAAGCAGCATCAAACTTAAAATCTATGCAACAAGGTAGATATCAAGAGTGAATTTTTTAGCTATGATGCAAGCATGTGGTAACAAACTGGACAAAAAAAGCATATAATACAAGGCCACATGAAATATTTTGTAGTAGGATAAGACAGAAAAAACACCCTTTAGGTTAAGAAAGAAAAAACACCTTAGTATCAAATACAGATGAACCTTTTGAGTTCTTTTGTTGAGCTGCTTTGAAATTGTCATAATATATTGGGCAAGTTGTGCAATAAGGATCATTGCACATCCCCAACTGCCCAGACCTCAGTAAATGTTCATTTTTGCCCGTGTAGATGTCATGCGGCCAATCAACCGGATCCTTTCCATTTGAAGAAGGAAAGTTTCCCTTCAAAGGTTCCACCGTTTTGCATCCTGCTATAGCTTGATTTGGCCGGAAAAGGTTTTCAGGTTTACGGCCAACATATAATGGACCACTCATCTGTGTGAATGGAGTTCTTCTTTCACTACGTAATGGACCAGTGTGGCCCACAAGGATAGTTTCACTTTCATAGGACTCCACTGAGTTCATAGGAATGGAAATTGATGCACTCCTTGTCCTGTATGCCAATTTCTGGAATTGGGAATCCACATGCTCGTGCGATGACTGCCCATTTGTGTCTGAAAGCATAGGTATATCGTCTTTCTCAAAACCAGCCATCTTTCACTGACTAGATCTGCAAAAAAAAAAAAAAAAGTATAAAATAAATATTCAGAATGCATATATACATGTGCTACCGCTGCATTAATTTTGAAAGCGAAAATTAATATAACTCCAGAAATTTTAAATAAAGGAAGCAGAAGGGGTAGCACGAGAAAGATCCAAAGTTCAAATGTCAGTAGCAATCATAGTTTAAAATATTGCTAATATATCTCAATATCTCGCACTATATTGGTACCAGTCATGATAAACAAGAACAATATTTAAACTATTGTTCAGAAATGTATCGGCCGAGATAACATATTTATCCACAAAATATCAGAAAATATTTACAAAAATATCATAAATATTGTGAAAAACATATGAAAATTCTAGGAAAATAAAATGAAACATATCTGGTGATATACCAAGTTTACCGGCCAATAAAGCAGAAAAAATAAAAATAAATAAATAATCTATCAGAAAACATCAAACTAATAAAATAATCAAATATTGGTGGCCGCAAAAAAATTGGCCTGATATTGTATCATCTTTGCCAGACAACTCCGATATCTCTCATATTTTTTAAATTTAAAACCTTGGTAACTATTCCAGGTAGGTATAACTTTATTATATTGATGCAAGGAAGAGAAACACATTCTGGATAAAATTTGGTGGACCATAAAAATATTATTTATTTTGTTAAGCTTGTAGTTTAATTTAGAAACATTCACCTGATTGACTTCCAAATTAACATAGGAAATTAAGCTTATCAGGACTACAAGAGGGAGAGGGGAGAGCCACCATCTAGTGGCTCAACGATTAATAACTAAAAGAACACTAGGTAAATACATGTCAGTTAAGGCACTAGTACCATTGACTCGTTTTTTGGGATTCCAAAAATGTTAATTTCAATCCACAAAAACAGAAAATAAAATTAAAAAAAGAAAAAAAAAAGAATTCGCGAGAGAGTTTAGTAAGTAATTTGCTTTCATAGTGCATGGCTAGAAATATATCAGTCATGCCACCACAAGATGTTTTTATCTAAACAAGAAGATAAACTCTACTTGTTTAGAGTTGGTGTATAGGTGGAACCTTCATTCCTTGTTGTAACCTGTTTGATTTCTGTTGGTTAGTTGATTGCTGTAAACTGCTAGCTTTGATGCAGTAGGGGTTTGCTGGTTGGGGTTCTGCTATGTGCTTCCCTGTGAGTCCTGTTTTGTGGACGTGGACCAGATTTGATTCTGGCGTGTAATTGTGGTTGTTCTTGTTCTATAAAGTTTTGGTTCATCTAAAACAAAAAACAAAAAAAGAAAAGAAAAAAAGATGTTTTTGTCTATTTCATATATAAGATTCAGTTCCTTAACCCCATCGCCTTTCCAAAAAATCAAATGCCACATCCCTAAACAGATGAAAACAACACTATATTCCTAAGGCTATTCAATCACCCCTCACAATCTCTAGTGCTTACTCAAGATTGTCACAAAACTTCTCCATTTTTTTTGTTTTATCTCATGTAACAAATGCAATTTTTCAATTCTTGCTCTTTCTCTTGTTCAATAATATTTTTTTCAACGACATATAAGATCACATATGCAGGAATTCAGGAGAACATATTTTGCCTTGAGCCCACTACGTGGGACAAAGTATCTAGGTATCCTACATGGTGAATAAATTATAACACAAATTCTCCCATATTCTAAAAACAAGAAGAAGAAGAAGGAGAAGATGGCCCATCTCTTCTATTTTTTCCTTGGAAGAATATTTGGCGTGTTAAGGCTCCAACAAGGGTGGCTTTCTTCGTATGGTCAGCAGCTTTGGGCAAAATATTGACGCATGATAACTTGCGTAAGAGGAATGTAATAGTAACGGAGTGGTGTTGTTTATGCAAGAAGAGTGGGGAGTCTATTGATCACTTGTTGCTTCACTGCGAGGTCGCCCGGGCTCTTTGGAGCTACGTTCTTATTTTATTTGTGATTGAGTGGGTTATGCCATGAACGGTGTTGGAGTTATTGAATAGTTGGGGGACAGCAATTGGGAGTGGTCATGCTAAAGAGGCTTGGCGATTAGCTCCTCTATGCTTGCTGTGGTGTATTTGGAGGGAGCGAAATGCTCGTCTGTTTGAAGATGTAGAGACATCTATGGTGGAGCTTCGGAAGCGGTTGCTCAATACTTTCTATTTTTGGATAGCGCCACATCATAGTTTAAGTGTCTTTACTTTTGTAGATTTTTTAAATTTATTTTCTATTCGACCCTTTTAGGGGCTCTTTTGTATACTTCCCGTGTATAAGGGTTGCGCCCCTTTGCGCTTTTCAATAAATTGCTATTACTTATCAAAAAAAAAGCACTAATCTTGTTTTTCCTTTTCAGCAACCTAATTTATGCTAAAAAACTGTTCTTATTTTTTTTAAGGAAAATAAGCTTTTCTGGAGGGGCTTAGGGATGTTTTCTAGTGTTGCTAAATTTGAGTTAGGACATGGCTCCAAAATTAGATTATAGCATGACCTTTGGTGTGGGGATAAGGCCCTTAAGGAAGCTTCTTCGGATCTATATGGTATTGCTTGCGTGAAAGGATGCTTTCGTAGCGTTTCATTTGGAGCTTTCTACTGGCTCCCTTCAGTGGAATGTAAGCTTTATTAGAGCAGTTCATGATTATGAGGTAAATATCCTTGCTTCGTTTTTCAATTTTTGTACTCAGGGAGGTGAAGACAAGCTTTGTTGGGCCATCTCCAAAAAAATGATTGTTCAATATTAGATCCTTCTACAGTGTCCCTATTCATAAGGATGGCACTCCCTTCCCTTGGAAGAGTATTTGATGGAATAAATCTCCTTTGAGAGCGGCTTTCTTTACTTTGTCAGCCGTACTAAAGAAGATCCTTACCATGGATAACTTTAAAAAATGGCATGTCATTGTGGTTGATTATTGTTGTATGGGCAAGAGGGATAGGGAGTCTGTAGATCATTTTCTTTTCCATTGTGAGGTTGCTTGTGCATTATGGAAAGCTATTTTCAATCGTGGTGAGTTGTCTTGAGTTATGCCTAGATGTGTAGTAGACTTGCTTGCTTATTGGAGGGGGCTATTTGGTAGTATTCAGAGTACAGCTGTATGGAAGATGGTGTCCTCCTGCCTTTTGTGGTGTCTTTAGAGAGAAATAAATGATAGAAGTTTCGAGGGTGGTGATGGAACTTAAGTCTTTTTTCTTCAATACTCTTTACTGTTGGACAGCTGAATTTGTCTTTCCAAATGTGCTGAATTTTCATGATTTTGTTGTTCTCTTTTCTCCTTCTAACTAGATTTTTTCTCTTGTATATTTCATGTGTACTAGGGTTACGTTTTTCACTTTTTAATAATATTTCGATTACTTATAACAAAAAAAATTAAAATAATAAACTTGAGAACAAAATTTATAGTGGTAGATAGAGGATAGTCACTAGTGAAAAATAATATGCGTTTCATAAATACATGATTAAATATAACACAGAAGTTCCCACATTCTAAAAATAACAATAATAATAATAATAAGCTCTAAGAAGAAGAATATAAGCTCTAATCTTGTTTTTCCTTTTCGGAAACTTAATTTTCATTTTTCATAATATGCTCAAAAAAATGTTCTTGTTTTTTAAGGAAACAAACAAGGAAAAGAACATAAATAATAAACTTTGAGGACAAAAATTATAATCAAAGCTAGAGGATAGTCTCTAGTGAAAAAATATATGTTTCATAGAGACGTGATTATGATTATCAATAGACCTATGGCATACAAATTTGACTTCAACTCAACATCTGTTATTAACACTGCAATCAGGAGAAAAAACACTTCCCTATAAACTCTTCCAGCATCAGCTAACATAAGCCCAATTCTGAAAACAAGAGTAACACAATAGTATTTAAGTGAAGGAGTCAGAAACCTTTAGCTAGAGTATGTCAGTCGTACCATTGTGAATAAAATGTATAAGCCCACCTCAAGCATTAGATAAGCAGAAAGGCGGGCGGTCAAGCTTGGGAAAACACCAACTTGATCGTGTTGTGATTGTAGGAGTCTGATGTTTAGTTAGCGACAGTTGGCCTAGAGGTTTGGGGGTTGAATATTGTTGACCAAAATCATGTGGAGGCATTTTGGTAGTTTTCTTGCTTACATGAAACCTAAATGTGTGGGGCTATTTGTATCATTATTAGCTGCCATAAACGATAACTTGTGTACTCTCTTTTTTGCCTTATAATGGAATATGGGTGTGACCAGTAGGCATACCTCACATTGAGGGACCATATTAATCTCTATGTTTTGCTTTGTATTTCCTCACTGTTCCTTTTTCTTTTTCTTTTTTCTTGTGTTCGTCGTGGTGTGTTTGGTTGAGAGGGGATTTCTCCCAACAAATAGATTTTTAGAATCATCACCTCATAAACGAACAAGAAAGAGTAAGGATCAGGTAGTTCATTTTTTTGGTAGAAGAAATTTGGAATGTCGATACACCAGCAGAGTTATGGACTTTACAGAATCACCTTTATTATGCCTTTATTACAGAAGAGAATTCATGAGCTGAAAAATGTAGTTGCCTTCTTCACAACTACTAAAGTACATTTTCCATGATGTATCTGACCATTGGAGAACATTGACTTGGTCAATTGTACGTCTTACATTAAAACGAATTTAGAACACCCAAAAATACATGAGATTAAAAGGAACAAAAATTTAAAAAAATAATAGTAAAAATAGTCTCCCTAAGGGGTTCTTTTTCTCAGAGTTTTGGTTCCCTCGTGAAGCTCTCTTAACTATTCTTATCCTTCATGTGGCCATCGTCCACTCTGCAGACTAAATTAGCCTTTCTATTGACATCCCCTCCTCCACTACTCTAACCATTCCTGTAAGCATTTAGTGTCACCCAAAAAACCGACACCCAGTTTTTCATTTCCATAAATCAAGATCTTCCCATACTTCTACAATGAAATTTTTTCCCATTAGCCACAAATTAATCTATATGACTGAGACCAACAATAGCAGCTTCATCAGCTTAGTTCCGATTAAGCCCATTTTCCATTAAGTTCATCAAGCTCAACAAGAAACAGTATCCACAGTACACAACTACACAATCAGATTCACATAAGGCGGTGGCTGATCACCCATCAGTCAAAATTGAATGGCCATGTGTATGTATGTGAGAATAACACATTCCGTACGTCTAAATTCCAGAAAACTAACAACAACAACAACAACAACAAAAAGTGCAAGGAAGAATGGAAATAGACTTGTAGAACAAAAAAAATAACTCAAAACAGTGATACAAAACTACAAACAAAATCAAAAAAAGTTGCAACCTTTACATACCTGTTCTGTTTGATACTGAATTCCCAGTACGGAGTTGCAAGCTGCGTCAAAGGCGTGCCAACTGAGACGGTGCCCCTCAAAGAGACCAACTCAAGCAAGAAAATTCATAACCCATGTCTACGCTCGGCTCTGAAAGGGTAAGGGAGGACTGAATACTGAAGGCGCTGACCGTAAAGGAAGACTAAAAAAAGAGGACTTTGAAAAGTCCGTGACTCCCAGTTGCTTCGACGATAAGGCAATATATGTAAAGCCAGTAAAGGCTTTACTGGTAACTTGCCTTGGCGACTGGCGTGATTGGCCGCCTGCTTGGGACGGTACGTACACTATGCGTTGTTGGTGAGGCCGGCCTGCCCGAGGCAAATTGCATCCCCACATGGACCGCCCTTTGGCATTTGCTAACATCTTCCTTTTTTTCTTTTTTCCCATTTCAATACTTTGTTTCCCTATTGGTGGACCTCCGAGGTTTCACATTGGTTTGAAATTCAGGGTTAACGGTTTATTATATTAAAAGATATTAAATATAACAAAACAAAATTTAAGCATCTTTTTCATTTCAAGTCCTATTCCAATTTTTTATTAAATTTTTAAATATTTGTATCAAACGGCCTTATGCACTTAAAGAGATAAACTTAATGATATTTTGAAAAGAATAAATATTTTTAACATGATACCTTGGACTAAATCAAACATGCGAATCTCATTTCACATGAATCTTATAAGATTGTTAATCATTTCCAAATATGAGAATGGTTAAATTTATGAGAATCCATATTCCCGAGCATCACATTCACGAGAATGTAAATACCTGGAGAATGTTAGATTATGCAAACCAAATGTCACGTAAATTTTGTCTATAAGCATAAATGGACCGAGATCTTTTTTAAAAATTAGGATATTATACTACCTAAATTTATGGTTAATTATCTTTTTCCCCCTCACATAACACTCATTTACAAATAGCTCTCATGAACTACCACATGTGACATCAACCTCATAGATTTGTCATTTTTTTGCAAAAAACCCTCACCATTAGTCCATCTCATTAAATCATACAGAATATGTGTTTTTTATACATAAAAATGATGGAAATACTCTCAAATAAAAAAAAAAATACAAAAAACTAAAACAAATACCAAAATTAAAAACTAAATACATAATTAAAATTTAAGAATTAAACGCAAATATAAAAGACTAAAAACTGACAAAAGAAAAAAGATGGTCATCGAACCACCGGTAGCGATGGCAAAGCCACCCTTGTATCAAATGGGGTGGCCAAACCACCCCCATGGTGCGTTTTTTTTTAAAAAAAAAAAAAATTAATTTGAAGGGTATATTAGTAAATTTAATTTTTACACCTAGGTTTTTTTCTTTTTTTAGACAAATGGTAGTTCAAGGAAACTAAGTGTTAAAAGTGAAGTGGTAGTTCATGGGACAACTTGTAAATAAGTTGTAGTTTGAGGATGAGAAGGTAATTAACCCACAAATTTATTAAATTTCAACCATTGATTTCAATATAAAAGTTAAAATCAGTATTTATCATTTTTTTAAAGTTGGTAAAATCTGATAAATTTAAGGTGATCAAGACTTATAAAAGTGAAAAATATTGATGTGGTCAGATCTCAATTTAATTGATAGATAATGAGACTTCCTAAAATTGATAAATCTGATTTTGAAAAAAACAAATTTCAAAATTTCAAAAAGGAAGCAGAGTTGTGGTTGGGAGAGATGGACGAGGCTAAAACCAAACGCTCAACATAAGAGGAGTGGGGATGAGTGGCGGTGGAGGTAGAGCCATCAAAGTTGTTGAAACGTGAGAAAAAGACAAAAGCGAAAAGAAAGAAGAAGACAAGTAGGAGGGAAGGAAAATACTCTATCTCTACTCCTTCGGAACAACCGCATGAGGCAGTGGAAAACCTCAAGAGCAGGGGCAGAGCTAGCCCCCCCCCAACTTGGGGGGGCCAAATTGAAAAAAAAAAAAAAAAAAAAGTTTTGGAAGGGTCAAAATTAGAAAAAATAACAAAATTTGAGGTAAAATTTTAATTTTTTTTAATTTTTTTTTTTTTGGAGAACCTTGGGGCTTGGGGGGGGGGGGGGGCCAAGCCCCTTAGTGGCTCTACCCCTGCTCACGAGGAGGTGGTGAGACTTCTACCAAGAGAAATAGAAAAGCTCGTCTCTCGGTTGAGAGAGAAGCAGCAAAAGAAGTTGAACGAAATGGCACTTTTGAACGGTAATCAATCATAAAAACAAACTTTCTAGGCTTAAAAAAAATCGTTGTTTAGGGGGGGGTATTTTTCTTTTTTATGTGAAAAAGTATTTTGATGTGTTATAAAGTAAAAAATATTTTTAAATATTTTATATTTTAAGTTGTTTGTTTACATTTTTTTATTTTGAAAAAAATAAAACAAGATGAAAAAAAAAAATTATCAAACAAAATAATCAATTCATTGACTTCCACAAAGTGCTCCCCCATTGTAAGTTACTGACTGACGGCTCAAAGTCTCAAAATAACCAAAGGATCCAATGCTCCTTTTAGACCTAACCCTTTGTATCGAGTGATTATTGTACACCAAGTGTACAACAATCATACAACACCCCTTCACAAGGGGTGGGCCCCATACACTGTGTACAACTATCATTATTCTTGTACGATATCTAGATTGATAATGGATATGACCTGTCTTAATGTCTTTCCTTGATTTATTACTTAAGTGACTCATTTTTTTTTCTTCTTCTTCTTCATATATATATATATATATATATATATATATATATATATATATATATATATATAAATAAATAAAGAAAGTGAAGTGTGACTCTGGATCTTCCTTTTTATATTTTTTTATTTTTTAATTTTTTTAAATTAAGTGCACAATTGCATTTTTTTAAAAAATTACACGGATTAAATCGTACGAGGAAAGATTAAGTCCCCGTTTGGCAACTCCCTCCTCCTTCTCTTATTTTTACTTCTCCCATAAAATATTAGCTTCAAAATATTTTTAACTTTTTTTAATTTTTATATCACATAAACAATTTTTTTATTACTATTTAAATAAAAAAAATTAATTACAATAAAATTTTTTTCCTTCTTTTCCACTTTTTTTAAAAAATTATTTATACTTTATATCACATCAATTATTTTTTAAAACCACTAAAAAAATTCCCTCCTCGAGGGAGAGAGTTACCGAACAGCATTAAAAAAAAACAAAAACAAAAAAAGCGGTAAAAAGAAGTTAAGAGTTCAAATTAGAGAGAGACGGACCGGGTTCGAGAAGGCACCACGATTGGCCGCCTCAACTCAGTGGGCGGTTGATAGTTGGTCAGTTTCGTGAGGCCCAAGTCAGGATCCCAAAATCCTCCATATAAATAGCAAATCGCGGCATGATTTTCGAATTCTTTTTCACCAAGCGCGCGCACACAGATTCCTTGGAAAATCAAATCTCATCGCTGTTCGCTCTCGTAAGCTCAAATTTCCTTCCTCTTTCTCATAATTCCGATAATAGCCCTTTTCTTTTTATTTCTGTCCAGTCCATTTTGAATCCATATAAGCTACGTACGGTAAACGATTACTCATTCGGGCGATTGTTATCATCATCATCAGCAGCAGTAGCAGGGGCAGATAATTGATCGCGCTGGTTTTTTGGGTTTGTGGTCGCAAAAGCCATGGTGAGTCGTTCGTCCATCGATTTCTCATTTCTTATCGATGTTTTATGCAGTTGTTTGTAGAATTTGCTTTGGATGTTATTGGATTTTGATTCAGGTTTGCTGTGAATTTATGTTCTTTTTGCTTTTTGGGTTTAATCTTCACTTCAATTATATGCTTTACTTTGAAAGATAACAGCATCTTCGTCTTTATATATTTGTAATATAATTTAGGGACTTATCCATAAACTATCAAGTAATTTTTAATTTGTTCCCTAAACTTTAACAATTTACGATTTACAACGTGGGGTTATAATCTTTTAGACCATTTCAATTACTTGCCCTTTAATTTTTTTAATTTTTAATTTTTAACTTCGATTGCTTGCGTGTAAAATGTCCATTTTACCCCTATAAAATTTTTAAAAATACAACTTTTCCTTATTTTTTATTTTTATTTTTTAAAATATTAATAAAGGGATATTTGGTCATTTTCTTTTATTTGTGAGGAATTAATGAAAAATCTTAACGGAGGAGATGATTGAGAGGTTGGAAGATCATAAGTCCCCATTACAAACTTCTAAAATTTAGGGAAACATTGAAATTGCCCGGTGGTTTTGGAGGGTTGTGATATCTCGAATTGTGAAGGGTTTATGTTCCAGTAGATGGGTTATATTATTGTGATAAAACTTTTTCCTTCTCTCCTTTTTTTTTTTTTTTTTCAAAACAAAAAATTAAAAAATATTCACAAAACATGTAAATTATTTTTACATTCATGTTACATTAGAACAAAAAAAAAAAAGCACTCTAAAAAGTATTAACAAACGAAACCTAATTCTTTTGAGATGTGGTTAGTGCCAATTTTTTTTTTTTTTTTTCAACGAGTACATATAAAATTTAAGGGAGAGATTGTGATACCCCAAATTGTAAAGGCATTTTGTCAGTGACTAGTTCTATCAAGTATAAAGCTAACCACGCTAGGGTTACATGCGGATGTGGATGCAGTTATTTGGAATATCCGCATCCACATCATATTTTTATTAACCACATCCGCACGGTTATTAAATGCAGTTATTATCTGCTATGCGCATATTAGGTAATGAGTTTTTTGAGCTTTCTTTGAGTCTCTATTAGGGCATATTTTAAATTATTTAAAAAATAATTTTATGCTGATTTTTAGTATTTTGGGTTTGTTTTAATTTTTGGGTTAAATACGTTTTTACCCCTTGAGGTTTAAAGACTTTATTTTTTTTTTCTCTTTGTGATTCATTTCATATCTTAATTGGTACCTCGTTTATGGCTAAAGGCGGAGATGATACTTTCGTCTAAAAATTGACAGAAGTCCACACGAACACATTTATGAAGCTAACACGTGTCCTATACTTAATTTTTTTTTCCCTCCTTGTGTTGAACAATTTTTTTTTTAAAAAAAAATGGGTGGCTCGAGTCACCCCCATGGCCAGTCTGGGAGTGGTTTTGGCCACCCTTATTTTGCCCAAAAGCCACACCTCTTTTTTTTTTTATTCAAAAAGTTTTTTTTTTTTAAAGCTTTAATTTTTTTTTATTTTTTAATTAGGTATAGAACAAGTGTTGACGTGAACTTCCGTCAATTTTTGGACAGAAATATCATCTCCGTCTTTAACCATAAGCATCCGCATGAGCGGATAGTGGATAGCGGATATGGGCGACTAATATCCGCCCGCATGTATACCCCTAAACACCGGTTCCTTAGGGCATGGGAATGTTCACTTAGTTGCTTTGCTTGATTATTGTATCCAAATACCACAATTTTGGGTGTGCATATGAGACGCACGATGCTTGTTAAAAAATGTAGGTTTTGGTTGAGTGTTTTATTATAGAGCCATAACTTATTGCTACATCTTTATTTCCGTCAGACAACTCCTCTAGTAATAGGTGCTTCTGTGGCAAGTGCTGCCATAGGGGCAAGATACATGATTGCAGCATGGCAAGCATTCAAAGCTCGCCCTCCAATTCCCCGTGCTCGGAGGTTTTATTATGGCGGGTTTGACAACGTCATGACTCGGCGGGAAGCAGCATTAATTCTCGGAGTCAGGTAAAATCTCAATATCCTATGGATATCTATCTCACCCTTTTATATATATATATATATAAAAAATTTGTTGAATAATAATTTAATTTATTTCTCTTTTAGAGAGAGCACTATGATGGAGAAGATTAAGGAAGCTCATAGGAGAGTGATGATGGCAAATCACCCCGATGCCGGTGGGAGCCACTATCTGGCTTCCAAGATAAACGAAGCCAAGGATGTCTTGACAGGTGGGTCTAAGGGAGGAGGAAGCTCAGCATTTTAGAACACAGGTCAGGTTACCAATGTATATCTGAGGGTGTTGCTATTCATAAAGAAGATGAGGTTCTGTTCTTGCGTTTCTCTATACATTCTTTGGATTATGTTGTAATTGTATGTGATTTTGGATAATAAACCTCAAACCTCATAAATAACTTAAAAAGATTTATGAGATGAATGGATTTAAGGGGCTTATCTCTCAGCCTACCAGAGTTTCAAAGCTTACCAACCAGACATAGGTAGGTCCATGGAGAGAGAATCTCTAATAATCAACTATTTTCCTGTCTGTCTAAAAAAATAGAGTGAGCTTGTTTGACAATGCTTCTTTTAGAATAGCTTTTAACTTTTTAGCAGAAAAGGAAAAGTTTTTTTTTTTTTTTAATAAGTAAATCAAGTCTTATTAAAAGCGTCTATAAGTACACCAGTAGTATACAAAATGAATCACCTAACTAGAAAGATAAAAAAAAATCGACATAATAACTAAGCAAGAAGGAAAAGTATTAACAAACAGTATAAAACTATTTTTATCTTTATGTCAAGTCATAACATCACAACCAAAAAGTAAAACGAACCTTCTAAAAAGTTTTATCAAATGAGATAGCATTTGTAAGAAACAAAACAAGTCACGGAATTATGTTAAGCTTCAAGGCTCTAATTAGGGAAAGAGGGAAGAGAGGAGGTATACATAGTAGCAAATACAAGGTAAACTTAACTTCCCCATTCAACATGAAAAAATAGTTTGCTGTCTCCTCAAATATGATAAGATTGTCAATTACAAGCGAATTGGACAGAAAATGCCATCAAATCAAAGTAATATATATTTAGTACATGGAAAGAAGGGAGAAGAAATGAAGCAGACTCTAGTTGATTCCAATATATCCGTCCAAAACCAAATCAAATTAATCTAAAACTCAATCCAAGGAAAATGTGAAAAGAAGAAATCGCAGCGAAATAAAGCACAAATATTTCTCACACAATCAAAAGCAATAATAGAACGCTACACATTAATATAGACACTTCTCTGCCACGAGAATGGTTACAGAGAATCAGGGTACAAATCCAATATCTTTGAAGTATTCATGCTCAAGAGCAATCCTGGCTGTAATTCTTCTGCTGGGGTCCAAGCAAAGCATTTTCTGGAACATGATATAGAAATGCTTAAGCAGTAGAACAACATTTTATCCATTTGTGATCATCTAGAATGGTGATGTGCTCAAGTCCACAAAAGGCTCCTAGATGCTACAAGTGGATTGGGTACAAAAAATGTTCTCTAGCTGTGATGGGGGGCTTGGGTTTATCTTATCACCATTTTATTTAAACAGGCAAAGAAGCTTAACGCCAATATAACAATGCAATAGCAGACAGCAAAAACCATTAAATTAGGAACTTGTTTCCAGGCTAACATAGAAGAGGTAAGAGTTCCTCTTTCCTTTTTATTTTTTGTAACAAAGTTGGGCATGACCAGGAAAAGGGACTTTGGGTGAACGAGAAACAAAGGAGTTGGAATTATCTATGCCTCGACACGCGACATTTATAGCTGACAATTTTTTACATGACTTGCGAATCCAACACGAAATTGGCGAGTTAGGGTTGAGAGGTCTAACCCATTTTAATTAAATGAATTGGATTAGGGTTAACTTATATATTTTTATCTACCCATGCCTTAAAACGGCCTGAACCCAACGCGCAAACACAAATTGCCACCCCTAAAATTATCGTCTTGCCTCCCTGTGAAGTGCACTGTAGTAAATATATCAAATGTACACTTACGGAAAGAAGATCAACTCCAGCTGAATCAAGATTTGGAACTACAGCTGCCAGATCCTGCATGGTAATGGACACACCTTTTAAATTTTCAAAAAGACATATACTCTGGAATTTATAATTGATTTTTTCTTCTTCTTTATATTCGGTCATGGTAATAGAAGTTTAAGGAACATATCACATAAAGATTAGTTACCTTAGGAGGCCATTTGGGAAAAGCAGATTTATAATCAGGCAAAGAAGTCACTCCAGGCCATGTATCCTCGTTTGGGGTGCCCAAGACTCTTCATATAAAAGAAGATATGTTAATATAATAATATACTTGTTTGTTTGGAAGAGAAGTCGTGATACCGATTCTTTCAAAAATGTATTCATTTAACTATTTGACAAGAACTTCCAGCGTCATTTTCTTTAAAATGTGACTCTGAGTGACAGCCACGAGTGTGAAAACACTTCTACTATTCTTGGCCATAAATATACAAATGAGATATAAAAATGACAACATGGGTCAAGCCTTATATATGGACATCTGATGACAGCAGTGAGCTACACAATTTCATTTTTCTTTTATAAAATACTCACCATGCATCTAGAAAGTGACCCATCAGATGTTTAGTTTGATTTTTTTTATCAGAAACGAGTCCCCCCCCCCCCCACCCCCCCCCCTTCCCTCCTCCTCCCAAATAAGACTTTATAATTTAATAACATAAGGATATCTTATATTTTTTAAATTATATTTCCAGATATATTTCCAACGGTTTAGCTTCCCAATATTATTGAGATGCAACCTAAACAAAAATTAAAAGAATGCCACAAATTGTGACAACCATTATCCAGTCAATACAACCAGGGAAAAGGATAAAAAGAATGTGTACAACGAATACGTCAAAAAGTACAGAGTTAAAGTGTGAGAATAAGTATGAATGACAATCTGATCATCTTTTTTCAGATGTATCTAATGATAATTTGGCACCACTCTATCCAGCCACAAATTGATCTATTTTGGTATATGAGTAATCTATTTAGATGCATAACATAACATTTTCATATTCGGAGTCATCCTACCGAACATATGTCTGCAACTAAATTCTCCAGAAAAATCAACAATGAATACTATGGCTGGGAAGCTACTCACCTGAAAATCCTAAACAGTTCATCAATTTCAGAGTCCCCAGGAAATAGTGGCCGTTGGTTAACCATCTCGGCGAATATGCAACCCACCGACCAAACATCAACAGGGGTAGAGTAATGGCGGGATCCAAGCAATATTTCTGGAGCTCTGTACCACAGGGTCACCACCTAAAAGAGCCGCCAAGAATCATCACCAGTTATGGAAATAATTGATGGATTGAAATGATTTTTCATCATTCAAATTTCTAATTAAGCCATAAATGAGGTATCATAAACATAGGATACACCAGATGCCACATATCATTTTGTCCCTGAAAACTAATAAATCCAACAATAAATTGAATTTTTAGATACTTTTTAACCACATAGATTTTTTAAAGATTCTGCTGGACACCAAGGGACACATTACTAAATATTTTGACAAAGAAAGAATAAGAATTTTACATTGATTAGTTCCAAAAGATGCCTTGGGTAGCTCTACTAGAGCAATTAGCCATGAACAACAAAATTGCAAAAGAACTTTTGCTATAAAATCCACTACCATATCATGGATTCTGATTTTTCTACAGGACTAGCGAAAAGAGAGAAAAAAAACTCAGAACCGCAAAACAACAGAACAAGATCATTATTGCATGATCCTGGACATCTTGTCTTCACTTTGTGTTTGTTTCATTTGATCCAAAAAATCGTTTGCTTTACTTTTGGGTGGATGTGAATTAATCACATTTGTTCAATTTTTGGCCGTGAAGAAAGAAAGCCTAGAGCAATTGCAACAATTAAACATCATAATACATGATTACTAGAGAAACACAAATAAGAAGATAAGGAAACTTGAACACAGAGCATGCTTATACCTCATGTGTAAATGTCCTGACAGGAATACCAAATGCTCTGGCCAGTCCAAAGTCTGCAAGCTTTAGTATATTGGCGCTGCGATCTAATAGCAAATTCTGAGGTTTCAGATCTCGATGAAGAACTCTATGGGAATGGCAATAAGCAATGCCACGGAGAATTTGATGAAGGAACATCTGCAGAAATGGGAAAAATAAAATACCAATTAAAGATAGCCATTGCAAGTAGTCCCATTGCGCATCACTATTGCCAAATTTAATAATCAGATTCAGGATGAAGCTAAAAACAAGTTAAGAAAGCATGCATTTAAACCTAGAAAAAAACCAAAAGTTAAAATGTACTAGATTGAGATAAAATGTATTCTAAACATGCTCAATAGCTAAAGAAAAGAAAAGAAGAAAAAAAAAAATCACTGTTGGCACCTGATAGAAATTGGAAAAATATGAAAATTTGTTCAAAGACTAAAAAACCAAAAAAAAAAAAAAAAAAACCATAAGCATCTTTGTCTACCATCTCCCCGATCTCATCACAAAAGTTGCAAGGCACTACAACCTAGAAATGGCCTGCACTGAACATGAAAATACTTTGATTTGCTGATCAAATAACTAAAAAATGGATTATAATTCCTTCACCCAACAAGTTAAAATATATATGTGTGTGTGTGTGTATGTATATATATATATCTTCTTTTTTTGGGAAACTTCACTTAACCCCTCTAAACTTGAATCACATTTACAATTACCTCCCTAAACTTCAAAAACTCTCAATTTAGCGTATCCATTTTTTCAATTTCACAAATACCCCTTTTTTTTGGAAAAAAAAAATTGCAAGAATTTAGGCGTTTGTTAGGATTTAACAAAATTTGCAAAAACACCCACGCCCGAATCTTTCATATTATATATATATTAAAAAAAAATAGGGATATTTTGGAAGTTTTGACAATATTTAACGGAAAATCTTAACGAATTTGTGAAATTAAAAAAAAATTGAAAGATGGATATACAAAATTGAGAGTTTTTTAAGTTTAGGTCGGTAATTGCAAAAGTCGGGATAATTCTGAGGGGTTAAGTGAAGTTTCCCTTTTTTTTCTTTTCTCTCTCTTTTTTTTTTTTTAATATAAGTAATCAAATTTTTTTTTAAAAAAAAAACGTAAGGCGCTCCTACGTACATAGGAAGTATACAAAAGGAAACACCTAACTAGAACGAGCAAAAAATAAATAAATCTCATTGCACGGATTGCACAAACCTCCAAAAGACAGCAGTCACTTACTTTCACTTGACGTAGATCCTTTCCGAAGTCTGGAGATGAATCCATGTGCTTCTTCAGATCCAAGTCAAGGTACTCGAAAACCAGATACAAGCGCTTCTCACTATGCACCACGTCCTGTAACCTGTCAAGCAAAACCATCAACAATTACAGGCAACCCTGACGAGACAAAATAACCATAATAAAACAACCTAAATTCATAGGGCAAATGATGATGCTAGACAGTACACATAAGAAGATTTCCATAGATTAAAAATTTATGCAGCACCTATACTCTACTGACAATCTCTGGCCGAAGTCAAAAAAAAAAAGAAAAAAAGATTGCGCTCATTTTATTTTGAAGTTGCCATGCTGTACAATCATACACCACCCAGATACCAATACAAATGTCATTGTCCTTTTTAAGCTTGATAATATTATGAGAACTAACATGCTCAGAGTAGAATGCTGAAGGTTGAGTACATATCCAAGAAAGAAAGAAAAAAGTCTACCTATATATAAGCCGTGTAACTGTATATGCATTCCTCCATCAGTTCAACAAGCAATCAACCAGGAAAATGGCAAAGGATTTCTCCCAGAAGAAACAAACCAGATTTATTTGTAAAAGAAGAATTAAGGTGCACTTTTCTTCCTTCAAAAAATCAGAAAAGCAGTAGCAACAGTGCTATTAATGATTTAGAAGGGCACCTAAACTTAGTTTTTTGATTGGCAAGGAAAAAAACACAACATACATAGTGGACAACATTGTGCACTTAAAATTTCCACTCTCATCCTTATCTTATATGCATACTCCTAAATTAATGACATCAATAAACGGCATGAATCTAATGTATACTTGACAATGTTCACATGCTGCATTTCTTTCAAGAGGGAGATTTCTCGTATTGCGGTGCTTGGTACTCCCTCATCTTCCTGCTCCAAGCGAATCTTCTTTAAAGCTATAGTCTCATTGGTCGAAAGGTCACGACCCTTATAGACCACACCATAGGTCCCTTCGCCAATCTTCTCAACTTTCTCGTACTGTCACATTCAGAAGCATCGTAACCATCACAAGAATTCCAAACAAAATTATTCACAAAATAATAAAGTAAAAACTTGGAATAATTTCACTAACCTGGTCCATCCAGCCCAGGTGAAACAGCCTCTCTGCTCAAGTTAAAGTTACAACACCCATGGAGATATAAACAGATTTAGTATAATGTTCTGAAACCCGTATAGTTGTAATATTAAAGAGTGTACAGACGAACAAAACAAGCAGATAATCAACAAACTAAATATTATACATATAATTACGATTTCGAAATCAATTATATATAAATAAACATGCCATTTCTACTGTGAAATCTTATTTAGTCGAACTTTCTGAATGAAATATGCACATAATCAACAAATAAATATACGCATTTGCGAAAATCAACTCTCAAAACATAATGGAAGAAGAACGCTTCGATTTACGCACCGCAATCCAGTAATCAACACAAACTCACACTAAGACCAACAAAATTCTTCAAATCCAGAGGCAAACGATTAAGCATTCGTTCGGCATTGCAATTGAACACAACAATTGCAGTGAAAACGAAGTTAAAAGAGAAAGGAAGTGGCGGTGAAGTAAATTGAGTAATACGGATGTAATCGTAGAGAAAATGGACCGATTTGCGTAGATGAGAACGGCGATTAGGAGAGCAGCGACGTACCGAGAGAGAGAGAGAGAGGTCGGATCTGGTCAAGAATGGTCTCTTTAGGGTTTCGCGATGGAAGCCACTACGAGCGTCGCAGTGACACTACGACTTCGCGGCGACTTGGGCCAAGACCAAAGACAGACACTGCTCGTCTCCGCTTTCCTTTTTTATTTTCTTTCCCTGGCTGCTAGAGTGCTTGTTATGTATAATTTCTGTTTCCCTCCACCTCCCTCCAATTTCGGCCACGCCACAGCCCATGTCTGTTTGGTGCGCACCATTTTATTTTATTTTTTTATTTATTTGAAATTTTTACGCTATCAACCTCAAATTCTGAGTCGGATTTGAAATTAATCACTGTAGTTTTAGGTACGTTTATATCCAGATTATATATTTTCAATCTCAATTTTAAAATCAATTTGGTCATTTTTGGAATGAATCAGAGAGAGTGGTGCTAGATATACATGTTAATCATATAATTTTAAGGAAAAATTACAATTTAGTCCCCGCCAGTTGTTATGCAAGTAGCCCCACGAACTGCCAACGCTTGGACTTTGGCCCCTCAAACTACTAAAAGTTTTAAAAATGCTAATTTTGTCGAAATATGCCTATAATACCCCTGCAACATGTTATTTTTCAATTAAAAAATAAAAAAAATAATTAAAAACTAATATTTTTTATTTTTTTTTAAAAAAAAATAGGTGTTTGGGGTGTAGCTCGTGGCCACCCCAGCCCTAGGGGTGGCTCCCATTTTCTTTTCTTTTTTTTTTAAAAAAAAAACAGAAAAATAGTTTCTTTTATTTTTTAATTTTTTTAAAAAGTTTTTAAGTTTTTTTTATTTTTTAAATGAAAAATGACACGTGACAAGAGTATTATATGCATATTTTGACAAAATTGGTCTTTTAAAATTTTTTGGTAGTTTGGGGGACAGAGTTCAAGCGTTGGCAGTTCGTGGAGCTACTTGTAAAACGGCTGATAGTTTTGAGGACTAAATTGTAATTTTTCCTAATTTTAATTATTTCATCAATTATGAATTGTCACATTAGTCGGTAAATGATTTTGTAATAAAAATTATAGTACTTCCAAGTATTTTCTAAATGAGGACAATCACATAGTAGTCCAAATGACATGTATCGCGTTTACAGACTCATATGACAAACTACTCATATTTTAGAGTACCCCCCAAAGCCCAATTCCTTAGATAATGTAATCAAGTTTATTGAAATTAATGAAAGTATTCAAGTTTATGATAATTTATGAAATGTGATTTATCTCTTTGAGTTGTGACTCATTTTTTCTTGATGGTGAGATTCTACTAAAAGTTCATTGTTGACCGGTGAAACTCTGATTAACGTGGTTTTATCTATTATTTCCTATTGTTCTCCTTCTGTCCAGTGTCATGTAGATTATCAAATGAATTTGTAAGGGAATTATGAAGTAATGCTATTATTCACATCAATTTATCACACATATTTCACACCGGTTAATGAGACATATTTTAAAGGGGGGGAAAAACGCTTAAAATATGTCATGTCAGCTATAATACCCCGTATTTAAAGATATTAAATATAATATCTTAAAATATAATTTAAGACCTAATAATATAAATAGAATAAATATGAATATTTATTAGATAAATATTCATCAATCTTTTTATTCATCAATTTTAAGTATAAATGTTTATAAGATTAAATATTTACTAGAAATATAATAATGGGTCTAATTTATTAAAGAGATTTAAATAAATAAATAAAAATTCGGATGAACAGTATGTCGATCGATCCACCAAAACAGCTGATCGATCCACTTACTATTCATGTCGATCGATCGACACAAATAGTCGATCGATCGAGGGTGAACAGTGTGTCGATCGATCCACCAAAAAAGTCGATCGATAGACTTTTTGCAGGAAACAGATTCATGCATCGAATCATCTAGGATTCGATTTTTAATATCAAATCTTCCCAAATCTTCTCCCCAGCCGTTAGATGCGATCGTTTTGGAGCAATTTTGGCTGTCCGTTTCAGTATAAATAGAGCCAACTCCTTTTACCTTTCATGCTCATCCTTCTTCTCAAATTCTCTCTCAAATCTCTCTCAGTTCTCTCATCTCTCTCTCGGTATGTCCAGCAGTAGAAAGGTATAAGAAGATCAAAAGAAGCAGCAATGAAGCTCTCTTTCCCGTGGGTAATCTCTTTCAAGCTCTCTTTCTCTCCCTCTCTATTCTCTCTTCTCTCTTTTGGTTTCACCTGCAGGAGAATAAAGGAAAAAGAAGGAAAGAAAAAGAATAAAAGAAATAAGAAAATATAAGGAAAATGATATTTAGTTTTAAATAAAGTGTTATTTTAATATTTTGGTGATTTTATAGTTTTTATTATTTTAAGTATCTAATGTTTTTAAGTTGTGTTTTAACAGGGTATTTCAAGTGGCGTATTTAATTAATAAATCACGCCGTTATAATGCCCGAGTAAAAAGTCATTATTTTACAAAAGCGCCGTTACGCCACCCAAATATTTTAAAGTATTTTAGGCGTTATTAATACTAATGCCGTTATTCTGCCCGGATTTTATTATAATAAAATAAGGTTATTATTTTATTAACTTGTTTTGAAACATAAAGCTCATAATTTATATTTGGTAAGTTATTATGTTTATTTGATATAAAAATAAATATATATAATTTTTAATATTAAAGCTTTTATAATGCCACTTTAAATAAAATGGTTATTTTGGTCATTATTTATAAATGCTGTTATAATGCCCACATGAAATATGTGGCATTATAATCCATTTTATATGCTGTTATAATGTCCAAACGACATTATGTTATTTATAGATCAAAAGCGATAAAAATAATATTAAGTTATTATGATAATCGTTTTAATAATAAAAGATATTTACAGGCTTCAATAAATGTTGTTATAAAGTCTACATAAAATATTAGTAATAAAATGTAATTGGACCAATTTTATATGCCGTGGTAATGTTCAAGCGAAAATAGGAGATAATATTTAAATAGGAAATTATATTAAGGATTAAAGGTTAGAAATTATAATAGGATTTAAATGCATTTTTAGTGAATTATACTAATTCACTATTTGCCTGTATTATATATGTATATATTGCAGTGATTATATCTGTGAACGCTTTCCTGAAGTTAAAAGAATTACTGTGAGTATTTCTTACTCACTGAGGATGATACGTGTGGTTTAGTCTTTAATAACTAGTGAATTGTTGTTTTATTTAATTGTATGCATATAGTTTGGCATTTGATATGTTTAACATGCTTTGGTTGGAATTATGTATATGATGTTGTTTGCATGATTATATTGTGGTAAAGTTATGAGTTATGAATGGGTTAATAAAAAGGCTGGAGGTTTAGGTACCAAGGCGTCAGTGAATTGAGGAGACCAACGGATGAACTGAGGTTTACGTACCAAGACGTCTGATGTGGTCTTTTGTTTACCAAAATATATCAATAATAAAATTAACCACTCGCAATAGAACGAATCCTTATAGGATAGGGCTATGTTGAGGGTGTCGAACCTCAAGGACTGCGTAGGTATTATTATCAAGCTTTTCGAGATTAAATATAACTTAATTAAAAAGATGTTTGATTTGGTTTTTGTTTTATAAAAATAAATACATAAAAATAAAAGTCATAAAAGTAAAGATAGTAGGGATGAGATAAAGAATAGGGGATTGATTTCACCACTCACCGCATAACAATGGTCAATCGTAAATTAATAAGGAAAATTCATACTATGCATGATATAGGGCTCGTCTCACTCGAGTAGTCAAGAAATTACCTCTAAAGAATAAGTATAATCCATCTTCGGTTGGCACGGACCGTCCACCTAACCACTAAGATGCGGTACGACCCGTCTTCCCTAGGCATGGACTAGCTACGTCTTTAATAGGATATACACACAATCAATGGAATAGTATAACCCATCTTCGGTTGGCACAGACTATCTACCTAAATTACACTAAACTAGGGTGTAGTACAATCCGTCTTTCCTAGGCATGGTCTATCTAATCCTCTTGATCATATATCAATTAAAACCGTTGTATAACAATCATTCACATAATCACAGAAAATATGAAGGATTGAGTTCAATCAATATAAAAGACTTTCTAAGACAAGATAAGAAATTCATAATGATTGAATATAAACATTAAAATCAATTCTCACAGTTATACAACCATCATGCATAGAGAAAATCCCAAATTAAAATACAATTAAACCATTGTTACTTGGAAAGGGCTACATCAACACCCTATTAGGAATTTAACCGCTCATCGTAGTGCTGGGATGGCCTCCTGCCATGGTATTCTCCTCTTCAACTTGTCAGGCCTCCGAGAAGAATTTTCTATCCAAATCTAAGCACAAGCCCAAGCACCAAACACCAAGCACCAAGCACACATTCTCTTGAAGCTTAAGAGTCTATTTATAGGGAGCACACAAGTCCTAGAAGCCCTTGTAATTCCAGAAAAATCTTTTCTTGAGTCTTCTTGTCCAAGTAGGAGATTGAAACTTCAATCCAAGTAGGAAAAGGATTCCAAATTCGGCCAGAATTGCGGTCCTTTATTGAGAAGCGATTTTGATATATTAAACGTCCAAATTTGGGAAAGTCTATTTCTGACATATTTGTTGAATATTTTATTATCTTTCCAACGCTACCAATTTTATTGCAATCCGATGTCTGACGCAAAAGTTATGATTCAAACACTGAGACATATGCAGAATCCAAATTTGAATCCAATCCGATTTTGACTCTTGTTGAGAAATTCCGATTTAATCCTTCACTTGATTTGATTAAACTTAACCACATCATATAGGTATTCTATTATGATTGGTTAAGCTTAAATATATCTTCTAGGTCTTCTCAAAGTGTGCTTTAAGCCCAAAATTAACAGAATTAATTGTATCTTTATTTAAAACCTGAAAACATTAAAACAACACAAAATCAAACAAATAACAATGCTAAGGAATTAACATATATAAGTTAAGGGGCTTGAATGTGTAACATTCGACGCTTATCACACCCCCAAACTTACATATTGCTAGTCCCTTAGCAATACAAAACAAGAAATAAAACTGAAAAACAACAGAATAAATCATTCTTTCGTGGGATGTACGATTGCATTTAGCGTATGCAACAAGCCTTTTAAACCTCTAGGACTCCCTAGTGGACGAGTGAAGTCTCGTGAGGGTTTTCCAAGAATGATACCCACAAATATTGTTCCTACCATGTTATCCTCAAGAATACAGCATCATAAAAATAATGGTTCTCATTCATTAGCAAGCTTAACAAAATAAACTTCATCTTCACAATTTCAGGGAACTAAAAATTAAGCTACTAACATGGCATTATGAGATATCACAAGATTCAATTAGTGTATAGTGAACTTAACACATAGTCATGAGGTTTCAAAATTAATCTCAATCATGAATGGTTCAATACTCAAAATTCGCTGGACTCCCCATTAGATAAAACAACCAAGGCATATATATATATATATATATATATATATATATATATATATATATATATATATATATATATTTATTATTATTATTATATATATGCAGGTTGTGCAATGCTTAGCTCCCTTAAGCTTTCTAATTGACCGATGTAACGAGTGTTAGGTCAATGACTCCCAAACCAGATGGTTTTAGGGCACTAGGTGTAAAACACCCTAAAGACTTACTAACTCGAGTCAAAAAGGCTACGAAGCCAAACTTAGCCATTTTATCAATCAAAACAAACTTACACCTTTTGACGCGAATACTCAATGCTTAATGAGGCAAGAGATCCGGTTACTCAGCGAAAAGCTCAAAGTGATCAATATTATTCTTTTTTTTTTTCTTTTTTTTTTTCTTTCTTTCTTCTTTTTTTCTTTTTTGTATATGCCAAGGTTATTCCTCTAATAAGTTACCCAGTTGCATCCAAGAAATTGAAAACAGACATAACTAATTTCAAATTTCATACCCCACAAACTACGTGCTAATGTGCTTGTGAAAATCAAATTGAAACAAGTAATATCTCATTTTGCCAAAGAAAGTAACAAAACTTCAAAATTCCCTAGTCAAGTGATCATGTGTTCATCATGTTAAGCTCACCGATGAAATACGAATCAAAATTCAAAATCAACAGCATGCTCAAGAATAACATAGCAAAATATTGGACAGTATTTCGTTCTTCCATACCCCCAAACTTGAATCACACATTGTCCCCAATGTGTGTATAAAACTAAACATAACAATAAGATGATAGGAATACCTGAATGAGCAGATGCGGGGCATATCATACCCCCAAACTTGATTATAAAAACACGTCCTGAAAAAGAGAGTGATACTCCAACCAAATACTAGTAAAGTGCAACACATTGTTGTAAAAATATAAACTAAGAATGAAGCAACAATGGAGAAGATAAACCTGGAAGGAGATCATGTACCCTGGCCTGATAGAGGACTCGAGCGTACAGGGCCTGTGCTCGAACCAATGAAGCTTACTCATTTAGTCAAAATATGTGAGATCTGTCAAGCCAACAGAATCCACATCCTTGATGCGCTCAGTGCTCTCTGACCTTTAAGTTTAAATTTGAAGCACCAATCTTTTCTTCTCTTTGACCAAAGAGAATAAATTTTACCTACATAAAGGTAATTTCGAATGCCCGCATATCGAGGTAGATCCTTCTGAGTATTCTTAAGTAGTTTCTCATCCGGAAGGGAATCATGAACTGGAATAGAATGAGGAGAATACACAAGGAAGTTTTCTACCTTGATGGTCTATTTTTGCTCTTCTAATATCCCCAACAAACTACTCTCCTGACCTCTTGGTAAATCACAAGCAATAGGGGCTCGGGGTTCATATGGCGTATCGAGAATAAGAGTGGATGATATATGAGCCTCAGTGCTCACTTCCTCGCCTTTTGCCCGATGTAGCGCTTGTGGGGCCTCAATCTGCTCCTCCTTCTTCTCTTCCCCGTGAGTTTCGACCACTTCTCCATTATTCATTATAGTGATGGCTTGCTCATGATAAGAAGTACTTTCATCCACCACGTAGTGTTTATCAAGATTGGCCACCGATTGTCTTTGAAGCTCTTCTTCTTCTATTTGATTTGTTATCTGCTCCATCGGAACTTCTAACTCGGCAATGGATTGAACCATTGGTCCCATCTGAGCCTCAAATTTGTCAATGGCTTGGGAGAGAGAGATCAGTGCTTGACCCCGAGATTCCATTGCCTGATTGATCTTACCCATAAGTTTCAACATCTGAGCTTGAAAGTTAGAACCTGACTGAATAGATGGTGTAGCCTGAGAAGAAGGTTGCCAATTATCCTCAAATTCAGCACAATATGGAGATGATTGCCATTGCTGGTGGGGAGGATGGAAGTTAGATGGTGGATGGGTCGCTTGATCATTGAACTGTGGATATGCCTGATGGTATAGTTCATGAAATTGTGGAGCATAATTTTCAGGAGCTTGAGCTTGCCACGAGACATTAGACTGGTTACTCCATGCCGGGTCATAGGAATCAAAGTAAGGCTCATTCCTCGGTCTAGAGAACTGTGTGTTCATATGCTCATAAGAATAGTTAGAAAATTGTCCTACAGTAGGACAATCTTTAACATGATGATAAGGACTATAGCAATATGAACATGGTCCATGAGGTGTTGGAATGCCTCCCCACATGAACTAAATTGACAAAAAAAAAAAAAAATTAAAATTAAAATTAAAATTAAAATAAAAACAAAAAATAAAAATAAAAATAAAGATTGAAAACAAAAAATATAAAAATAAAGAAACCAAAAATAAAAAAAAAAAATAAAAACAAAAAAGAATCAAGTTAAATTCAATCTTTAAAACTTAATAACATAACCGTTTGCAGTCCCCGGCAACGGCGCCAAAAATTGATGTGGTCTTTTGTTTACCAAAATATATCAATAATAAAATTAACCACTCGCAATAGAACGAATCCTTATAGGATAGGGCTATGTTGAGGGTGTCGAACCTCAAGGACTGCGTAGGTATTATTATCAAGCTTTTCGAGATTAAATATAACTTAATTAAAAAGATGTTTGATTTGGTTTTTGTTTTATAAAAATAAATACATAAAAATAAAAGACATAAAAGTAAAGATAGTAGGGATGAGATAAAGAATAGGGGATTGATTTCACCACTCACCGCATAACAATGGTCAATCGTAAATTAATAAGGAAAATTCATACTATGCATGATATAGGGCTCGTCTCACTCGAGTAGTCAAGAAATTACCTCTAAAGAATAAGTATAATCCATCTTCGGTTGGCACGGACCGTCCACCTAACCACTAAGATGCGGTACGACCCGTCTTCCCTAGGCATGGACTAGCTACGTCTTTAATAGGATATACACACAATCAATGGAATAGTATAACCCATCTTCGGTTGGCACAGACTATCTACCTAAATTACACTAAACTAGGGTGTAGTACAATCCGTCTTTCCTAGGCATGGTCTATCTAATCCTCTTGATCATATATCAATTAAAACCGTTGTATAACAATCATTCACATAATCACAGAAAATATGAAGGATTGAGTTCAATCAATATAAAAGACTTTCTAAGACAAGATAAGAAATTCATAATGATTGAATATAAACATTAAAATCAATTCTCACAGTTATACAACCATCATGCATAGAGAAAATCCCAAATTAAAATACAATTAAACCATTGTTACTTGGAAAGGGCTACATCAACACCCTATTAGGAATTTAACCGCTCATCGTAGTGCTGGGATGGCCTCCTGCCATGGTATTCTCCTCTTCAACTTGTCAGGCCTCCGAGAAGAATTTTCTATCCAAATCTAAGCACAAGCCCAAGCACCAAACACCAAGCACCAAGCACACATTCTCTTGAAGCTTAAGAGTCTATTTATAGGGAGCACACAAGTCCTAGAAGCCCTTGTAATTCCAGAAAAATCTTCTCTTGAGTCTTCTTGTCCAAGTAGGAGATTGAAACTTCAATCCAAGTAGGAAAAGGATTCCAAATTCGGCCAGAATTGCGGTCCTTTATTGAGAAGCGATTTTGATATATTAAACGTCCAAATTTGGGAAAGTCTATTTCTGACATATTTGTTGAATATTTTATTATCTTTCCAACGCTACCAATTTTATTGCAATCCGATGTCTGACGCAAAAGTTATGATTCAAACACTGAGACATATGCAGAATCCAAATTTGAATCCAATCCGATTTTGACTCTTGTTGAGAAATTCCGATTTAATCCTTCACTTGATTTGATTAAACTTAACCACATCATATAGGTATTCTATTATGATTGGTTAAGCTTAAACATATCTTCTAGGTCTTCTCAAAGTGTGCTTTAAGCCCAAAATTAACAGAATTAATTGTATCTTTATTTAAAACCTGAAAACATTAAAACAACACAAAATCAAACAAATAACAATGCTAAGGAATTAACATATATAAGTTAAGGGGCTTGAATGTGTAACATTCGACGCTTATCAACGTCAAGCAATTGACTAGACCAACGGGTAAACCGAAAGTTAAGGTACCAAGGCATCAATACACTGATAAGATCGACGGATAAACCAAAGGTTGAAGGAATAATGATGATAAGCTGGCGACAAGGCCCACAGTGGGAGCACAAGGCTCCATAGTAGACTGGCGAGCACAAGGCCTTAAGAACCAATAAGCTTTACAGTTTAAGGAGCACAAGGCTCATAGAGAACTCCTTAGCTAAGCACAAGGCTTTAGCAAGAATGAATGCAAGTATATGACTTAAGTAAATAAAGAGTTAAAGTAGATAAATGAATGTGATTAAATGTATGTGGATATAACTGTCATCATTTGATTACAATGTATATGGTTAAATAAATCAGTGTATCACTGTGGTTGAGGACCGTTAACTCACTTGACCACATCATGAGTTTGTGGTGTTAACCACAATCACATGCGAGTTTTTGCAGGAATAGATGAAGCAGCTTAAGGATGAGACTTTTAGCATATAATCATTATTTGGAGAAAACAGTAGTTATGTATTTATTAAGTGCCGCATGTAGCACATATTGTATTATTTTTTAATGTAATTATTGTATCAGAACAAAAGGTTATTATTCTATATTGAGGCTGTTCAGCCAACTCTGGTGTGTCATTGTAAATAAATAAATAAAATATTCCGCTGCCAATATTTAACTCTGATGAAGTCGTAATGTCACGTGGAAATCGAAAATTTTTCTTTTACGCTTTTTTTGTAAAAAGTGGGGCGTTATATCAGCCTGTATAAAATGAATGTGAATAATAACCTATGCAATAGTCCCAAAATTTATCTTATTGTCCTATTGAAGATAAATTCTTTCCAAATTTATCTGTAACACGATAATACACTGCAAGTGGTAGCGCGCCAAGCGGCTACGTGAATTTTAAATTTATAAGTTTACCACTCGCAATAGTACGTATCGATTGTACTATAGTAAGGGTGATCGAACCACATAGATTATTGGTTGTTTTGCGTAATAAGATATTTAAATAGCGTATTTAACTTAACTTAAAGATAAAAATAAAAGCAAGAGTTATAGAATTTGAAGCTACAACAAGTAAGGTAAAGGAAAACGGAAATTGAAAACAAACTAAGAGAAAACTTAGGGTGTTGATCTTATCCAATCCTCAACCAATGAAATGCTTAAAGTCTATATGGACCTTCCTAACATGCTTGATATGAGCGCGTAATGTGTGTCAACTATTACGACGACCTCGACACGAAAATACTTTCGTTAAGACGTAGTTATAAAGCACTTAGTTTTACATTAATCTACTTCACGTAAAGATTAAACTATAATTGAAAAACATTTACTCTACCAAAAGTGTGGAGTGACTAATGCTCCCTAGCTTACTACTCTAAAACACATCCCAATAAGCATACAAGATATACGAAAATCCTAACTAGGCCACATTGATAAGGTATCTAGTTTCACACCGGTCTATTCCATGTAAAGATTAAACTACAATGGAAAGACATTCTATATTACCAAAGGTATGAAATGATCGGTGTTCCCTAGCATACCCTACAAAGTGACTCTAATAGGTAGTCATACATCAAGTCATATAGAACCATTGCAAAAGACATCATTCTTATTTCTAAGAATGTTGGTTTTACTAAAGAAATCTAAGAAAACTCATAGACAAGTTTAACTCTTTTTTTTCATGAATAAATAGATTGGAATCTTGATACCAAAACCTTTTAGCATGGGTTTTGATATCCTCTAGCCCTTACCAATCATCAAACATCTAAAGAAAATCCTAAGAACCTCAAGAACACTACATAGGTTTTGGATAGGATTAGGATCAAACCCTAAGCTAGAATTTAGCTAGACATGAATTGAATCTAATCTAAGCATGAATTTAAAGGAAAACAGTAAAGAAACAAGAAGGAAATGAATTAAAAACAACTATATTAAACTAAGGAAGTTCGGATTACAACAAGGGAGAAAAAGAAAAACAAACTAAACTAAGAACATGAAATTTAGCAAAGGAAATTGTTCTCTGGAACTAAGCCCAGAAAATGTGCATCAAAGAAAGCTAGAAATACAAGAAATGAAGTGATACACTTGAGCAAATCGGAAATCCCCAAAAGATGCATGATTTAACCTAAAACCATAATCTCATATATATAGAGATTTAATTTACAAGGGACTCATCAAGGATCAATTCTAGCCGCACAAACAGAGCCAGTCTCCGTCCATTTCTGTCCATTAAACCCAACTTTTGATTTGGATCGCACAAAGATTTGAAAATATCTTGACCTTCTGGAAGATGCGAAGTCGATCGATCGAAAATTTTGTGCTATGAGAATCGATCGATCGCATCTGGATCGATCGAAGTTGAGTCGACAGAAAGTCGATCGATCGAATTATTAGCTGTACAAATAATCGATCGATCGAAATGCCTTGGACGATTTTTCATCTTTTCAGGATCAGCCTCGAACTCTATAAATGACCAAATTGCCCTTGATGTATTTTCAGGTCTAATTCAAGTGTTTTGAATTAGATTTCAATTAAGACCTGAAAATAAGGCAAAACAATAAACTACAACAAAACGTTATATATACAACAAGAACTAGGTATAACAAATGCAAGTTAAGGGGTCTTGAATCGAATAATTCAAGACTTATCAGCAAGGTTCAAGAATTAGCGAGCATTTTACCAATATTGAAATTAGAAAGCAATCATTGATGTAATTGAAATTTTACAATTGAATTTAAAATCATAATTAATTATGAGGCTTGCAATATAATTAGTACCTATTTTTTGTTTAAATACTACATCGAATATATAATATATCTATATATAAATGCCAATAAGATAAATGGAAGACGATTAATATCTAATCGCTCTATTGGGATACATGACGGATAAGAAATATAAAGGAAAAAAAAAAAACCTTTTTTTTCATTTTTTCTTAAGGCACATGTAAGGGGGTTTTTAGTTGGAGAAGGAATACGGTGGAAATAAGAGATGAAAATGGAAGATAATAATGGATACTTCTGGAATTGAAATGCTAGAATAGAAATATAGAGCTCTTCAAGAGGCCCAATCTCTCCAAAGGTAAGCTACAATATCATTCTAGTATACTTTGCCTTCATTCCTAATAGTTCTTATATAGACCATAACTAAGGAAATAACAACCGCAGGAATCCTTCTAGAATCCTCTATCTGACTCAACCCAATCCATTCCACGTCACCCTTTCTCCTACACCCTAGCTGAAGGTTTGGGGATGATCCATGGTAGATTCGTGACAATGCTTCCCCCATCAAAGCGCCTTGCCCACAAGGTGTGGATATTGGCGATGTAGGGTCCAGAGGAACTCTCAAGAGTCATCAGCAGAGGAAGCCCCTTTCCAGGGAACCCGGACTTCGATTGCTGCGCGACCTAGCTGCTTGAACATCCTACGATCCACAATGAAATCCGGTTCAGGTTGTAGTTCCCCATTGAAGGCGACTAGAAAGAGGGTCGGATGAGGGGAAATCTGATGACCTAGTTTTTTCTTCAAGTAAGAGACATGGAAAACTGGATGAAGATGAGCGTCAGGGGGCAGAGCAAGCTCATACGCGACAGATCCAAGACGGTGCACCACCTGGAAAGATCCGTAGAAGCGGGGGGACAGCTTTAAGTTACGACGCAGAGCAATGGATTTTTGGCAATATGGCTAGAGCCACAGGTAAGCCCAATCCCCTGGCTGAAATTCGCATTCAGAGCAATCTTTGTCTGCCTACATTTTCATGTGGTTTTGGGCCTCGTGCAAGTGCTCCTTGATAAGAGACACAACAGTGGGGCGATACCGCAACTTGGTATCGACTGCCAAGTTAGTCAAGGTTCCTAGAACATAGGATAAGAGAGTAGATGGTGGGTAACCGCAAACGGCCTCAAAGGGAGTAAATCTTGTAGAGGAGTGCTGGTTTGTATTGTACTACCACTCAGTTAGAGGAAGCCATACGCTCCATTCGCGTGGCTTAGCACCCGTGTAGCACCTAAGATAAGTTTCGAGGCATTTGTTGAAGGCCTCAGTTTGGCCACCCGATTGGGGATGGTATGCCTAGCTGAACACCAGAGTGGTGCCCTGGAGACGAAAAAGTTCCCGCCATAAAGAACTCGTGAAAACCGGGTCTCTATCCAGGATGATAGTGGAGGGCATGCCATGAAGTTTCAAGATGTTGGCTAGGAAGGCCTGAGCCACTGTTGCGGTTGTATAAGGATGGGCCAACGGAAGAAAATGCCCGTATTTCGTCAGCCGGTCAACAATAACCAGAATCACTGAAAACTTATGGGACAATGGAAGTCCTTCAATGAAGTCCATCGATACATCGGGCTATACACGCAAAGGAATGGGCAAGGGCTGGAGCAAGCCCGGGGAGAGGATAGTCTCATGTTTATTGGTTTGACAAATAGGGCATTCACGCACAAATTTGTTGATGTCAACGCGCATTCCCTCTCAGTAGAAATTCGCCTTGGCCTTGTGTATGGTCTTGTGATACCCGGAATGACCTGTGGCAGGGTCAACGTGGATAAACTCTAGGAGCTGGTGTTGAAAAGGGGTGGCCTTCACAATCCAAAGCTTGTCCTTGCGAAGGATTAGACATTGCTGGAAAGAATAACCCTTCGAGGGCCAGTTCCCCGTTCTGAAGGGAGTGGAGTAACTTGGATGTATACTGATCTGAGTGGTATGACACCTTCAATTCTGAGACCCATGAAGGGGTTGGAAAAGAAATGATGGACAAAGACGTGCTCTTGGGCTGATGCAGAATCGGTGAGCCTCGACATGGCATCGACGACTTTGTTATCACAACCGCGTTTATATTCGATGATAAAATCATATCCAAACAGCTTGGAAACCCAACGCTGCTGGAAGACAGTACCCACCCGCTGATCCAAGAGATAGCGAAAGGCTTGCTGGTCGGTGCGCACTGTGAAGGTATGTCCCAAGAGGTACGGGCACCAATGCTGTACGGCTGTTACCAAAGATAATAACTCTTTTTCATATGTTGAGAGATGGAGGGCTTGCCCCTTAAAGGCTTTGCTAAGAAATGCAATTGAGTGTCCTTCCTGCATGAGGACCGCACCGAGTCCTGTGTCACAATCATCACATTCCACCACAAAGGTCGTGTTGAAATCTGGGAGCCGTTAGACCGGAGGAGACATCATAGCATCCTTGAGCTTATCAAAGGCTATAGTGGTAGGGAGAGCCTGGGAGAAAGCATGCTTTTTTAATATGGTCGTTAGGGGTGTCGCCATGACTCCATAGTGGTGAATGAATTTCCGGTAATAACCGGTGAGACCCAAAAACCCTCACAAAGCCTTGATCGACTGCAGAATTGGCCAATTAGCCATGGCCTCTAACTTGGATGGATCCGCCCTCACGCTGCGCTGGGAAATGAGATGCCCGAGATATTCAATTTCCTTGACAGCGAATGTACATTTTGATAGCTTCGCAAAGAGATTGTGATGGAATAAAATCTCTAGAACCGACTTCAAATGCTCCAAGTGATCCTCAAGGTTGCAGCTGTATATGATGATGTCGTTAAAAAAAAAAAAAAAAAAAAAAAAAAAAAAAGAAAAGAAAAGAAAAGAAAAGAAAGGAGAACAAATTTCCGCAAGAAGGGCTTGAAAATGTTGTTCATGAGGGCCTGGAACGTGGAAGGTGCTTTAGGTCAAATTGAAAGGCATGACCATAAATTTGTAGTGGCCTTCGTGTGTATGGAACGCCGTCTTCGGAATGTCCTTCTGTTGCATCCGGATTTGGTGGTATCCAAAGCGGAGATCGAGCTTTAAGAAAATGGCCGCACCATGGAGTTCGTCCAAAAGCTCATCTATGACCGGAATTGGAAACTTATCTTTGATAGTTTCTTTATTAGGGGCCATGTAATCCACGCATAAGCGCCAACTCCTGTCGGATTTCCGCACCAACAACACCGAAGCTGACAAAGGACTCTAGCTAGGACGAATGACCCTTGTAAGTAAGAGTTCTCGAATAACTTTCTATTTTGATTTTTGGGAAGTAGGGGTAACGGTAGGAGCGGACATTGATGGGTTGAGGGCCTTTCAGGAGGATCTTGTGATCATGTGTAAGGGATGAAGGCAAACCCGTTGGTGTGGAAAAAAACCTGCCCAAATGACTAAAGAAGGGTCTAGATGGAATCAGGTAAGGAAGGAAAAACCTACCCATCAGTGCAAGACAATAGCTTCAAAAGGATGCCCTTAGTATCTGACGAGGAAGACTTGAGAAAATGTGGGCCGTCCTCCAAGGAAAGCTCAGCAGGAGTCACGCCCCTAAGGGTAGTGGAATGGCCTAACCACATGCATTGCATGGTCGTGTGGGAGAAATCCCATTGAATGGGCCCCAATATGATTAACCAGCCAACGCCCAGAACAATGTCGCAACCTCCCAAAAAGATGAGGTAAAAATTAGTGACGATGGAGTGGCTCTGGATTCTTAGAGAAATAGAGGTAACCTGCCCACAACTCTGAATCGAAGTCTTATTTGCAATTTTCACATGTAGCAACGGAGTTGGAGTGACTTGGAGCTGCACCTTGCTCAACAAGGCGGGATTTAGGAAGTTATGAGTACTTCTTGAATCTACCAAAATGCTGACACGATGGTGAAGTATAAATCCCAACAAACGCAAAGATTTGGCACCCAGAGAACCTGAAATAGCATTCAGTGAAATCTCCGACTCCTTGCATTCGACTACATCAAATTCCGGAACAGGCTCAGCTACCTCAGTGGAATCATAATACACATCCTTTGTAGCATCATCCGAGTGAAGTTCTAACTCATATAAGAGGTACATGCGCGGGGACTTGCACTTATGGCATAGCTGCCATTTGTCATCACAGTAATAACAGAGTCCCTTATCCCTACGTTCCTTCATTTGACTATGAGAGATGCGTTGGACCGGAAGACCTGACTGTGGCTTAGAAGGAAGAGCCAAAGGGAAAGAAGAAAGGCCCGGTTGCTGAGGAGAGAAATTTTCAGCATGACTCTAGCTCTGCTGTCGGCCAAAATAGAAAGAAGTCGAAGCAGCACGAATAGGGCATTTGAAACTCTAAAGATACTCTTCTTGGATCTTAGCAAATCCGAAAGAAAAAACGAGGCTTGTGGGATTTAACATTCGCACTGGGAGGCGAATGTCATCCTTCAACCACTGATAACGGAGACCCCATGTAGCCTATTTGAGATAGCTTAGAACTGGGTAGTGTATTCTGCAACGTAAGATGATTGACGCAGTCACATCAAAGTTTTCATGGGGCCGTCATAAGCCGGCCCAAAACAAGTCAAAAGAGCGTGTACAAGAGTATCCCACGTCGAAAATTGCCCAGATTCTTCGACATCTTGGAACCAGGTGAGAGCCTCGCCCTCCATGTAAAACTAAGCCATGCAGATTCTTTGATGGAGCGGGGTCTGGTAATAATTGAAGAACTGGTTAACTTTATCGGTCTATCCTGCTGGGTTCTCACTGTCAAAATGAGGGAACTCAAGCCGCAAGGGTCAAGTATGCATCAATCTGTCCCTTTGATGAGGATCGTGATGGTCGTCATCGAACTGAGCACGATGATCGTCCTGATGATGCCAACCAGGATTGGGAAGGAACCCGTGATCATCACTGTATTGGCGGTGCTCACCTCAACCTTCACGGCCATTGAAACGAGGATCATCTCTTTCATTAATTCTTGGAAGAGGGTAAATGCCTTGGTCACCCAAATGTGGTATCTTCGGGGGTGGTCTTGCCTGAGTGGTTACCAAAGTGCGGAGCAGGTCTGACACTTCAGTGAGCTGCTGTTGGAATGATGTATTATAAGTGTGTTGCTGTTGCTGGAAGGCGGTGGTAGTGTTTTGCTATTGGAGGATAGCATTCTAGCATTCTTTCAGGGACTCGGAAAGTTGAAACAATCTGGTGCCGTTGGCCATGATAAGGAATATATATATATAGGGAAGTTGCGGAAACAATGGAGTGAGAACTTTGGCTTTAATACCAAATGTAATGGGGGTTTTGGTTGGAGAAGGAATATGGTGGAAATAAGAGATAAAAAGGGAAGATAATAATGGATACTTCTGGAATTGAAATGCTAGAATAGAAATACAGAGCTCTTCGAGAGGCCCAATCTCTCCAAAGGTAAGCTACAATATCATTCTAGTCTACTCTGTTAATTCCTAATAGTTCTTATATAGACCAATCGGTTGGAATATTACTAACAAACTCGCAACCATCCTCTAGCTATTTAACAATAAAAGATACCACTAGGACATAAAAGTAAAATAACCAAGGAAATAACAATCGCATGAATCCTTCTAGAATACTCTATCTGACTCAACCCAATCCATTCCACATCACCCTTCTCCTACACCCTGGCTGAAGGTTGGGGATGATCCATGGTAGATCCGTGACGGTACATAGATAATGATGTTTGTGGAAAATTTTCATAAACTAATTTCAAGGAAGATAATCATTGAAAGTTGAAATAAATTATCAATCTCAACGCATAATGATAAAATTCCAAACTAAAAAAGCAACAGAACTTTCTTAGGATTTGATAAACTTGGCAATTAGGAGACTCTCCGATACTCAACCATTTCACAGTCCATATTTAATTTTAAAGCATATGAGAGTGTATGTGGTGTCACATTATTTAAAAAATTTAAATGGTTCATTATTAAAAAAAGCCTCATAAACTACTAGCCGTTTTTAAAGTAGTCCCACTACTAACTGAATCACTAAGGCCTCACAAACTACCAAAGTGTACCAAAAAGACCCATTTTGTCGAAATATTCATATAATTGTTGGGGTTGTTAGAGTTATAGTTGAAGTTGTCAAAAGTTCATTCAGTTAATAAATCCTATTATTTATGACATGTAGGTGGAGTCTGACCATTTCCTTAGCCATTTACCACGTTATTAGGATCAGTAAAACGTGGGTTGTTTGTTTCCAATTTTATCTCTTTGTAAGGCTTATATAAGCCAACAGCTTATTTTGAATCGAATAACATTCATTCAGATATTTTTCTGAATTGCTTTGTGCTTAGAGTTTACAACAAATGGTATCAGAGCTCCATCACGAGGCCTGATTGTGAGAGAAAAGAAACCGTAGTTTCTTAAGAAGAGAAAGAGTGAGAAGAGAAAGAATCGAAGTATGGCAGCTGAAAATAATTCCGTTCAACCTGCAATTCCTAAGTTTGATGTCCATTACGATCATTGGTCCATGCTTATGGAAAATTTTCTTCGTTCAAAGGAGTATTGGAGTTTGGTGGAGACTGGAATCCCTGCTGCAGCAGAAGGAGTGGAGCTTACTAAAGCACAACAAAAATCAATTGCAGACCAGAAGCTGAAAGACTTGAAGGTCAAGAATTATATGTTCCAAGCCATTGATCGAACCATTATGGAGATGATCCTC